>JALRML010000008.1:0-600000 GCA_026120125.1 Pseudocercospora vitis
AAACGTGTGTTGTATTTGAAGAGCCCATCATCCCAGCGTGTCATCGCCCATTTTAGCAATATCTCTTGTAGGAGGAAGGTGTCACCCCCCCCCCCCCCCCCAAAAACAACACACACCGACCAAAGCAGACACCTCTGAAAGTCCCATTGACGATGCTGTCCATGAAGACCGCGTTGACAGCCCTGTTCCCGCATGGCGATGAGATGACACAAATATCTGCGCATGTGAACCTTCGATATCAGCGCTTCCCGTCGAAGCGTTGGAGGCTAAGATGAGGGGAATGGATGGCAGGGCACTCTCTTCTCGTATACGTGCTGAAGACGCAGTTGTGCAGTGCCATGTCTCCTCACTGGCCATCTGGAAGTGCTTTGTTCCTGCATGGACGCGCCCAAGACTAATTGGATTCCGGAAATGTGTTTTGCGCGCAAGTTCTCCAAACTTCATTCAAAACCGTGCCCAATACCCTTCACATCTGGCGTCGTTGAATAGACAATCCGACAACGAGAGGTGCGAATTAGGGATAGTCAAGAAACTTCCAATAAGTCTGCACCTACTCCTCTAAACGTAAGGCATAATGACGATCGATCACGCGAGAATTGCATGTAGTGTGGGTATGGCCCGTCTGAATGAGGAACGGGCGCTACTGCTGCTTCCATTCGCTCTCAGCAAGTGAGCGCAGACAGTTTGCAAGCACGTCTGATGCTGAAGATAAGTCTCTCATTCCAGACCGAGCACTTTTGTAGTGTCTCGGTGTGTCAGCACACATAGCATCTATGAAGTTCCCGGCTCAAGCTGCGCATGTTTTAGCACTCGACTGCTTCCTAGCCAAGAAGTGAAACTTACCCTCCACGGGTTGCTCAGCTCGAAGCCCTTCGGTGCTAACGGATTATCTGTCTGCCCTCTCAAAAATCCCGTGAGTCGCCGGTCCCTGTCCATCACTGCAGAACTCCGTCAGTAGCTGCTCGTCGTACCCCCGTGCTACGCCTGTCACGCACTCTGTTTGTCCCACTGATCCACCGAGTGCCGTTGTCGCTTGCCGCCATTTTGCATGTGTCTGATTTTGGACAATCCAGCACCGGTGACGGTGAAGAACTGGGTGCGAGGTCAGTGGTTGTTGCTGCGGGAGAGGTGGTTAGGCCATACGCCGATGCAGATGGCATATGGGAGGAGGGCTTCGAATGGGACACCCCTGCGCGCAGTCAGTATTGAACCGTGTTTGTTAATTTGGTCAGCTCTTCTGCAGTGCAGCTTACATTTTGACGGCGATATCTGGAGTGGTGCAGTGGCTTCAATGGCAATGGCAATGGCTGTTATCTGCGCGCAGACTGGAAGTGCTGGAGCGGAGCGCAGTGCGGAGTGTCAAATGTCGTGGCCAACGAACACGACCAGCCTACTGTAGGTAGCTACTAGCTGGTGCAGGCTCAGCACTTTTTGCAGCTACTGTGCTTGAGCCCAAAGCACCCAGACCTGGGCTGTCCCGCCGCCTGAGTAGGGAGAGACAATAGCGGCCATCATCCAGCAACGAATCCGCGCGAACCCATCACACCAATTTTCCAATTGTCGCACCTTCATCCGCTATCCATCGACCCGCAGAACCTGCACCCAAACCCCTGCCAGCTCTGCCAAAATCACTTATTCCCCAACCTGCTTGCCTGCAGCGACGGCAATCTCGCGCGCGCCGGCGACAACCACGACTCAAGACGCAATACAAGCCATTCACGCGGCGGAATACGCGTCAGGAAAGCTACACAACACGTACAGAGCGTATTTTTGGCACAAGGTCTACCAGGCGTGACCGCATAGGCGTGACCGCATAGGCAAAGAGGCTCTGTAGGGATACCGACGCGACTGCGTCAATTCACAAGCAAGGCTGAACGGATCACATGGGCTGAAAGGAGAGCCCTTCCGGCAAGCTGGCGACCATAGTCTTGAGCCGGCCCGCGTCAACGCCTACCAGGCTGCGGGGCCGCGGTGTCAGCTATCGCGCGCAACAAGTTGAACAGATGGAGATCGATGACCAAGACGCCGATGCGCCCGTTGCTGAGGAGTTAGAGGAGATTCAGGAAGATGAGGATGTGGACGAGGAAGCGGACGCTGAAGGCGAGGATGATGATGCAGACTCCGAAGCTGATGCAGAAGGGGAGGTGGCGGACGACGATGACGACGACGAAGGCGAATTTGTGGGTGCCGTAAAGACACGAACAAGTCGGGCCAGAGGACGTAGAGCTGCAGAAGACGAAGAATCGGATGCGGAATCCCGTGGTGCAGAGGAAGATTCCGATGCCGAAAGCTCTCGTGGCGACGAGGACGACTGGGAGGCAGCCGACGACGTCGAAGAGGACGCCAAGGTTGGTAACCCGGACGGCAGTCGTTGCGTGTAAGTGATATCGCAAGCTAATGTTTTCATGGACGGCGCTGACAATGCTTCCAGATACTGCCATCAGAGCGAGGAAAATGACCCGGAGGAGGAGTTCGAAGAGTATCTGGCATGCTCGGTGTGTGGTGACAACGGTATGTGTGCATAGTTGCACGAGCGATATTGATCATGATTTTCGGGTTCACGGTCGAAAAGTGGAAGAATTGCGGGCGAAGCAGCAAATGATATCAATCTTCAAGGGTCCAAGCGCTGACTTCCGTTCCTGCAGCCCACCGGCAATGTGCCAGAGAAGCAAGCTCGCTAGCTGCCGACGAAGGTGCGTACCCAGATCTGCTCGTGCCATGCATCTAGCAATGTCTTTTTTGCCAAGACCTCAAGCATCACTGACACACTGTTGCAGATGCAACACATTGGCGCTGTTCAGGCTGCATCGAGAATGGCCTGGAGGCCGACTTTCAAGATGTACCCCAGTTGCTCTCCTCCCGTCGACGCTCCTCGGCGCCTAAGATGGCCAGGGACCTCTTACCGCAAGCTCGTGGAGGGATCAAGCCAGGGTCGCATTCGGTCTTCAACACCCTTATCCTGCCAGAGGATGAGATGGACGGATCAAGGTCGCTCAGGAAGCGCAAGACGCCGTCAGAGGATGTAGACGAAGCACCCAAGCCGCCTGCTCGGAAACGAAGGCGCGCTGAGCCGGAAGGAGAAGAAGATGCTCCACCACAGAGCCGTGTTGAAGAGGAGCCCGCTCACGAACAGAATGGCGACGAAGAACCGGAATCACCTAGGTCACGGTCTGGCCGACCTCAGCGACACAAAGCTCGTAAACGTGGAGCCAGGATAATATCCCGATCAGAAGATCCCAAGAGTGTCGTTCTCGCCATTCCTGTCAACGCTGCACAGTGGGAAACGATCGAAAAAGACGTGCTCAAGAAGCAGAAGCGTCGTGAGCGGGATCGCCTGCGACGCCTTCGGAACAGCAATCGCCGCACAGCAACAGCAGAGCCAGAGGAGCCTGCTCACTTTCCCACCGTTCAGACCTCGATGTACAATAACCCATTCTTTCCATTCCAGGATCGCGAGGTCGACGAGAACAAAGGCCGCCCGTATGGCGGCATACTTACCGACGCGGAAGCCGACACCAAGAAAACCTATCCAGAAGATGCAGACCGTGCCGCCTTTCAAGCTGCTCGTGAGAAGGCGGAGGAGGCGTGGAAGGAGAAACTGGCCCAGATGAACGGCGAGAACCAACCGCCCGCACGGTCGAAGCAAGCGGGTCAGGCGAGCAAGATCAAATGCATCAACTTCGGTCAGTATGAGATTGACACCTGGCATGCAGCGCCATATCCCGAGGAATACAGTCGCAACAAGCACCTCTACATATGCGAGTTCTGCTTGAAGTACATGAGCTCAGATTATGTCGCATGGCGGCACAAGCTCAAATGCTCTGCTAAGCACCCCCCAGGCGACGAGATCTATCGCGACACTATCATCAACCCGGAAACCGATCAAGAAACTACTCTATCATTCTTCGAAGTTGACGGCCGGCGAAATCCACTATACTGCCAAAATCTGTGCTTGCTGGCCAAACTCTTCCTGGGCTCCAAGACACTCTATTATGATGTGGAACCATTCCTCTTCTACATCATGACTGAAAATGACGAATTCGGTTGCCACTTTGTTGGCTACTTCTCCAAAGAGAAGCGCGGTTGTGGGCCGCCTGCGTTACCGATCGAGCCTAGGACGTCGTTCGATGAGAATGCACAATCCGTGAGCGCTCAAGAGTCACAGCATCTTGAGGGTACTGCGCAAGACCCTGCTCTCGTCAGCCCTGGCAATAACGTCAGTTGTATCCTGGTCTTGCCTGTTCATATGCGACGTGGTTTTGGGCGCGTACTGATTGAATTTTCCTACCTTCTGACCAAAGTTGAAGGTAGGACTGGGTCTCCTGAAAAGCCGCTCTCCGACATGGGTCTTGTCTCGTATCGCTCCTACTGGCGAACCGTTCTCTGCAAACTGTTTTTGCGATACAGAGACCAGGAGCCCGAAATCACCAAGCAACTCACCATCGTCCAGATCGCCAAGGAAACGGGGATGACACCTGACGACATTGTTGCGACGCTGGAGGCTTTACGTGCACTCGTCCGCGATCCGCATTCGGGCACCTACGCTCTTCGGCTCGATTACGAGTATATGAAAGAGTACGTTGATAAGCATGAAAGGAAAGCGACGATCAAAATCAATCCTAGTCGTCTATGTTGGACCCCATACGTCATGGGCAGACCCACCAGCCTGTTCGCCATGGGAGAAGAGACAAACCAGCCCTTGCAGACTGTGGCTGCGAGAGAAGACCCTACGGAACAGGCCAAGCAACCCGAAGAAGACATCAAGCACAAACCAGCCTCAAAAGCCGGCGAGCACGCCGGCGAAGACGCCGACAATACAGGGAATGCAACGCCGACTACGGAACTCCCGCTCCCACAAGCTAATGGCGCAGAAGCCTCGCCAAAAACTCGCAAAAAGACTCCACCTCCCTTAGCACTTACACCCCAGGCTTCCTTCCTCGAACGCGCTAACAGCAACATCGGCCAGAACTCCCCTTCGCGTCGGTCATCACCGCGTAAGACGCCGAATGGCACTAGTCGCCATCGCCGAGCATCGAGTCTACACAACTCCCACCTCGACTCCGGGGAAGCAACACCGACTTCCGGATCGGGATCTCAGCCGGATTCCGCCGGTGGACCTATCCCACCCACACGGTTTGAGATTTTCCCACCTGTCCCTGGCATGCACGCCAGTGCTGCAAGGCGACGTCCCGGCAGACCTTTTGGACGCCGGAGCAGTTACAGGAACACGTACAACACCCCTCATCGCCGCGGCACGGCTGCACATCGACGACAGACGAGTGGCGCACAGAGTCCTAGCAAAACGGCTAGTGCTGCCACGAGTAGTCTGAGGAGGGGCAGGAGCAAACTGGGGGACACGGTCACTGTGGCTTCCTCTGGCGCTAAGAAGGACGATGACGAGGTCAAGGATGAAGGTGACGATGATTACAAGGACAAGATGGCTGAAGCGCTCGATGGCGACGAGGAGCCAGAGGACGATGATGATGCTGCACCACCTCCCCCGGAAACTCCTGCTGGCGATGCAGATTACGAGGAAGGCGAGGACGAAGACGCCCCTGGCGAAATCGAGGAGGAAGACGAAGATGCTCCGGGTGAAGACGATGACGAGGAGATCCAGTACGAATGAGTGAACGATGACACGCTGAGCAAACGGTCAATGGAGCTTTTCACATCCTGGTTGATGCGTTGAGAGCGAGCGCCGCATTGTACTGACCATGGTGTCATTGTTTGTTTGTTTGTTTATTTGTACGTTCTAGATGCTGCTGCTGTTTGCCACGTCGCACGCGACTTTGGGTCGACGAGCTTCTTCAAGGGCAAAACATGAACCTTGTGAATAGTATGGCTACGGGCTCGGCTGCACGGGGTGGTGCGCTTCGCTTCCAGAACTGGAATCAAAAGCTGCCGCCACGCTTGCATATTGTAACAACAATAACCAAAAAACCCCCCCCACCCCAGATTTCGATACCTCTTTTGACGCTTCCTCTGTTCCGCAACGGGTGATAACAGAAAAGAAAAGGGAAAGAACAAGAATAACTTTTTAGTACAGTGGCACATGATCTTGTCTTCATCATCTCGGATGAGGGAGGGGTGGGGAGCGCTGACACTTCCGTTTCTTTGCAATGCGAGTGGAGATGGATGATCTTCATGATTTTCCCATCCTGCGTTGTGCGGATCCATACGACTACGACTGCAATTGTGCGTCCTTTCCGGACTCCGAGTCGATCCCATGGGAATGCCTGTGGGGAATTGGGGGGGGGGGGAGAGAGGGGGATCGAAGCAGGGATGAGAATGGGAAGGAAAAATGGTACGGTGGCCGTGTGGAGAGTTGTTGGAAAGCGGGGTCGTGATCTCGAGAGAGAGAGACAGAGAGAAAAAGAGGGTTTCTGGTACAGGCTTGGTCGCATTGCCAAACTTTTCCCGGTCCTATTTGTGATGATGCAGGAAAAGAAAAAATTTGGTGGTCCGGGTTGTGTGCATGGCATGATGATCGACTCGATTCTTTTTTGGGTCGATGCTCGCGAGGAGGGACTCGCAAGATCCTCATGCAGGGCGTCTAAGCGCGAGCAACTCATGGCTTCTGAAAAAAAGTGATCCACAATCATGGTGACAGCGAAGGAGATTGGTAGGGGAGAATGTGGTGTGACATGTGCTGATGTTGATGAATCCCATTCTGGCTGGCGTGGTGACGGGTGCCGTCCTCCGCCCGCTGCTGCCATTTTGATATCGACGGCGATTTCATCACGTTGTGAGTCTCGACAGTCGCATGGCCGTGCGTTCATCTCCCAATAACGTCCGCACCCAGCGGTATCTCTCCATTCTCCGAGCGGTGCAACAGACGATACTCGCGTTGCTCGGAGACTTGGTTGCGCAATCGTGTGGGAGTCTGTATCTCGGGTGTGCTCTTGTTCAGGGGAGCGCGTAGTATGGTACTGGGTGCAGTTGACGAAAACGTGGTTCGGTCCACGGCTGTGACACTTGATCGTACGGTGCGGGTGGTGTGTATACCGCTCGTATGGATTGGCGTTCGGTCTCTTGGTTCGGAATGTCAATTCTGTGCCCTCGTTCTCCGCATTGACGGAACAGGAGAGAAAGTCTTCCGTCTAATAAAAGCTCATCAAGAATGCGTGTCATCTGAGACAGATGCGCGCTTTGAACGCCGGAGAGCCATGCAATACCTTGACGACGTATTCCTTACCTGGTTGGACATTGCTACCGACACGGTGGTACCAAGGAGAGTCCACCCCGAGGCACATGTACGATAAGTCATGCATCAGGTCTTGTGTCCGTACGTAGCTGATGTGAATGACTGTCAAGGAGGATGCACAACCCATACATCAGCTTGTCGGGCGGGGAGAGCTCCATACGTACAGCAAATCCATTTCCGCCTTCACGGCTGAGTATACAGACGAAAAAGCGGGGACGAATTGTCCGATTGTCCCTCGAACCACGGGTGTTTACCAGGAAGCTGTTTGCTTCTGCCCATGGTACACGCCGAGGTATCGTGATATTCTCCGAGCGACAAATCGCGGACGTAGTAAACACTCCAGCTCGGTATCAAAACATTGATCATATGCGTGATGTTCGGGATAGGAAGTTGCGTGGCCCACCCTTGTCTGTCGCCGTGAAAGCCGACTCCCACTCGAGGCTTGGAGGATAGCATGTGAAAAGCATCATCCGACGTGTGGCGTGGGACATGCATACCAGTCCATTTTCAGCCGACTACACTTTCCGCAAGGAGCGACGTACGGTGTTTTCGAGTGGAGTCGTTGGCGGTGGCGGAATCCCACCTGGCCGCCACTGCCTTCTCAGCTGTGAGAGAAAACATGGGAGTTCGTTAGTAGCATCGAAGTCCTCGCCAACGGCCTCGATGATAGATGGCGTCAGCCAGGGAAACCTTCGTCCGCACTTCGCCCCGAGTCGCCGCGACTGCAGTGGTGGTCACTGTGACAGACAGCGCGTGTGAAGGGGCGATGGCATACGTTCCGAGAGAGTGTGTGTGTGTGTTGCCTTAGCTCGGTCATGCCTAGATCAGGGGCTCAGCAGTTCCGCGATCCTTCGTGGACGGCGATGTCAGCTTCAGTGTACGTACTATAGTCATGTACTGTGCAGCCTCCAAAGCCAAGACAAAAACCCGCCAGCGTCTGGACCTAGTACAATATCACGCATGTCTGACGTGTGAGGGCTCCACGCCAAGATGCCAATGCGATCGATCTAGAGTTTGACGCTATCGCGCCTCAACGCTGATTACATGTACTGTGCATTACTGTACACTGGCCAAGGCGGAGCGAGACCGATCCCTGTTCGCACTCCGAAGGCTTATCGATGCTATAAGGCTAGGGCTGTCAACGGGGGAGGGGGAGGGGACTGGGCCTTCGCTTCGACAGAGATGATGCCGACTGCAGGAACACGGAAATGTGTGGGTTTCGTGAGGCAGGACACTGTTTTGCACGGGGCGACGACAGGACAAGGACAAAGCTGCTCTCAGAACACTGTTTCAACTCACATGTGGCTCGCCACCCCGAGCCCTCAGTGGACTGAAACCTTCTCATCTGGATTGGACCAATGCCACCGCGTGTATGCACCTGTTGCGCAATTTGCGAGACCTCTTCTTCCAAGCGAAACTCTATCGCAACGTTGCAAACCTGCATGTCTCTCCGCCAGGGTATTTGTAATAATGGTGGCCGTGGTGGGCGACGAAACGTGCCTCCCGAGGCCACAGCGGAGTAGACAGGCACGTCAGGGGTGGTAGAGGACGGTGCTTCGGTCGAATGTTGTATGTACTGCCAACGGGTATATGTACAAAAAGAAGCTGCAAGCGGCATACTGTAGCGTCCTGTTACCCGGTAGAGTGCCCCTCCCAAATGTGCACGCGCTATCAACGCTCAAATTGCCACCCCCCTTAGTTGTTCCGATGTCAACGCCTCGCTAGTAGATGATGCCAAACAGCAAAGCGGCGGCCATAAAAAAGTGAAGTTGCAAAATAGCCTCGTCGATGAGCTACAACCTGAAGTTGTCTCGTGGATCAGTGTGACGCAAGGACCGGCCGAACAACAGCACCATTCGCGATGACATGTCCTTGTATCGTTGGCTGTTGCATGGGCCTCAGGTCTAGCTGGTTTGCCGTGTAAGCGAGTGCTGAGGGCGAACAATCTTGGTCCGGTTCAAAGACCGATCGACCTGCAGTAGTGTCCCGAAGTTGCTTCTGTGGCTGCACGAGCTCTGCGTGGAGCTGAATCACATCCAATGCCACACAATCTTCAGTGCTGCGCGGCTCCACACTCGGCCTTGCGTCTGCGGCCAGTCTCACGCGCGCGGAAGAGTGCTCAGGAGTCCAGAGTTCCGCAAAAGGCATCATACCGATGCTCTGTTGCTCTAGGTCGGCGGGTAAGCGTAGCTTCGCTGCCCATCGCCCTGATCTGAGTATGTGCTGCCCGCTTGGGAGAAGCCATAGCCGGAGTCGGCCGTCGAAGCCAGTCCGATGCTGCTCATGTGAGAGCTGGCGGAACCGTAGGGATCTGCATAACTTTGGTCTCCAGCAGCGTATCCACCATATGGTGCTGTTGTGGCAGGATATTGATACTGGCTATTGTACCTGGGAACCGTGCTTGCCGATCCCAGTGACGGTAGTGATGGCTGCTGCTCGGCGAATGTCGAATAAGGTTGCTGCTGATGTGCGGACACACCTGGCGTGGATGATTGATACATGCTGGGATATTGGCTTGGTGTTTGGACGCTCATCGTCTGAGTGCGACTCAGCATCGACATCGGAGACGTGTAATTGCTGCTGAGACGTGGTTGCTCGTAACGAGTGCCGCTGGGTATGCCGCTGCTGGAGTAGGGCATGGGCGCCTCACTCATCATCCCAGAATATGCCGAGTTGTCGTATTCACTAGACGCTCGTTGTCTTTTCATGGCCGGTGATGGAACGGTACTGTAATCCTGGACCGCACCGCCATAGAGTCCCCCGGTCGGAATGCCAGGAGAATTGTTCTCCGGCGGTGAAGCTTGGTACGATCGCTTCGTGCCAATGCTAGTACGGATCAGTCGCGCCGCGGCATCAGCTAGAATGTGATTCAACATACCCAGATATTGCACGGTTGTCCTTCCGTACCCGCAGCTTCACTCCTTGATCTGAAAAGGTCCTTGTCAAGTGCGTCGACTCTGACATGCTACCGAAATCGCGTTGTGGGAGGACTTGAAAGGCGTCGGAGTCGATGGAGCCAAGGAAACAGACTTGTTCAGTGTCCTTGTTGGTATCGAAAAGGCTGAAGCGGAGCTTGAATGTGCCCAACTTGCGCGCCGAGATGTCGCCAAACACGAAGAAACCCCCATCTATGTCTGGATGTTAGTGGAGGGTGCGAGTGAGTTCTCGCGACCTGCGCCGACTGACCTTTGTTGTTGATGTCCTTCAGGCGATGCAGCGAAGAGACCGTCTGGCCGATGAGATACCTTGCAGGGCTTGCTTCGTCCTCCTTCCCTCCGATCAACGTCACCATCATGAATGTCCTCGGACTGACGAGCCATTGCGCGTTGGCAGGATCATCGCGTTCGTTGTACTTCAGTTCAATGATGGGTGGAGGATCGATGGGCTTTCGGTTCTTGGGGTTGTTTTCTTGGACGACTTGTGCTCGCAAAGGTTGCTGGCGCACTACCATTGTCACTTGTTCCCTAGCCATCATTATTGTGCTCTGGTTGACCTCGTCACAGCGCACAACTTGCCCGCTGCTAGTACCTTGGTGTCTGGGCGGAGGTGAGCCGATGCCACTGAGTTGAAAAGGGTTCCAAGGACGACCGATGGATATTATGAGAGTGTGCCCGAGAGTCGAACGGAATCAAGCTGTTCGGTTTGGGCGGTTGGTCAAGACGCCTACCAGTCCCACACCACAACAGGTTGAGGGGTCGATATGGATGGCCAGTTGTCGTTAACAAGAAGTCCCAATCCCGCTGGGGAGGTCGGCCAGAAGGCCTGCCCAGTATGAATAGTGGTAATCACCAATAAGCTCTCGCTGGTACAGGGCGAGCTTCAGGTGGTCGAATATGATGCTGAATGCGTGCAAGTTGACTCGTGATGTAGATGAGAAGGTTTGCGATCCGTTCCACAAGACATGGGAGCTCGACGACAGTTGGAAGGCGTGCTGTGGTCGTCCTTTGTATGTAATCACCAGAACCCCCAAGAGCGTCCGACCAGCGTTGCGGCTCCTGCTCCGTTTTCAACGGCTGTTGCGCAATTACTGCGGCTGCCCTGGCCCTTCCCCGTGAATTCTACGTCGCCAGACCTGATCGAGCGAGTGCTCAGGGCCACGCAAAGTCGGGTGCTGGCTTCCTAGATTGATATCCGTTGTCAACTCCAGGATCAGCGGGCGCTGCTCAACCCAAATAGACAGAGGGTTGAAAAGGCCCCCAACGACGGGCCGCTGCAAGTGCTACCAGAGAGATATAACCGACGCTCTCTGGGGGGGGGGCTTTTGACAGTCTTTTAGATCGACGTGGCGGGTAGCAATGTCGTCAACCGGTCTCAAATTGGTCCCGCACTCAAAGCAGATAGATGCAGGTCTCAGAATCAATGCAGAGGATGGGAGTATTCTGGATCTCGGCGCCTGTCGTGGTTTTCAGAGGAGGGGAAGGCCCCACAATCAGCGACTTCCCAGCGAGCTGATGGTGAGGCGACGGGAAGCAGCTCTCGGGTCAGGGAACGACCAGACCGACGACCAGACGACCAGACGACCAGACGACCAGCCCACAAGAGGCAGTCTCGATGAACGGTGAGGCGGCAAGAACACGTCTCCCCTGCAACGCTCACCTTTCGTGACCGACGAGGCTTCGAGGCGGCAAACGCCTGCACTGTGTCGAGGGGGACAGGTGCAAAAGCTGCTAGCAGGATTCTGGTTGGTGGTTGGATTGCAGAAGGTTACTAGCTGTCCCGGCTCGCTACCAGCAGCCACGCCTATGCACAATCCCAATTGACAGTCCAGGAAATGGGCAGCGGTCGGAAGAGGGATCCGGGGCTCCGCGTCCTGTGAGCGACGAGACGGGCAGCAGGCGATGGAGGCAGTCGCACGTCCTGGACGGGGAGTCGGTACGGGAGCAGCGACAGAGAGGAAGTCGTCGGCGACGAACAGGGCGGCTGGCCGTAAGAAGGACTAGAGTCAACGCACCAGTGACGCACCATCCAATATGGAAGCAGCCGCCAGGCCAAGCGGGACTGGGCAGCAGCTCAGCAGCAGAGCGGAGCAGGGGTGCTGGAAAATGACAATAAGAAGGACTGGACTGCCCTCCGACCGGCGCCGCCATGCCCAGTAGTAGTCGGGCTCGTGAGCGAAGCCTGCGCCCACCGACCGCTTCGTATCGTGATGATGTTACTAGTTCGACCGTCCTGCTCGCTTGCGCTATCCGTCCTGTGTCGCTTTGGCAATACCGTCGTTAGCCCTGGCGTCAGGCATGCATGTGCATGCCAGTCACATTCACCAGCGCAGCGCAGCGCATCGCATCGCATTGCGTCGGTGCCATCCCTGCTTGGAGAGGCCCGGTTAGCTCGAATATCGCACGCTTACCGGGCTTGCTCTGTTGTGCCCTTTGCTCGAGTCGGCATCACGCAACGATGGACCCGGCGGGAGAGGGGAGGGTGGGAGAGACGCAGGAAGAGGAACATAGCCGCCATCGAGCATCGTCACCCAGCCTGGCCTGGAGGAAGCTCACATCCTCGCGCCTAAATCCCTGCGACGGCGGCAGCGAGACCCTTTGTCTGACTCTGCTGGTCCGTTGCGTCTTTGCCGCGAACGGAGTACTGGTACTGATATGGCGCTGAAGGAGCTGTCGCCGCCGACGATGGCGACAACACGGCCGTATGCCATTCGCGGACTGACATGTTGCGTACACGATCACGGCAGGACGCACGAATGCACTCACACGGGCACACACTAATCCGACCGACCAACGGCGACGAGTCACTGCATTCGCAACATCTGCCTCCGCCCGTTGACGGATGTGCGTTGAGTGTCACCAGCCACGTTTTCCACGGCCACCGGCATGCCTCGTGGCCCATCCCTGCGACGACGACGGGCGACACAACATGGAAGAATGGAGGCCACATGCATTCATCAGACCCCCAAACACGAGCCATACCAGCTCTGTGCGCGGCAGAGTTGGCGGACGCCGGGGCCAGGGCATGCGAGTGGTGGTCACACTCACGGGAGAAACAGCTTAGGCGATACTACAGTCTTGCCAGAATTAGCTGCACCGCGGGCTCGACGTCTTGCGCCGCACCTGGGTTGTTTTCCGATCTGCACCATCGTGGCGCAGACAGAGTTTGATAGTCTCGACAAGCTTTCGCCTTTGCGTCTCTGCTTTTTCCCGCCTCAGCCGTCTTCCCATTTTCACATGTCATGAGCGCAGGCCACGGGCGACGGCCTGTCTTTTCGGAGATCCCGAGGGCCACGCACATCCACTAACCTGTCGGCGCGGTTGCCCCGGAGATACGCAATCTATTGAACATTAGTTCGGCGACGGGGTCGGCATTTGCAAGGACATCGGACCGGGCTGCCGTCCTGATCTTCCACGCCTCGAATCATGTTCGAATCACGACCTTTGGACCATATTGCCCTGCAGCGCCATGTTTCTGGCGCTGACTTCCCCGACGACAGCGCACCAAGTGTGCATACTTCGTCGCTCGTGTGAGAGACGATCCACACGACGATCGATCACGACACAGATAGCGACTGTGGTCACCGCTTTCACTCCCTGAGGCACAGGGCAGAGACTGGGTCAGTCAACACGTCCGTCGCGCCGTCTCATTGGTGCACACACAGCTTCTTCCGTGTGCGCCCTCGCCAAGACGCCTTCGTGTGCAAGCGACCGCTGTTGAGTCGACCTTTCGCAAGGATACGCCCAGGTTCTTCATCCTTTGACAACACATCCTCCTGAGGACATCTGCGAGCTGTGCTGTCCTGCACCGTCCAACTTCGCTACATGAATCTTCCACGTGGGCACCATCACCGTTGTACATGATGTGTGCAGCAGCAAGAGGTCGGCATTGCAGAGCAGTCAAAGTCTTTCATGGGAGATGGTCTGAAACTCCATGTACTCATATAGCTGCCACGCGACCATCCGGGATGTCACCCTTTCGAAACCGGGTGCATTCGACGCTCAACCATGGAACAACAATTGGCCATGAAGCTTTTCCGCTAGCCGAAAACACTTCCTTGCATACCTCGTTCAGCAAAGCAGTATCTTGGCGCACGCTTCCTGTCATGCCACTTTCCCTTCTGATCTCATCTGTCTACTCATAGGAACGCAGCCCTCTCTATTGCTGAACGTCGCGTTGCACGCGCGGCTCATAGTTCGCGAATGTGTGTCCCGAAATAGGGCGTCTTGCCACGTGGGCGCCTATTGCGCCTTCGATCTATTCAAGGCACAACAATGCTTGCTTGCTCAGCACATAGCCCTGGACATACATCGATACCCACTGGATTCTTCAGGCAACATGTCCGAGCCAGCAATCAGCCGGGAGACTCCACGTCCTGTCCTGCAGGTGTCCGGGCCGTAATCCATGTTCTCTGCATGGCGTCACAACCTCGACTCTAGCGAACCAACAGCGCCGACGGACGGTATCGTGTCCAGAGCCCAGCCGTCCAGGTAGATGGTAGTGCAAAACTGAATGCGAGTTGGTGACAGGTGTGGTGCGACTATTGCTCGCAAGAGGACGAGGTCATGCTACTATATCGGCAGTCAGCATCCACATGTAACCATCAGGCTCTTCCATCCTGTCCCTATTCGTCAGGTTCTGGCTTGTTCTCGTTGTGTTCGCATCCTCTCAATGGCATTGTTTTCGTCACTTCCTGCTTTTCGTTGAAGTTCCACATATACTGCAACTCACTGTGGGCATCCGAGCGAACAATGCATCAGTCCCTGCTATCGTGACTGCTGGCAGTGCAGCAGCTCCTCCTGATTGTCTTGTGGAATGCGATATATGGACATCGGCTGCTGCAAGCTGCAAGGACGGAGCTAAGTGGGTCGACAGCCCATGCTCAAGGCACCTTGTGCAATACACCAGCAGGCGACGGTACAGTGTCAGACCCTCAAGCCTTGTGTTTGCCGCCGCGGTCGGCAGAGAGAAATGGCGTTTCGCTACCTGAAGATGACACCTGTAGTTCACGTCCAAGCCTCGTTCTCTTCTGCCTCATCACGGTGCCAATCCACCATCTCCCGAAGCCTGGGTGCTACGTGCCTAGTCCTGGCCTAGAACTATCTGCAGTGGCTGTTTGCATCTGCCCCTCAAGTACCGACCCGTCAGCGCCTAGACTCGCAACGAAACAACGCACTGGTCATCAGAGGTGAGAGTGTGTCCAGCAGTGTGCGAAAACGTGCTGGGGAGTGCACGTGACCTTGCGTTTGACGCTACTCCTTTCAGAGGACGCGCTGCGGTCTCCTCAAATTGCGAAGTTCTAACAGTGCTACGACCTTTCTGCTCAGCATCTCACAACGATAACATGGCGGAAATGTCTCTCTCACAATTCCCGCTCACGATCATTGTCGCTGCCACTGCCAAAAATGGTATCGGGAAAAATAATGGGCTGCCTTGGCCAATGTTAAAAAAGGACATGGCATTTTTTGCCCGCATAACCAAGCGTGTCCCGAACCCAAAAGACACAGGCTCAGAACACACAGATGCACTACAGCAGACCGTCTCGTCCAACCCAAGCCGTAACGTAGTCATCATGGGCCGTAAGACCTGGGAGAGCATCCCACCAAAACGACGGCCTTTGCAAGACCGGACCAACATCGTCATCAGTTCACAAAATCGGTCACAGCTAGACTCAGTCCCGGATGATGTGGTTGTCGCCTCAGGCATCTTGTCCGGCTTGAGGTCGCTCGAGCAGTCCATCAGAGACGGCAACGCTATGCCAGTGGGAAGGATCTTTGTCATTGGTGGTGCGGCCATCTACAAATCCGCTCTGAACTTAAAACAAACCAACCGCATCTTACTGACGAGAATTGGCAAGGAATATGACTGCGACACTTTCTTCCCTGTGACCTTGGATGAATCCGGGTCTGAACATTCTCCTTGGCGTCGTTCGGCTCACCAAGAACTGGTGAACTTCGTCGGAGAAGAGATTGAAGAAGGTCCACAACCTCAAGCAGTCGGTGACGAGCAAGTCGACCTCGAGTTTCAACTTTATCAGCGTGTATGATCTCGACTTGCGCTATATTGCTAGACCTGCGAGGTCCGCCGATCATTTTCGTGGTCACGCTACCCCAGCAGACGCCCCGCATCCGACCCGGCAACTGCATGTGGACTTCACATGAAGAATCCTGCAGCATCAAATCCGTACGGCGAAAGATCCACAGCAAGGGTCATCAAACGACTCCGAACAGCCTCGGGACATCGAAAGAGCATCTTGTAGCATGTGTTCGTTCCGGAAATCTTTCGGAAGCCTGTCCTCGAGTGCCCGTCAACTCCCGAGGTACAGCTTCCGCTCATCCAGGAACAGGACTGGTCTCCTCCGCAAGCGCGACCCAGCTCTCGCGCTACGTAATGTGAGCCTCGGTCATGCTCAGCGCTCGAGCGACAATTGTGAGCTTTTGACTCTGCACCCGCCCAACATCCATCTGCTAATTCCTAGTCTTCGCAAGAGCTGCACGTCTCGAGTGCGTGTTATCATCCTAATAGCATTGTTCCGAGAGACCTGAGAGAGGACTCGCAGCTTTCAGAGCCCTGCTGCATGGTGCATCTTGAGATTCATTCACAATGTCTGCAAAAAGTATAGCAGGCCCGGGCGGCAAGAAGCCTGCCTCTGCTGCCACCAACCTGATTGGTAAGTGAAACACAGCTTTCGCTCAACGAAATGTTAATCATGTTGCAATAGCTGGGGGTGGGGCTGGCATGATGGAGGCACTCGCTTGTCATCCACTAGACACGATCAAAGTTCGCATGCAGCTTTCTAGACGACAGCGAGGAGCGGGCCAAAAGAAACGTGGATTCATCAAGACCGGTATGGAAATCGCGCGAAAAGAGACGCCCCTGGGACTGTACAAAGGGCTTGGGGCGGTCTTGACGGGTATCGTCCCGAAGATGGCAATCCGCTTCACCAGCTACGAATGGTACAAGCAGCTGCTGGCAGGTAAGGATGGCAAGATTGGGGGTGGCAGCAACTTTCTCGCTGGTCTCGCAGCTGGTGTGACGGAAGCCGTGGCTGTGGTCTGTCCAATGGAAGTTGTAAAGATTCGGTTGCAGGCGCAACACCATAGCATGGCGGATCCTTTGGACGTTCCAAAGTACCGAAATGCTGCTCATGCATGTTATACCGTCGTCAAAGAAGAGGGATTTGGAGCTCTGTATCGTGGCGTGTCTCTCACAGCTTTGAGACAGGGTACAAATCAGGCAGCGAACTTCACTGCATACACGGAGCTGAAGGAAATTCTTCAGCAACGGAGTGAAGACCCCACAAAGCCTCTGCCAGGATATACGACTGCGGGTATTGGTCTGATATCTGGGGCTGTTGGCCCATTTTGCAATGCGCCGATCGACACGATCAAGACTCGTCTCCAGAGAACACCCGCCGAGCCAGGACAGACGGCCATGGGACGAATAACGAACATCGGTACTCAAATGTTCAAGCAAGAGGGTCCACGAGCTTTCTGGATGGGTATCACACCTCGAGTGGCGCGTGTAGCTCCAGGTCAAGCTGTCACATTTGCTGTCTACGAATACTTGAAGGGCATCCTGGAGAAGAGCCGTGAAATGATACCCGGTGGCCAGTACGAAGAGTAGATTCAATCCTTGCATCTTGCGACAGTGTACAGTGGGTGGCATCTGAATAATTGTTGAAAAGTTTGGGGATGAATCTCGCATAGAAGCAGGTATGTATGCATCAAGATACCATCGCAGTCATATGAGACTACTTTCAAAGCTTCCCGCCCCAATCTCCACGATAATGCTTGACGAACATTCTGAAGCGGCCGGCGGCCAACCGAAATCCCTCAATCTGGCAGGTCGAGCTTCCCACTTCAAGCTAGGGCGCGACCGCAAGCTCTCACTTATCATAGCCCTCCCGAGCCACTGCGTCAAGCTTGCATCTTTGCAGGCTCACACTTGCCAGTAAATACCCGTGTCCGTCACCCAGTCTGCTTACTTCTACAGGTACACTCACTCAAATAGCAGAAAAGAGGAGTTGTTAGCTTCTCGAAGCCAGCCTTGCATACCTTTCGAAGCGCAACTCGGAAAACTCGTACTAGCAGTGAAGCAGAATGTCCGAACTCGATGGCGATACGCAAAAGCACCGAGCCGTTATTGGCCACACAGGCAACTTCTGGCTGTACTCGTCAACGGCCGGATTTGATCTCAGTCATCCGTCCGAGCCTTCGTCTTCCCCGATTCCTGCTACGATCACGGTCGAAACTACAACCGCTCCCATCACTATCGATCCAGCGAAATCGGCTCTAGTAGTCGTGGACCTTCAAAACTTCTTTCTCTCGCCGGCACTAGGGAATGCGAGAGGAGCAGGTCACGAGGCTGTAGAACAGCTTGTCGAGAACGCCATCCCAGCTTGCCGAAAAGCTGGCATCCGGATCATCTGGGTGAACTGGGGACTTACCGAGAAAGAGTTGAGCGAAATGCCCCCTGGCGTGATGCGGGCTTTCGGATTCGAGGCCACCATTGACGATGGGCAGGGGTATCCGAAAGGGCAGGAGGCATTCAAAGAGCAAAAGGACGGATTCGGAGTTGACAAACACGGTGTGCGAAGAGGTCCTGAGGCCAAGAAGATGCATCGAGGCATGGGTAGCGAGATGGGTACCGTGGAGGATCCAGAGACTGGGGAGAAGATCGAAGCTGGTCGACTGTTGATGAGGAATACCTGGAACGCGGGACTTTATGGACCACTTGCTACGATTTATGAACAGGGAGCAAGATTGGAGACTAGGCCGGACGTCTGGATACACAAGAACCGAATGAGCGGTATGTGGGGCTCTGGTACTGACCTCGAGATATTTCTGCAGAAGGAGGGACTAACGACACTGTTCTTTACTGGCGTGAATACGGATCAGTGTGTGGGTGGAACCTATCAGGATTGCTTCTCCAAAGGCTACGATTGTGTTCTGCTTGGAGACGGCGCGGGTACTACAAGCCCCGAGTACGCGCAGAAGTGCGTGGAATACAATGCGGCCAACACGTGGGGCTTTTTGACGAGTTGTCGAAGACTGAAGGAGGGTGTGGACAACAGCATGTGATTCAGAGTGAGTGCCGCAACAACGGTTGCGGTGAAGTCTGAGCTGCAGATTCAGCCGTTTGACATTCGCCACCTTCAATCACTCAATCAAAGCACAATAGCAGTTCACTCTCAGCCACCTCATTTTGGATAAGTCGCGCTGTATCCTCCATGTATTTGTGATCGTCCGCGATCTATAGCTTCGACACCGCGACAACCGCATCATTAGTACGGAACTGGCGGCAACCGATACAACGATGGATCGTAGCGATGATCCAACGCCGCTCAACAGTCACGCCGATGGTCGCTCTATGCGAGAGACAATCGAGGCACTCACTACACCAGCTCCCTTACCTGAACAGACGCCGATATTCACGACCTTTCGTAGGACACCTGCAAGACCGGCAAGCACCACCCCTACCCCAGTCGGTCCGCTGAGCACCGCGCCTCAGTCCGAGAGCCAGTCTCCACTCCAGCGCGCCATCGACTTTGCCACTGGCAGAACACCCGTCAAGCAATGTACGCCTCTCCGCGACGTGCCCGAGCTTGCCGACCGGTATGTGCCAGTTACGTCCGCTGCATTAGGTGTCGATATCCGCAACCCGCAGAAGTTCTGTCTGAGACCACCGTTTTGGCACCGCTGGACTTTTGAGGAATACCAGAGACTAGGCAGCTGGCTAGAGGCGCTGGATCTGGTTGACATCGCACGTACCCTTGACAAGCCCGTGCAGGAAGTCAGCTGCATGCTCGCAAATGTCGCTATCAAGCCATTATGCAGCGCGGCGGAAGCGACTCGCCGCGGTGAAAGAGGCATGCGAGAGTGGTTCGAGCTGTACAATGGCGTTGACGACGAGCAAGGCCAGGGTGCGGGCAGTGAAGGATATCCCACTGCCCTGAGAGAGTGGACCGCGAAGAAAGTCAAAGGCGAGTTGAGTGAAGTGGCTTTCGGAACCGTCTATCTCGTTCTGGAGAATGGGTACAAGCTGCAGCTCCAACGGGAGCACCTTACGCACGAGGACGAAACATGGCTGAGGAAGAATCTCACGCCAATTGACAAGACCATCTATTTTGAGGATGCCATGCAAGCCGAGAGTTCGGTCGATCCTACTGAAGCTGAACTTCGCGAATGGACCAAAGACATCATCCCAGCTACTTTTGGCGGAGTCTCGTACCGTAAGCTTCATCTCATCCTACCAAACGGAAGGAGGCAAGAAGTCGACGAGGACAGACTCACGTCGGATGATTTGATATGGATACAAGGGATAGACCAACACGGGGAGGACAGGGTCAGCTCGGCGAGTCGTGACATCTTGAACGGCAAGGACACATCAGTAGAGCAACTCCAGCGCAATGCCTTCAACGTGGTTCGTACCTGGACTGAGGAGGAGTACGTGGGTCACATGGCCGGTGTTGCTACTGATGTTTTGACTATCATCACTGGAGATGGCCGGAGCAAGCCCGTTCCACGCAAGGAACTTAGGCGAGGAGACATTCGGTGGCTTCAGGCCAATGTGACAGTCCGGACGAGGAAAATTCTCTCTGGTATGGCGGCAAAAGAGGAGCGAGCCAAGGCTGCTACTGGGATTGCGGAGTCAGGCGATGCGTAAGGATGTGACATCGATACATGTACTATTGACATGAAAACGCAGTCCACAGGCGCCGGAGCTGAGTGGCGTGAGTAAAATTTAGCTCGGTCGTAGATACAACCTTGTGGAACGAAAAGACGATCTTGAAATGAGAACACTAATTTACGGGTTGGGTCCATATTAGTGAGGAGGGTTCAAATCCAGTCCTTCTACAGTCAGCTTAAACGCATCGTTCCGGGAGTAACTTCCTGCAACATCCAGGTCCAATCGACCACGCTCACAATCTTCGAAATCGACCTCTTGAATCAGCAAGCCCCCATCTTCTACTCCCCATAGGGGCTCTCTCAGCACTTGACCCATCGGCCCAATGATGCAAGAACCGCCACGACATACAAATTCTTCGCCACTCAGATCATGAGTTCCATTGGACGTTGCAACTGTCTCCTTTGCGCTAGCTGCTCCTCCCAATGCGGACGACGAATCGACGCTCTCATCCATCGTGGGCAGAACAAGCTCGTGTCGTCCATCCATGAAGGTCGATCTCCTCCTGCCTCTCGCTGGAGACTGTGACCCGTTCACCAGCGCAGTCTCTGCTTGTGTGACAGTCGTCGCAGTAGAGCTCTCCGAAGGCCCAGTCACCCATCCGGGCAAGCTCTTCTTTTTGCAACACGAGATCGCGCTCAAGACAAAGCATCGGCCCTCGTTGCCCACCGTCCTCATCAAGGGCAACCAAGTGTCCCTCGCATCTGCTGTAGGTGCCAGCCACAGATTCACATTCTGAGAGTAAAGGCTATACCTCAACAAAGGCATCATGTTCTCCCTGGTCATGACGAAAGACTGTGGTCAGTACGTGTTCCATATATGCAGGAGTCATATCCAATATTGTCACTCACCAACAAATCGCCGCAGCCATTGTGATCTTCACTCCTCTGATCTTCGCAGTCACGGCTTTCAAAGTACTGGGCGATCCCTGGCCCCAAATCAATCGTTCGCTGCCGGTCGGCATGACTTTCCTCCTCTTCCCGATAATACCATGCTGAGGATCGACATAAACCACAGCACAGTACAACGTTCCACCACTCTTCTCCACCAACCCTACGACGACAAAGACGCCGGACTCGCGCGCTACGTTTTCCAGATATTCTCGCGTCCCGTCTCCTCTGTACTTCTCTCCTCTCCCGATCGGAAGTTTCCTCTCAATCCAATCATCGCCTGCACCCAGAGGCGTGTCGCCCAGATCGACGCACGACTTGAAGTATTGGAGATATTGTTCTCGGCCGGAGTCCGTGCGTGATCCGACTGTCGCGCCGAAGCCGCATGTTCGTGGATAGCCGCCCAGGTAGGCTTCGGGGAAGAGGATGAGGTCTACGCCTTTCGAGGCTGCGAGGTGCGTGGTTTGGGAGAGGGATTCGAGAGTCTGTTGGAGGGTTGGGAGGGTGCGGGACTGCGAGACTGCGAGGGTGACTTTTTGCGGCATCTTGAATGGTTGTCTCTTGTCTACTTCCTACCTCGCTGTGACGGGTAAGAGACGTTCAGTGGACATGATTGAAAGGTCGCTTGGTCTATCTTGACGATCATGTTCGACCCACCCGCACGCCCCGCCTGAAGCAGTTGCCGGGGCGGGTGAGCTCTGCTCAATGCTGATGTAACGCCTTCCTTGGCTAAGACTCAGCTACGTACGTCCTCCCCTCTATTTCGTTGAACTTCACCGCGACTATATCGATGGAAAGCTTGACCAGAATCTGTTGACAGAGCCCCTGCCTCGGCTGGCCAGGGATCAGCATTACAGCGACTTCGGCGATGACTGCACCTTGCGTATAGACGTACGGTCACATTTGGTGTCCAGCGGTGGTGAATAAACTCTGGGTCTCCTACGGCTCAAGCGAAACATCTTGGTTCCAGCTCGGGTGGCTTCCGATTCACATGCGCTCTTAACTTCGGACGAACGCGGGCATGGGACTCACCCGACTTGCGGACAGGCTACGATCACCAGTCCGGTTAATACGAGCTGATGAAGCTACTGAAGCCAACGAATATCCGAATTGTATGGCACCAACTCGGTTGCACCCTCATAGGCGTGGCCATCTGCATCGGGTGAATTTAGATCCCTCTGCGGCCTCCATGTCATGCGCAATGTGGTTTTCGGCGCCGGCGTGCATCTCGACACGGGCATGGTCTTCATCACTGCTCTAGGGCAAGCAGTACTTCATGAAGGCATTCTCGCTTTGGGCTCACAAGTTCCTCTCTCTTGTTGGCCTGGAACCTGCATTTTTTGAATCTATACCATGATAGGATACTGCAGATTCTGTTCGACCTGCTATATGCGCCGCCCCGTCCTCGTACAACAGGTTATGCACCAGTTCGGTACGATGATGCGAGCGCGAAAGAGACATAGCGTTGCACATGCAATGGTGCTGACACCTGCACCGTATACCGCATCCGTGCATACATACTAACTCCGCAACACCACAAAAAACGCTTCAAAGGAGCACGTGACTGGCGAAACAGCGCAGGTTGGACCACTGTCGAGCACGAGCTATTCTGGGGGCGGGCGCTACACTCTGTGGCTATGACCTGCCCGACATCCAGTGAAGCAGGCTTTCTCAAACATGGTGGCTTCAAATCCAACTCATGCGACTCGAAAGCTGAATTATAACAACATAGCAATGCAAGCCTGACGAAAGCCTCTGGCCCGATGAGCCCGGAGGAGCTGGGGACTCACGGACCTGGTATAGAAGCGTGGCTGCCCACATATTATGGACACCTGGTTTGCAGATTTGTTGCGGTAGTTGTGGTTGAAATTTGGTAGGGAAAATTCGATGAATTCCACAAGCAATAACAATCTCCAGCTCGTACTCCTTGAAGACCCTCAGGTCTTGCAAGACTCTGTACGGTCAGGCGGATTCAGCTCCATCTTCAGACTCGCTCTTCAGCAATCGCTCGTACTCCTTCACGAACCGTAGCGGAGGCATGTCTGACCCAGCGACCGGCGGACGATCCTTGGAAGACTTGACTTCTGGTCATGTGGCCTCGGCTCGGCGTACATATCTCCATGGCGCTGGAGCGTCACTGGGCATGGACAGCCTTTCGCATGGAACGAGGACTGGGAGAGGCTCATCGCCGCCTGTAGTCTTTCAAGTACCACTGCAATGGCCAGCAGAGGGTAGGGCGCACGAAGTCTACGAGACATAGGCGATATGGAATAGCTGGTCAAAGGGCTGGAAGTGCGTCCTGCTCAGTGTTGCCTCGTAAGTGCAAAGCGGTTATGGAACATAGCGCTTAGCCGGCTTCTAGAAGCAGAATGATCTCCACCGCCAAGGCACTTGGTCGCGTGGTCGTGGAAAGCCAAGAGCTGAAGCCAAGGCTACCAGCTTAATCCTCAAGTCCCTGGAGTCACATCAGGAGTCTCAGACGATCAAAGACGTGTCCTGCCTGTTCAACTCTTGACATTGGACGTCTCCGATCGGTCAACACATCGATCAAGATGATCACGGATCTGCTGGATCTTGATGTGCGGTATCAGGGTGACGGTATTGCCACCGAGTGAGTACCATAACTTTCGTAGAAGCCGATATGTGGCTAGATGCAACTTGGCAACCGCTTTCCAGACGCCTCTAGGCTGTGAATACGCCCTCCGTCGATGTGTAAGGGACTAGGAGAGGACATGATATAAGTCTGCGCCATCGTACCAAACCCTGTGAGCACAACCCAAGCCGCCCTTCCACACTCGTTCCATTCTCCTTCAGGATGCAACTGCTCACCACTTTGGCTGCAGCTTTTGCATGTGTTGCACCAATAGCAGATGCTCAAGCCGCTGGTCTCGACAAGCGTGCTACTTATACCTGGTGCGGTCTTGCCGGTACACAAAGACAGACGGCTCCTTACTGGAACGGCTTAGACGCAAGTCTTTCCACACAACAAGCATGTGGCAAGCGATGCAAGCTCGAGAGCAAATGCAAAAGCTATGCGGTCGGCGATGGGCGGTGCATGCTTTATACAGCAACCGTCAACGATAACTTCATCATGAGATATAGCAGCAAGACCAAGTTCTACGATCGAGCTTGTCCAGATCCTCCGACCGGAACCAATAGTTGCAATTACATCGGATACGACAACGGGAAGCCTGGGCCCTTCAAAATTTCCACCTCTTCGGCCAACAGAGGGTTTGATAAATGCTCGGCTTATTGCAAAGGCACATCGGGTTGCAAAAGCTTTGCCATTGGGCAGAATCGGTGCCAGCTTTACAAGAGCAACTTGGCAAACAACTTCATCGTGGAGATGCAGAGTCCTTTCACCTTCTTCGATGTCAGCTGCATCAAGGCGACGACCACAGCTACCGGATCCGGGCCAACAACACCGCCGACTCTTCCCGATGGCACGACTCTTGCAGACACAGCGCTTCCGACGGATACCACACCAACGACGACTAGTCAAGGGGATAGTCCCGATGTCACACCTCCTGGAGAGGTGGTTTTGCCCACCGACGGCGATGCATTCAAGGCGACCTACACCTACGAGGAGGACCCTCTTCCTGTTGTCACAATCATGGGCACCGCACCAGCCACGAATGTACAGAATACAGTGCTAGCTACACCTTCTTGTGTGGTCAATCCTGCCCAGGGTGGTACACAGATCAACTTACTCGACTCCGAGTTCGCGCCACTCGTCAGCAAAGCTAGTAATGCACTAGGAGCACTGACAGCGCCTACATCTCAAGCTCAAGCAAATGCTCTGGGGCCAGTCGAAGACTACAAAGCTCCCGTGTTCACCTTCGAAAGGCCAGCAAATGCACCGGCTGGACGGTATGACCTGGTGTTGAACTCATCGCCGAAGATGTACGTGGCAAAGGTCTCCAATGGCAATGTCATCTTGACCACTGCTTCTGTTGGGGCGACCAATGTTCGCAAGAATGGTCAACTGATCGCGACTACGCTGTTCGGGGTTGATTGCAAAGGACGAATCACGATTGCTCAAGGTGGTACCAGCTACGTCTGGGATACATCTGGCACATCGACCAAGATGACTGCCGGCACTTCCACGAAGGGTGTAGTCGCTGTACCAGCCGGTGGATTCCCAAATGCATCGACGCCAACCAAGAAACAGAAGCGGAGCAAGTACAACGAAGGCGTCCAGCCACGATGCCCCAACACACCGTCACTCCTGGTTGCGCAACCAAAGCCTGGTCGGCGCGGCAATAACCCCAACGGCTGCGGTCCTGCCGAAGGCTTCGATTTCGTTCCCGACTTCACCTTCGGCAGCTGCTGTGACAAGCACGACAACTGTTTCGACGACTGCGAGCAGACGTTCGAAGGCTGCAACAACCAATTCCACACCTGCCTGCGGGGCGAAGGCTGCTCGGCGTTCGACTCCTGGTGGCTCTGGCTGCTCAAGCTCCAATGCCTCAAAGCCGCCGACTTCTATGCTTGGGCCGTCACCACCCCGACCGGAGCCGGCGCCTTCAAGACTTCGAACGACGAACGCTGCGTTTGCAATTGTCCCAAGGGCTTCGGCAACTGTGGCACAGCCGGATGTCTTGACCTCTGGGGCACAGATCTCCAGAACTGCGGAGCGTGCGGACGCACGTGCCCATCGAAATCGAAATGCTCCGGTGGCAATTGCGTCTGTCCCAATCAGCAATGCGGCGACAAATGCATCAACCAACTCACCCACCCCAAGCACTGCGGCGGCTGTGGCAAAGTCTGCGACTCCGGATACTGCTTCCAAGGGAAATGCTTCACTCCTCCACCCAACACGTGCTACCCCACCGAAGCTTTTCCCGACGGCGCGTCGAGCAACGGCGCTTTCTCGAGGGAAGTCAAACTTTGCCCGGACGGGGTGGACTACGAACTCACGTTCCGCGTGAGACGGACGAGCAGTCGCCAGAATTGTCAGTACATCATGCTCATGGGAGAGGATTTGAACGAGGGCACGTACATCAGAGAAGATACGCAGAGTACGAATTGGGTGAATTACGGGCCCATCACGTATTATAGTTGGCCGAAGACGAGTAATTGGATCAGGAAGGAAGGGAATGAGTATGTGATCAAATTCCAGACTTGGACGGAGTGTGATGGGAACAGGGTGGACGGTGGGGTGTACGAATTTGACTCTTATTCGCTGGAGCCGAAGGTGTAGCAGGTCAATAATATGAAGGAATGCAAAGCCACTTGAGACCCTCGTATTCGTCATCATTCATCGCTCGTACAGCTGTTCTATAGCTTGTCTTGTCGCACCCTCAGCGACCTAAATGCCACCTATGAGCCGTGGTCTAGCAACGCCAAGCTTCACGTTTTTTTTTTGTCATCGTGAAAGTCCTCGGGCTCGCTCACCTCTTACGTCCGAAGCTGCTGGGCTCCGCAGGCTTGTTGTCCAGAATCTTCTCAATCTCATCCATCACCTCCGGGGTCAACTTGGGCAGAAGCTTCAAGGCCTTGATGTTGTCTTCGATCTGCGTGACCTTGGTGGCGCCGAGAATCACGGTCGAGACGTTGGGGTTCTTGACACACCAGGCGAGAGACAGCTGTGCCACATTTCCACCCAGCTTCTCGGCAATCTCGGTGAGCTTGCGGACCTTGGCGATCTTGGCCTTGCCTTCCTCGCTCTGCAGCGACTTGATGGTACCCTCGAAGAAGGCCTTGTTGGTGGCGAAGCGCGAGTCTTCTGGGATGCCGTCGTTGTATTTGCCGGTCAGGAGACCGGATGCGAGGGGTGACCAGATGGTCGTGCCGTATTGGAACTGGTCGTAGAGTGGGGCGTATTCGACTTCGAAGCGTTGGCGGTGGAAGGCGTTGTATTGTGGCTGCTCGGCGATGGGTGCGATGAGGTTGTACTTCTCGGCGATCAAGGTGGCCTCGGTGATCTGAGTTGCAGACCACTCGGAGGTGCCCCAGTAGTATGCGAGGTTGAGGTTGCGGATGACTTGGGTGAAGCCTTCCACAATTTCCTTCATGGGTGTGCCGACGTCGGGTCGGTGAGCCAGCACGATGTCGACATACGGTTGCTGGAGACGTGCCAGAGAGCTCTTGAGACCCTCCACGACATGCTTTCTCGACAGACCGCGGGTGTTTGGCTCCTTCCTGCCCGTACCGAAGAAGACCTTGGTGCTCAGCACGTATTCATCTCGGGGCCACGCGAGCTCTTTGAGGGCCAGTCCCATCTCGACTTCGCACTGTCCGTTGGAGTAGATCTCGGCGGTGTCGAAGAAATTGATGCCGTTGTTCTACGTAAACATCAGTATCGTGCCAAGCCCAAACTGCCCTCTTGCTGGTATCGACACACCCACGCCGCTTCCATGCACTCTTTGACGATGTTGCCCTTCTGGGTACCGCCGTACGTGAGCCATCCTCCGAGTGACAGGACCGAGACCTTGAGGCCCGTGGGACCCAAGTGGCGGAACTCCTAGCGTGATGTCAACGGGGAGCTTTCCCTGCATTACTGCTGAGCATGTCACATACCATGTCCTTGGGATCGAACTTGCTCTCGACGGCAGACATTCTGGCGGTGCTACTCAAGTGTCGGGAGGGTGGAAGCTTGACGGCGATGGAAAGCAGACGTCGAGAGGGAAGGGTGGTGATGAGTGGAAGGAGAACGAGGCACGAGCTGGCATTAGAAAGCATTTATTCGGTATCAACAAGCATGCTATCTCCCCCGTCTATTCTGCTTCGGGCAACTCTTCAATGCGTGCGAGCCAGGCACGTCATCCATTCTGATTCGTTCGGCGGCGGGGCAGAGAGGCAGCGGGGCGGAATGATGAAGTTCTGTGGTCGCGGTAGTTGAACTCTGTGCGGCGGACATGACTTGGACCTCCGTCACCATGACTCGTGGGAGGCGGACATGCGTATGTGGCACTGGCAGACACAGGCAATTATTGCTGTGCCCTCATCAACCCTCCACCCTTCTCGTCTTCCGTCGCCGTTGCGGAAGCTCATCGGCCCCCGCTCCACCGAGACCGACCGGGGTTGCTGTGAGCTGAGTGCTGAATGCTGAGTGTTGAGTGCTGAGTGCCGTGCAGAGAAGTCGCGGAACTCCAGTCAATATATCAACACAGCGACCTTCCACTTCCGTCACGGAGCCCGTGCTCGACCCGTCGTTGGCAATGCGTAGCAGTCGTTGTATACATCGTCTGTGGTGATCGTGGCCGGCCCCGTTTTCTTGACATAAACTTGATCCGATAGTTACCTGACGGGACTCGCACAGCACAGAATGTCACGTAGTAGTGGAGATGCTCCGCCACAGGCCGACGCCGTTGCGCGCCCTGAGGCAGCGCATTTCTGTGCTCACTAATGCTCTTGCTGTGGATGGACTCGCGAGGCATTGCTCTGGCAGCGAGATACATGTACGTCGCTCGGCACACGGAGCCCATGCTCGATCATTGCCACTATGGTGGTCAGCGTGTCACCGAGGCTGTCCGACACTCTGGAGTATGATTCCGAGTCCGAATGCTTCGTATCCGACCCACGATTCTCCTGGGGCTTCCAATCGCTGACTCTGGACCCGACGGGATACTCAGATCATGAGGACCGGCTGGCCCTGAACGATCGCGCCTTCGCGAGTACGCCCGATCCCAGTGCACAACGACGGCGACGACGCCAAAGAGATAGCGATACCTTCTTCGCCGGTCGGCCCACGTTTCAATACAGCACGGTTGCTGATGGCGATGCATTCCGGCTCGTGCAGCTCCACGCGGGTACCAACCAGGAACCCATCGAGTGCAAATTGCTGTGGGAGAATTCAAAGAACCCCGAAAAGGCCTATGATTGTCTGAGCTATGCCTGGGAGTCCAAAGTCAGAGATGAGGTCATCCTGCTCGATGGCTTCGTCTTCCCCGTCACGAAGAACCTGTTATGCGCATTGCGGAATCTACGCAAGCCCAGGGCAACAGTGTTGATATGGGTCAGTACGATATGAAAGCCCTTTCGAATGAACCGCTGACAGTTCACCATGCGTGTTCAGATTGATCAGATCTGCATCAACCAGGACGACGACAACGAGCGCGGTCACCAAGTATCTATCATGAAGTACATCTTCAATCAAGCACGGAAGGTGCATGTCTGGCTTGGCGAGGCAGACCAGCGGAGCAGAATGCTTTGCGACTTTGCCAAGACCCTTCGACGAGGCGCGCTGAATGCCAGCAAGCGACCGCTCAACAACACGAAGTTGAAGGAGGCCATCCAGAGCCTGCTGGATCGGCCCTGGTTTTCGCGAGTATGGGTCATTCCAGAGGTCGTGCTGTCGAAGCTGACCACAGTAGCTTGGACCACACCCACAGGTGCCCGCGCCCGTATCAGCTGGGATCATCTCGTCAAGCTCGTGCGAGACGTGACCATTCCCACGGCGACGTCAGGGTTTGACAAGCAAACCTCACTCCTTGGAAACCCCCGCCAACGCATTGCCATCATCACGCAGATGATAGCGAGCCAAAAACAATCACGAGACCACACCGACATATCTCAATTACTCATCCTCAGCAAAAGTAGCAAGGCTACCGATGTTCGCGACAAGGTGTACGCCTTCTATGCCCTGACCTATCTAGCCACAACGCCGAACTACTCCCGGTCTCCCGCACCATTATTCGTGGACATCATTCACTTGTACATCTCCCATATCCTGGACGTAGACTCGTACGCATCCATACATGATCTGAGCGAAGAACAGAAGACATTCCAGTTGATGAGCATCCTGTATAGTGCAGGCCAGCTCCATCAGCACACCGACACCGGCTTGACCGCATCCTGGATTCCAGACTGGACGTACCGCTGGCATCTTGCTCCAGTCTGGTGCCAGCCAATCCCAAACTTCACGACAGGATTCGCGAAAGACGAATGGAGTATGGGCATCCGGAGCGAGTATCGGGCGGGAGGTGACAGACGGGAAACGTTCCAAATTCGTGAGGGCAGCCGTGCACAGCTGAAGGTGTCGATCTTGATTCTTGATTCCATCACTCTCGTCCACGAAGTCACGCCAATGAATACCCCCGGCAGCAGTCATAACCTAGCGAGTTCATTCGACGAAGACCGCGAGACGTCGGACTCGCCCGAGCTACGTTACGGGCGACATTTCTTCACAACCGCGAAAGGGTATGCTGGGTACGCAACCCCAGGCATCCGTGAAGGTGATCGCGCGGCCATAATTTTAGGAGGCGATGTGCCGGTGATCGTTCGAGCTGTTCCTGATGCTACGGAAAAGGTTACGTGCTACAAACTGCTTTGTGAGTGCTATGTCACGTCGACAATAATCATGAATGGCGACTTCTTGCGGGAAAATTGGACCCTTGCTGAGGACATGATTCTGATATGAGAAAATACTGTCGCTCCTCCCGGCTTTGGGCAACCAGTCTGTCGCGGGCTTGAATCCCTCGGCCAAAGGTTGGGCGCGAGCAAAAGTTATCTCCACGGCTCGATACCGCAAGCTTCTGATCACCATCTCGTATGCATGACTACCTCGGCGCCGAATTTGGGCACCGTGGGCGTTCAAGCTCCTCAGTGAAAATCGCCAATTAACAGGTCAGGCCATGGGAGCGTGAGACAAAAAGAGACTCCGGCAACAACCATGGCCCGAACACGATTGATGATATGTAAAAACATTCTCGGCCCGGCTTGCTGCCCAAAGCTGTTATCGGCGCTCTGTCAGGCGTGGTTCTTATACCCCGTTCCGGGATGCCGACCATTGTTCCCACGAACTCAAATCGATGCCTGACATCGGAGGCATACCGAATTGTGCCCTTTCCCCGAGAAGCGAGCGCTGGCGGGAATGCAGAAGCTGTATTTACAGCTTCATGCAAGTTCGATACGACCAGACCTCATTCTGTAGAACTCATCAGCGTCCGTGCACCCAGATCGTTGCACTAGCAGCCATATCCGGGCCACTGTCTCCAAGCTCGATACTCGATGAACTCTCCACGGAATGGGGATAATTTTGGTCCACAAGGCGGTGCCAGTGGCCCATCACAGCTCTGGGAGCCGGTTTCGTACTATTAATCAGCACTCGCCGCGTATAAGAAGGGCCGAGCTACTCTGAGGGATCATCTCATGTAACACCGCAACGGGTCCGAATCAAGGAGTGCTAGGAACAATCTTGAAATTATGCGATCATGCAAAGTTCTCGCTGGCATTGTTGCCTTGGCGGCTGCTATGCCTACTGTTTCCAAGGAGAACTGCGGTGGTCAGCCATTTATCCGATCTATAGTGTCGGCGAAGCGTCAACTGACCATCAAACAGGTCAAATGAGACTGCCTCCTCATCACTGTCCTCTGCACCGCCGTCCTCCGCATCATACTTCAGAGCCTGATCCCAAAGTTCTAGAGCCGACCCACAAGCCTTATCCAACCTCGAGATCGTATGGTACTTCGACTTCCCATATTCCAAAGGCCCATGTCCCTGACAACCCACCGTGGATGACTCCTGATATCATCGACGATACACTCAACCCTTGAAAGCCTGTTCGACCTCATGGCCCCGATCATTTGCCAGAGTCTCACACAACTTATGGACCATTCAAGCCCCACCAGTTCTGAAGTTCCATCTGATGACAAGCTACCCATTTCTCGGCCTGGAAAGACTCTTCACACTCATCCTCCAAAGCGTACGGAACCCAAGGCATAGCAGAATCACATTTGTCTGAATGCTCAGCAAATACGTCGTTGAAAAGGACCCTGAGTAGATTGTCGCAAGGCTCTGAAATGGACTCCATCTCTCTTGCGGCGGGATTGGGGGGATGTGCTTGGATAGTACGAGAAGGCGTTGCACATTACGCATCTCCAGCACTCAATCACATACGAAAGATGTACGGAATCTGCCATGTCGTCTTGTCTTAGGAGAGGATTAGGTCGGAAAGGTAGTGGGTCATGCGTAGGCGAGTCAGGGCGAGACTTTTGCTTCGATTCTTTCCTGCTCGTGGGCAGAACGGAACAAACGGAATAGTTCTCATTGTTACATACACGAATGCTCGCTTGTTTTGCTGATACACTAACGACATCTCGGAAAACAGGGAGATTCGAAATCTCTGATCTATTCTCTTGTCCTTCATAGGATTGGAGCTCTGGATGGCATCGTAACGAGCGAGGTGTCGCTCTTGTTCGGCCTGCCTTCCGCGCACTTGACAGCGCGGGCAGGGTGAGTATAGAAGATTTTGTATTGCGAAGACATAGTCTCTCACACGTGTTCACGGTCTTCCAGCAACACCAGCATCACCGGAAGGTCCCGGAGGTGCACCAAATGGTCCACCACTGCTTCCAACAGGAGAGGGCGCAAAGGTGACACCTGCTTCAGCTTCAGGTCTCTTGATAGGCGCTTTGACGTCGACCTTGAGCTTGTCAGGCAGCTTCTCCCCTCGCACCACTTTCTCCATCTCCTCTTTGGTTAATGTCTCGTACTCGACCAACGCCTTAGCCAGACGGTCCAGAGCTTCTCGGTTTGTTGTCAAAAGCTTGGTTGCTCGTTGACGACCTTCTTCGACAATCCTGCGCACTTCGTCTTCAATCAGCTCCTTTGTTTTGGTGGACAATGTTTGGTAATTCTCAGCCAGATTGATGTTCCCAAGCAGATCACTCATGCCTGCTTGCGTGACCATTTGATAAGCGACGCTAGTGGCATGCGAGATATCGCTGGATGCGCCTGTGGTAACATTTTCAGGACCATAAATGAGCTCCTCTGCAACCTTGCCACCCATTGAGATGTCGATCGATGCCAAAAGCTGCTTCTTGCTTTGGCTCACTATATCGAGTTCAGGCAGCATCTGCGTGATACCAAGGGCATGTCCTCGGGGCATTATAGTAGCCTTGTATAGTGGAGTAGCACCCTCAGTAAGCATGCAGACCAATGCGTGCCCGCCTTCGTGGTAAGCAGTCATGAGCTTGTCCTTCTCCTGGATGACGGCGGATTTTCGCTCAGCACCCATGAGGATCTTGTCCTTGGCCCAGACGAGGTCCTCAATAGTGATTTTTTGCTGTTTGTTCTTACTGGCGCGTACTGCAGCCTGGTTGACGACATTCTCCAGCTCTGCACCAGAAAAGCCGGGACAGCCTCGTGCTAGGATTGCAGGGTCGACGGAGGCATCGATCTTCATGTTGCGCATGTGATACTTTAGGATCGCAATACGCCCTCGCACATCAGGAAGCGGCACGGCCACGTTTCGATCGAATCGCCCAGGTCGGGTGAGAGCCTTGTCGAGGGATTGCGGGAAGTTGGTAGCTCCGATGACGATGACACTGGAGTTTTGATCAAAGCCGTCGAGTTCGGTAAGCAGCTGATTAAGAGTCTGTTTGGCGTACGCTGCATCACGCTCCTGTCTTTTCCCTCCTATCGCATCAAGCTCATCAATGAAAACGATGGCCGGACTCTTAGCACGAGCAGCAGAGAATAGATCGCGAACACGCTTTGCTCCGACGCCAACGTAGATCTCGTCGAATTCGGAACCAGACATGTAGAAGAACGGCACGCCAGCTTCACCAGCAACAGCACGCGCGAGAAGAGTCTTTCCAGTCCCTGGAGGACCGACTAGGAGCACACCCTTTGGAAGCTTGCCGCCCAGTGTGTTGAAACGTTCGGGATCCTTCAAGAACTCAACGAGTTCCTGCAGTTCCTCCTTAGCCTCCTCGCAGCCGTGGACGTCAGTGAATTTGGTCGTCTGTAGTTCCGGCTTTGCCTCAGCGTTCTGCGCACCGCCGACTTTCTTCAGCACGCCAGTAGCCTCGACAATGAGAGTGAAGACGACCAAAGCGCAGTAGGCGATGAGACCAAAGACAAAGAAGAACTTGACCCACTTGAATATGGTGGCACCCGTGCTCTCATCTACAACCACGTACAAGGGTTCACTCCTGGATCCAGATCCCTGCTTCGAGATACTGACATTCCCACCAGTAGCCTTGATAGACGCAGCTTGGCCGATGGCCTGCAGTTGCTCGCGGGTCAAGTTGTGAGGGCTGCCACCTGGTGTTCGACCCATCATTGATCCAATCCCGCTCCCACCAGCCTCAGCAGCTCCAAGTTGTTCCAAAGCCTTGTGATATGCCTGATCGATTGCCGGGTTAGTAGCGTACCGACCAGTATTGTAGCGCTCGATGAAAATCTCGGGCATATTCGAACGGAGGAGAGCTTGGTAGAAAGCATGCTGGGCGGTGGCGCTGCTAGGGTTGTTGTTCGCGGTCTGCTCCAAATGCGCGAGCATGTTTCGATTACTCTGAGAGCCCCATGCTCTACCGAAGAGAGTGCGCTGCTGACAGAAAGCGAGGAAGCTGGGCTTGAGAGGAGTACGCAGAGTGGAAGGATTCAGTCGCGCTGTGGCGGAGAGTGACGGTAGAGCAGGAGTGAGCGAAGAGAAGTTGCGGGTTCGGATGAGTGGCGATGCATAGCGGAGGGAGCCTCGTGGCATGGCGCAGCGTATGGGTGCGATCGAGAATGATGCGGGAAAGACTGATGCGGACGGCATGATCATCTGGTGTCGGAGGGCTCCAAGGGACACTGTCGACATGTACTCGGGAATCTCTGCTTTCATCCGCCTGCTCGTAGCCATCTCATCCACCTCTTCCGATTTCCTGCGCACCGCCGCCTTCTTCATTTCCGCCCTCGGAGATACCGCGACACTTCGAAAGGGCGCTCGCATCGCCTCGGCCATGATGGGGAGCATTTCTGCAGCAGTGCTGGCCATGTGGTGAAGGCTCATCGGCATCGCCTGAAATGCCATCGTTGCATGTGCCGCGGCAGTGCGCCGCCTGCCTGGACTGTGATATCCCAGTCCCCACTGCTAGACACGCTCAAGCGATTCGATGTTTCGGGACGGTATGAGTGCACAAGGCACGGGTGGTAATGGTAATGAGCGAAGCCGAGTGGCACTGAGAGCGAAACATCGCTCCGAAGGCGTATGACTAGGGCCGAAGAGTCACGTGTGCGGACAGAACGCCACTCCACGACTCTCAGCGCAGTCGCTCGACAACTCAACCACAGCTCATGTGTCAAGACGAAGAATGCCATGGCTTGTCGGCTGCTACTTGCCAGCCGTGACACAAGCGACGCGATGTACGGCCACAGAGGATCCGTCTACCAACACCTCAGTATGATAAGTGCTGGCCGTCACTATAAATACCTTATCCTCTGATTTGAGCCCAAATTACGTGACAAGGACCCGATCAAACACCTCTGTTCGCCAATCTTTGCAAGATATGCTTCTCTCAAGCTACTCAGCCATCTCTCATCGCAGACATTTCCGCGGGCGTGTAGCATGACGAGCATACAACATCCTTATCACGCTTGGTTCACGTGGCCGAGTGATAAAAGCTTCTTGGCGGCTTGGTATAGATAACGTCCCAGTCCCACAGAACGTACCTGTCTGGTGGAATGAGGTTCTTGTCTTGCTTCCAAGCCATCCACTACCAAGATCTCGCGATTCATCTGGCGGAGATGTGCAATCGGGCGCTGCGCCACGGGCCTCCGCAGTCAATGAAAAAGTGGATGTTGAGGTCTCCCGAAATGGTACAAAGCACGGCGAGTGCTATATTCATCTGGAAGCCCATCTGCCTGGCTTTGCGAAAGTACATTGCATCCTAACACACCTCATTCCATCATGGTGGCACTCAGTAGTTTGTGGAGCGCTCCCGCCATCAACCCAACCAACCGGAAAGCTCGAAGCATACCAGTACTCAATCCCGTGAACAAATATGGCAGAGTCTTCTTCTTCTCGTGGTGGGGCTTCTTCATTGCATTTTGGTCATGGTAACATCCCACACTTCACAGAACTGCGGTAGGGGTGGCTGACTAGAGAAGGTATGCCTTCCCACCTCTGTTGAGCATAACCATCAAGCAAGATCTTGGTCTCTCCACTGTGCAGATCGCAAACTCCAACATCGCTGCTCTGACAGGAACTCTACTTGTTCGCTTCGTTGCTGGCCCGCTCTGCGATCGCTTCGGACCACGATGGACGTACGTTATGATTTTGCTTGCGGGATCGATTCCCACCGCGATGGCCGGTCTGGTACAGAACGCCTCTGGTCTCATTGCACTGCGCTTCTTTGTCGGAATTCTAGGGGGCACATTTGTCCCATGTCAAGTTTGGTCAACCGGCTTTTTTGACAAGAATGTCGTTGGATCCGCAAATGCGCTGATCGGAGGATGGGGTAATTCAGGAGGTGGAATTACTTACTTCCTTATGCCTGTCATCTACGATAGTAAGTAATCACAAGTTCTCCCTGAAAGCCCAACACTGACACATGTACCAGGCTTGAGATCTGACCAAGGTCTGTCTTCACATGTCGCTTGGCGAGTCGCTTTCATCGTACCATTCATCCTGATCGTATCCACCGCGCTCGGCATGCTCTTGCTATGCGACGATACTCCTACCGGCAAATGGAGCGAGAGACACGCAGCTGCGCGAGATCTGCTCCATGGCACTGGCTCAATCGTGCAGGTCCCAAGCACATCCAGCGACGACAACTCCCATTTGGGAACAGCAAAAGGCGACATTGAAAAAGCCAAAAGCTCTACGGCCAGTCCTCATCATGACCATGCCGAAGGCCAGGTCCTCAACCCAGCTCAAGGCGAAGTCGTCGTGGCTCCCACCTTGAAGCACATCCTCCACATCCTCACATCGCCTCAGACTCTCTTCCACTGCGCAACATACTTCTGCTCCTTCGGCGGTGAACTGGCCATTAATTCCTACCTCGGCGCGTACTACCTCAAAAACTTCCCTCACCTAGGGCAAACTGGCTCCGGCCGCTGGGCAGCCATGTTCGGTCTCCTGAACGTCGTGACGCGACCCCTCGGCGGCATCATCGCCGATATCCTTTACAAATATACGTCCTCAGTCTGGATCAAGAAAATTTGGATAGTATTTGTCGGTGTCGTGTCAGGAGCTTTCCTGATCGGGATTGGTCTCACCGACCCCATGCAAGAGGCGAAAATGTTTGGACTGATTGCTGGTATGGCGGTGTTCTTGGAAGCTGGAAATGGTGCGAATTTCGCCCTGGTCCCCCATGTGCATCCTTCGGCGAATGGTGTACTAAGCGGAACAGTGGGTGCCGTGGGCAATCTGGGAGGTGTGATATTTGCGATTGTGTTCAGATTTCATCATACGAATTATGCAGAGAGCTTTTGGATTACTGGAATCATGATTATAGGCATGAACTTGGTGCTTTGTTGGGTGAACCCCATACCGAAGGGGCAAGTTGGAGGGAGGAGTTGAGTGGGTCATATACCAATGGGAAAGATTAACCGGAAGGATCATGATAGAAGTGGCGACCCAATAGATAGTAGCTTTAAGACTCAGGTGAAGGAGGGCTCCTTGGGCGCTCATATACCTTTGCGAAGTTTGAATTCCAACCAACTGCTTATCTTTCACGGGCAGCACGTTTGGATTCGTGGTACACAGTATGTATCTAGCTAGCTACGCTGGTGAAGGCCTGGAAACTATCATCTGTAAGTGCAAGATGCAGTTGTCTGTACGAAGTGCGATGGATGTCCATGTTTGCCATAGCGATGGAAGTGATATCGAGACCCCTGCTCGGAGGAGAGAGGACCTAGTTCCGCTACACAAAGCGGCTCTTTCGGCTTCTAATGAACCGAAGTGAATGACCACGGAGGGTTAGGTCCGATCTTAGTGTCGAACGCCGACAATGCGTCCGAATTCAAGGTTCGCGCCCATCGCCACATGCGTAAGGTCGCACAGGCAACTATTAGATGTGTAGAAGTTAGAAAGTCCCTTGATTTCTCTTTCCTTCCATCTGTTTGTGATCATGCCGGACCGAAAGCTGCTCACAGTGGAGGAGATTTCCAAGCACAACACACCGGAAGACTGCTGGATTGTGGTCGATGGGAAGGTGTATGACGTGACGGAATTCGCTCCTGAACATCCAGGTGCTCCAGAAAGTAAGGATACTTCCTTTCTGGCTCATATACCCCGGTGCTAAACGTTGCCCGCAGTCATTTGGCGCCACGCCGGTCGGGACGCAACGACAACATACAACTCCGTACATCCTCCCTCTCTACTGACCAAAGAACTCGACGCGTCCAAAGTCAAAGGCGAGGTAGACAGAAAGACAATCACATCGGACTTCCAAAAACCTCCCCCAACTGCGACCCCGGAACTTCGCCTCAACGAGAAACCCCCACTCAGCGCCATCATCAATGCCCAAGACTTCGAAGACGTGGCCGAACGAACAGCCAGCAAGAAGACATGGGGCTTCTACAGCTCTGCTGACACAGGCTGTTATACTCGGGACAGAAACAAAGAGTATTTCAGCAGGATATGGTTCCGCCCGAGATTGCTGCGAGATGTGAAGAATGTGAGCACTGAAACAATGATACTGGGTCACAAGGCCGGATTACCTGTATTTGTGGCACCTGCGGCTATGGTCAAGATGATACATCCTGATGGCGAGAAAGCTATTGCGCGGGGCTGTGTGCCAGAACGCGTGCCGCAGGGCATCTCGACGAATGCTTCGTTTCCTGTAGAGGAGATTGTGGGCAGCATAGAGCATGGATCTAATGCCTTTTTGTTTCAGTTGTATGTCAACAAAGATCGGTCCAAGAGCGAGGTCCTTCTGAAGCATGTGAGGAGTCTGGGCATCGATGTGGTGATGGTCACCGTGGATGCGCCGATGCCCGGAAAGAGAGAGGCTGATGAGCGTGTGAAGATGGATGAGAGCTTGAGTACGCCCATGAGTGGACAGAAAGGAAGTAATGATAAAAGAGGTGGTGGTATAGGAAGATTGATGGGTGGATATATTGCGCCAGACTTCACGTGGGACGAGTTTACATGGCTGAGAAGTGTCTGGGACGGGAAGATTGTGGTGAAAGGCATCCAGGCCTGGCAAGATGCGAAAATGTGTGCTGACGCTGGGATGGATGGCGTTTTGCTCTCTAATCACGGAGGCAGGAATTTGGACACATCTCCACCAAGCATAATGACGCTACTTGAGTGCCAAGCGAATTGTCCTGAAATATTTTCGAAGCTGGAAATCCTGGTCGACAGCGGCATACGAAGGGGATCGGACGTTTTGAAGTGCTTGTGCCTAGGCGCGACAGCTGTGGGATTGGGGCGACCGTTTTTGTTTGCTTCGAATTATGGACAAGAGGGAATCGAGCATCTGATCGATATCATTAAGACCGAGCTGGCAACTGCCATGGCATTAATTGGCATCACTGATGTGACGCAATGTCATCCTGGACTAGTGAGCACTTTAGATCTGGATCATCTGGTGTCGAGAGGGGCAGGGCATCCATACGCGACAGGACTACGGCTTAACAGCTTCAAAGCTTTGAATCTCAGATCAAAGCTGTGAAGTGAGGATTGTATGATCACATGCGTGGTTCACTACATCGACATGGATATGACATAGATGATACATATGACAACGACTTTATATACCACGACAGGAATGCGATAAAGCCTCCACAACCAGCCACCTACACAGACAGCTCGCATTGGGATCAATTACCAGCACAGCTTTCAGAAATCCGAAGTATAGCTCTCAGCGCCAGACCCAGCCAATATGATGCTCTCCCTCGCCAGTCCGAGGACTGCACCCACAACGTCGCCCCACCAAGTCGACCTGTCCAAGGTCCTTGCAGATGCCAGCATACCAGTCCTCCACCCGGACCGACTCACTACACTATATGTCCGCTTCCGCCGCGGCCTACAGGTATGGGACAAATTCAGCATCGTCGAACTGCAGCAAGCCTGCCAAACCAAAAGCATCCCACTTCAAGGCATGCCAGACGTTTATCCAGCTCCAGTATCCCACCCCTGGGTAGAAGAGTGCCTTAGGAGACTACATACACGTCTCGTGGAAGCACTGGAGCAGGCAGAGGCAGCTACAGCATTCCCAAAATTCCTCCACCTCCCGAAAGGACTTCAGCATAAGATCTACTGCATGCACTTCAACTGGATGGACAGCGAGTCATTCACCAAAGTTCCAGCCCTTGCACAGACTTCTCACATGGTTCGGAAAGGGGCGATGCCTATCTTCTTCAAGCGTCCTTTCGTCTTGGAATCATGCATATGTGATCCGAAGCCCAATGCGAATGTGCCTGGCGGACTAGCACTCGCGCGTGCCCCGCAAGTGCGACCCACGAAAAGTGAGATCAAGCTCCGCAAGGCACCAGTGCATTGTACGCAGCATATCCGTCGCCTGATCATCCGAAGGTTTCTCACATCAGGCGCCCGCGCTGATCGGGGCGAATGGCGCATTGATCTCGATGCGGCCGAGAAGGAACAGCGCGTGCAGTGGGCCGCTGGGGCTGGGCATGGGGCTGGATATGATGAGAAAGGGAAGCAGAAACTGGATAGTATCATAGGCGAGTTGACTGTAAGGTTGCAGGAGTGTGTAGATAGCATTCTGAAGAGGGATGGTAGTCTTCGTGGTGAGGATGCTGTTAATCTCGTTCGAAGTCTTGGGGGCACCAAGCATTGACTTGAGAGAGCAACAGTGCTCGACCTCTATATATAGCAGGCTGTACTTCTACCGAGTTGAAACTAGCGAAGTCTATGATGTACTCTTTAAGGTAGCTCGTATTGAGTTCGACATAGAACATACCAGCTTCAGTCGGGATCTTTGTCGTCTCTAGCATGGGCGTCGCTTATCATGACTGCCTCATCTTGGTAGTGTACTATTTCAAGCATGAATCCAGCTAACTCATCAAAGTCTTCTGCGTCTGCCTCATCAAGCTCGTAAATCCTGGCCATCAAATGCATAGCTTGACTCACAGACAAGAGAATATGCACGTCCAACTGCGAGCACTGGCTCTCGGACCATGAGACCTCGCGGTGTGGCGCATCAGCCGAGAGCCCTTCTGTAAAGACGATGCTTGGGTGCCCAAGAGCTAGACCCACTAAATCGAACACTTGGTCGGAATTTTGTCGGAGGATAAGAAATATCAAGAAGCGGCCGGACCTCAGTGGATAGAGGTCAAAGTCGAGTTGCAATACCAGATCGCTAGGCAGAACGTCCTCACAGGCTCGGCTACTCATATAGAGGTATCTTTGAGGCTGTTTGCACAACAGCTGAAAGTGCCTCAAGTTGAACGGCAGAAGCCGTGGCGCATATGGTATGTCCTTTCCGTCTGTGTCCCTCTGTTGGCATGACGAAGGCTCTTTGCGACGCCGCAGTGCTCGCAGTGGGAGACACGTCTGATCCTGGAGCTTGAAACGGCCACAGTTCGCTACCTTAAATGCCGTGAAGCTCCGTTTACGAACATCATCGGTACATCGTAACTCGGCTTGCCCCTTTGCAGTAAGAAGATCCTTCTCTCGTTCAAAAACTGCGTGGTATCGGTCAGTAGGCCTGACAGATAATGCTTTGAAAAGGAAAGGGACGTCCGATAGCGCGGAAGGTTCAAATCGTGCGAGAGCCTGTGCCGCCGCCTTCCATTGGGACCAGGTGTAGTCCGGCTCAAAGGGACCATGAGGATGGAAGATGAAGTTGACCATCCACAATACACCGAACAACCGGTCCCTAGGATCAGTACATTTGAAGTCTGAGTAATAATATATGACTCCAGCTAAGGTGTAAATGCTCCAAGGAAACGCGCTCAAGTCTGCATGGGTAATCGCGTTGAACATTGCACCCATGTGGTGGTCGTAAGTAATTGATGATTCGTAGGATTCTGTGAAATGGCGCTCGTTCAGGCACTTGTAAAGTAAGACCAGCGCGACACATTGCATTGAATAGGAGCCGCACAGAATGTGTATGTCAAATTTTCCTTTGCAAGCGGTAAACTCCTGCACAATCCAAAGCCTTGACCAGTAGTCACGCGCTTGAAGAGCAGCCATGGCTCTCGGGAGTCGACCTGGTTCGTTCTCATCAATCGCTGATACCAAAGAGTTCACAAGTTGAAGCAGTCTGGCGTCTCCAATGTGTTCGGCGTACGACATCTTTCCAACGAATTGGCCGATGACGTGGGTAAGCTCAGCCAGCCATCTGCTGTCATCACCATCCAGGCCAATGCAAGCGATGACGCCGAACGCTTCCCGGTAAATGTCGTACATCATTGTCACTTGGTGTGATTTCTCTTCGACATCCGCTTGATTAATACATATCGAATCGATCCAGATGTATTCGTCTCTAAGACAGTTCGTCAATTGCCAGAGTGCATAAAAGCAGTTGGCTCGCACGTAGAACCACTTGTCGTTGATCAATATACGGCGTGTTCGTAGATCGCCCCAAGTGTACGAGATCGCTCGGAAAGTTGGCAAATTCTCCTTATTCCACGTTGATATCTCAAATGTCAGAGGTTCTTCAAACTTTCGAGGCTGGTGGCGAAGCAGCCGAATCTGCTTGTCTGGATGGGCCAGCGGCTCATGTCTATATTGTTCTTCTCCTCTCGGGTCTGGCATCAGGTGAATGTGCGAATGCTTGAGTTTGGAATGGAGATGTTCAGAGGTACGTGAGGAGGTTTCTATAGTGCCATCTCAGCCTCAGCACTGCCACGTTGCTACCTCCAACCAGACTCGTGGTCCGTGTCCACAAGGCTGCCGCATGAACATGTCTCCAATTGCGAGCGTCGAAGCTTTTACATATAACACGCACCCACGGGTATCCCTTACCGAACGGCACTCGCCTATAGCTTCGCCTTGGGCGTCTCCTTAAGCATAGCATCAGCCACATTCCTTCTCTGGATCTTGCCCGTCGCAGTCTTCGGCATAAGCTTCGTGAAGAATACTCTCTTCGGTATCTTGAACTTGGCGACACGCTCTCTCATAAACTCTTTGACTTGTTCCTCGGTCACATTCAACCCATCTTTAAGCACAACAGCGACGCCGACGTCCTGTCCATACAAGTCATCAGGTATTGCGAAGCTCACAGCTTCCGAGACTGCCGGATGCTGGGCGAGCGTATTGTCGAGCTCAATGGGCGAGATCTTCTCCCCGCCTTTGTTGATGAGTTCCTTAATGCGACCTGTAATAATGATGTAACCATCCTCGTCCTTCTTTCCCTGGTCGCCTGTTCGGAAGAAGCCGTTCGCTGTGAAGCTTTCTCGGTTCGCTTTCTCGTTGTTGATATATCCTTTCGTTACGTTCGAGCCTTTGATGCAAATTTCAGCCTCTTTGCCTTGCGCGACTTCGTGTCCGTCTTGGTCCAATATTTTGACTTCAACACCTTGGCCAAGACCGACTGATCCTGGCTTTCTCTTCGCAGGAGGATATGGGTTTGAAGTCATCTGATGTGCTGCCTCGGTCATGGCATATGCTTCGAGGACTGGTGCCTTGAAAGCCGCCTCTAATTCCTCGAAAACCTTTGGGCTGAGAGGCGAACTGCACGACCGGATGAAGCGAATCTCTGGCATCGGCTTAGGCCAGAGATGGTTGTTCTTGAGCAGAATTTGGTGCATAGTGGGCACTGCAGTGTACCAATTGGCCTTATGCTCAACAAAGTGTGTCCAGAAAGTCGACGCGCTGAACCCGCCAGGTACTATTACACTGCCGCCCGTCGCCAGCGGACTGAGAAATCCAGCCAAGAGGCCATGTACGTGGAACAGTGGCATGATCAGCATTGTCCGGTCCTGGGAAGTCAGTTTGTACGTATTTTTGATGTTCTGAATAGTCCTGGTCAAGTTCTGATGCGAAAGGGGAACAGCCTTGGGTCTCCCCGTCGTGCCGCTCGTGTGCAGGACCAATGCTGTATCTTCTGGTTGCGCATTCTCAAGAGCGACATTCCCGCGACCATCTAGCTTGCCCTTCTCTTTCACATCCAGGACGACCTCGTTGGTCTTTGGATGTAGATAGCACTCAGCTACAGCGGCGTTGTACTTCCTCGCGGCTTTGACAGCTGGCCCATCTGCTTGGCCTTGCGGCACTAGGACCAGAGACGAAGAGAGATCATCAATGTAGAACTCAAATTCGCTCTGCTTGTAGGCTGGATTCAGTGGTGCAGCAATGCCTCTCTGCCATGAGGCTGCCAGGAAGGAGATAATGAAAGGATAGCTATTCGGCAACGCTATCGAGACCGCAGCCCCCGGCGTAAGGCCCAGCTGGGCGAGCTTGTGCTGGAAGGCAAGTACGTCCGAGTACAATCGTTGGTATGTTATCGTGAGCGTCGGGGTTCCTGGGACGATGACAGCGGTTGCCGAAGAGATCGGGTCGAATGCGTTGCGCAGAGTCGTCGCCATCGCGTACCGTAATGATCGTGTATTCCGAAAGAGGGAAGAGAATGTTTACAAAGAGAACGCGAACACCTACGACTCCAGGCCTATCGCGCCGTGTCTCTATCGTCTATTGGAGAATTTCTTCCGTGAAAATGTCGCTATCACGAGCCAAAGCAATCTGCGACGGCTGTTGGGTCCGATGCGAGATCGGGAGCAGACGGAGCCACCGAGGTGGAGCCTTCCGACGCACATTCGCCCTTAGTCACTCCTCGCCGTCTGGTCATTACTGACGTTGTTTCCGAGCTGAAGCCAACGAAAAGAGTTCAAAGGTATTCATGCAGGATTGATAGAGTATTGCAGGCGACTTCTCATATTCGATGTTACATCGGTCATGTACAACTTGTGCCATCACAGTATATTCAAAGGTACTTGTCAACACAATGCTATACAGCTCCTCCCAGGTCAGCGATTCGATAAACTCGCCCTAGACCACCCTGATCTCGGCAGCAGGAGTCTGCCTTTCATGAGCATTGGCTGGCGTCGGCACAGGCGCTTCAACTCCTCGTGGAGGACGAGTGGCCCCCCGTCTAGAGACTCTGGCTGTTGAAGGTAGAAGTCCTTGCGGTACGCTGCAATCTCGTGGATCTCGTATGAATTCACATGCCCCTCCTTCTTGCTCCCTTGAGTGGGCTGCCTCACATCACAACTCGACGTATCCGAATGGGTCCATCGATATCCGCCAGTGTCACATCATCCCCAAGCACCACACCTTTCCTGAGGAGTTCACAGTCGCCCAGCTCGCGCATCTCAAACGCCAACTCGTAGACGCCTGGTAGAGCCTCCTCCATCTTCTCATAGCCTAGACTGGCCAACTGCTTGTCGGTAAGCTGCGACGCAACCTCGGACGGCTTGAAGGTCTCCGGCGGCTCTACTTGGTCAAGCATTTGGATGAAGGCATTACGAACAGCTTCCGATGTGGCGGCATCGGTCGGACGAGCAGGGACAGCTTTCTTGATGCCCCAGAACCTGATGGCTGCTCAGCACAACAGCTTCGGCGTGGAAGACAGCAATGTGTGCGCGCGTGTGTTGGCGCTTACCATTCATACCACGTCTGCTTCGGCACGCGCGACTGGGACTTGAGATCTTTCAGCTGCGCATCGCGATTGATCCGCGCGTCCATGGTGACTTCGGTGAAGCTATAGCCAGAGCAGAGTGTCAATCATAATCTGGGAGCAGCGATCCGATGTGCGCTGTGAGATGGCGGGGCGTGGCTTACACCTCAACCACCACGGAATCGGTGGAAGTGCTTGCCGAACTCTTACACCGCGCTCGCCCTTCACGCTTTCTCGCCTGCACAACACCCACTGGTCCTGATTGTCTTCGCTTCATCATTCACGCACAGACTATATGAGAACCACAGTGAGTACAGCCTGCGCTTACTCTTTATACACGCAGCGGTCCAAGTCACATTGCTTGCTCTTGCGCCACCCCTTGTCAAGGCCCCCCCGGAATTGAAACCAATCCCACGCCGCAGTACCGCCCTGGTATCACGCCGGCCTGCGGACAACCATGTCGACGACATGGGTCTACTTGGCCTGATTGCGCGAAGACGGCTTCTGCTCTAGGATTCATCGTGGCCGCGAGGTGAATGACAGCCGCACGAGCGGCAAACGGTGTCTTGTGACAGTCTCGCAACCCACGTGACTTTCAATCTGCCACTAACTCATGCCCAGCAGCGAGTTGGGATCTTCAGCCATGGAGCAGAAGACTTTCCTCCCTGTGGTTCATGCCACAGACGAGTAAGCATATGCGTCCCATACGATTAATCCATTTCACACTGAGTTGTTGCTAGTTTCCCGTATGGCCCAGCTGCTGAGCAATACTATGCACTCTATCTCCCGAACGATGACCAGCCTCATGGCTTGCTGCTTCCTGAAATTGTGGAGAGAATGCCTTGGACCTCTCAATTCCTAATCAACCATGAGAATCCCAGGACCATTACTGTACTCGACAGTTCTGACGGCAAGGATACCGCGACGGCAATCAATACTGCTTTTCAGGATGTCATTGACCAGGCTGTGAGCTGCAAACTCTTCCATGTCCTCAACGGACAGCATAGTGAGCCTTTCGCTATTCCTGGCGCGAGATATGGCACTCCTGTCAAGCTCGAAAGGTTTGCGACCCCGCTGTTTGGCATTACAACTCGTGGCGCGCACTTGATTGCCTATACCAAGACTGATCAAGGCACGATGCTCTGGATCCCTCGAAGAGCACCACATCTTTACATTTGTCCAGGGATGCTAGATTCCACCGTTGCAGGTGGAGTGAAAGCAGGAGTGCCACCATTGCAGACCATCATCGAAGAAGCTGATGAAGAGGCTTCCCTGCCCGAGGAGCTGGTGAGGCAGCATGTCAGTTGCAGAGGCGTGCTCTCTCACATGTCACTCACGGGATCACTTTTCCCAGGCGAGAAAGGTTTGGTCTGCCCCGACTACGTCTACGTCTACGACATGGAGCTGCCCTCGAACGTCATACCTCAGCCTCGAGACGATGAAGTGAGTGACTTCACAGCTATGAACGTTGAGGACGTCAGCACGGCGGTGTTAAATGGAGAGTTCAAACCAGATGCTGCCGCTGTGATTGTCGACTTCTTCATACGGTATGGCATCGTCACGCCAGAGAACGAGCCAAACTTCGTCGAGATCAACATGCGTCTACATCGCAGACTGCCTTTCCGGACAGGGTGACGAGGGGAAGCATCTCCTCATGACACTGTTTGGAGAGCAGACGTCCCTGCACTGTGCCAAGCGGTGGGCATGAAGGGTGGCTCGGGTCAATTTGCGACCTTGGTATCCCCACAGCTTTTGCAGAACTCATTCGCCAGCTGGAACGGGACTCAGGTCGTGCCCGTACCACCTGCTGATGGCATGGGTCCACTGCTCAGTGATAGTCGCTTCTGGTCCATCGATGGTCTTGGCATATTGCCTCTCGAACAACTTCGGGGACGGTCAGAAGTGATATGCACGTGCATAGCTGTCTGAATATGAAATCGACTCTTCAACCCACATGGCAGAGCCTTCCAAGATGTGAGAGGGGTGTGGTCATGGTCAAATGCTGCATCGCAACAGCAGATGGTAGACAAAGATGCAAGTCAATCTGAACGAACACGCCTCCGGAAAGTTCATATGCTCTGGGCAAGAAGCCGAAGCTCAAGGGCTCATTGATCCCAGTGCACTTCCGAGAGCGGGCACTGATGAGACTAGCCTTCCTGGGGTTTCAGGCGGAATTTATAGACGAGAGCAGTGCTAGAATACCTCAAGACGATTACGCACTACAGGACAACGCGAGGTAGACCGAAAAGTCCAAGTGTATGATTTGATCGTTGTCTCGGATCCGTGGCCGAGCACCTACCGTGCTCTAACACTTTGCAAGTACTTGGAATTCCGCAGCAACCATCCTCCCACAAGTGCAGCTGTGCTCACCGCGCCCAGTATCAAGGTCCGATCGCTCACACTTGTTTCCTCCTTTACTCTGCCCACGTGAAGTGTCTTCTTCTTGCTTACCACATCCTTCGCTCCCTCCGCCTCATAGTCGTCATAGTTGACGTTTTCCACCATCTTCTGGTACTCCACCACCGTTCGACTCCAATTGTTCGTAATCAAGCCGGCCTCGTTCTTGTACCAGCTGTTGCAATTTGGATCATTGAAGGCGCTATTCTGGAGCTCCTGTTGGATCTGCTTGTTGAACTCAATCAGAACCTCTGGTTTGGGCCGAAGTGATACGGCGTTGCCGCTTTTTCGAGCCTCGAGGACTGGCTTGATCAGACCATTGATGTATCGGCTTTGAGCTTCAATCATCAGGATGATGCTGTTATGGCCTAGGTTGGTGTTGGGCCCGTATCTGCAACATAGGTCAGCAAACGTTGAGATGACGAAGGGCGCTTAGAAGCTAGCGCTTTTCATACAGCATTCCGAAGTTCGGCATGTCTTCGATCGTCATGCCATACAACGCCTGGGCACCATCTTTCCAGATCTCGGACAGGTTGCGGTTGTTCCGCCCGGTGAGCTGGATAGGGTGCATGAAGTCTACGGTTCTGAAGCCCGTAGCACAAACAAGGAGATCGAAGTCGTTCTCTGCGTCGATCACCTGATCGCTGCCAGACGGAGAGTCCACAATTTTAACAGCTCGGCCTTCGATGCCAGAGATCGGACGAGTTTCGAGCACCACGTTGGATTGGCTCAGTGCCGGGAAGTAGTCATCGCTGATGATGATACGCTTGCAGCCGAGCTTGTATTTGGGTGTGAGCTTGACCCAGAGGTCCGGTCTATTGGGTAGCTGCTCGTGCATCATCTGCTCTGACATTTGCTGGAAGGATTTGTTGACGTCGCCATCGGGGTTGCCAACCATTTCGTGAGTCCACTCGCGAAAATCCATGAGGTTTGCTCGCTTTCGTGCCATGACCCCCGGCACATAACGGTAGATCGATCTCCAGAGGGGCGACACTGGACCGTCCTGACGGGGCACGACCCAGTTAGGAGTGCGCTGAAAGACGGTGACCTGTTTTGCGACCTTGGCAATTTCTGGGAGTATTTGTACGGCTGTGCAGCCTGGCAGCGAAAATAAGTCAGTCACCCATTACACCAGACGCGCTGCGTTGCACACTGTACCGTTGCCAATGAGCGCAATCTTCTTATCCTTCAAATCATAAGACCAGTCCCATCTAGCGGAATGCATTCTCTTTCCCTCAAAGCTGTCCAGTCCTGCGATGGCTGGCCATTGCGGCACGTTCAATTGTCCTACGGCACTGACTACGAAGTCTGCCTTGATCTCATACTCTGGGTTGAATTCCGCCTCCTTGGAGCCCGGTGAGGTCTTGACATTGACCCTCCATTTTTTCAGATCATCATCCCACTTCGCGTCTTGCACCGTTGTGTTGAAGCGGAAATGTTGGAGAAGCTTGTATTCTTGGGCGACACCTAGGAGGTATTGTAATATCTCTTCTTGCCCGGGGTATTCTCGTGTCCAGTCTGGGTTTTTCGCGAAGCTGTAGCTGTACAGTTGCGACCAGACATCGCAGCAGCAGCCCGGGTATTTGTTATCATACCTTGGAGAGTTGTCAGCTGTAGGCACTGGTCTGGATTTGGTGCCGCCGATGATGCTTACCACGTCCCGCCTAGGGACGCAGACTTCTCAAGAATGAGGAAGTTGCGGCATTTGTTTTGTCTCAGCAGATCAATGGCAACACACATGCCACTTATTCCTCCCCCAATGATCACGACTGCTGCATTAGCATGGTTCTGGTTGCCGATAGGCACCTCTGGCCACGGTAGGTCGCTAGTCATATTGTCTCAATATACCTCCTATGGCAGAAACACTGAACGAAAGCACTAGCGGTAGTAGACAGGTATAGAAGAACAGCGAAACAGGTCATGGGAGGTGAAGGAGAGTAAGCACACTTAGGCGATCGACTTACTCATTTACCCTCGGGTGGATTGAATCCTTCATCCGCGATCCACACGCCCTGCGACTCGCGCTGTGCGACGTACATGCATGTGTATGATGGACGCGGTAGTCGCTGGGTGGGGAAGAGGAGTAGCTCCTTCGATGACCAGGACATGACCAACAACCGAAGCCTGGCGTAAGTGCCACTTGGCCACCAGGCTCTAGACCCAACCGGGCAAGCGTGAAGCTCCACCCCCAGACCTGTTCGACTTCGAGGAACTGCTTCCTGGAATTTACTGTATATGTACCCGCGCAGCTGATTTCGGAAGAATTGGTCGTAAAGCGTTTGAATACCCGCCGAACCTTCCCAAACGGCTAAAGCGGAGGTCTGGCATAAGGAAAGGCGTGCCCGGGTGTGTTTGGGTGATACCCACACGGATTCTGGCACGTGCTTTTGTTGGCATTCGAGCCATCCGGTTCGCCGGCCTGGTGGAGCTGGGGAGCACAGCAGCCGCACAAGGTGACTGTCGATGTGCTTGCGCGATGAGTTTTCGATAGTTGCTCAAAAACCCCCCCGGAGAGGCTTGATCAGAGTTCCAGCAGACCTGTGGCACATTACACACGGAGGCAGTGCTCAGAAATAAACAGTACATACCCTGCTGCGACCGAGACCACTCATCCTCTGACAATCTCGCAGCAACCACCGCAGCCTCTTGGACGTGAGAATCGGCTTCAGAAGCCCTGCTGTCCCCTCCATTTCTCCTCCCAACCTGGAAAATACGGCGCCTCATCCAGCGTTCTAGTCTCCCAATTCTGCTCGATCACGCCATTCTCCTTCTGCTCCTGCTCACACATTTGCAGGTAAGGTATGGCGACGTGCTCGGTATGCCATGTACTTTTGTACTCCATGATACTTCTTTTGCCCTCTCTCAGAATCTTCAGAATCAAGCTCGGGATGTACGGCTCATTCCTGAACTCGGTGATAGGGGTGAAGAGGCCTTTGAAATTGAACACCACAGCGCCAGACAGGGGAAGTCGCCGGAGCGTCTGCCAATCGACACGGAGGTGGAGGCGATCAATCCCGTGTTCTGGATTCTGAGTCTCGCGGTGCAGCTCATGAGGATCTCCCGGGGGCATAAAAAGCGGTTTGTCGATCTCCAGACCCCAGGATCCCCGCTGAATGGGTTTGTCGGTAGGCTTCTTCGCAAAATACCTGTCCATGGAAAACTGCATCTTCTCCTTGTAATCTGGAATCGGGGCATGAATCTCATGGAGCTTGAGGCCGATCTTGGAACCCAGAGACCAGCCTAGTGCGGACATTATGATCCCGCCTCGGAAACTGTAGATGCCCGTTTCTGGGTTGCGGATCATGATGGCGAAGTCTTCAGGGATGTTATGCAGGAGGACGTGCATGGGAGGAGTAGTTTGCAGCTCTGTTCTCGTCTTGAGGATGCGGTTTTCAAAGATGAGGGCTGACGTGTCGAGAGAAAAGTAGTGTGGATACCGGGCACAGAGGAATTGAAGGCACATTTCCATGAGCTCCTTAGCTGCCATTTCTGACCCCGGGAGAGTTTGGATCACGGCTGAGCCATGCTTGGCGTACAGCTCTTCTCGCATCCGGATGGTTTCTTTGTAGTTCTGGTCGAGCTCGAGCCACCAGTCGGGCTCCATCTTGGTCAGTGCTAGTAGCCGGTGTCAGCAGAAGGTCTGGAGAACGTCGACTGGACCTACACATAGTCTGGTGATACGCCCATCGAAATGGTCTATAGGGCCTGGGGAGTGCTGTTTCGATCTTGAACCTCTCGTATCGTTCAGGAAGAGGCACGCCACTCAATGTCGCATAATCAGGGAAATCTCCAAGCCGCTGGATCTCTTCCACAGTGAACCCTGTTGCGGTAGTATGTTGGAGCCAGTCATCACTCGTTGGCGTAACATTGTCTGGTGTAAGCCGACTGTAGTCAGGAGCTTGTTCGGCAAGCTCTCTTGCGGCTTTTCCAGATCCCTTGAGAGCATTTCCTGGAAGGTCGGCCAGGGCATGTCTTCTACTGGGAGGAAAAGCATCTCCGTATGTCGGACTGGAGGCTTTAGAGCTTGGCCGATTTGAAGGGGGTTTTGGCTTCTCTGGCAATGATTCTTCTGACGCAGTGGACGTGGTAGAAGACCTCCGAGCATCGATGCCTAATCTGGACCAGAGTTCACTGCGCGCTTTTGCATTGATCACGAAGTACACAACAGAGCAGATGGCCGCCACAGGCAGGACGTTAAAGGCGACGTGCAGCATCTCACTCGTGCATGCGGCGTTTTTCCAGCGGTTTGCCTCAGTTGCAAAGGGGTACGGTATCTATCGTCAAAAGCTAGATAACAAGCTCCTCGATGCTAATGGTGTGGTTTTGGAGGAGACGTGGCATGGTAGTAAGTATACTTCAATATCGCGAAGAGGTCTCGAGGTCAGGTGAGAGGACGCACCTGCCTAGGCAGGATGGTGTCGCGGCTGAAGCTTGATAATGTATCATATACCCATCTTTACAGATGTACTCACAGCCAATTGTGCGTTGGTCCAATCAGCAATGATGAGACCTTTGATAAGGCGACACCCACTCGCTATTGGATCCTGCAAACCTCCCTCAGAGCTTCAAAAGCTCCACAGCTTGGCCGCGCTCACCATGCATGAGTTGCGCTATGCCTGAACAGGCAGTTTTTCCCTCCATGCCTCTGCCATCACCATATGAGGCTGATGACAGCGAATCTGCTTCGTGTTTCTAGTCAGGATAATTACTCGTCCTCATGGTCTTCGTACACATTGTTCTCATCATCCTCTTGAGCAGCTTGCGGACTTTTTGGTAAAGCTCTACGATATCCACAAAGGCACGACACGCCACCAGCACGAGTGGAATGGTGTCTTCAGCTGGTTCGCCCGGGACACTCCATCATCGAAACCGGAGCCCAGCAGCGTTCATCTTAGGCACGAGCTCCGTCCACATGCAGCGAAGCTTGTACTTGTTGAAGCATACAATTCCGAAGTTTGCCGGATGAGCAGCGTTGTCTTGCCCGATGTTGGTGAACTACTGTAGGATAGCTAAGCCGTCAGCATCGGCTTGGATCAAGGTTTCGCATGATCTCTGCCTAATATGATCGACGGGCAACGCTTCGTTCCGCAGCTGCGTCGAACTTGAGCAGTTGAAGCCTGGCCGGCACTGGCCCTGAAACCAGCTTCTTGAGTCAGAAGCATCTGCCATCGAGAGGGCCAGTCGTCGGCCCTGGTGACAAACTGACCATGAAGAAGAGCCCAGCCTTGGGCATTGTCTTGATGAGTTCTGGGAGCCAACCATAGCGCACACAGGGACATGAGGCACGGTGATGACACGCTGATACCGACTATGCGCGAGAAATAAGTCCATAGAGGGTCGGCTAGGCTCGTGGCGTGGAAAAATCCACCGGTCACAGTGCACAGGATTGCCCTGTGGGTCGTAGCCTTTATCATGGCGTGCCAACAATGGGCATTGAAGTAGAAATAGCAAGTGGTGGTTAGTCTCAGATTGACGCTCAAACCTTCTCTCGCTGGAAGGACCAATGAGCTAAAAGTAGAGTTACTAACACAGCCTGTGCCTGTGACTAAGTGGTGGGGTGCAGCCTTGCTCGGCCCGTCTGCACGCGTGCAGACGGGCCGACGACACGAAAGACCGCATAGCAGGAACATGAAAGTAGTCTATGCACACACACATCACTCGATATGTCTTCCGACGATGACGACTCTAGTTCCCAAGGCGAAGACCTCACCACCACCGGCCTTATCGCCACGCGCGCAAAGCGAGCCACAGCCGGGAACTTGTATGCAACGCTGCGGCAGAACCTGGACGATGAAGAACTGCAGAAAGAATTGCTGGCGGAAGAGGAGGACGATGTTGGCGAATACGAAGGCTCAGACAAAGATGACGATGATGCGATGAGCTCGTCGGGCGATGAGGATGACCCCGGACCAGCGGTGGAAGGCGGCAAAGAGGAGCTTGAGGGCGAGAAGGAACTGCAGAAGACCGAGCGAGCAGCGAACAAGAAGAAGCGCAAGTTGGACGAGGCCAAGAAGCGGATCCCGAATTGGAAGAAGAAGAGAGTGCAGCTGGCAGACGACGCCAAGGCCGAAGATGGCCAGCCGGCGAAGCCCAAGAAGAAGAGCGAGAGGTCGAATTGGCTCCCTTCTGCTGCAGACGCGCCAACACGCCAGTCTTCACGGGCATCCGCTGTGGCGAACCGCGAGATGGTCCACACCAATCTGAAGGAGTCGAACGAGCGGAGCGAGAAGCAGAAGACGGTCATGAGCAAGCACAAGGAGAGGCTGAAGGCCACCCAACGTGCATCTATCTCGCAGGAAGAGAGGTTCGCCAAGGCCGCACGGATCGAGAAAGAGACGGCGCGGGACTTTGGGCGGTGGGAGCGGGAAGAGGCCGAGAGACAGCGCATACGGGAGGCACAGCTGGCTGCCAAGAGAAAGAGAGGTATCGATGGTCCTACCATACGGTATTGGAGCGGTAGTGTGCTGTGGGAAGGCGACAGGATCAAGGACAAGCGCCTACACGGCAGTCAAAATGTCCATGACATTTTGGATACGCCCAATGAGGCAGAGCACAATGCAGACGGCCAAGCCTCGTCGACGGTGCCAACCAATGCCTCCTCCATGACGGCAATCGCAGTTGCCACACCTGGCTTCGCTGGCAGTCAAACACTTGGGCCGGTCATGCCAACGCCGCAACAACCTGTTCAACCTCAGCCCACGAGTGAAGCGCCGCAAACAGACTCGCAGCCTTCGTGGCTCGACGGCATACATGCCTATGCAAATCAACCCGACGCGGCCCCAGCTGGCCCGTCACAAACTTCGCTCGTGTCGGCTAGCCCCTATACCCCGAGCACGCCCTCGATCAATGCTCCACCAAATCCACCTGCACCACGACTACCATCACTAGCACCACAAACGCCTTCAGGGCCGTACTCGACATCTACGCAGCCGTCTGTTCACAACGCCTGGCCAGCAAACTCAGGCCCCAATCAACTACAGTTCCCTAGCCCCTACCAGCAACCACTGCCGCCTGCTCCTCCGCCACCACTCATCAGAGAACAGGCTCAACGTTCTCTAATCATCCTGGAGCAATTTGAGAACCTTGACACAAACGACAAGGGCAAGAAGTCTACAGCCAAGAGCAAAGACGCCAACCTTGAACCAACACAGACCGCCTCTACTCTCCTGCCTGAATCTTACCCAACCTTCAATGCCGAGGAGACCCGCTATCTCACTGGCAAGCTGAAGCGCGTGACTCTTTCGAATAAATCCACAGATGTCAGTCTTCTGCCCAATGTCCCTACCAAGCAGAGATGTGCCTTCACGCCTTTCCCCGCCAAGTTCAGAGATCCAAAGACCGGCTTGCCCTATGCCGACATGCTGCAGTACAAGATGATTCAGCGGCTCTTGGCTGGTGGGTGTCAGTGGTCAAGTCTGCTGGGCTGTTGGGTCGGTCCGGTATATGGCAACATTGGCAGAGCAGCCGTTGGTGTGCCGGAAGGCTTTGGTAGACCTGTGGAGGAGGAGCAAGAATTGCGAGCAGCTGGGAAACCAGTGAAAGTCGAAGACGCGGGATGAAGAAATACATGGAACATCCACGATTGCTGACAGTTGATGACCGATGAACCCACAGCGCACATTTGGCGACCCTCATATCAGGAGTGGTCCGCCTACTTGCTCACTGGCGAAACGCTGAGGTTCTTTGGATCACAGAGGCAGGAACTTCTTATCCTGTGCCATGTTGTAGCCATGTTCTGGCCTGCGCTGCACACTGAGTGTTCCCAATGTCGTCCGCTCCGTCTCTGACAGGGCCTCCACGTTTTCATGACAATGATACTATGATCCTCGCAATGTAGCTTCTACAGCAGTGTTCAGCGTAGCATATCTGTGCACACCGAGTCCTCCACTAAGCGGCATTGTGCTATAGCGCTAAGAATACCGCCGGCTGGAACTCTAGACATGAAATCGTCATATTGTTTTCTATCTAGCTACTCACGCGTCACATTATGGTATGGGCTTTGCGATCGACTAATGTAAAAATCCTGTGCAGCCTAGGACAGCGGCCAGGAATAACGAGTAGTGATCACCAAGACTAAGCAGGCGTAGAACGTTGGAGATATTCTGGTTGTAGAAGATGCGAAGGGCTTCTACCCCTCCGTCTCCAGGAGAACGAGCATCGGAAGTATCCCGAGAGCAATGAGCAGTCTGAGACCCCTGCGGATGAGAACTCGGAGGGAGTTCACATGCTTCCAGGTTCAAGCCAACAATAGCACGCAACACATCGAAAGCTGCGCTCTAGTATGTTCTATTAGCCATCTACAAAGCGTTGAAATGTGTTTTATAGAGTAAAGGTCTGCTCAAATACGAGAAGGAAGCATACGCAACAACACAATTTCCAGAAATCTACATAAATCTACCCACCAGACTCCACCACCTCCGTGAACCACTGCCTCAACGCGCCAGCCAAAACATTCGGCAACTCCTGTACATCCCTCACGATAAGATAATATCTGAACGGAAAAGTGTCCAGATACCTCACCATCTGGACATCAGGCTGCCCATCAGGCCTGGTCGTGAACTTCGCCTCGTTCAACTCCAGAATACTTTGCTTCGGCTTCGTCGCACCAGCCTCCGTCACCGCGGTATCCACAACGACAAACACAACCATGATGCGCTCTTCGTGAGCCTGTCTCACCAATTGACGGATTCCAGCATGATCCTCACATAATCCATCTGAAATAATGAGCTGGAGTTGCCAAAGATCGCGGACAGAACCAGTGGCTTTGAGTCGAGCGGCTTGGAACAGATCGATGGATTGCTCGAGAAGTCTCTTGATATCTGTCTTGCTCTGAGAGAAGGTGAATTGCCGACAGACTTCTGCTCCGGCGTCGGTGTTGAAAGGCATGCCGAAGTCATGGGCTACGTGGACGTCTTGCCCAAATCCTACAATACCGATCTCACCGACTTCCAACATCGACATACTCTTGGCAACCAGAGCTAGAGTGTCAAACGCAAGACTCTTGCGCTCGTCTTCGTTCATGGATTGCGAGTCATCGATAGCAAGCATGATTTGATAAGAGCGCTTGCTTGGTATCGATCGTCGCATCCAAATCTTGTCTCGTTTGTATGAAGAAGCGATATAAGGAATGATCTTCTTGATGTTGAGGCGCTTGCCCGTGCGGAAGTCGCCACGCATCTTGGTGGCTTGCGTGGGATGAAGGATGAGGCGGAGGTGCTCTGTGAGGACAATGGCCATGTTGCGGGTTCGGCTTTCGTGCTCCATCCAGGCTTGGCGGGCTTCTTCGATGGACATTACTCCTCGAGCTTCATGAGACAAATGAGTATTGGTCAACTGCTCATCAACCTGCTCGACGTCGTTCAAATCCTCTTGCTCAACTTCAGTCGCTTCGACATCGTTGTCAGTGGGCTTGCCGATGATGGTCTCATTTCGCTTCGGTCCAGAGTCCACATTATTGCCAACAGCACCGGCGTTCTCAGCTGGATGGTCCGGATCGTTCAAAGGGCTAGGCTCCTCTTTATCCTCTGGCAAAGGTAGATTGTCAGGAGTACTGTCGTTGACACTGATTGCATTCTCCTCGTTAAGAGCTTTCGAATCTTCCACGTTGGCCGCACCAATAGCTTGCATGTCAGTCTCAGCATCCTCGGGCAGATGCTCAAAGCGAGGATCGCTCATATCGAAATCTTTGCCAGCATCTTGATCATTTGTCTCCGGCTCCTGCGCAGCCTCAATCGGACGATGCTGATTGTAGTGCTGCTTCAAGATATCGCCGAGATGTTTGAAAGGGAGCGAATCCTTGTCCTCCGCCCCAGGCTCGGTCTTGCCAGAAGCCTCATTCGCCCCAGTCCTGTTGCTTCCTTCTGCAGAGCCGCTGTGATCGCTTGGCTGCTCAGTGTCTTCATCATTCTCCTGCTGCTCGGCAGATGATGCTACGCCTTCTTTCTTCGCAGAATCTTCTTCGTGCCCTTGACTATCGCCAGCAGACACCAAAGCATCCGTGGTCTCAGCCTGAAAATCGGGTTTCTCATCGAGCATAGCAAGGTCCTCCTGAGTGTCATCCTCATTCTGCTTGATGTTTTCATCATCATCGTCTTCTTCTTCGACAACGGCTTCTCCATTGGCTTCCTGATCCGCGTCGGCGTTTTCTTCGCCCATGTTCACATCGAGCTGATTGGTCTCATCGCCAGCGACCTCCTGCTCATCCGGCTCATCTTTCTCGTCCATCGCATCCATGTCTTCTCCGGGGTCCGAGAAATCGCTCATCTCCTTTTGGTCTCCATCTATCTGCATGTCTTCCGGGAGATCAAGATTCTGCTCGTCCTGCATGTGAGGGTCCGCCTGTTCTGGTTCCTGATGGCTGACGTTGGTGTCATCTTCAGCCGTGGTGTCGTCCTCTTGCTCGCCATCCATCTCTTGCTCATTGTCTTCGGCGCCAGCTTCTGCATTCTCTGCTGCTGCCATGTCATCATTTCGACTCCCCTTGCCTTTCTCTGCCTCTTTGTCCGCCTCTTCCGTTTTATTCGCACCGTCCTCCCACGCCTTCTCATCAACAGCGTTGTCGTCTGCATCTATATGTCCAGTCTCTTCATCAAGATCATTGTCTTCTTGGTCTTCTTTCTCTGCCCCTTCCTCATCACCTTCAGAGCCAACGTCTTCATCGAAGTCACCTTCAAGATCTTCATCAGCCATATCCACAGCGTCTTTCTCAATCTGTGTATCCTCATTCTTGTCTTTGGACGTAGCATCTTGGGCAAGTTCCGATAAATCCTCGTCGGCTCCGATGTCTTTGCTAATGTCTTCTCCTCCCTCACCCTCTCCCAAGCCAGTCCCGCTCTCAACTTGGCCGGGCTGCCTTTCCTCATGCTCGGACTGTTCTGATGGCTGACAGAAACCTTGCGACGCAAGCTGTATGAATGATAGCGAGAGCCGATACGCCATTTCGCAGGTAGAAGTGTGGAGATTGCATGCCTGTTGAAGCAACTGTTGTGCGTGAGAGGCATAGCTTTGGAAGACTGGCTGGGCGGCTCGTAAAAGCCCCATCGCCTGGACAAGATCAGAATCTGGACCACCATCGAGGCCCGAAATGCTGTTTATTGTGCACAAGACATTCTGAGAGACCTCCCCAATGTTGAGTCTATGCAGAGAACTGCGGAGCCGCGCTTGACTCTCCACCAGCCATGCCTTCTTGAACTGAATATCGTCAATCCGATGGACAACCTGTTGTATGTGGCTAGTTGCCTGGAACAGCCTCTGTGACCATTGACCCAAGCTCAGTCTCTCACGATGTATATCGCCCGTATCATCGGCCGTATCGAAGACCAGCCACTTGGAGAACTGGAAAAGGAGAGGCTCCAGTTCCGGATGTTGCAGGCGATGTTCTGAAATCGCTCGGCAGAGACTCTCCACAACTTCATTGTATGTCTTTCTGGAAGATCGCACTTCGTTGTCCTCAATGCCTTTAGGAAGCCCGGTTCCTGCGAGATCCCTATGGATGCCCTGGAGTTTGAGCTTAGCAGTCTCAAGATTTGCTCGGACGTTCGAGAAATCGCTTCCTGCAAGATCGGCCTGTGAATCTACGCACTTGGCACAAGCCCCAAGGACGCTGAGCAGGACTGCAGTCTTTGATGAGAGTTCCTTCCTAGGCGCCCAGACAGCACTAATGCCGACGTTCTCACCGCACAAGACTTGTGAGAGCTGTTGCAAAGTGGTCTGGAGCTCAGCAAAGCCCTCGAGGTCACGGACCAGTTCGAGCCTCTGCTCGATAGTTGTTTGCAACATGCTCTCGATAAGTGTCTTCGATCGAGCGATCTCAGCTGGAGTGAGATCCTCGTTATGCTTGACGGCACTCTCTCGGACCGAGCTCATGATATGTGCGAGTCTGTGAAACTCGTGGTTGACAGTGCTTCCGCCGACTGCCTTGGCGACTGCGCCGAAGGGACGAGATCTTGCTAACACTGTCGACAACGAGGCTTGGCGTGAAAGCACGTCTTCGCTCAAATTGGTCTGGAATCCCATGAGGCGAACATCTCGCAGCACATCGGCGAGAAGCCTGCGCTTGCGTGTCTTAAGGTGCTGGACCAATGTCTTGTTCTCTTCTGTGGCTGTGCTTGGCGTAGCCTTGCGGAGCTCATTGCATTCCTCGTCGAGCTCCGTGAGAAATTTGTGAATCCGGACTGGCGCTTGTGATAGGCTTTGGAAGGGCTGTTCGGATAACTGCTGCAGTATCGGTAGCAGCCCCTGAAGTTGATCTCGCCAATCCTCAAGCGAGGCAGGTATTTGCAGTCTGTACGAGCCTGGTTTCGCTTGTTGAGCGATCTCTCTGGCCGCTGTGCCGTCCTGCGTAGCGTGTGGAAAGTCTCCGTGTAGTAGCGGCGTGACCGGCTCGGCAAGGATGTTGCGATATTTGCGGACGAGGCGGAAGAGTTTCTTGTGTGAGGCTTTGGCACTCTGGCCAAGGGTTAGAATGTTGCGATCCTTCCAGCTTGCGAGCAGAATGATCTCTTTGATCTGCTTCTCCAGCACGGCGCGTTTCTTGGCTAGACACTCTGACACACTGCTTTCAAAGTGCGAGTAGAAGCAGACCAGGCTGCTCAAAGATTGGTGAACGGGCTCAAGAGCTATGAGATCTCCCGTTCGTACTCTCATGTGGGTTTCAAAGTCGCGAAGCATGGATAAACGCAAGCTGAATTCTCCTAGACCGCAGCTCTCCAGGAATCCAGATAAAGTCTCAACAAGCTGGCGAGCAAATGAATCGAGAGCTCGGCCGTCTTGGGCTTCCTGGTCTGTTGCGACCACTATGGTCTCATATGCAATGTACCACCAAGATGTGGCATTTTTTCTCGCGGTCTGATCTTCAACCTCGAAAAGTCCAGCCCACGTTGACAGCTCTAGTTGCCGCCACCTGATCAAGATGTTGGTGATCTCCTCAAGCAACTCCAAAGCAGAGTATTGAGAACTGGCAACTTTCTGCCACTCGTTGACTGCGGCGTGGAGCTTTTCCAACGGCTGAAAGTAGCGTGCTAGCGGCTCCGTGTGCGACACGGCAAAAATCTGTTCGCACATGCGAAGAACATCAATTGGTACGGCGTGCTCAGGCCAAGCATTATGAATTGTTTCGAAACGATCTTGCACCTGCCTGAGCAATTTGACGAGAGCTGTCGACTGGCCAATGTCAGGCTCTGTATAGATATTTCTGCTCTGAGATGCGCTTCGCGAAAGACGTGTGGAGAGCTTTTGCAGGTGGCTGATAATGCAGGGCATATTTGAAAGGCATGCTGATGATTGTAGCTGCGCCGCTTCTTCCTGCAGATTCAAAAGCTCATCAGCGTCAGTGCTGGTGCGGCGATATAGCGCGTGATGCAGCCCTGCCATTCGAGGCGCCAGTTGTTGGGCTGCAGCCGCTGAAGAGGTGGAATCGCCTGCTCGCAGCATATGATTGTCGTAGCTCGGGAAGAGCTCTTCCAGCTGCTCAGATGTTGCTTCCTCTGATTCATCGTCTAGTCCTCGATACTGGTACAAACTCGATTTGACAGCTGCAGATCTTTGATCACGACCAAGCTCGGTCTTCCAAGCCTCGTAGAAAAGACCGAACGTATTCTCCACCGCCCTGCGAATGGCGAGAGACGGTCGCGCGTCAGAAAGCAGGCACGTTCGGGTGCTCAGAGCAGACAGCCAAACAAGAAGCTCTTCCTTGGAGCGACAAGCTTGCTGTGCCTCAATGAAAGCCGCATCTGACAACCAATCCTTCATACTAGCGTTCAGCATGGGGATCACGCGAGTGATCGTCTTGTGATGTGAAAGTCCCTGCTCTGGTGTGCTTGAAATGGAGATTCGCTGCGCCACAAAGAGACAATCAATAAATCCCACAACGGGCGCGGTCAGGTCAGAATAAGCGCGATATTGCTCTGCCAGTCTCGTGCGTAGGACATTCAGATTACTCCACGCATTGTCATCAAGCAGTTCGGGCGAGTACTTTGTGACACCTTTCAGCAACGGTGCTATAATGCGTCTTAGGGCCTGCAGCTCGCCTTGCAGCTTCGTAAGCTGGCTACGTGGCGGACGGCAGACTCGGAGGTTTCGTGGACTAGAGCCTAAGTCTTGGATCTCCTGCCGAAGGAGACGAGCGCGGAATGAGTCAGGCTCGCCAAACCAGCTCTCTCTGAATCTTTGCAAAGCTGTCAAATTCGCTTCGAGGCAGGTCTTGGTACGGTGATAGACAGCTGTTTGGACTTCTGCCTCCTGTACAGGATCGAAAGGGTGCTCTGCCACGTAGATTCCGAGGCACGCAGCTGCGAAAGCCATCCATGCTGCAGCGGCATCATCTCCGTCCCAGTTCGAGAGGTGCGATGTGGTTGACAGGCAATACTCTCCTGTCTGTGCGAGGGCATGGGAGATTGATGCCATTTGTGGTGTCAGGTTGGCGAGCGCGGCGGATTCTCCGTTGGTTCTGAGCCCAGCGTGTGGAGTGTGAATGCGTTCAAGCAGGTTCCGTGCCGGAATGACAAGCATGTCATCTTCGGCGGCGGCGGCGAGTGTGTGCAGGACATGTTGGAGAAGTCCAAAGAGAACCCCGGGGAGACCATCATGAGCATTCCTCTGAGCCAGATGAGCCTTGGAAGCGATCGTTCGACCCATGATTTTCACCTCAGCTTCGAGCAGTGCCAAGCATTTAAGATTGGCATTGTTTACTTCGTACGACTCGCGTAGGATACCTCTCGCAACAGCGAGCGACGTGTTGCTATTATCAGTATTGAATTGGTCCAAGGCCCTTGGAAAGCTCAGTCCCAGCAGCCGCATTGTGCTCATAAAAGATCCCGGTGGAAATCCTTTTGAGCACTTCAAGCCATCGGTAGTATGCCGTCCGGCCAACAATTCTATTGCACTGCTCTCCTCTGGTCGCAGCACAGACGGGTCCGTCGGCAGAAGTAAGGCGAAGTGTTGACACAGGAGCTCGAAGCTAGCTGCGAAGTGTGGCGTAGTTTGTACGACATTGTCGACGATGTCAGTCACTGGAGGTAGGGTTGGCATAGCTCTGTTAACATCTTCCAGCAAGGTGACGAGATCTGCGTGCGAACTTGAACCTAGCTCGAGTGAACGTTGGAATGCAACTCGCAAGTCGACAATTTTCGTTACTTCCAAACGAAAGCTGGATGTCAACTGATCGAATCGTGCCACTACGGCTTCGAACTCCAGCAAAGCCTGCAAGTTTTCCATCGACGTAGGCATTCCGGGTAGCGTTGCCTGCCATAGAGCAACGAAAGCATATCGAGCCTCCGGATCTGCCGCAAGACCCAACTCGGCAAGCGCGGACTGGAACTGGACCAGCGATTCATCTCGAGGTAGACTCTTTAGATGGTTTGCACATATCGACTGCCCAACAAAAGCAGCCGCTGTTAACATTGGTAGCTCCAATGATTCTGAGCTCAGTACTTCTCCAAGCACCCAGGAATAGGCCATTAGAGCTTCCAGAGCTCTTTTGCGATGAACTCGTTCTAAGGATTGATCGATGTGTATGTTTGTTGCTTGCTGTATCCCTTGCTGAACTCTTGCCATGAGCTGATTCAGGACGTCGACGAGTCCTCTCTTACCGCGAGCCGACCTTTGCCCACGGCCACTTTTCCAGAGCCTAGTTAATCGATCTATCGATTTCTGATTGCCGCTCAGCGCACTGAAAGCTGCAGAGACCACAGAGAAAGAGACAGCAATGTCATAGTGAGCTGCGAGGGCCAAAGCCGTGTTGAACGATTGTGCAGACATTTGTACAAGAGGCTGGTTGTTGAGGGGGTGGATTGTCTGCAATGAAAACTTACCGTCAGCGTTGATACTTACTGAAGGGGAAGCAGAACTACTGACCTGTGCGTAAGCAAAGTCAGTAGGTGCTTTGATAGCATTCGTGACTCCAGTGTAGAGCAATGAGAGCTGAGCTCGAACTTCGGTTGCGGAGGGCAGTTTGACAGCCGAACCAACAGATAGTTCAATGCCACCTGCCTGATAGAGACCTTGCTCGAGTTGTTGATGGAATCTCTGAAGGAGAGCATCATCTGCGTAGCTCAGATGATCCTGCTTTACAAACGCCGTCAGGTCGTCGCCCTTGAGAGACGAGGCAGCCCGGAAAGCCCGGAACCGGGTCATGGCAGATTCAGTATGCAGACCGTCTGTTGAAGCGGCCGCCGCGGTATCTCCATGCGGGAGGTAAATTTCGACAGCGCGATTTCGCATTGCTCGCGACAGTTCACCGTATCGAGGATCCAAAGTGAGGAATATTCGAAAGGCAGGATGAGGGCGGATAACACGGGCACTACCGTCAGGAGCACTGTGCTCGTTGATGGTTAACACACCATGTGGCTCCATCAGACCGTTCAGACGATCGAGCACAGAAGGGCTGCAGAGGTTAGCATTGTCCAAGATCAGCCATTTGCCTTGTTGCAAAGCTTCGATCAACGGGCCATCTGTCCATTCGAATCTGGACTGATCGATCTCCTTGTTAGTGGTTCGCAACACGTGCAATGTTTGTTCAACCTCCGCCTTTCCTTCTTCTGAAAGATTGTTAGCGAGCTCTCGGTAGAGCACCGTGTTTGTCGGGTCTCGCTCGATCTTCTCAAGCACGCAGCGAAGTTGTGTCGCTGCAGTCCTAGATCCGTTGACCAGAGCAGTCTTGACGTGCCTCTCGATACTGGAGCGCAGGCTGCTCAGTGCTTCGCCGCTCTGCCGATAGGGATCGTATTGCTCGTAACCTCCGATCAAGTCCAGAGCGTCAGTCTCGGCACTTATGCTCAATGTAACCACATCTGCTCCCACTGCACCAGCCAGCCTCTCAATGAGTGTGGTCTTTCCTACGCCTGATGATCCAGTGAGGATAGCTGGCCAAGACTGGTGCACACACAGCATGACCGTCTGGAGCGAACGCAGATGTCTAGAGGAGCGCGCAGCATAAGCGTCTTGGTGCACTGCTTTGACAGAATGTCGAGGAAGTACAGCCAACCCGACCTGTAACGTCGACGGTGAAAGATTGCAGTACATATCCGTGGCAGGCTGATCGCTTCCAAAGATCGAGGCCAAGATATCGCCAACGCGTTTCTTGTCATATGGAGACCGGAAGCGCTCAGAGAAGAGCATCATCACAAAATCATGTGGTGTTCCCGCGCTCAGCAACCCTTCGCTCGAGGCAGCTAGTCTTAACCATCTAGAAATGTCGCGAAGGTTGAACTCCCAAGGACCACCACTGACGCCAAATGCGCGGTGCTCGGAGACCTCACAATTGAGCCGATTTACGAAGGAGACCGCTTTTTCGACATATGCCTCGTCTACGGCTGAAAATGTGCGTTGGCAGATGAGCTTGAGGTCTGCGGCTGCAAAAGAGTCGGCGTAGACGACACTGAAACGATTGACGAACGACGCTGGCAGTCCCTTTCGTCCGCCACCTTGGTGGTGTGGATTTTGAGCAGCAAAAAGGCGGAAGTTCGGATGTCGTGAGAACGTTTGGCCAAGCTCAGGTATGAAAACTTCTCCACGATGATCCAGACATGCGTTGAGGCCCTCAAGGACTGACTGCGATGCCAAATTCATTTCGTCGAGCAAAACCCACTCACCATTCTTCATTGCTCGGAGGAATGGGGCATCACGCCACACGAATGTACCGGTGGCTGCTCCTTCCACCGGTGCATCAGAGCCGAAAAGATCAAGTAGGTCTGTCTGGTCCGATAAGTTGATACGAGTCAAGGGCATGCCAACAGCGGCTGCGATCGCACCCACGATAGCGGTCTTGCCGACTCCAGGGCTACCTTCAAGCAGCACGGGTTTTGGGACTTGCATTGCCCTCAGCACTCGTGTGGCATTGATCCTGGTAGTGGGCGGCTCAAAGGTAAAGGCCATAGTACCGGCTGTGGCTGCGGGAAGTCGGTCGAGGTTGAACGGCCCTATGCCGAACGTGGCCTCGTTGACGTGCATTTGGAGCTGCTGAGCGTATATCGACTCAGCATCGACATTCATAAGCCGTCCTAGCTCTTGTACGCAAGCAGCTCGTTCTAAAGCCAAGCTTTGAGAAGTTATCGACATCAAGCCGGCTGGGTTGGCTCCCAGAGTGTCAATATACACCATCGCAGCGCCATGAACAACGGCAGCTGTGGGTCCAGCCTGAGCAAAAGCATTGACAAATCCCACCCAAGCCAGAGTGTCTCGAATCGAGACGGACGATTTCGCGGAGGTGTCGAATCGCGACTTGAACCAGTTGGCGAATGCAATCATAGCGGCCGCAGATGATTGAGCGGAATCTACCAATTTATACCGCACGATCGTTAAGATGTCATTCATGTCAGACATTGACGGTACCCAGATCTCAGTGAACCGATTGCGAAGCGCAGGGGACAGCTCACGCTTGCCGTAGTCGCCTCCAGGATTCATAGTTGCAAAGAACTGGAATCCGGGAGCTGCCGTGACTGATGAATCCAGCGCACCTTTCTCAGCCAGAAGAATGCTCCTTGACAATTCTAGGACACTGTTGAGTCGTTCCAGGACAGAGTCATCTGCGAGAGAAATCTCGTCGAGCAAGAACAGCTCGCCCGCTCGCATAGCTTGCACCAGACTGCCATCCACCCACTCAAACAAGGCTTTGAATCTGATGCGCAACGCGACAACTTCCAGATGAACAGCGCTCTTCAAGTGACTAGCTTTTGCACTGGCTTCCATCTTGGCCAACTCCGAATCGTAGGCAGTCATCAAACTCTCAGTAGTCTGATCGTGAGCATGGGACTCGTCACCCATCAGACGAATCGCAGAGAGGAGCCGGGTGCGCAGAGCCGACTCGATCGCAGCGCGGTTACGTACAGGCCTTTGCGAGCCAATAAGATCCCCAGTCTCGGTGTTCTGATGTGCATTGACTATGTGAAGATGTCTCTTTAGAGCATCTGAAAGCATTTGACAAACCGTAGTCTTGCCACATCCAGTCTCGCCTACCAGCAGCACTGGCTCGTTATTGGAAATCGCACGAGAGACCAGGACGTATAGCCTGCGCATTGCCTTTGTCCAAACAATGCCCTGACTCGATACGGTGTGCTGACACTGGCTGATTTCGGGGCAGTCAGCAGCGTATAGCTCGTCCTCATGTATTCGTATTTTTGGACCTTTCTTGCTCATGACTTCCTCGATGACACCTTTTAGGGCGAGACGTTCCTCTGGCTTGCGCACACGCTCGCAAAGAAGCATGTAGCCATTTGCAGCAAGCTGTTCAATCGTGTCATTTGGGCGGAGTGCCCAGCGAAAAAGATCACGCAAGGTCGCAAAACTTTTTCCCTCGAATAGGCGGTTCTCCTGCCGTAGTATAGACAGCTCCTTGTATACAGACACGACACGTTCGCATCGGGATCGCGGTAGCTGAGTGCGCTGTTCAAGGATGGTCTGTAGCTCGCTGACGGGGATATCATCGAAGTGAAGCTCGAGGAAGCGGTTCCGGAAGGCTCGGGAGAGAGTTTTACGACCTCCGTAGAGCCCAGCAGGGTTCTGCGTGGCGAAAAGCATGAAGTTCGAATGTGGTCGAATAATTTCTTGTGTTTCTGGGATCAGCAATTCTCTGTTGTCATCCAACAATCGATTCAGAGCCTCAAGGACATCAGTTGGTGCCAGGTTGAGCTCGTCCAGCACAATCCAGTGGCCTTCTCTGAGGGCTTTCACAAGCACACCCTCTTGGAATTCGAGATGACCATCCAAAGAAGACACGTAAGTGCCAAGATATTCCTGCAGATCAGTATGCTCATGATTGTTTATTCGAGTGAACTCATGCCCTGTGCGCTTCGCAAGGTACTCGATCATACTAGTCTTTCCAGCAGAAGTCGGTCCTTGGATCAGGACAGGGAATTGTCTGGTGCTCGCTGCTCGGACTAGGTTCTCCAGATTGCGTTCCACAAAAGGCGTGATGATGTAGTGACGTTGATCTTCCACTGCACAGTTGCCTTTCCGGATCCAGTGTTTACTTCCTGGGTGGCCACGTACGTACTCATGTTCATCCTTAGGAGGCTGCAACGCCTTCTTCAGCTCGGACTTGATATTCGTTCGTTTCTCAAAGAGTAACTTCTCGATCAGAGGTTGCACGAGTGACGTCGACTCAGCGTCCAGGAAAGTCAGGAAGCTCATCTGAAAGCCTTCATACAGCGCTCTGCGCAGATTGCATGCCTGCTGTATGTTCTTGGCATATAGCAGCGTCCGAGTAAGTGTTCTCAGCGAGAAAGGTGGTTTCTGCCCGGCACCATCAACCAGCTTGTTCTGGTGTGCTAATCCTAGGATGCTCTGGTAGAGCTTGCTGACATCGGAAGCAACAGCGGCATCAGCTTGACACTCTTGGCGCAAGTACGATCGTACAATACTTTGCAGGCTTTTGAAGTCTTTATCAGGGCTCTCAACATAGAGCTCGGTGAAGCGAGAACGTACTCCAGGAGGCAGGTCTTTCTTTCCGACGTCAGTCGCAGGATTCATGGCTGCAAAGACACGAAATTCGTGGTGTGCCTTGATGCGTTCGATGTTTCCTGCTTCCGTCAGAAGTAGAGATGGAGCGTTCGAATCTAGAAGGTCTGCAATCGACTCTAGCGTGTCCGAGGATGCCAAGTTGATCTCATCCAAGAGCACCCAGTCTCCGTTCCGGACGGCTTTGACGATGTTGCCTTCCACGAACGTGAAGGCGAATGCATCGCTGCTGGTGGCCAGACGACTCTGCAAGCGAGTAACTTCGGCATCAAATGCCTCCCACGCGGCAAAATCAATTGCTTTTTCAGAATCTGTCCTGCGTTTCTTAGTTGGCGCCTCACCCTCGCGTGGCGGAGAGGTAGCCCTCCGCTCACTAACCATCTTCAAGGCCATCTTGAAGTACTTGCACACGACCTGCCATTTCTCCTTGGCCATTTGCTGCCCTAGCTGTTCGAGAAATTTCTTGTTCTTGGTGAGACTGAAACTCTGCGCAAATAATTCGTCGAATTGGTCCTTGAGGGGCACCATCAGAGTTCGGTTGTTGACTGGCTTGAAGCCACCCAGGATATCACCGGCTTCACTTTGCTGTGACAGATTGAAAGGGACCAGCCTTTTCCCTAGTTGACTTGCCAAGTGCTGCACAGCCGTTGTCTTGCCCACACCAGTCTCGCCCACCAGCAGAAGAGGCTCTTTATTCGCGACCGCTGCCGCAACACGTTCAAGCATTCTCGTGGTATGTGGGTTGGGCGAAAAGGACGAGCCCGAGTCTGCAGGGCGCGAACGCGGCAAACTGTATCGGCCAATGGTAATTTTATCTCGTTGAAGCTGATATTGAGCATCGCGCTTGAGTACAAGATAGTCCCTTCGTTGTGGGTCGATGTGAAGCTCTTCTGCAATAATGCGCGCAAGGTCGATGCGAGTCTCCTCATTGGCCAAGGCACCGGCAAAGCAGTCCACTGCCTCCAGAAACACAGCATCCACTTCACTGCTTGTGAAGGACGATTGTGCATCTAGCAAAGAAGCAACTCTCTGGCACCACTTCAGCAGGTCACGAGGACTGATGGGCCGAGACACTCCCGTTCTGCTTCGCGCCTGATGGTCTGACTGCTGCGCCGCCACAGAAATGCGTTCGTATGCTGCAACAAATTGTGGGATAAGTCTTTCGAGGGTCGGGTAAAGCGATTGTACGATAGCCGCATGCTCGGCTACTGTTGGCATCGCAATTGAAACTCGAGTCCAATGCCGCAAGCCTAGCATGTTCCCAAGTGTCCTTGTCTCTTCGCCCCTGTGGTTGATTGAAGCGCGTACTGTAGCGATAACGCGAAAGCCTTCGGCGGCATACACGGTCTCCTTGCGATTCGGAATGAGTAGCTCGCGCTTCTCGATCAATGGCAAAAGCGACCCAAGAACCTCATTAGGCGCCTTGTCCAAGTCCTCAATCAACACCCACCGGCCTTCGCGAACAGCTGTAGTCAGGACGCCTGGCTTCCACTCAAACGACCCAGGAGTCTCGCCTGTTGTGTAGATGCCAAAAAGCATCTTGGCGTCACTCTGCTCGTTTAAGTGCAATGCCACCATCGAGTTGAGCTTTCCCAACCTCTCTGCAGCGTGCCGCACCAACAGGGTCTTGCCAGAGCCTGGTACGCCAGAAAGCAGCAATGGAGCTGGTGATTTCAACGCCTGAGCTATTGAACGTATATTACCTGCGATCGTTGCTGTGTTAACAAGCATGGCTCGTTCATAATGCGAAGGCTGGTGATTCACTACAGGAAATAACACTCCTCCCAAGAGCGATGTGGATGACTGAAAGCTCTCTAACGGAATAGTCCGTGTATTTCGAGCTTTTGAGCCATTTGCATGCGCCTGCGCGATTTGATACCGGACCATTTGCTCTCGGTCCTCCTCCCACAGCGTCAGGAACCTGTAATCAATCGTTTTCTCGTCCCAGGGGCCATTAATAGTACTTTGAGGACTATCATCGCCCAGATATCTGATCAAAGTACTCTCAAACCAGTGATCTGTGGCATTAAGAATGATCTGGAGTATTCTCACGGCCAAGTAGGTGACATGGCGGCTGCCTCTCCCAAGACATGACATCAGCTGTTCTTGGTTTACGTATCTGGTGAAGATGCGCCGGTTGACTCTCAACATCCTGAGCAATCCCAATAGGTATAGTGCATCCTGCGTGTCGTCTTCGCCTAGTGTGAAGTCCTCATTCTTCATGGAGTGAGTGGCGATAGGCGTGAGATATGGGGCGAATGGGATGATCCTACCCAAGGTGGCAATGGTGGAAGCCAGCGAAGAGAGAGTTCTCAGTGAGACGCATATGTGGGCCAAGATGTCTTCACAATGGGATAAAATGGTGTAGGTATGGCGCGGGTCCAGGGTCGTTCTTGTCAGAGCTTCCAGGTATTCTCGATGCTCGCCATGTCGCCGAATACATTCGAGCAGCTCTGCCGGCAGCTCCGAACAGAGAAGCGCGTCATCCCACACGCACTCCATGGCTCCGGCTTGGGGATGATTTTGCAAGAGCGGCTGCTCCGCGAAGTTGTTGGTCGACCTCGGTGGCACGCGTTCGTGGAGAGAAAAGTTATCGACCGCGCCGCCAAGAGTCTAGCATGGCCTGTGCTCACCACCGGCGCTATGCCCGTAAAAGCATTCGCCGCAGCTTTGGAGAGCAAGGACGACGGCCGCACACTACCAGATGCATTGATGCCATTGAGACCTGCCACACTCTCGAAACACACGCCGACATGTCTCTCACTCCCCAATATGCCGCGCGGCGATGTGCCCAGTGCCTTCGTGCAAGCCAGAACAACGCCATCCGATACGCAGCATCTCGAAGAAACCAAAGGAGATGGCAGTCGACGGAAACCGCAGCAGCAGCACCAATCAATCCAAAGATTGGAAGCATCGTGGATCAGATCAGCCAATTGACACTCTTGGAGACTGCAGACTTGGTATCAACGCTGAAGGTAAGGACAAAATAATTGGAGTAGACAGTGAGCCACGCACAAACTAAGGACGACACAGTCACGATTAAATATCCCAGACATGCCCGTGGGTGGTTTCGCTGCAGGCCCAGGAGCAGGGGCAGCCACGCCAGTAGCTGCTGCTGAAGAACCCGAAGAAGCTGCACCCAAACAAGAGGAGAAGACATTGTTCAACTTGAAGCTCGAATCATTCGACGCAGCGGCAAAGGCTAAGGTCATCAAGGAGGTCAAAGCAATGCTTGGCTTGTCATTGATTGACAGCAAGAAGTTTGTGGAGTCTGCGCCGAAAATGATGAAGGAAGGTGTGCCAAAGGAAGAGGCAGAGAAGATCATTGAGACGCTTAAGGGCTTGGGTGCGGTGGTGAAGATGGAGTAGACCCAAACCGTCGGGATGTGTATCATGGCTGGCGTTCAATGCATGCAGACGATGCCGGGATGCAAGACAATGCAAGGCACGCAGAGAGATATCAATGTACAGTATGGTACGAACCTTGGTACGTCGACTGGACAATGACGACCAGTTCTAGCTCCTTTTGATCCGCTATGAACATCGACCAGACCTGTGGCAAAGAGTCGGTCCTATCAACATACGATCTTCCGCGCGCACATGCTGTCAAATCTACCATAGAAAACTCGGGTGAGTAGTTGATAGGCCAGACCCAGACCCACGGGTCAGATTTAGGATTGTGAAGGACCAGATTTCCAGGTTTAGGAGGACGAATCTGATCTATTCACGATAATTCAGATATGCACCCGAGGTGACCACATTCGTGATCGAAGAATCGTCGCTACCAGCAATAATCCAGCTTACTGAAAGAGAGGTCAGCTCATCAAACGCGTCTTCAGATCTGTAGCTGGAGAGTCAAACCTGCAACCGTATTGTCAAACTTTCAGATGTAAGTTCAACTCTGTAATGGATATGGTCGAACTGCTCCAGGGTCGATTTCGCATTCAGTAAGTCGGGCTGGCAACAGAAGTTTGTCCTCCGATCCTGCAACAGGATTCGCCGCCACCTTCGCATTCCCACCAGATTACTATTATTACAATATACACGAAGAACCAGTGTCAGTATCTTGAATGCCACTCTTGCATGAAACCCGCGCAACTCTATAGTGTGACACAGGGTTCCAGTCACCGAAAGGGCGAAGAGAGCACCGGCAGTCAAGAAGACCTGGAAGATCCAGCACGATCCCGAACAGATAGGCATTTCCGCCGGCGCGTCATTCCGGCCAGGACCTCGCACAGCGAGAACGACGACTGCTGTGTCGATTACAGAGACAAAGGCATCTTGGAGTCACTCGAGGCCAATGCCTCAAAGAGGAGGTTTGAGGGCCTGGTGCACGATGGCATCGACAGTGAATTGTACGATGGCGATGTGGAGGCACGAAGCCAGTATGATGACCGTGATGAGAGAGGAAAGCTGGAGTGTCCTGGCAGCAATTGGCGCGGTCGGTGCTTCCTGCTTGTGGTGCGAACTTGCAAGTGACAGGTCTGAAGCATTGAAGCCCAGTCTTAGCTTACACGGTGATTGAGAACTCTGTGCTTATCAGTGTTTGAACGTAATTGCTCTGTTGTTACAATGCATGTGGTTTCGCATTGTACAGTGAGGTACCAGAAGGTTCACGAGACGGTCAGCTAGTAACCGCAGATGCGGCAACAGGGGAGCTTTCCGCATCCTTCTCCTTCTTTTCTGCCTTGGCCTTCTGCTTCTCTTTCGCACTCGTCTTGATCTCTTCCCATTTCGATTGATACTTCTTCAGTAGTTTCTCCTGCTTAGCACGGACTTCTTGCAGCTTCTGATGATCTTCGGTCTGCTGTCCAAGAAGCTTCTCCATCTGCTTGAGCCGTTCCAGCAATGCGACTTCCCCCGTGCTACCGGAAGCCACAGGAGGCAGCGAACTGTTCTTTACGCTCACCATGCTTTGAGTCAAAGCGGCCATGGAAGCATCTTGAGCGTGTGTCTCAAACTCTGTCAAGCGTGTGGCAAGCTGCTCCAAAGTATGCTTGAGAGTCGTGTTCTCCAGCTCCAATTCTTCATGAGTCCTCGATTTGCCAAAAGAGCCCCGACCCTGTGCCCGCAGTCTGCTATTCCTCGGAGAGTCTGGCATCTGAGCCTCCCTTGCATCTACAAAGGAGTCTTCGTCGTCTTCCTCAATGCCCCCGAGCTGCTGCTGTTGGGCTTTTGCGATGTCGGCATATGAGTAAAGCCCCGCGCCCTTCTGGACGACATAAAAGCTCTCGGCGGGCCCAAATGCGTGCCCTTGGTGACCGCGTTGACGATGCTCGTCTTCTATAGCATTCAGGGCCGCCTTGGAGAACATCTCCTTCACGTCCGGTTCATTACTAGCACTCACAGTACGTTGCTTGATCTTCTGCTGTGGGACCTGCTCTGCTGGTTTGACATCGTCGGCAGTCAGCGGTAAGCCAGCGTACGCCAATACAGAAGAGAGCTTGGACATTGTCCCTGTGGTCACATTGCTGTAAAATTTGGAAAATGCATCATCATCTTCCAATGTCTTGGCCTTCGGCGCAGGCTTTAATGTTTGGCTATCCACGACAGGTGGGGGGATTTTCGGTGGTGTGACACCTGATCGGTTGCGTCGGTGCGATTCCGGCGAAAAGTGACCTACTCTTGCCTGAATAGCGGCAGATGGTGGATGCCGACCTGGCTGAGGGATGCCTCTTCTGGACGCAATGTCTCTGGCAAGAGATGGAGATGAGTCCCGAACGGAGCTCCCAATCCTTGCAGCAGCCAGAGACGATGTTATCGGCCTCGTAGATCCTGAATTTTTCGCCTCTGCTTTCAGTAGTGGCTCAGAACTGTCCGCTCGAGCGAAATCACGCCTCGCGACTGCGGGATCATGATCAGTTCGTTCAGATCGCTTTGTGGCTTCTTCGCCCTTCTCGTGATCAACGTGATGCTCGGGCACATCTTGTGACCTGATAATAGAGGCAAGCTTAAGATGTTGCTGTTCTAGCAATCTTAGGACGCGGAAAGCCTGAGACATCAGCAATTCGCTCCGAGTGGCGGCAAAGATGTCAGCACCTCGGGATCTCCAGCACTTTTCGCTGCTTTCGCGAAGTCCGTCGCTGCATGACTGTGCTCATCGGCAGCCTGCGCCCAATTGATCCGGTGTGTCTCCTGCGCCGCCTTCCGGGCATGAGCATGCGCCTGATTGAAGGTCAGCACTGCTACCGCTGCTCATGGACCATGTCCTGACTGTAGTTAAAGGTGCCGGCTCCGCCATCAACGCCATGGGATTCTCATCAGGGCGCTGCTCGGGTGAATGAACGAAGGACACGGGTGATAGGTGGAAGGTAGGCGCCGAAAGGCTGGGAGTTGAAGAAATGCTGGTGGAAGTTTGGCTCACGCGGCTTCACGTTCACGTGGACAGAGGGCATCGCAAGCGAGCATGAAGATTGCCCTGAGTCCGACCAGTGTAGTCCCTGACGAGCCGATCCCCACGCGACCGGTTTCACGTCCTGTCGTCTTCAATTCAATGCTCTCACAGTGCATTTCAGATCCCGAAGTGTTTGCCACACACGACTCTTGATTCACCGTACGTGACGCCTTCGTGACGCTGGCTCGTCTGCACGCGACCATCTGCGAAAAGCCGAGGCGCATCCACAATCGGACACAGCCTGCGACCAACGGTATCACGAAGTGGCATCTGGGGACCCCAGTGCCTGCCAATGCCCAAGCATTTCATATGCAATCATATCAACCAAACTCATGCGTGACACGAAGCGCGTCTGATCCGACCACGTTCGATACATCACTGCGACCTGGAAGGCTGGCAGAATGTCACTGACAGAGCCATCGCCATCTCCTCGCGCACTCTCCAAGTTACGCTCTCGCCACAAAGGGCTGGTCAGCGCCTCGACTACCTCCTTAACGGCTGTTTCCGGCGATGGCGACGACAAACCTGGTGGGCCGGTAGCAGAGTCTGGACTTTTGCGGTCGTCTATGGATGCAGCCATCGAGAAGGTCAAGGACCGTACGAGACGGCGCTCTGTTGACGATCGCCAGGGCAGCGACGATGTACCGGGACGCCGACTCTCAACACTCGTGTCTAGAACAAAGCGCAAAATCAAAAGCGATAGAGGCCCCGAGGCTGAAAGGACTCTCAGCGTCGATTCTCTTGGCCTCGAAGGAAGCCAGTCGGATTCTGCATCGCCCCTAGACGGTAGCGGACGGAGCAGTCTCCTGACTGACGATGAACTTTTGGATGCCAGCAAGTAAGTGTGTCTCTATTTACCTGATCAACGCAAAATGGCGGGACTTCACCCTTTATTCCATGCACCCGCACTCGTCTCACAGCTCCACCCTGGTCATTCCTCGGTCGGAGCCGCGAAGCACGTGCGCAAGGAGCCCCAGCCCGGAAGCTTCATGCGCATGTCAGAATCCGCGTGCGAGGCCGCCGCCACTAACCACGGCCACGCATGTCTCGGGCTTTGGTTTGCGTGGACGTTGGTTGTTTGGGATATCATTCACCTACGTATATCTGGCAGGTCCAGTTGGAAACATTGCAACCCACGAACGTTTTTTCCGTTAGCCCATTCTCTCGACGTGTCCATTGACGAACTCTGCAAACAGCAAGCCTTTCAGGCCATCACTCTCACCACGTCAGTCGCATGCAGGCTATTTGAGCTACTCATCCCCTGAGCTCAACGCGAAAACCGGTCCCGTAATCGCCGGCATCCCTCATCAGTTGTCCAAAATACCCGCGATCATCGAGCCCGCTGAAGCTGCGAACGACTCATCCGCTGCCTCGGTTCCTCCTCGCAGCCCTTCACCATCAAGCAGAATCAGAGACAAGTTCACACTTGCTCGCAAGAAGTCTGCAGACGCAGACTCTGTAAGATCCGGTGGAGTATCCAGTGGAGGTTTGGGTGGATTCTTCAGGCCGTCAAGTAGACACAACAGCTCAGTTGAGCGACTCGCAGGTGTAGCACAGCAAATCGAAGAGCAGAACGAGGCATCGACGTCAGGAGCGGCCTCTGGTGCAGAGGCAGTAGAGAAGCAGGAGAGACCGGAGACGCCGAAGGCGCAAAGGGCACCCTCCTTGAAGACTACAATCTCCGCTACACCGCCAAACTTATTGCAAACGCCGACAACCCTCGTCACGCCCCCGACACCTACCGATCCAGTCGCATCCTTCTCGAAACCTGAATCGCCTACAAAGGGCTCGCCTACAATCCGCCCGCTGAGTTCCGTGGAGAGCATTAGACACCGACGCGCTCAGTCTGCGAACCTCCCGAGCAAGCTTTCCACATCGATCAATGCGCCTCTGACACCGACTGCTGAAGAAACCAAGACTCCAGGTGGGACTTTGACGCAGCCGAACTTCCTCACATCGTTCTTTTCCGCCGCCCAAAAGGCAGCCGGCCAGGTGGGTAGCAGTATCAATACTTCCATATTACCGAACCAAAAGAGCAAGACAAATAGCGCGGCACAGGCCATTCAAGCCGTAGGCGGGGGAGAAGAAGTAATCCCAGGTCCGCAAAGCAGGCCAGGAACAGAGTGGGCGGACGAACAGAAGAAGCCACTCGCTGTCGAGACTTTGGGCACAGGCAGCCTCAACTTCGGTCATCTTGGAATCTCCGAAAGCGAGCCGAATTTGATGTCTTCTTCTACAGATGCTGCGCAGCAAGATGCACAGTCTAGCGATGGGGGTCGGAAAGCGGAAGAGGAGGCAGCCGCCCGCGCCGTGTCCACAGCTTACGAAAAACCGGTAGCAGCGGTTGTGAGCCAAGCCACTGGCAGACCCTTGTCCATCGCATCCAACGAGCGCCTGACGTTGAATGGAGACCAGACACCCCCGAGGTCAAACATAGATCCAGAGAGCAATGGCGTCAAGCGCTCTGGCAGCGTGCGCAGTAAGCTGAGTGGGCGTCGAAAACATCGCGGAAGCTCAGCTACAGCTGGTACAAGCAACTCAATTGCTGCGGCGCTAAAAGACAGCACTTTTGGTATGGCAAATCCGGGCGCACTCGGGTCGGGTCATCGTTTGACTGGCTTTGCGGTTGCGAGTAGTAAGCGCAACAAGGACTTTCATCAGCTGTTTCGCAGTGTTCCCGAAGATGATTACTTGATTGAAGACTATTCGGCAGCCCTACAACGCGATATTCTATTACACGGTCGTCTTTACGTTTCTGAAGGACACATTTGCTTCTCTAGCAACATCTTGGGTTGGGTCACAAATCTGGTCATCAGCTTCGACGAGGTGGTATCGGTGGAGAAGAAGAGCACAGCCGTGATCTTCCCAAATGCAATTGTAATCTCAACCCTGAATGCCCGGAACACCTTTGCGAGTTTCGTGGCTCGTGATTCGACATACGAATTGCTCATTGGCATTTGGAAGATCAGCCATCCCAATCTGAAGAGCTCGCTGAATGGCGTCAGACTGGACAATGCAGGCACTGGCGATAAGACCGAGGTAGCAGAGCCAGAAGAAGACGACGAAGGCACGGAAGATGGTTCTGATGACGAAGTGTACGATGAAGACGCTGACGACGACGCCGGCAGTTTCACGGATGGTGGCATGGTGGCCAGCGATGCAGGAAGCAATATTGGTGACTTGAGTCTCAGCCGTAAGACGTCTGCTGCCCCTGTCTCCCTCGGACCCCAAGTCAACGGCGTTGCATCAAAGGGATTAGAGAGTGCTGATGCTGTCGTCACTGGTGCAGCAAGCAGTAATGAATTCCCTGGCAGCGCCACACACGAGCCCACCGAGTGTTCGGATACCGCAGAGCATTACGACCGACCTCTGACAGATACCACGATCCCAGCGCCACTTGGACAGGTATACTCGCTGATGTTCGGACCTGCCTCCGGCGCGTTCATGAAGAAATGGCTTGTGGATGATCAGAAGTCACGAGAGCTCAACTACGCGGATGACAAAGTTGGTCTCGACAACGACCACAAGACTTTCACATTCGACTACATCAAGCCACTGAATGCCCCTGTCGGCCCAAAGCAGACCAAATGCATCACGACGAATACTCTCAGGACATTTGATCTCGACAAGGCAATAACCGTGGATTGCAGCACATCCACTCCCGATGTGCCTAGCGGCGGCAGCTTCACGACCAAAACTCGATATTGCTTGATGTGGGGACCAAACAACTCGACTAGAATCGTCGCCACATGCACGATCGAGTGGACGGCGAAGAGCTGGCTCAAGAGTGAGTTTGCCCGTTGAGACTCCGCACGTGTCGGTCGCTGATCCATCTAGGTGCCATTGAGAACGGGGCCAACGGGGGCCAAATAGAGTACGTTAAGAACATTGTCGCTTCTCTCAAAGCCGCTGTTACCACGAAGCCTTCAGTGAAAGGCGTCGCTAAGAGAGGCAAGCGGAGAGGAAAGAAGGAAGTCTTGGATGCGGACGAAGCGAATGCTCAAAGAGAAACTGCCGTCACGGCTTTGGAAACAAAGGCCTCCGACTGGGGCATTCTGGAGCCCATCCATCCCATTGTGGATCTTTTCCTGTCGGTGGTACGACCTTTCGTTACCTCGCAGGTCATCATCGCGGTACTATTCGTCTTGTTGGTCTACACATGGATGTGGACGCCGCGAGCTCCTTCAGGACTCGGGTTCCTCGGTCACACCCCCCAGCAAATCGCAGCCTACGAGGAGATCTGGCGGCGAGAAGAAGGTGCTCTGTGGGACTGGCTCGAAGACCGTGTCGGCATAGATGGTGTTCACACTGTACCGAGTGTCAGATCGCCCCCGACGGAGCGGCAAAAGGTGCTGAATGCACGGGGAATGGGTAAGAAACTGGAGGAAGAACGCATGTCTGCGCGTCAGATCGACGATGCTATCCGAACAACAGAAGAAAAGCTCGCTGCGCTGAAGGAAGCAATTGCCAGGAAAAAGTTGCGGAATAAGTCCTAACGATTCTGCTCCTTGGTTGGGTTGATCTAAACCGTGATTTGGAAGAGGATGAATGCACGAGCATGTGAGCGTTCTCGTTTGTGTTATTACTACTGTATGAGTACATATTGCCCATCGGACCGTGTAACGGAAATGATATCTCCGTGGGGTTTCGGTCCGTGAAGTGTGCTGCGCGGCCCCCTTGCTGCTCATTTTACGGTTGTTTGCTTCTCCCAGGGTTCCATGTTTGCTGACCCATGTGGCAATGTTTGCAAGCGAAAATATCTTGTGAGCGTTGCGAGGTGGAAGCGGTGACGTCGATAGCTTCGCAGTCTACTTCCCAATCGTTCTCGAGGGACAGGGCACTACTGTACCTGCAGGTCTGTGAATGCACAACATTAGGATTGTTGTACCTCGGACAACGACACATGTCAGAACCATTTCCAATCGTCATTGCACTGCCGAACTTCTGTCGGAGGCGCCGAGGTTTCGCAGCGCAATCGAAGCACTCCTTTCGAAAGGGGGCACTTTAGTATCAAACCTCCCTGAAGTCCTCCGCGCCGACGCGCAACACTCTTCCACCACGATCAGAGCTACATCGCAACTCGATCATGTCAGGTCCAGAACATGTGCGCGTGAAGCGCAAGAGAGGCGACCAAGCCCCTGATGCTCTGATCATCGAGAGGCCAGGCAAGAAGAACAAGCACGATGATATAGAGAATGCATACCACTATGTCCTACGCAAGGAGGAGGGAGAGAAGAAGAGCAGTCCGCCTACAGCTGCGCAGAAGCTGTTTGACGCGAGCGATATCGAACTGCGAGCTGCACAAAACGCCGCTCGACCCAAGCCACCACCACGCAACATCTCCGGCAATGGGGTCAACGGCTCGCAGAATACAGCGAGGGAGAGACGCGTGTTCCATCTGAGACGGCCGACTACGCCAGAGGCGGGCGTCAAGAAGCGCGGTAAGGTTAAGGGCAAAGACGAAGGGGTGGCGACATTCGTGGAGAAGAGACTCAAGCAAAATGTTGCGCAGCGGCTCGAGGGCATGGCTGGTCGTGAAAGGTCGACCAGTCTGTCGTTGGCGAGTCCACCCGCTCCACCGCTTCTGAAGCGGCCGGGAAAAGGTGCTGCCATCAGGGTCACTACAGACGCGCCTTCCTTCTTCGCGAGCAACCATGCGAGGAACGATTCGCGGGTGGAGGCGATGGCCAATTCCCTACACCAGTTCGCAGTGGACGAGGTTGCGAGAGAGAACGCCGCGCCAGTGCCAGCGCCCAAACCAAAAGTGACATCGACACCCAGGCTCTCCGGGCAGCGCAGTCGAGCGCTGCATCAACAGCGCGCATCGCAATCTTCCACTCTGTCTCGGGCCAACGAGACCGACGAGGCCAGCATGGATGATGATGCTGATTATGTATACGACACGTACGTGCTTGCCCCAAGCTCCAACTTGGGTGCGGTCCAAATGGACACCTCGGATGGCAACGTGGGATACCTGATCATCGGCGAGGAGGACGAGGCAGTCTGGGAGACCTACATGGAGGATGATTCGAGCGATGAAGAGCCCAGCGATGAGGATGACGAGAACGCAGAGGACTGGTACGGAGCCGACTACCCAGATGATGAGCTTGCATCAGACGATGAACATGATCGTAATGCTTACGGCTACCGCGCCGGTGCTTCCGACGACGAAGAGTACGACGAGCATACCTTCAGTGACGACGAGTATGAGAAACAGCTCAATCCTTGGCATAAGAAGACTCCCCAGCAATTCTCTAGATATTTCAGTGGGGGCAATACTGCTGATGACTGAAGCGGAATATGGGGAGAACAAAGGAAGCGAGAGCCGAGGTGGAATGCTCAACTTTCTATCTATCCACTCTTCGATGTAATCCATCTTTGTTGTGTGCGGGCGAGCCATGGTGACAATCCGCTCGAACCACCGCCAAAGCCTACTTCCAAATACTCTCACTCCCAGCTGCACAGTGGTGTCATCACGTACTCTCTACTCTCCTGGTATCCTCCTCGATGCCAGGTTGGACTTTTCCGCTTCTCCTCCACGGTCCACGGAAATGCGCCAGCCTACGACGTTTCCCCGCAAACTGCAACTCAATCAACCGGCTGTCATCTTCGTCAATGGTTTCGTGGGAAGGCTGGCCGTCCACATTCTTGTCATTGCACCGTGACAGCTCGCAATGCCCCGCAACTGACTGCCCAGGGACCTCCTGCTGCTCCTGGAGCGGCCTTGTTCACCACCAGTCCCACGAGCACAGGAGCCGACGCTGCTACAACAACACTGTAGCCTCCTCCACCGAGAGGGGAAGTTCTGGAAACGCACCCGTAGCCTCCCTAGATACGCACGCCATGGAAGGAGACGGGGACTAAATCCCTCCAGCCTGCTGTTGAGACAAGTACCCGATCTGATTCAAAAACTCCCTCGAAAAGTTCATCGCCCTCTGCTCCACCTCTCGACAGTCGGCCGCGTAGCTCCCCGGACCACTTTTCAGGACCTCCATCAACCCCCATTCCCTCCTCACACGGTAATAGACGCTCGTCAACCCGCCCTTCGACCGTTGTCCGAACAGCCTCTCGAATCGGTCCTCGATTTCCGGCCAAGTGTTGTCGCGGATGATGCGTGAGTACATGATGAAGAATTTCTGTTCCTCGCTGTAAGACGGTCGTGGCGCGCGGGGCTTCCGGTCGACGAAGACTGATGAAGAGCACGCATTGTTATCGTTGGGGGAGGAATGCCATTGGCGATCCGGTGAGGTGGCATGGTGTGGGGTGGATGATCGTAAGGATCCGGTGCTCGATTCGGTCGAGTTGGTTCGGTCGGCACGGATGGGAGGCAGAGTCGAGGTTGAGGCTGTGCTCCATTGTTGGTGGTGATGGCGGTGAGGTGACGACGACGGGTACCCTCCAGCAGATAGAGACGGAGCCAAGGGTCGTGGCGATGTTGATGCTTCCAGTGGGTAGGGGGAACGAGTTTCCTGGTCGGACGTCTCCCATGACTTTCGGCCGTCGTGTTGTCTGCTCGTGGTGCTGTGCCCATACGACTGCCCACGAATGTCTGACGACAGGACACCACTGGGATCTTCGGCGAGGAGGAAATTGATCGGGATTCTACCCGCCGAGCGTTCGGGATCCCGTCTGGCCTCCATGTGGTCCAGGCAGTGGTGGTGGGTGGGCACTGAGATGACTGTTTTCTTTAGAAATGGCGGAAGCGTGATCTTCGATCGTCGATCGAAGTCCATCTAGCGAGGCGACGATATCGATGAACCGCACACCCTGCAAGGTTGAACTCCGTTCCTCCTGTGTGCACTTAAGCCTGGTCGGGCTCTAACTCAGCATGTACAGCTCAGCAGATGCCGTGGCCTTGTATGCCGGCCCTGTGCGATCCACACCATCGATCGAACTTTCGGAGTCGTAGCCGCTTAGTGTAACTTATGAATCCGGTTATTTGTTTTCCATTTCAACAGGGGCAGCTGGAGGCCTCTTAGGCGACGACGATTATATTGAGGGTGATGGGAAGCGATGGACGGTCGGTCAGGCTCCGGGGGCCCCGTATCTGGCTTTTCTGCTGGTGGGTGGTTGAGTGCTGGTCAGAGGGAACCCAAGATATGCGTGCTGTGGGACATTTTGATCCTCGCAATCGTCGAGGTGACGCGGTGATGCGAACAGTACATATTGTGATGACAGCAGCTGGTTTCGCAAGGTAGGTGGCGACACCCAACACCGCCCGACACTTATTCGCACGGAACGCGCTTTTTACACTTTATTCGTGCAGAGGTGATTTGGGAGGCATGCATATTGTGAGAAGCGCTTCCCGATCCGGATCGACGCTCAGCGTCACGGACGGGGGACCACGAAACAGGGTCGTCTCACATTATACTGGTCTAGTCGCTCGCAACAGATCATCCCGAAACGGCATCCTAACCTCGGCATGGCATCCCGACATACCGTAGTGTGCGTCGTTTGCATGTGTGTTCGATCCCGAAGGTGGAGTGCCCTTCCCATTGATCACCTATACATCTATAGCGCCAACGAGCGGCGCACACGGCCCACGTGCGTGAATACCTGCGTCGGGGGGTCTGACCACTCGGACCAGCACTCGTCTACACTACTCTGGCGGTCTTCTTCATCATCTCACGCTCGTTCGACGCCGGGCCTGTCGTTGCGATAAGAGTTTCTGTCGTCTGCGCTCCACGCGTTGGGTGGCCCCTCTGGTTGGCATGCAGGCACAAGCTCCGAGGATCCACCTTCTGCAACATCGACAAGAGTCCCGCCCAGCGATCCCGCCCACAGATAGGCGACGCTGACCGGCGCCCCGCCGTGTGAAGAAATTTGAGTTCCAGGGAGGTCCGCCCGGAGTCTACTCCAGCGTCCACAAGCAGCACGTCACCCCCTGCCCACTGCGGTGCTGTGCTGCCGTCCACCGTGCCGGACCAGCCAACGACTGCTCGCAGCAGAATAAGCTTGTACGGTATCCGCTCCTGGTTGATGCGGAGACTCGGAGGTCCGGTGCGCCTCATCTCATGGAGCTTGCTCCGACTGCGATGGAGGCTCTTACGTCATCACGCTGGTCGATCTCTCTTCAGCCGCCTGCCTGTGCATCTCGACCCGACTCCTTCACATGCACCCGGAGGTCAGATGCCTCGCGAGTGGGAGGCCCAAGCATCGCAGTCAGCCTGGGGCTCCCGGGGTGTGGTGGAGGAGGTGGACGGCGCGTATCGGCACGGTCATGGACCGTCTGCTGCGATCCCGGTTATGCACGAAGGCGTGCTGCATCTTCCGCGCTAGCAACAATACATGGACGGGACCCAGCTGTGCCCATGTTCGTGATCGTCTGTTGTGCCGACCACGAGCAGGTACGGTATTTCAATTCACTGACTTCTGCCTCCGGCCCGTATCATCACCATTTCCTCCACTACCGTCGGAGCTGGAACCGATGACGATGCCAAGACAGCACTACTGCACGATTGAAGAAAGCATTCAAGCGAGCTGAGATCTGTCGATCACGCGTCGTACGGCTATCTTCACCCGGATACACATGGGAAGTGATACTACCGGAGGGGCACCGCGTCACAGACATGGAGGCGCGCCGACTGCCAGCGCGAGTCGAGTAGGGCCGAAGACACTCCAGCCCATCCGCTGTCCGCACATCGCACATGGGCTGCACACTGCACGAGCACCATCCCAGCAACTGTCAAGCACACAGACCTGTTACACGGCTAGCATGCGCTCGACCTGTACAGGACCTGCCCAACTGCAGCACACCACACCAGCCATCTCTACTGGTGACATCAAGTCGTGAATCCTTCATCAAAATTGCATTTGTTGCGCCACGTCTTGGCGTGCTTCTGACCGAGCAGACTTTTTGACTTTGATTCGACACACGCGCTTACATAGCCCATTCCTAAATGTAAGACACCTTGACCCCCATGCCTACAGTCTGCTTGGCCTTCCCCCAGCTGTCGTCCACGAGTCGTTTCAACCTTAAACGCAGGTCTCTCCGCGCCATGAGCAGTATGAAGGCGATGATGAACATCAAGAACCGAAGTGTCGCCATGCTGTTCCACGACATGTTGCGACTGGCTTGCATGACCATATGCTGGAGGTTGTTCAGGACCGAAGAGGCTCGCGAGTACAAATTTGACGATGGTGGTGGGCGCGATTTCTTCGGCAACTTCGGCTTCGACGTGGCTTTCTGTCCATTCGAAGTAGTGCTGACGTTTCCCGTCTGGCCGTTCGAAGATCTTGAGGCCGCTGCAGCTGCAGGAGCAGTCGGTCGTGTTCGCTCAAGATCGGTGGCCTTGCGCCTTTCCTCCTGCTCTTTCTCCTTCTTGTCAATCTCTTGCCGGCGCTTCGCCTCTTCTGCGGCCCGCTGTTCCTCCAACTCCCGTTCGCGTAACTCTTCCAACTCACGCTCTCGGTGCGCTGCGTCGTCGTTCTCCTCTTTGAGTTGTGCTAGAGCCTGGAGAAACGCATCCCGCCTTTCCTCGTCCAGCATGTCATTCATCTCGATGAATTGCTGTGCATAATCCCACTCGTCATTCGAGGGAAGCACATGCAGGCTGTACAATTCCAGAATCTTCAGGCGCGTGGTCAATTCCTTGGGTGAAGAAGTCCCGTTTGACATGGGCGTGGCGATGCCGTCGTTCAAGAACGCGAGTTGTGCGGCATCTGCAGATGCTGATAGATAGGTCTCTAATCGTTGCTGGTTGAGCCTCTGGTCCTGCATGTGTCCAAGAAGCAAGGTGGCCAAGTTGACCACCACATCCGGGTCGACTTCTCCTTCATTCCCGCCATAACCATATCTGATGATTTCATCCCAGATCGTGCCCTCCCTTGCTTTGGCTGCCAATTGCCGCCATTTGGCCGATCCGAAATGCTTCTTCCCCTCTTCCACGCCCAGATCAATGATCGCGTGCAGTAAACTGAGATAGAAGACCCAGACTTTCGTCCGAGTGCCCTTGGAGCTTTGCGCAACGGGCGCCGCCGAGACCTCACCCTCTACGCCGCCATTGTCGGACGACGAAGCGCCCTCGAGTGTCTGCTGGGGGCTGACGATGGGTTCGAGGGTGTCTAGTGCCTCCTTGAAGCGTTTGGTGAGGTACAGCTGGGTCGCTTGCTTGTAGGCTCGCACGATGATGGAGTTCGTGGAGCGTGAGCGCGACAGGCTCGAGATGGAGCTCGACAGATACTGCGAATCCAGTGTATCCTGGTAGATGACCGTGCCCGTCGATGCCATCGTACCGTCCACGATGTAGAGGTAGTTGGGCAGGTGTATGTTCTGCGTAGCGCATATATGGAGGCCGGAGGTTAGAACTGAGGCTAGCGCGTTTGGCCGAGGCTCCGTGTTTCACCGCGTTGTCGTTGACTTCACTACACTGGCGCCAATACCCACGGTTGCTGCGCACGTCAACACCTCGCCCTGATATACGAGGCAACGTTCTCGAGAACGAGTTCCAACTGTGGCTCGGCTTGCCGGTCGGCAGTCCAGCCTGGCCGCCATCACTTGCGGGACGAGTAGATTCTCCTCCAAACGCGCCAGCGCGGCGAACGCGCGACTGCATTACTTGACACATGCAGCGAACCTGCAAGTTTGCTACTCTTCTTCAGTTGCGCCTTCCACTTCACCTACAAGCCAGCTCTCTCGACTGATTTCCAAATTCTTGCCCCATCGACTTCTTCCTCGCGCCACAGAGCTGATTGCAGGTAATAACATTCATCATCTACCCAATCATCCAGCATCCAAGATGGACGTCAACAAGACATCATTCTATCCATTGCTGATCGATATTCTCACCGACATCGCCAAGGCGCATTTTGTTGCCATTGACCTTGAGCTGTCTGGTATTCCGCCACATGGGTCGTGGGGACAAGGCAAACTTCCACTCCAAGAACGGTATACGGCCATCAAAGAAGCCGCAGAGAAATACCAAATTCTACAGATCGGTCTTACCTGTGTAGAGCAAGACGTGCTCAACGAAAAATACGTTCTTCGGCCATACAACTTCGATCTGTGTCCACTCATTTACGAACAGGGTCTCAATGTGGAACGGGTGTTCTCGTTCCAAAACGGAGCAGGCGAATTCCTCATGGGCGTTGGTTTCGACATGAACAAGCCGTTTCGAGATGGGGTTCCATACCTCAGCCGCGCAGAAGCACGTCAAGCTCGGCAGAAGTTTGATGCTCGACAGAAGCGAGGCAACATTGCCGATATTCAAATCAAGCCGACTGAGACAGATACACTGGCGTTCATGGAGCGTGTGCGTGGCGAGATTCAGGCTTGGGTCGAATCCAAGAATGTAGCCACGCCCCACTACCTCAACATTGCGGCTGTTGGCAGCGATGTTCTTGTCAATGGCGATACTCCAGCAGAGATGTCCCGATATGAGAAGCGACTGGTTCATCAACTCGTTAGAGCCGAGTTTCCGGAGCTGGTCACCCTAGGGAAATCAAACTTCGTCCAAATTGTCAAGTTTGACAAGGAGCGCGAAGAGCGGGTTCTGGCTGACCGTAAGCAGAAGTTCGAGGCGCAGCTGAATCGCCAGAAGGGCTTCCGATGGATCATTGAGGCTCTACATGGCTCAAACATGAACCTAGATCTCCATGAGTGTGCCAGGGATGCAGTAACAGGTGTGTCAAACGGAAGGATTCGAGGCAAGATATGCGTTAACACATCCCAGGAGAACCGGTCTTCGCCGACCTTGACAATATGAAAGCCAACTTCAATCGAGCTCAGAACTTACTCCGAAACTGTCCAAAGGTCATTGTTGGCCATAATTGTTTCCTCGACATGGTCTACATCTACCACACGTTCATCGGGGAACTTCCCGAAAGCGTCGGAGAGTTTCAGGAGAAGCTGCATAAGCTGTGGCCCACGATCGTGGATACAAAATACATGTCAACCCACAATTGCGGTGACATCAATCCAATGTCCTCACTGGAACAGATCGCCGAGCAGCTGAAAGACCTCGAAACGCCTGTGGTCGAGACTGACAGACAACATCCAAAGTATCAGCACAGTGCAGCATTCCATGAGGCCGGCTATGACAGCTTCCTCACGGCTCAGGTGGCTGTAAGACTGTCTGCCAAGCTTGAGGCAGAAGGTGCGTACGTAGAAGTCGACCGCCGTGCCGAAGAGGTGCAAAATGGCGTGGCTGGCCTGAAGCTGACGGGCAGCGCTCTGAACGCGCTCAACACATCTTCAGACGGAGCTGCAGATCGGGGGTTCACGCCTTCGGTCCCTGGCGCTCAGTGGAAGCGGCGGGGAGACGACACCATCGGCCAAGCAAACCCGGATGATCCATTCTATAAGGACCCGAAGGACCTCGAATGGCGTCACATTCCTACCCATGTGACGATCCCAAACGGCATGCCAATTTTTGGAAGTGACTTCTGGCGAGTGTACGGAAATAAGCTCCGTGCTTTTGGCACGATGGAAGGTATCTGTAATCTAGACGAGCCTTCAGACGCTCCGACAAGCGACGAAGACGGCGGGGTTGTGATCAAGGACTAGGATCCAGCCGTTCCTCGTGCATCAAGCATGGACTGTAATGCGACTCCCGGAGGCTATGTGCTTGGTTCCGGCACGATCGAGGAACTGTTGGCTTGTCCTCAACATCGGAGGGAACCATCAGACAGAACTTCGAGCTTCGATCAGATCTTTGAGCGGCTCTCATGGTTTGAAGGGTCGGATCTCAACGTGGGTGGCTGGACAGCCATGCAGTTCTTCAACACGTGGGAACTGACATAGCTGTTATATCCTGCACAAATCAAGCAGGAAGCCGGCTAGCAGATGTATCTGCAGCCTTTCAGCGGCTCGCTTCGATTGGAAGCATACATATGCACCTTCTCAAATGAAGCACCCATCATCTCACCGACATGATTTCCATGATTTTCACGCCCCACAGCACATTCATCGCCGACCTGGCCTCTTCGGCCTAGCAAATCCCCCTTTCGGAGTCGTAGTCCCTCCGCCTGGCGCACTGTCAAGTCCTACCTCCGCGGCAATCCCACCACTAACCACATCAGCCGTCAACTCGCTCGGCTCCGTGGCCTCCAAGTTCTTCGTGACCGCGATCCCAGCATCCCTCTCGGCAACCGTCCTCGTCCAAGACTTGCCCGTACTATAAACCATCCTCTCCTTGATCTTACTCGCCGTCGGGCACGTATAGATGAACAGAATGTTCGGCACCCCGGACCTGGTGCTGCTCGGATGACTGTAGAAACTGTACCGGGGTTCGCTCGAACTGATCAGGCCAGCGACGTCTGCGGGCCGAACGTCATCTTGGCTCGAGTCGAGATGGAGGGTTTCGTCGGGTAATTGAAACTTCAGCTGCACCAGTGTGCCTTTGCATTCTTCCTCTTTCAGACTCGCCAAAGCCTCGAGCACCCCGTCTCCCGTCGGCACATTCACTCGAGATGTTACGTGGCCTCGCCTCGCGCCCGTTCCTTGTGACTCTTGTGCTTCAGCCTCTTTGACGCCCGCCAACCCTGCTTCCTCCTCGGTGAGGGGCGCTTTGAGGGCTTCGTGTTGCTCGTGCTTATCCCAGCCTTGCGGGGTGAGTTCCGAGGGCTCGGTCGCGAAGAGTGTGGATCTGAAGCGCTCGATGCCCAGTTCTCGGACTAAGGTGAGGCGCGTGGATGCGAAGAGCATTTTTTGCCGGACGGGGGCGGCATTGGGGACGTAGGTGATCGCCACGTAGCCATCTGCGGCGGCGGGGTCGAGCTTGAGTAGGACATATGAGGCGGCGCTGGTCGTGATATGTGGCGAGAGCTGGGAGAGATCGCTTTTGAAGTCCTGAGATTGAAGCGGGATTGTAATTGTAGGCACGAGCTGCTCGTTTTCTATACCAGCGAGGAGGGCGCGTTGGGAGCTGTCGGAGACGAATTTGTTGAAGGCATCGCTCAGCTCTTGCGAAGCTGTGATTCCGGACTGCATCTTCGGTGGAAATCAGGCTTGATATGTTATGCTTCAATCACATGCAATGTCGCCTTGGTCGGCATTTGGGACATGGGTGGGTCCTGAGATGACGTTGACAGGAAGCGACGCGCGAGAGAACGATAGCGCCTGGTCTTGCACGCCTACATTCCCTCTCCATCCGACAAAGGAGCTGTTCCGATGCAAGACTACAGCAGCAGTGCCCTCGCCGGTATACTGTAGTTCTGCTAGTCCCGGCCCGTGTACCTGCATTTGACCTCCCGAGGCCCACAACACCTCTTTCCCCCTGCTCTGCTCTGCTTCATCCTTGGCTTGCTTCCGATGGCATTCCGAACCATCACTCGTATCCGAAGCATGCAAGAAACGTGCAGGTCGTTACTGTAGCATCTTTCCGATTGAGGTCCACTCGTCTTTCTCCTTCCTTACCTCCAAGCTTTTCTCACTTTTGACATCGAGACAGCGACAGTCAGCATTGCACTAATCAGGCCAGTGGATTTTTTTTAATAATTACCACAGGTCTGTCACATCTTGAGCACGATCTGGGCTCCAACATGGACTTCATCGTTGGCAGCTTCCGAACTCCCTCCCTCTGGCTCCTCCAGTTTGATCATGATACCTCATCTCTCAAGATCGTCAAAGAACATCCAGCTTTCGGTGGACACTCATGGCTTTCATTGTCGAGGGACAAGAAGAACCTCTATGCCACAGTCTGGAGCGAAAAGCCTTGTATAGCAGCTTATAAGATCCGCTCGGAAGGCCGAGACATTCAGTTCCTCAACGCAAAGCACGTCAAATCACTTTCCGGATACGTCTGCAATAATGAGACCCATGTCTTCTCCTGCGGTGGGCCGACCGGTGAAGTATTCCGTAAGGAGGCCGACGGAGCATTGGGGAATCTCGTTCAGGAACTCGACTTCGTGACCGGACAGGGCGAGAACCAGTCTGAGCAGAGAGGAGAAGTGGCGCATGGAGATTTCGGTGGTCTGAGGCATGGCAGTCATTCTGTTGACCTCTCGCCGGACGGCAAAGCCCTCTATATTGCGGACATTGGCCGAAATTGCATCTGGACGTATCGCGTTACACATTCGAAGCGAGGCACCGATGAGCCGCCATTGGAATTGGGAACGAAGCACATTTCGCCCAGAAGTCATGATGGTCCGCGTCACACATGGCCACATCCCAACGGAAAGATCTTGTACAGCCTGCAGGAGCATAGTAGTATGGTCGATGTATTCAGCATTGCCGACGATGGTGTTACACTAAAGCATCTTCAAGGCTGCACGGTGCTTCCGCAAGGCAAAGACTGCAGGGACTACTGGGCTGATGAGGTGCGATACTCTACTGGACCAGATCCGACAAAGCCACGACATTTGTTCGCGTCCAACAGAGGGCTGGAAGCCCACACCATGGGTTATGTCGCAGCTTATGCACTGAAAGAGGATGGGACTCTGGAGAGCGAAGATCCATTGGATATGTGGCAGACCCCGACTTCTGGTGGCGTGGCGAACGCGATTGAATTGGCGCCGTATCAGCCTACACATGACGAGAATGAGTATATGGCAATGTGTGATAGCCAGGAAGGCCTCGTATTCATCTTGAAATTTGATGGCAAGAAGATAAGCGAGGTTGCGAGGGTTAGTTTGGGCAAGGATGATAATGGGAAAGTCATCATGGCGGCTACGCCAGTGTGGTTATAGGAGGGCTGATAGACAAGGCCGGATTCCATCTTTGACACCTCACTTTACACCTCGTATCCAACGATTGCTATGACAGTCTCTGAACCCTGCGAAGTGATATGCTCGTTGTCCAAATATGATTTCGTGCTACCCTCGATAGCAGGATTGCTGGTATCAAGTCTCAGGAAACTACCCATCTCATAACTTGTCACAACCACAGCGCCGGCGCCGAATGCATGGAGGGCTCAAGATTCACAACCGGAGTGCTTTCCTGCTGGCAGTCTTGGCATGAAGCTCTGTGATCTCAGGTCCCGACTTAGGACTCGCCAGAGACCGACTGCGTCCTTGCAATCCGTCGCGAAGATGCTTTGACCATTTGATTATGTGTTCAGCCATGATATGGTCAACGAGCAAGCAACCGCAAGGGCATTCTCCCTGAGGACTGTCATTCAAAGCTGGACAATATCAGGGGAAGCATACAGAGGAAGCCATTTTCACGGGGCTAGATGTACTTGACTGGTTCGAGAACGCTAGGATCGTGTTTTGTGTGAGGAGGCAACGTGCGGGTCGGATGCAGCAACGGTGAGTGAGGCAAGGTGTGAAGATCGTGGGTAGGTTTACGTTGTAAAGCTGGTCGTTTCCCAAATTGTCCTGATTAGAGCTCATTCCAGCCCGTGGAAAGGCAGGGAGGTTCCGAAGTTGGCTTTACAAGAACATTGTTCTCAATTCGGATATGGGGTATGTAGTAGTATAGTCGCAGTAATTTACAATCGCCAGTGTGTCCGCGCACACGAAGGCCGTTGAACGCCTGTTTCGATGGGATAAAGCAAGAGGAGCAGGGTCGCTATTGATGCCACGGCAATTCTTTGAACGCTTCCCAGTAGGTCTCGGCACTCACTCCAACAACCTCACTTTCTTGCCACGAAGATTACCCAGCGACCTTCTATCTCCATCGCTGTGCTTCTCGCTCATCGTCTCCGCCGCCAACCTCATCCTCATACTTATAGCTGATCCGTCTCTCCTTCCGACCCTTCTTGGGCAAGACACGTGTCCGATCACCTTTGGGACCACGGGGAGCGTCAACGAAATCAGACTCTTCCTCGCGGCCGCGCTTTCCAAGACTTGACGACTGGGTTGACATCCGCCGCTGCGCTTCCCTCGCCTCACGATTCTGTTGTGCACGAGCGCGCTCCTCGGCGTAAGGGTCGGCAGACGTAGAGGCCGGAGCTGTTGGGGGTGCCATGTCCTTGTCCTTGTTGGCCCGAGCCGATTTGGAGCCTTTGATCTTAAAGCCGAGCTCGTCAGAGGGAGGCTCGATGATTTTTCGAGGTGGCTCTGGCTCGCGCCGAGACTCGTCTCTAGACGGACGATCATATTTTGATGAACGGGAAGAGCGATCTTTCTCCTTTCTATCATAATCGTCGTGGCGGCTCGAGTGCTTCCGACTGCTACGGGATTCTCGATGGTCATCATAGTCTCCGTTCCGGTCGCTCTTACTCTTACGGCGGGCGTAGTCGTCGTCACCGTAGTCTTTTGCAGGTGACTTGGAGCGATGACGGCGACTTCTATGCTTGTCTTTACTTCTGTCTCGGTGCGATCGAGACGAGCGATACTCATTCTCCTCCTTGTCGCGGTGGCGACGTCTGGAGCTGTCATCCGTCCGCGACTCTGAGCGTGACCGGTGTTTGCCATCACCTCGATCGCCATCGTCATAGCCGCGTTCTCTGTCCTTACGCTTGCGCCTCTCCCTCTCGCGCTCTTTACGACGTGCATAGGTCGCGTCTGACTCGTATTCTTCGTCCGCTGCGTGCTCCTTATTTCCGTCAGGATGTCGTGAGCGCGAGCGTGATGGAGACCGATCACGAATGGTGTGATCATGATCTTCGTGCTTGGCGACGTCTTCCTTGTGTGGCTCTACCGAACGTGGAAGCGACTCAGGTCGTGTTTGTGGAGCAGGCGTTGGTGTAGGCTTTTGAGCCACATTTCGCCGGCTGAAGTAGCCAGTGTTTGGGAGACCTTCACGCATAGCTTTGGGTCCCGTCGGTGCGTTGACTGGTGGAGCAGGCGTAGGTGTGAGGTCGGTACTATCAGTTCCTCTACCAGCGAATGCGCTATAGCCGCCGCGGCCTCTAGGCCCTCCACGACCGCTGAGATTGCTGTGCCCTAGGTATCCATTACCGGGCTGCTGCAGATCCTGCATGCTGCCTTCAGCATCGCCAAATGAAGCTTCTTGCATGGAGGCATCTGCCATGTTGCTATCGCCACCCTGTGCTCCTTCATTGGCAGTATAACTCCCACTTTCATCCATCGCGGTTGCGTCTAGATTTGATTAGCACTTTGCACCTCGGGATCCTCAAATTCAAAGGGCACTACTGACCAGGCGCATCACGAATGTCGCCATGCTCCATCGCCACATGCTTGTTCTCGCCTGCGGCATTAGTATCTTCTCCTGCTTGGTTAGTACCTGCGGATGCATCCTGGTTTCCGGTGGCCTCGGCATCATGTGACCTATCTCCTGACGGCGCAGGAGTGCCATTTGGACCTGGCACAGCATCGTAGCTCGGAGAGCCGCGACGTTGGGAAGGCACATGATCTGCGTTTGCACCAGTCTGTTGCGGTCCACCGGACGGGTGTTGCGCAAACTGATTATGGTTGCCATACTGCTGCTGCTGCTGGTAGCCCCAACCGCCACGGCCACGGCCAAATTGGTTACCTCGAGCTCCCCTACCGAAGCCACGGCCGTAACCACGACCATAGCCGCGATTATTGTAGAAATCATTCGAGCGAGGACCGTTTCCGAAATTCTGTGATTGCATATAGTTTCCTTGATTGGGAAAGAAACCAGGGCCTCCCATGCCACTGAAGTCGCCCATACCAGACATGCCGCCACCCATGTTGCCCATACCCATGCCCATCATTGCGCTCATATCACCCATGCCGCCGAAGTTGCCTCCGAACATCATAGAAGGATCCATGTTCATGCCTGCGGCTTTGCTCAGCTTGCGAATCTTGTTGGCGAGAGAATTGTACCTACCCATCATGTTGGGCATGCCCATGAAATTTGGCATTCCCATCATTGGATTGAAACCGTTCATATTCATATTTCCGAAGTTGTTCCCGAAGCCGTTCATACCTTGAGTGAAGTTGTTAAAATCTTGCTGCTGATCCATTTGCACGTTTTGATTGCCATTCTCGTTTTCTCCATTGCGCTGATTATCGAATTGCTGTTCATCGTCTGCTTGATACTGCTGTTCTTCATTCTCAGGTCTCTCTGTTGTGATGACAACATCATCGTCGTCGTCTTCCTCGTCATCCTGTTCGGTCTCGGCGATCGTGTTTTCAGCTGTGTCCATGTTTCCGTTCATGGGTACAGCCTCGAGGGCGCTCTGGCGCGTGTTAGCTGATGCTCGAGATAGTGTGTTTGACGGAATTGATCACCTCTTGGTCTGGTGCAGCTCCAATGGCGGCCGGCTCTTCAGACGGCTTCAGCGCAGCCGGAGTCTCCGTCTCACCCGAAACAGCTACTGGAGGCACCTCCTGCTCCACTGGTGTTGCTGCCACTGGCGTTGACTCGACCACTACTGGGGTCGCGGCTATTGGCTTCGGCGCATCTCCAGTGAGGTCGATGCCGCGCTTCTTCGCCTCATTCTTGATGAACACCTTGACCGTGGTCTGGAGACCTTTGGCGGGAGTGACTAGGTCGGCGGAAAAGGGAGAGTGTTCGCATACTGGACACTGCGTAGCATGTGTTGACTCGTTGCCTAGAGATGGTGCGTCAGACAGCAGACACACCGTGAGAGAAGTGCTGTCGGACTTACATTCTCCGCAGATGGTACTGTCGCAGCATCCCAGCTTCACTGCATGGAGCGCGAGTCGGTTACAAGTCGCGCAGCGCAGCTTCTCTGGTATGGACTCCACCTCGAGAGACTTCGCGAACTCCACAGATGCCGGATTGAGCGAGCTCTTTGCGTCTGCCATGCTGCCACTGCGTCGTCGGGATCAAGCGCGCGCAGGCTACGGGCGATTTGATACCGGCAGTGTATGCAATGGGATCGAGCGAGAAGTAAGCAGCTGCTGGCGGAAGCACAGCAGCTTATGAAGAGCGCCTGGCCGTTTGCTTCATCGGCGAAGATGTGTACGGCGGAAGGGAATGAATAGCGGTCTGGCCTGGGCAGTGATGTGATCAACCAAGGCGGTAGGCCGTGGCGATGTCGCGATGGAAGCCAGATCAGGTATGCATGTGTGGGAGCGTAAAGTGCAGGTGCAGATGCAGAGCCGGAGTCGCGTGGTCGTGACTGCCAGAAAAGAAGCCTCTGCTGAGGTCGAACTCTAATCGTCGGCAGTCGGAAGCTACGTCTACTGCCCGCTCGAGTGATGTTGATGACTAAGCGGACATCGCCTTCAGTCCACGGTCACTACTCTTATACTCAACTCGGTACACATTCATGACCAAGTGACCAAGAAGGTATGTTCAGGGCTCAATTACTGAGTGCGTGATTGACGCTCTGATGGACCAATATGATATGCGCATGCCTCAGGTGCGTCGGCAACGGCATCCGCATGCAATCCTGTACGTCAACCGCACGGACATGAGGGATCCTCGGCCGTCATCCGCCAATGTCTCATGCTTTGTTCGACGGCTTCTGCCTCTGCCTTTCCCCTCCCTTCTTGAGCTGATATCATCGCCTTCCGCATGGTCTTGCTACGATGATCTTGGGCCAGATAGCATGGGTGGACTGTTTCGTCTTTCTTCTGTTCCTTGCGCCTCAGCTTCTCATTCACGTCGGCTTCTTCAAGACGCTCCTCTGCGGTATCAAGGCTCTGCCGTTTCTAGGTGAACCAGCATCCCATCACCCCATCAGTATAGCCATGTTGACTATCGATAGTCGTGCGCATGCCATACCAGCTCGTCCGTGAACGATATTTCCTCAGAAAGAAGCAGCAGTCTCCGTTCGTGCAGAGAGCCACGCTGTTCCAAGACCTTGTCATCAGATGCGTCAGGTATGCATTCTCCGACATACCAGCATCGATTGGCAAAGTCTTCTTTTCCAAATGGGTTGCCTTGCCCTTCATGCGATTCCGCATGATGCGTCATGGCATATTCCGGAAGCCCATCTATTGGCGTGAAGTCAACAAGGACGGGCTCAAGGGCATCTACGCGATCATGGATGCTTCCCGCCGACCGGACATCGCTCTTTACTACTGCCACGGAGGAGGCTTCTCCATGGGTTCATCTTACTTTTATCTGGAGTTTCTGCTCGTTTGGTTGACTTTGTTGAAGGAAGCTGGCTATGACAATCCAGCCTTGTTCGCGTTGGAGTACACTCTGGTACCAGAAGCCACATACCCGACACAAGTGCAAGAAGCCATGGCGGGATACAAGTACGTCTTGTCAATCGTGGATGATCCTTCTCGAATCTGCGTCAGCGGAGATTCGGCAGGTGCAACACTCGTTCTCAGCCTCATGCTCGCGGTTTCAGGCTATTCGCCATTGAAACACAAGCTGCCGGGCCTGGCAATCATCATATCTCCTTGGGCCACCATCATCTCCTCGAAGAACCAGAACACACGGTCCGACTACCTCAACGCAGAGAGCCTCCACTTGTACGGTTCGCAATATATCGGCAAACATGGATCACAAGACAATGGTCTCGTGTCGCCAGGACGCTGCGACGACCTGGGCTGGTGGAAGAGAGCTTCGCCGAGCCAAGGTTGGTACTTTATCTACGGATCAGAAGAGGTCTTTCAGCCTGAGGCCAAGGACCTGATCGCTAAGCTTCGCAAAGCCGACGTGCAAGTCGACGAGTACGAAGAGAAAGGCTGGATACATGCGTGGCCGGTCGTGAAGCTCTTTTTATGTAATGAGCAAAATGAGCGTCAGAGTGGATTGAAGAGGACAGTGGACATCACCGCCGAACGAATACAACCGACGAAACTGCGGTGAGATATGCATTCAGTCTCGTGAAATCATGTACAAATCAGAAATGAAATGCCTAATCAAAGATAAGAGAACATGCACTGATGGCAAGACGAAGGATGGCGCACGTTCGTGCATCTCTGGAATGCGTTTCCGTTGTTACATATCTATCCTCAGTCCGTGCTGAGCCGATGCTTCTACACCGACGTGTTCCATACCCATCACATGTCCTCAATGCGGCCGTCCGACCAACCATTCAATGCAATGCATCTGTCATCTCAAATGCCTATCTATCTCCTACAAGCGCTCATGCTTGAGTTCATGCGGCCCCAGACCTCGTGCCAGTGTGGTCTTGCTTTTCTGCCTTCAACCCTCGCTCATGTCCATAGCCTCACCAGACACGGCAGCCCTTGCCTTGGCTCGCTCGGCTTTCTTCTCCAACTTGAACGCCTCAATCTTAGCCTTGAGCTCATCATCTGGTATCACTTCCTCAATCTTCAGAGGCACTCGGTTGAAGGGATCGGTAGGGTCACTTAGCAAGTGACTTCTGATAGTACTCCGGTCGATGACATTCTTCGAACTTGGCAGGATCACTGGGTCAGACATGATATCAAACACCAATGGATCCATGAATTCGTCTGGAATTTCGCCCAGGTCTGCTTCTTCTTCCTCTTCGAGAGCTTTGGCTTCGGCAACTTTTCTGGCCAGCTCTTCCCAAATGAGTAATTCTTCTGGGGATTTCAAGGCTTTGCCTTTCATGATCTTGGCAGCCGTGGCAAAGTTTTCAGGCTTGTATGACCGGCCATCGCGCGCGATTGCGGTGATGAAGGACTGCTTCTGGGACAGGTTTTGATACACCGTGAGTATATCGGCCAAGAGCGCTGATGGTCGGAACTTGTACTCCTCCTTGTTTTGAACGCTCAAGTTGCTCGATTTGGGTCCAACCATAGAATCGAGATTGTAGTCCAACATATCTGCCAAGCGCGTCACAATCTCGGGCATGGTGAATGCGTCGGCCAGCGTCTCGGTAAAGAGGATCAGCGCCTCCATGGTTTCGTTCGTCAATTGCATGTAGCTCTTGGCCTTGCCTTTCGTCTCTTCCAGCTGATCCAACTTCTCTTTTCGCTGCTCATCATTGAGATCCTGCATAATGCTTTGGTCTGAGACTTGCTTTTGCAAATCATTTATCTTAACGAAGCTGGATAGCGCTTCGTCCAACACGAATGTGACATCATTGACCATCATGTTGACAAACTGGACGAAAAAGTCTGTGTTGACTTTAGCCTCCTTTGCCAGGTTCTCTCGATACAGCGTGTTGACCCATATTTTCTTGATGACCTGGAAGATCTCAAAACGAATGTTGAACTTGTCGTAGAATTGGTTGTGAGTGCCTGATCTCTCCGCCTCGATATAGGCACTCATCAGTGCATGAAGTAGGTTCTTGTGCGCGAAGTCAGAACCAATGAGCACATCGCCGAGCACGCCCCGCGAGCGATTGTAGTAGGGCGAGACGCCGTAAAAGAGGATGGTGACCAACCCAGACTTCACGCCAGGATTTTTGACGTACTCGGGACTCCGTAGAAAGGTAATGCAAACCTGCACAAGCTCCTCGCATTGTTGAGGTGTGATGATGTGAGGAATGTTCGCCGTGATGAATTTGAAGTTGTCGACGATGTCTTCTAGAAAGTATTCTGGTAGGCATTTGAAGACGTCTGGTTGTTCGGGCGGAAGAGGCAGTCGCAGCTTCTCCTTGGGCAAGTTTTGCCGTGAGGCGAGACGCAACACCCACACGATGGCATATCGCATCAATGCCATTGAGCGCGCCTGTGTGACATCGTCAAGGAGGACACCCTGCGTGGCGTGGATGACACTCCACATGTCGTCGATGTTCTTCTTCATCCTCGCGAGGCCCTCGTCATACTTGGCGAGGTATGTGGGTTGCTGTGATGTAGGTTAGTGCATCAGATCAGAGATATAACGCTCGGGAAACACCAACACTGATAAACTTGTGCCGCTCGGCCTCGGCGGCCTGCAGGTCCTTCTCATAGTACTTCATGTTCTTTCGCGTTTGCTCGACATTGACCTGCGCTGCTTCGGTACCATAATGATGAGCAGCCACTGCAAGGAAGAACACCTCTGAGATGAAGTTGTTGGTACCGGCTGCCGTCTGTGAGTAAAACGCGTCGGCTGTTGGTTGATCAGCATTGATCTTGGTCTCATCGGAGATGTCCACCCTAGGTTTCCGCCGGAGATAGTCGACGTCAATCTTCTCGATCTTGCCAAATTGTGCATCAATGAATGGCTCGCAGAGACGGGTCAGCGTATCTGTGACATTGACCATGAACCCATCTGAAGAAACAATCTTGGCGTTTTGTCTCAGGGCTCGCTTCTTGTGGTTTTTGTTCACGCAAAGGGCAAACCAGTTCAAGATGCGTTCGCGAGGTACAGGCCCGCTGCGCACAATGCCGTTCGCTATTTCGAATAGTATTTCCTGATGTGTGCGAAGTGTCATCCGGATGGCATTCTGCGCAGTTGCAATGAAATTTCGGTCTCGTGTCTTTGGTGCAGAGAAGTAGTTGGCTGCCACTTCCTTCTGCATGGGCGAAAGCTTGAAGAACGGCCCAAGCAGCGTGCTGTTCTCGATGTTCTGAGCTTCAATCTCTGCTGGTGCCCACTTGATCGACTCGGTAATGGCGTCCACGATCTTTGGAAAGCGTATCAGACTTCTCAGAGCTGTGACATATGCCTGATAGTCCGCAAGCATATCAATTTTCGACAAACGCTGACTGAGCTCTTCCACTGCACCAACAAGGGCTTCCTTGATGCTATCATCTTCATCGAAACGTGCAGCAGCTTCCGTCAGGAATTCGGTGCACACACCGTAATCACCCTCGATATCTGGAACCAACATGTGATCGACCAGAGCGTTGGAAGAGGGCTCAGCACCAAACATCTCGGGCATAGTGACCGCGAAGATGCAATAGCTCATGCTCAATCGCTTGGCCTCCTTCAATATTCCCTGTTTCGGATCTGTAGACTCCAATCTCGCGCCACGTAGCGTTCGCGACGCTCGCTTGAATGATTGCAGGAAGTATTCGAAGATCTTGCCGTCCGGTGCATGCGCAGCGGCCTCAGTCATGATGCCATCGCCCAGGTCCACAGTGAGCAAAGCGGGCTGATTCGACTGCAACAAATCATCCTTGGTGCTGGCCAGAAAGATGAGCGAATTGCCATGCGAGTCCCTGACCTCCTGTGGGTTCAGTGTCACTCGGAAGATCTGGCGCAGCGTCCGGTCTTGCCAAGTTTCGAGGCTCTCTGCCGGCCGCTCTCGTGTCCGCGACTGGGTGCGCTCTGGCTTCTCTGACCGCAGCGATGACTGCTGCGCGATAGTGATCTTGACTGGCTTCTTCTCTCTGTTATCTGTCTCTTGCTGTGTAGCATGTTGGGGAACGGAAGTGTCTCGAGTTGACGATGGCGTCGATGCCCTGTCGGTGGCGCCGTCGGTGGATTGCGGTAACGCTGCAGGTGCATTTTGCGACGACTCGCTGCTGTTTGGTCTTAGCGGAGATGTTGAGCTCGATGATGGGCCGCCCAGCTTGGCCAGACGCTTTGCTCGAATCTACCACATGTCAATATGGCAAGCATCACGACACCGGGCGATGAATCTATCGCAGTGGACGAACCTTGTCAGCATCCGACTGCGTCGAGTCGTCCATCTTGTATCGCTTCCTGCGCGACCTTTTCTTTTTCTCTTTCGGCTTGGAAGATGTAAGGAATGATGGCGGCGGCCACACCAAGCAGTCAAAGGACATGGACACCTAAGATGCTGTGGTTGGACCTCGAAGCTGCTCAACTAAGCCAACGACGTAACCTTAGGTCACGTAACAGGCGAAGGTCAAAGCGTGGTCCGGGGTCCGAACTCAAATTGCGCCGCCATGTTCACCGATATGGCTTTAAGATCCAACCACCCGGGGTCCATTTGACCTCACAAAATCCCAGCTGCGACGGTGTTTGCTACTAGGCGCCACAGTCGGCACCCTCTGGAAGACACGTGGGAAGACGATTTCCAGGACATGGATCTGGACTCATGAAGCACAAGCAATTCCACAAGTGTATTGCTATTTAAAAGTGGTTTGTACTGAAGATACGGAGCTCGACACGAATCGAGTGATGGAGAGAGAGCACTAGTCACGAGTGTCGTGCAAAGAGTTCGCGACTCCTAACTTGCGCTCTCATACTATCCCATTATGTCCTCATGCAGTATTTCTCAAGCCATCTTCGCCCCTCTGTCGTCCTCATCGTACAACTTCTGCTGTTGCACCCACTCCGCAACGCCCGGCGTACACAGCTCCTTGACTGTCGTCCATTCACCCGCTTTAGCAGCTTTCCTGATCTTCGTACTGCTCACACCAGCTCGAGGATTTGGTGGCACCAGTTCGAGTTGCTTGGCCCATTCTCTCTTGCCACCATCCTTCTCCATCTCACCACTCTCCAGTTTCGCTGCGAAGGCCTCCTGCTGCTCGACGTCCCCATACTCATGGTCCGGCCGCAACGTAACTCGTAGTCGATGACCGGCATCAAAATAAGGGTTTAAAGCTGAGAATGGGGGATCAAATTTGTCTTTGTAGTACTTGGCCGCGAAGAACCTGGTCAATGTGTCGAAGCCGACCAGGTGGATATGATGAGGTCTGTCGGGGTACCACTCGGTGCCTTCCGTCTCTATTGCGCGGGACTTGTCGGTATAGTAAGGTGCTGATGTGACTCCGATATCGACAGCTACGGGATCGATCTGGGGTTCTTGCGATATGCTGTCGAGAAGATCCCGGGCAAACACTGTCATCATCGAAAGCCGCTGTTGAAAGGAGGCGGGTGAAGGAGCTTTGTCTGCGTTCATGACTGCGAAGAGCAAGAGCAGACGATGTGGCTTTGCATACTGACCGGATGAGGACTTGTGCAACGCGGATTGGGCCAGTGTTCGATGAGCTATCGACGGCGGGTTGAAGGACGAGTCCAGGACGAAGAGGGTTTTGGGTGAATCATTCTGTGCCGGTTTGGTGGGTTCTTCTGGGAATTCCTTGTCTGGGTAAACTGTTTTCAGTACGCGGAATTGCGAACCTGAGCTCTGGAAAGACTTCAACGCCGATTCTAGCTCAGGCACGAGCTTGCTCATGGATTGTATCCTTGTACACATGGCTCCTACGTTCATGTTCGGAGCGCTTCCAACGCTCTGCTATCCCTCATCAGAATTTTGACCTGCCGAGTCCGCGCAGTGCTTTCCCAGACGAAGTTGTCCATCCGAGCCTCGATACTGTGCCGATCAATGTTTTGCATGGAGCTTGAGATGCAGCGTGAAGTCATTGGCTCGGTTGCCAGTCGGAGGGGTGGGAGGTGGTGTCCGATCACGTGACTCGCAGCGTCCGTCTCAGGGTCAGCAGTCACCGCTCCTGAGACATGGCCACGATCATATCAGGCTTATCAGCACGGGTGTCAAAGGGGAATCTGGGTACAGCGCGGCCAGGGTGGCACGGCAGAATCGTGGTCGGTGAGCTGAACAGAAGACGTGCGAGCTGTCATTGGAGTGGGACAAGCGCGTGTCGCGTCGAGCACGCAAGCTACATTACCGCTCGTGAAATGCCCCCGGAAATTCACGATCCCCGAAGCTCCCCGCTTGGCGTGTGGCCGAAGAGTGCAACCCGAGATGGAGGGGGGGAGGGAGGGAGGGCGTGGACGAGGCGAATGCACGCAGTGGTCGCGGCTGCACGGTGGTGCAGCTGTTCACACCGATGACTGAGCAGTGCGTGGAATCAGAGGGGCCCAGTGCCTCCAGGTCACTGATTCCTGCATCTGATTTCCACCTCAGGTCCAGCAGCGGCACCTCCCACGGGCCCTCTGGCGAGCTTTGCGCGAACGCGAGCAGGACGGTCTCCGACTCGGCCACATAAAGCTTGGGACCTTGGGTTGCCTCTCCGATGGCGGGGTATGTAGAAAAGTCAGTCGGCGGGCACGACGAAACGTCTTCGCTTTTCCCTTCCATTGTCAACCTTCCCCTCTATATCACACTCACACTCACACCCACCCTCACCCTCACCCTCCCCTCTTACCTTACCTTACCCCGGTCCTCAACTTCTTTTGCACATCCCAACGCAGTTCTCCCCCCCAAGCAGCAGTAACACTCCTCGGTGCAGTTCAGCCGCTGCAGAACCACCATCACCATGGTGCAATCCTCCGTCTTGGGCTTCCCTCGCATGGGCAGGCTCCGTGACCTCAAGAAGGCCAATGAGGCCTACTGGGGCGGCAAGCTCTCTCGTGACGAGCTCCTCGCTGAGGGCAAGAGACTGAGACTGGAGCACTGGAAGATTCAGAAAGACGCCGGCGTCGACATCATCCCAAGCAACGACTTCTCATACTACGACCATGTCCTCGACCACATTCAGATGTTCTCGGCTGTGCCAGAGCGTTACAGCAAGCACAAGCTCGAGCCTATCGACGAATACTTCGCCATGGGTCGTGGACACCAGAAGGAGAATGTCGATGTACCATCTCTGGAGATGGTCAAGTGGTTCGACTCCAACTACCACTACGTCAAGCCAACCCTGCAAGACGGTCAGACATTCAAGCTTGTGGACAACGCCAAGCCAATTGCTCAATTCAACGAAGCCAAGGAGGCTGGCATTGTCACCCGTCCAGTCATCCTCGGTCCAGTCTCTTTCCTCCACCTCGGAAAGGCTGACCGTGGCTCATCTGTCGACCCCATCACTCTCCTAGACAAGCTTCTCCCAGTCTACGAAGAGCTCCTTACCAAGCTCAAGGCAGCTGGTGCCGAGACTGTCCAGATTGACGAGCCAGTCCTCGTTTTCGACCTTCCCAAGAAGACACGTGACGCCTTTAAGCCGGCTTACGAGAAGCTCACTGCCCTCCAGGGTAGCAGTGGCCCACAGCTCGTCCTCGCCACTTACTTCGGCGATGTCGTCCATAACTTTGACGTGATTGATGCTGCCCTCACTGGCACATACGCCTTCCACGTCGATCTTGTTCGCCACCCCGAACAGCTGGGCAAGGTCATTGAGCACCTCGGCCCCAAACAGGTGCTTTCCGCTGGTGTCGTTGACGGCCGTAACATCTGGAAGACCAACTTCAAGAATGCCATTGAGCTTGTCGAAAGCGCCATCCAGAAAGTCGGCAAGGACCGTGTCATTGTTGCCACCTCCAGCTCGCTTCTCCACACTCCACACACTCTTGCGAGCGAGAAGAACCTCGACGAGGAGGTCCGTGACTGGTTCTCGTTCGCTTCTGAGAAGGCGGTTGAGGTTGCTATCCTCGCCAAGGCTGTCACTGAAGGCCCCGACTCTGTCCGCTCCGAGCTCGAGGCTAATGCCAAGAGCATGCACAGCCGTCAGACCTCCAAGCGCACCAACAACCCACAGGTGAAAGAGCGCATTGCTGCAGTCAAGAAGGAAGACTACGAGCGCAAGTCTGCCTTCCCAACTCGTTACGCAGCCCAGAAGAAACACCTCGACCTGCCAATCTTCCCAACTACAACCATCGGCTCATTCCCACAGACCAAGGAAATCCGTGTCCAGCGCAACAAGTTCACCAAGGGTGAAATCACCGCGGAGGAGTACGAGAAATTCATCGAGAAGGAGATCGAGGAGGTTGTCCGCATCCAGGAAGAGCTTGGCCTGGATGTACTCGTCCACGGAGAGCCGGAGCGTAACGACATGGTGCAATACTTCGGAGAGCGTCTTGATGGTTACGTCTTCACCACCCACGCCTGGGTCCAGTCGTACGGATCTCGTTGCGTCCGTCCACCAATCCTCGTCGGTGACGTTTCCCGCCCAGCACCAATGACCGTCAAGGAGAGTCAGTACGCTGCCAGCATTACCAAGAGGCCAATGAAGGGTATGTTGACTGGACCAATCACCTGCCTCCGATGGTCTTTCCCACGTGACGACGTCCACCAGTCCGTCCAGGCGGCGCAGCTTGCTCTTGCTCTGCGCGATGAGGTGGTCGACCTGGAGAAGGCTGGTGTCTTCGTCATCCAGGTCGACGAACCAGCTCTCCGTGAGGGTCTTCCTCTTCGTGCCGGTTCTGAGCGTGAGAAGTACCTGCAGTGGGCCGTTGACAGCTTCAAGTTGTCCACCGCTGGTGTTGAGGACTCAACTCAGATTCACTCCCACTTCTGTTACTCTGAGTTCCAGGACTTCTTCCACGCCATCGCGGCACTTGACGCCGACGTCCTCTCCATTGAGAACAGCAAGTCTGATGCCAAGCTTCTCAAGGTCTTCATCGACGAGGCGTATCCACGACACATTGGACCAGGTGTCTACGACATCCACAGCCCACGTGTGCCAAGCGAGCAAGAGATCAAGGATCGCATCCAGGAGATGCTGCAATACCTGAAGCCAGATCAGCTCTGGATCAACCCTGACTGTGGCTTGAAGACCCGCCAATGGAAGGAGACCAAGGCCGCGTTGGTCAACATGGTCAACGCTGCCAAGTACTTCCGCGAGCAGCAGAAGTAGACACTTTAACGTGAAACCTGAGATAGAAGGGTTCGGAGTACGGCGCAAAGGACATTTTTGCCGTGCTTTGAACTGTTGCGGCGCTCAACAGCTGCATTTTTTCAACAAGTGATACCCAATTCTACTCAACGTCTTATCAGCGATGGAGTTCAACAAAAGGATGTGTGGGATGGTGTGATATGGAATGAAAAGTTCTTATTCCGACGACCTCAACGATCGTCAGCAATCGCGTCGAAGGGAGTGCATCCGCGATCGGAGTGACATAGATGCATGCGGCAGGCGCTCATGGTAGAAAGGTAATAGCTACCGAATGTATTATGATCAGGAAGAGCACAGCATTCATTTCCATTATTTCTCCCGTTGGTAACCAGCTTTGGCTATTGACATTTTACGCGATTGACGTTCAAACCCCACCGATGGACTCCACGCCTGCCACACCGAGTTGTCCACCCGCATCGGCAGATGGCCACGGGGATGGCGAAAACGACAGTCGCGAGATGTGACTGTTTTTCCACCTGCGTTTTACGAACAGCTGAGACTGATGCTGTTCCAGTACGCTCGCAGTCGCGATTCGCGACAGAAGAACACCGAGCGGTCTGACAATTGTGACACCCGAAATCCAGAAACCGAGCGAGGCCCGAAGGTTAAGTGTCCTTCCCAGCGAGGCTCGTCGCTCGAGTATCCTCCCATCCTCGATTTACGATATGCCTAACTATAGCCGCTCTCGCCGATCCACGAGCGTCATCGGCCCCGATGAAGACGGCTCTCTCCTCATGATCAAAGCCCTCCAGCGGCACCAACAATCCAAGGACCTCTTCCGCTCAGACACGAAACGACGCGAAAGCACGGCGCCCCAATTCAACGAGCTTTCTTTTGCGAGGGACGATCAGTAGGACGATCTTCCCTCGAGAAGTCGTGCGACGGGTCGGGTCAGAGGTTTCGGGGAGAGTCCATATAAGCAGCGAATTGGGACTGAGCTGGTCAGTTGGACGAGGTTTCCCTCCCATACGCGAACGGAAAGGACGCTGAGCGCGGGTGAGGCGGATGGTGTGAAGACTGTCGACTGGGCCGTCGTGCGGAGCAAGACTGATGCTGTGTTGGGAACGCATGGTACAGGACGTAAACCTTCCAAGGTTACCGTGCTCAAACATATGAGCAAGAATATTGGAAACGTAGCTCGCTACTACGGCACCCTGCTCACCTCACCACGCTCCTACCGAGGTCATAACCGGAGGACGAGTATCGCTGCCGGCGTTGGAGATGTGGCACATCCGGAGTTGGAGATGGTGGGGATGGCACCGATAGATCCTAGGAATGCGCAGGATCAGAGGAGTCTGAAGGAGTTGGATGACAGGCTGTTCAGCAGGATGGGAACAGGTCTCAGTAGAAGTTCCACGGGCTTGGAAAGTGTGGGCGAGGGTAGCAATCCATTCCGGCAGGGCAGTCCGTTTAGGCTGGCGAGGACGAGGACCGAGGTGCAGGAGGATGAGGAGACGGATCCGTTGGCTTAGATTTTGGCTTCAATGATGAGCGACGATGGAATGGTTTTGAGGAGTGGTTGACATGGAAAGGAAAGTATGAGATATTGAAAGAAGTAGACACCAGCAAAATTGAGAGCCAACACAAATACCGGACATTCCAGGGGATGCTGTCCCTTTCTCGAGAGCCCGTTCACACAAAGCTCATGCGGCCAACGACCTCTCCTCGTGTTGAACACCTGGCTGCCATTTGCTGCCCGGCGGTCTCTTCCAATTGTCGTCAAGGATTCAGCGTAAGCGTTATGCTATCTTTTGTACATTGTGGAGTGTTGAGACTCCCTCATGGAAGCGGCCTGCAACCGATGTTCGCAGAGGGACAACATAAGATCCTGACCATCGGCACTTGTCCTTCCATTCGAACCTGGGAAGCAAGACGATACCCGAGGTGATTCTATTAGGCAGGGGAAACGATGTAGAAGATCGTGTCGATGATTGTGATCCCCAGAAGAAGCGTTGCTGGAAACGTGTGATATTTCGGATATTAAACCATTCGCCGTCGTTGGCCCTTGGCAGGTGTGTAAGCCTTGTTGAGGACGCGAATTCCCCTTGTATAACACTACGAGAGGTAGTGACATACTTCTTCGCGTCAGTGAGGTGGCGTCACCAGCCTCGTTCAGACCGTGCTCGTTCAGCACCCTATTCAGCGAGCTCTGCCGTAGCGGTAATCAAGGGGGCCTCCGATATCACAAGACAAGGACTTGCGACAACGACAATCTTCAACATCGAGGGATAGGGTGGATGGCAGAAGGCCTTGGGCAGCTGCGGACGGTACCCCGAATAAAGAGCCTTTGTGGACTTGTGGAAGAAGGCCAAGCATAATCACGGGGGAGAAGGACGCTATCAATCGCGACTGCTAGGCAGAAGAGGTGGACCGGCAATGTGGTATCTCTATGCATGCTGCCATCGGCAGGTGATTTCAGCCGCACGATTGAACTACAGTAGCCGTATAGAATAGCCCAACCGGTTGAAATCCTGAACGCTACTAGATTTGCTGTCGTTTATCTAAGCTGTCACTCGTGTTGGAGTATGACTGATGTGTGATTACATTTGTATACTGGAGTTGGAATAATACTCAGAATTTCATTCCTGTTACTCGGCCATTTCCCCAAATAGCACACTATTTGTTAGCATATACCCCAAATAGCACACCTGTTCCTTCAATAGCACACTATTTGTAAAAAAATTCCTCAGATAGCACACTTCTACCTTAATGCCCTCCGCTCAGTGTCCTTAGAGCCCTTAGAACCCTTAGAACCATCCGCTCAGTGCCCTCCGCTTAATGCCCTCAGAACCCTCAGAACCCTCTGCTTACTGCCCCCCACTTAGTGCCCTCAAAACCCTCAGAACCCTCCGCTCAGAGCCCTCCGCTCAGTGCCCTCAGAACCCTTAGAACCCTCTGCTTAATACCCTCTGCTTAGTGCCCTTAGACCCCTCAAGTAATAGTGTCCTATATATCTGCTTTTAGGCGTGTTTCAATTGTTCTTAGATAGTATTAGGGGATTGATCGATAGAGAGTGCTATCTAAGGAATTTTTTACAAATAGTGTGCTATTGAAGGAACAGGTGTGCTATTGAAAATAATGCTGTAAATAAGTGTGCTATTTGGGGAATTGGCCGCCTGTTACTGGTAACCTATTTGTAGATACACTCGAACTGAACGCACTAGCAGTAAAGGCACTGAGGGCCTCAGGGCACCTGCATACACTGAAGGCACTAAGGGCACTAAAACTCTAAGTGGAATAGTGACTTCTGAGGGGGTTATAGTGCAAAAATAGTACCTTCCCAGATCGGGTAGTGATAGATTGTGACACCCTAGATTGGTGAGTAACAAGCAGATGCATGACAGCAAATCCAGTGACATTTAGAATTTTCCATCGCATAGCCCGGGTGACGCTTCAGCAAAAATCCGGTGCGTACTTGTCGTTATAGGGACAGGATCAGGATCATGAACGAAAAGCAGGGGGCTGCATTGGAAGGTGTATACGATGTGGTCATCGTAGGCGCAGGAACAGCAGGTTGTTTGCTGGCTGACCGACTGTCAGAGCGACATCCCGAACTAACCATACTGATTCTTGAGGCCGGAGAAGATAGATCCAAAGATGAAAAGGTCTATACGCCAGGACTGACTCTGAAATTGCAAGGAGATCCTGCTTTTGACTGGCAGTACTCTTCGATACCCCAGAATGGGCTCAACGGACGGCGGCTCGCACATCCTCGCGGTAAATGTGTCGGTGGTAGCAGTGCAATCAACAGCTTTGCGATGATCTACCCCAACAGAGCTGGTTTCGACGTCTGGAATAAACTTGGCAACGAGGGATGGGACTGGAAGGGCATTCAGAAACACTTCCGATCTTTCCAGCACTTTGAAGAACCGACCGAGGACGTGAAGAGAGCACTTCCCATTGTCAGTCAGAATGATGCGCTCACGAACGGCCCGATTGCAGCATCTGTACCTTTGAGTGTAGACAGTCTCCAGAAAGCATGGGTAGAGACATTCCGCAATCTCAACTTAGAAAACACGGATGACCCTTTGGATGGGAGCGCTCTTGGAGGCTACATATCGACCTGTCATATCACTGGCGACACTCGCGAGCGTAGTCATGCTGGTGTCGCTTTCCTTGGCGCAGCAACGCTTGCAAGACCAAATCTTGAACTCATCACTGGCGCGACAGTCGAAAATATCGTCTTTGAGCCAAGCGAGAAGTCAAATGGAGGAAGTCGCTCAAACCTGGTGGCCACTGGAGTCTGTTATATCAGGGAGGGAGAACGAGCCTTGGCAAAGGCTCGGAAGGAGGTGATTCTTACTGCAGGAGCTTTCGCTTCCCCTCAACTGCTCGAGTTGTCAGGAATAGGCCGACCAGATATCCTGGAGAATTGTGGGATAGAGGTGTTGTATCCGAATGCAGGCGTGGGTGAGAACCTACAAGACCACATCCGGGCAGGCCTTTCCTACGAGGCTCTCCCTTTTTCAGCGCCATTTTCCGCGCGTGATGTGGAAGAAGCCAGGAGGTTGTACGAACACAGCCGAGAGGGTCCATGGGCTGAAAACGCTTGCCGAACCTTTGCACACTTGCCCTTGACACAGTTTTGAGCGAAAACAGTCGGAGAGACCTCGAATCGACTCTTACCACTTATCGGCAAAACAAATCTCAGTCACGGTTTCAGCAGATACGAGATGACTATATCTGCGAGATGACCTTGTCTCCAACTGAAGCCACGGCCACGGCATACATGGCTCGCAAGCCGCTGGTAGCTCCTTCACTCACCATTGACATGAGTGATAAGGACAAGCCCACCTTTTGGATCGGCCTCTTCACAATGCTTGCTCACCCATTCTCGAAAGGCTCAGTCCACGTGAGATCATCAAATGTGCACGACAAACCAACCATAGACCTCGGGACTTACAACGAGCTTGTGGACCTCGAAATTCATGCCCGTCATCTCCAGAGCCTCGCCAAGATCGCAGAGACCGCACCGCTCAAGGACTTCATCGTTCCAGGAGGCAAAAGGCAGCCCGAGCAAGGCGATGTCAACAATCTCGAAGATGCCAAAGAGATGTGTCGACAATATGCAGGGACCAACTATCACCCCTGTGCCACGTGCAGCATGCTCCCTGAAGAGGATGGCGGTGTTGTCGATCCACGGCTTCGGGTCTATGGCACCAAGAACGTGCGAGTTGTCGACGCAAGCGTCTTTCCCATCATCCCGAGAGGCAATATCATCACCAGTGTGTATGCTGTGGCGGAGAAGGCGGCGGAGTTGATCAGCGAAGATCTAAGGAGTTGAGCATTATCCGGCTCGAGTACAGGTAAGTGAAATCTGCCTTGGCTGAGTTGATGTGAGGGGAACAAGGCGGGAGCTCGACGGTTTATACTGGATGGTTTCATTGGATTGTCGATCGAATGACTCTACTTATCCGAGTCCTACATGTACGCGAACACTCACCAGACTGTTGCTGCCAGAGATCTCAGGTTGCTTGTGTTTGATCGACGGCCTTGAGATGTGCTGCTGTGCTCGCGGACCTATTGTCCTAAACCCACGTTGGGTGTCTGAGTCTGCGGTTGTGGTCCATCGTTGCTCCGTGGTCCGCATTGACACCGTCCTACCAACCAGAACCCATACTCAATGATAGGCTTCAGTTCTTCCGCCACTGCTCAAAAAGCAATGCATGAATCCTCCCGAGATCCCACAGACCCGTCTCCACCCGATCGGGAACAATGACACAGTTCTCAAAAAATGCTTCCATGACTTCTCTCGTACTGTATGTAAACCAGACAAATGTCCACATATATCCCACCAGTCTTTCAAATTTAGTAACCGGATCAGAATGCTTTCGTCCCCCAGTCTCCCTCCAGACAAATCTCACTGCATCCGCGATTGTAATGATGGCAGCCTGGCTCATGAAGAACCCGAAATGTCCCATTTCGTCTGGCCCGGCACAATAGCAATACCATTGGTGGATCAATGTACTGATAGCGAAGCTGAAATAAAGCTTGGTATATCGTGACGCGACTGAGCCCTTCCTGAGACCAAGAAAGGAGACAAGGATACCACTATAGAGCTCGAACGTTCGCCGAAAGGACTGATGCCAGACTTGACTCCAGACTCGGCGGACAGAATACGCGTCACGTAGTGGTCCAAAAAGAGGAGGCCAATCGGAGGGAGAGCAAATGCCAGTGAAAATGGTGACTGAAGCTGTCGCTGAATACATAAATTTGGAGCTGTCGAAGATACGAATCTGGCAAGCCCAGACGAACACTGTCTGTAGGAAGAGAGTGTATGCAGGACGCTGGATTTCAGACTCTGCATTTCGAATGCGTAAGATGTGGGTGAAGTTAATCACATAAAGCGCGATCGCTCTTCTGGCGTAGTACCTCGTAGCCCTTTGCAAATGCCGTAATGCTGCTTGCCGATTGGCAAGGCCAATGTCTGGATTGCATGGAAGCCTGCGGATCTGCCAATTCCATCCAATACCTCGCCAAGCAAAAAAGAGAGCGGAGGTCCAGTACAGACGGTCTTTGGAAGACGTGCACTCATTTAGTGAGACGCCTTTGACACCAACGTCCACGGAGGACTTGGCGGCTGCACTGGCGTCCGATCGCGATCCTTTCCGTCGGCTCAATAGACGTGCTTCCCGCCGCTGGTAAGGGCCTATGACGAGGTGGTCGGCAAAGCTCAGCGATGTGAGTAGAAAGCTCAGAGAGTTGAAGAAATCGTCAGCAGTCGTTCCTGTTGTGTAGAGAATCCTGGTGGATGCCAGGAAGAGCACGACCGGGAACACTAAGAACGTGCGAGTATTGTGGTCAAGCTGGAACATGCAAGAACTGAAGCATATTGCTACGTGCAATGGCAGATGCCAAGCCGGCTGTATTGGTCTGGAGTCGTAGTCGGGCAGGTAGGGTGAGAACCGTGAATTAATGACATCTCTTGACATATCGTCGTTGCGGCGTATCTGCTTGAAGTGTCTTGAAGCGTCGTTCAAAAGCAGCAATAGCTATCATCAGGTCTGTTGTTCAGCGCGGATGCAGATTATATGCATTGCGCGCTGTGAGCTTTATCAGCTCCAGCCCCCTCAACAGGAGTGCATACCAGCGGCAGGATCTGCATCTCTGGGCTCGAACGGAATGCCCTCTGACGCTCTTACAAAATGCTGCCGACCGTCTGCAACCAGTCGGTAGCCAGCCTAGTCAGTCCATCGCATCACAATCTTGCTCCGCAGTGCCGAACGGGAAAAGCCATGTATGCAGGGCTGCAGTGTCAGTCAAGGCTGTCTCCGACATTTCTCGGAGTGCGCTATGCGCACATGTACGGGTGAGAGTGAAGATACCGTTGACGTGTACGTGGGACAAAGCACGTGAAGAGGAGTGTGCACTGGCCTGAGGTCGGCCTCTGACAGAGAAGCAGGGATGTGAGTGCCAAGGCTAAGGACCCAGCGCCGACGTTTCTCGGTGCTCGCTTCGGCGGGGCAGAGGTACATGTAACCTCAGGGTCTTGTGAGCTGCATCAAAAAGTTCATCTCGCGCCTTTCAACTCCCACGACCATCAGCCTTTCCCCTACGCACGGTCCTCACGATGGCGGCGGTCACACCTGATCAGGGCGTGGCCCACTCAAGCCTCAATAGCGACAGCTCTGTCGCAAAGCAGAACGGAGGCAAAGCTCCAAATGGCAGCAACGGCGATGGAGAAGGCGGCGACTCGGATTCGGACGAGGCTGACGAGGGTGAGGAGACACAGGCCAATGGCACAGCAGGCGACGGTGCCGCTAAGAAGAAGAAGAAACGAAAGCCGCGCAAGAAAAAGAAGGGTGGTGCTGGAGCGACAGGCGGCGGCGCAAAGGCGCAGACATCACCACCCACCAAGAAAGTGTCAGATCTGTTCCCGGACAACAGCTTTCCAATTGGAGAGGAGGTCGATTACAAAAGCGACAATGCATGGCGAACGACGAGCGAAGAGAAGAGACATCTGGACCGCATGAATTCAGACTTCCTCGCCGACTACAGACAGGCCGCGGAAGTGCATCGAGAAGTTCGGAAATATGCCAAGGCTCAGATCAAGCCCGGGATGACCTTGACCGAGATCGCAGAGATGATTGAGAACGGCACGAGACATTTGACAGGACACATGGGCCTGGAGGAAGGTGATAATCTGCTGGGTGGTGTGGCCTTCCCCACGGGCCTCAGCTTGAACCATTGTGCCGCGCATTACACTCCAAATGCTGGCAACAAGATGGTACTGAAGGAAGAGGACGTAATGAAAGTTGATTTTGGCGTACATATCAACGGGCGCATCGTCGACTCGGCTTTCACCGTCGCCTTTCAACCACAATACGACAACCTGCTGGCCGCCGTGAAGGATGCGACCAACACTGGTATCAGACTTGCGGGCATCGACGCCCGGATGGGCGAAATCGGCGAAGGAATCCAAGAGGCCATGGAGTCATATGAGGTGGAGATCAACGGTCAGACCTATCCTGTCAAGGCCATTCGTAACCTCAACGGCCACACCATCGGCCCATACAGCATCCATGGCGGCAGTGCGGGGAAGTCCGTACCGATCGTTAAGGGTGGCAGCAATGAGAAAATGGAGGAAGGAGAAACCTATGCCATCGAGACATTCGGCTCGACCGGAAAAGGTGTGGTCAGAGATGATATGGAGACGTCGCATTATGCCAAGATCGCAGATGCACCGAAGGTTGCGCTTCGCGTCGCCAGCGCGAAGACGCTGCTGAAATCCATTGACAAAAACTTTGGGACTTTGCCTTTTTGCAGGCGGTACCTTGATCGACTGGGTCACGAGAAGTACCTGCTGGGCCTTAACAATCTGGTTCAGAGCGGCATCGTGGCCGACTACCCGCCACTGTGTGATATCAAGGGCAGCTATACTGCCCAATATGAGCACACCATCCTTCTGAGGCCAACAGTGAAGGAAGTGATCAGTCGCGGTGATGACTACTGATCGATGAGACATGAATTGGATGGAATTGTGACGAATGCATACACAGTGTTTAGCAATGAATCAAAGAACCTCTAACTGTCGTGTCGAGTTAACATGCATTTTAGTACCACCATCTGTGTCCTTTCAGCTCTTCTTCCATCTCTCCGGCTTTCCGAGAGGGGTGAAGCCGATCCCCCGCTGGGACCGACCTCGATGACCTCTCGCATCGATTACATATCTTCTTCTTCATTGCTGCACCTTGCAAGGAGGGTCGAGCAGGCTAGCGTTGTGTAACGAGCACCATAAGCAATATGGCACCGGTACCCGTGTACTTGCCGTCGCCAGGCTTACGAACCAACTTGGAGGACTTCAGCGACTACATCAAGCAGCAACACGGTGTTCGGATCGGCAGGTGGGAAACCTTTCGCTCTTGTAGAAGCTACTGACTTGCAAGATAGACAGCTATGATGACCTACATCGATTTTCCGTCACACGTATGAACGACTTTTGGATGTCGTTTTGGACGTTCACAAGAATCAAGGCCTCAAAGCAGCCAGCCAAGATACGTGGTGCACATACAAGGCTTGTGTGCTTCGCTGATGAGCTCTCATACGCAGTAGATGAAGGACTCAATATCAGTCAATTTCCACGTTTCTTCGAGGATGCACGACTCAACTACGCTGAAAACATATTATGTGGCGCTCGAAGCGACGACGACCTCGCCATTATCAGTATCAATGAGGAAAATCTGCACTCGCCTGAGAAGTACTCATGGAAAGACATGAAGAACATGACAGCCAAATACGCGGAGGCAATGCGGGCGATTGGTCTCACTCAAGGCGACTACATAGTGTCTATCGGCAGCAACAGCGCCAGGTCTCTTGGCATTCTGCTCGCCGCGGCATCGATCGGCTCTGTAATCGCAAATTTCGCCACTGATATCGGCGAGAAGGCGCTCAATGATCGTCTAGATCAAATTTACCCTAAGCTTATCATAGCGCAGACAGCTTATTCATATAACGGAAAGCGAAACAACATACAGGAGAAGGTGTCGAGGTGTGCCGCCACTATCTCGAAGAAGAAGCCGTGTCAGCTTGTGGTCATTGGGCCTCGCAATAGAATCTCGCAGAAGCATGTGAGCTGGGAAGAATTTCTCAGTCGTGCGAAAGGCGCCCCACTATGGTTTGAACGCTTACCCTTCTCCGCTCCTGTGTTGGTGATGTTCTCATCAGGAACGACTGGGCCCCCGAAAGGCATTGTCCATGGCCACGGCGGTCTCATATGCCAAGGGACGAAGCAGCATTTCCTTCATCACGGGTTTGGGCCCGAAGATGTTCACATCCATTTCTCAGGCATAGGCTGGACGCTGTGGAACATTTCCCTCGGGGCACTGTTCTGTAAGACCACGATGGTCCTCTACGACGGTAGCCCTTTCTATCCAACACCCGAGAAACTACTTCGTGTACTACTAGAAGAATACGGCGTGACAGGCTTCGGCGCTGGACCAAGGTACTATGCCGAGTTGCAAAAGGCTCGTGTGGAGCCGAAAAGCTTCGCGAGGAAATTGCACTCCATTTACTCTACCGGCGCCGTTTTCACCTCTTCACTCGCACGCTGGATCGCAGAGGCATTCGGACCGGTCTGCCAAATTCAGTTTTCCGGTGGCACAGAATTGTGCGGCAATTTTCTCATCGGTCAACGGACGTTACCAACATACCCGGGAGAATGCGCTGTGAAAGAGTTGGGAATGGACGTCGATGTCTTCGATGAGAACGGAAAGCCATGTCCTGAAGGCGATAAGGGCGAGTTGGTATGCAAGAAGCCTTTTCCAAATATGCCAGTCATGTTTCTTCAAGACCCGGGTCGGAAACGATATCATGCCGCGTACTTTGAAGCGTTTAAGGGTGTTTGGACCCATGGAGATTTCATCAGAATAAATCCAGAAACAAAGGGAATCTATGTGCTTGGAAGAAGGTATGTGATACGAATATCGCTCTTCAAGTGTGCTCGATCCAGCTAATGTCTGGGTTTAGTGACGGTGTTCTTAACCCTTCCGGTGTCCGCTTCGGTAGTGCAGAAATGTACACTGTCCTGGAGTCCGCCTCCCTCAAACAGCACGTCTCCGACGCTCTTGTGGTTGGCCAACAACGAGCCACCTCCCGATTCTCCGACTCGACTGAGCGAGTCATCCTGTTCATCAAGCCCACTCCAGCATCCTCTTCTGGCTCCATCCACCCCAAGCTTGAGGTTGTCGATGCGATCAAGAAGAAGGTGACCGAGGATCTTAGCAGGCGACATGTTCCGCACTTCATATTTGAAGTGGATGAGATTCCTTACAATGTCAACGGCAAGAAGCTGGAGACAATGGTGAAGAAAATCGTGAATGGTGGTGCGGATGTACTAAGGAAGTTGAAGACGACGGAGGAAGAGAACAGGATGATGGAGAGCTTTGTAAAATTCTATGATGTTGATAACGTCAGAACCGAGAGGGCAAAGCTGTAAGAACACTTCAATTAACATTACTGGACTCACTGGCCCTCGCTGCCCTTTCGTTTTCACCGGACCAGTTTCCTGTCATCCTCGGCTGCAAAGGAACAGGTGGTGATGAGGTTCACGCGGTTGCAATGGGAATGACCGCAGATATGCTAGGTCCGTGCACATCACTTGCAAAATGCAAAACCTCACTTTGTCTGTGGCCGCCCACCTTTCTCTGCCTTCCATCACGAAGTTGCTCAGATGGTGGTCAGACTGGGCGACCATCGTTTACGACATCAGGAAGAAGAGCAGACTGCAAGACTAGAGCGGAAGGCCGAGGAGCGAGGAGGAAGTGTCGAAATTGTGCGTCAAGCATGATCCACATTATTACAAGAGATTGTGCCAGTTTTTATGGTCTGAGGATCACTGGGAGACCAATTCGAGGCTTGGAATGGGGATGTTTGAGCATGCGGGAGGCCGGATTCTTTGCTTGTGACTCTGACGAAGCGTTGTGTTGACCACAAGAGATGGGCATGACTGACTGGACTCGCTCTGGTCTATATGTTGAGATTTGACGCTATCATGGTAGCCGACCGTCGAGACAGTTGTAGAGCTGAGGACGCCGCGGCTCAAACGTTCGTGTGGACTGAATGTAGCGGAATTATGACCGAGAAACTTGGTGCTACAAAACCGTCATCTTTGCGTTGGCCTCTTTCGGCCAGCTGCTGCTAGAGAGGTTGTAACCAGTTTTCATACTGTTTCTGATATTTTGACGAACTTGTCAAAGCAACAGTCAGCATTACGTCCGAAGTTCCATTGCCACATTTCGCACTCGTGACACCCGAGTCGGAGCGTTCGACCCAATCAGCTTTCGCAGCATAGCATCCAGCCGAGTAATCAATGGATACTCAGCCTCATGGCTTGCTGACCCGTCCATGAGGACGTCACATTCTGGTGATCCTATTTCCGTCACTTCGCTTAGTGAGAGGTTGTGGTGCCTTCACAGACCTCGTGGTGATGACTATCTCCTGATCATGTTGCATCCCGACGGACTTGCAAAAGCGAATACGGCTTGTTATGTGAGCATTCGACTCACGAGGTAGGATTCGTGTGGATGAACGTGATGACACCTCACGACCTCGATTGGCTTCTTGAGAACGATGTCTCAGGCACGAGATTTGTTCTGAGAGAAATATAAGTCTCGGCAATCTTCGCTGATGTTAAGTCCCATAGCTTACATCACAGCACAAGCAGTGTCTCGTAAAGCACATAACGCACAAAGCTCGAATCAAAAAATGCACGTCACCAGCCTTCTTCCCATCCTCGCCATCCTCAGCGCGACATCAGCCAGCCCTCTAGTGGAACGCGGCTGCTTTCCAGACCAGGTAATACTTCCTCGAACTTCCACCAAGATGCAGTTTGCTAAGAGTACATACAGACTCACAATCTCGTCCAAACTTCCCAAGTCGCAATTGGCAACCTCATCAACAACATCTTCCAGCAGGACAACTCCACCGGGAAAACCAACTACGGCGTCTCGAATGAAGCTCTTGACAGGTTGAAGGCCGCTGTGCGTCCGAACAGTCTTTGCAATAACCCTGCTGCCCCGGCTTGGCCAACCAACCTTTCGCCTCGCGATTCCCAGGCTCGCGCCATTTCCATACTGCGCGATTCACAGAATGTGCTTATGGAGTTGGACTTGAAGGTAATTGAGTGCAAGAAGCCGGAGACCGAGTCTTTATTTTGCACGGCCAGGAGATTGGTGTCTAATATCGATGTCTACTACAAGTCTTGAGGGTCAATTGGTCGAGATAGCGGGCCTCGTGCACGGAGTTCGGAAGTGAAGTTTCCTAATAATCACTAGCATAGAGCCATGACAGCGACCTACCGTCGACTGAAACACATTTTCTAGAATCTCTGCTATGCTCAATGTTCTTGCTCGGTGCCGCTCAACCGACGCTCTTAAGCATCACCGGAATCTTTAACCTTGCGAATGTTCATAGACCTATTGAAGCTGGTGGACTCGGAGTTTGCTTTAAACTGGGCATCGCAGCTTTCGATCGTTCAACTCAGGCGAGAGGTTTCTTGTTCCTTCAGCTCAGCCCGCAAAACGGCTTGGCATGCAGTCGCCATCCTTCAATTGACAGAGTAACCCCTCCAGAGCAGTAGATCAGATCTTGAGATATCGAGGCCTCAGTGACCAGACCGTGTTGATGAAGTGTGGTGGTCTTGTGCGAGTCGCTGCTCGCGTATGTTATGGTGAAGGATATGCAATTGCTTCGCGCTTTTCGGTCTTCATTAGACTTGAATTGTGCATGTCGTTGAAGGCATGAGTGGCGGTGAATTGCAAGCGAACAGTGCATTGACTGTGCCCCGCTGCCTTGTGATATCCACAGTAATCACATCATGCAGTCAGCAAAGTGAGTGATCCCACCAGCGACCTATGCAGTTTTTGATCTCCTTGTTATATCCATGTGTCTTGGGCAAGATACATGATCGGCCACGCTCGCCACACGAGGTCATCAGCCGCTCGGCCTATCTTCCGACGTACCTTGATGCTTATCAAAGTCCCTGAAGCAATCGGCACTTCGAAGTTTAATCAGCAGTGTTATATCGTGAGCCGTCGGCCTGTACTTATCACCAGTACTGTACCTCGTATCGTCCGCGACATTAGATTATTAACAACTTTGCTGCTCGACGTTTGCATGCATTGTGTAAGAACTTCAGTGACAGTTTTCACGTCTCATAAAAGCCAATCGTTGCAAGTAATTAGCAAATGTCGTCGCCGACTCTTCAATCAAAGACGAAGCGGTTCATCAGATGGCTTGAGGTGCCTCAGGATGCAGACGCAACGTACAAGGTGAATCGAAGTCTTACCATGGATTCCAGCTGAGCTGACGGCGTCCAAAGACCGATCGCTGGACAAATCGGGACCTCATTCCAATGCCACGAGAACGACGAACATATGCAATCTGGTCGTACTGTGTATATTGGTGCATCAGTGGACTGTGTATATCAGCATACACGCTCGGCTCCTCGCTGCTTGCCTATGGCCTCAACTGCAAGCAAGCAATGGCTGCGATAGCCATCGGCGCGGTACTTGTTTCACCACTTGTAATCGCCTGCGGGTGGATGGGAGAAAGGCACCACATAGGCTTCACTGTGGCATCCCGCTTCACATGGGGCATGTATGGCAGCTATCTTCCTGTCGCAATCCGAGCTTTCACCACGATATTCTGGGATGGCCTGCAGGCATACTATGGCGGACAGGCCATGGCTGTGACAATTGGCGCAGTCTTCCCTTCACTCTGGCGCATGGACCAAACTTTGGCTGGAGGCACATTACTGACCAAGGATCTGATCGGCATGCTCATATACTACGTGTTCTTTGTAGCGATAATGGCAATCCCGCCAGAGAAGCTGCAGATACCCTTCATTTGTTCGAGCATCATGTTCGTAGGTACTTTGATCGGGCTGCTTGCCTGGGCTGTATCTCAGAACGAAGTTGGTGGAGGTGCTGGCCCGCTCTTCGACATCGAAAGCAAGCCGCTTCATGGTTCGGTGGGATGGGCAATGATGTTTGGTATTGCTGGAATTCTAGGCAGCTGGGGTGGAGGCACATTGTAAGTCTGGACTTGAGCAGCTAGTGGCAATACACAATTGACCAAATTGCAGAGGACAGTCAGATTGGACCAGATACGCGGATCGCCCGTTCGCCCCCATCGTTGCCCAGACAATCATGGCGCCGGTGGCCATATTCGTATGTGGCACAGTCGGAATCATTGTGACAAGCTGCGCCAATGGCATCCTGGGGGAAACTCTCTGGGAGCCTTTCGTTCTCCTTTCTGCAATTCAAGGCCACTACAACAACTCCAGTAGGGCACGAGCCGGAGTATTTTTCGCAGGAGCTGGGTGTGTGGGTGCCCAATTGGGCATCAGTATAGTGCTCAACTCAGTCAGTGCAGGCATGGACCTCGCGGGACTCTGGCCGCGCTACCTGAATATTCGACGAGGAGCTTACATATTCGCCGCGCTCGGCTTGGCAGTTAACCCGTGGCAATATCTTTCAGACGCGAGCGTTTTCCTTACTGTCATCTCCGGATTTGGCATCTTTCTGGCACCATTCACTGGCGTCTTGTTGACAGAATATCTCATTGTGCGTGACCAGCGGCTAGTCCTTGAAGATTTGTACAAAGGCGATCCTTCATCAATTTATTGGTACCATAGAGGGTTCAACTGGCGTGCAGCTTTGTCCTGGGCTGTTGGCACCGCGTTCCTGATGCCTGGTTACATCATGAGCTTGCGCGACGAGACCGCCTACAACGGATGGGTCAAGCTGTTCCATCTCAATTTTCTGGCTGGAGTCCCTGCTACGATGGTTCTGCATTGGATACTGAACAAGGTTTCACCGCCGCCAGGCCTTGGACTGGGCACGAAGTTCCATGATGACAGTGTGCCTTTCGGTATGCACGACATAGAAGGCATAGAACCTGACATGGCGGAGTCTACAGACAGCAAGGTTCCTCAACTGTACGTCAAGTTCGACGACACGCCACGAGGTTCAGATCATGCTGCTGCAGTCTGATGAGATCAGTCTCCGTCACTTTCTTCAACGCTGTCGAGTATGCGTTTACGGTGTTGTTTAAATCTCTCCACGCTTTCTGCCACGCCAAAGCTATCCTTCAGCATGCGACTTATATCCTCGAGCTCCAAGCCAGCAGTTTCGGGGTAGATTGTCCAGATACAAAACCAACCTGCAAAGCAGACGATGCCGTAAAGCAGGAAAGTGATACTTGGGCCCAGAGAGGTCATCATGGGCAAGAAAGTCATGCCGATGATGAAGTTGCTGGACCAGTTGGTAGCCGTTGCCAGGCCTGAGCCGAGTGATCGGACACGGATTGGGAACAGCTCAGATTGCTGCCAAGGGACGCAACCGAGACCCACAGCGTATGCAGCAACGTAGAAGACCAGGCTGAAAAGTAGCACGAAGGACCAGGCACCACTAGGTGATTGGCTGTCGACATCGAATATCTGTGACTCAGTCGGGTGAATATACAGAAAGGCGATAGAACAAGCGAACAATCCAAGAACCATGAATGGCACCGAACGAAGCAGGATGTTGCGTCTGCCAATCGTGTCGATATATGCGAAGGTAACAACGGTGAAAATGAAGTTGGTCAGTGCAATAGAGAGTGATGTTCCAATAGGCGAAGTGAAGCCCACCAACGCGAAAATAGTGGCTGAGAAATACATGAGCGAGTTCTGGAACGGGAATTAGTAGATGCAAATAGAGGATGTGCAAAGAACACACTCACGAAACCGCAAAGTTGTTGCAAGCCTTGCAGACCAGCAGCAATAATCAGTGCACGCCGGTTGGCAGGTACAGTTACCAGGTCTTTAGCTGCCGCACGGAAGCCTGTCCCGTCGTCATTGGTAGCCTCGCCAGGCCGCACCTTGTCTTCTGCTAACAGCTCATTGCGTATGCTGAAAAGCACATGCTGCACGGCACGATCCTGTTCATCCTGTGGCAGGGTCGCGAAGACGCGATGGAGAACATTGCGCGCGCGATCTTCATAGCCCATCTGCAGAAGCCAACGAGGAGTCTCTGGCATTGCGGAAAGTAGTACGAGCTGCAACACAGCGGGAACAGCGCCGATGCCCACCATCCATCGCCAACCGTGAGGAAGGGAAGCAAATATCCAGCCGATGAGATATGCGACGACTTGGCCACCAGTGATGAAAAGTGACTGAACCGTAACGAGCCTCCCACGTAGCTCCGCTGGCGCCAGCTCGGTGATGTACATTGGGACAGCTCCAGATGCCACGCCCACGGCCGCTCCCACCAAAGCACGGCCCACCGTCATAGTCCAGACCTGGAATGAAAAGGCCTGAACGATTGCTCCAACCGCGAAGAGCAGAGCGGGACCCAGGATTGCGACCTTGCGTCCAAATTTATCAGCGATAAACCCGGTGCTTGGGGCTGAAATTAATGCGAGAAGTGATGTTATCGCCGTTATAATGCTCTTGTCCGCTGTTCTCAGTGGTCGGCCAGAGAGATCAGAGCCTATCGAGAGCAGTGTTGAAGATATGACTCCAGTATCAAATCCGAACAGAAGACCCGATATTCCAGCTGAGAGCACAAGAAACCGAATCACAGGTCCAGCATTTTGGAGCGAAATTCGTACTCGAGGCTCCGAGCCTGGTTCGTGGTCGCCGCTGGGCGCGATCAGTGGCTGATTCGCAGCAGCATCACCATCTGTACGTCTCATCTCGTCCAATTCGATGCCTTGACCGCCTTCCAAGGAAGAAAAGCGACGTTTCTGGTGGTGTTGGTTCATGTGCAAAGCAGGGAGGAATCCGCCAACCCATCCGGCTCATCCTGCCGAGACCGGATGATCAGGTGGCAATGGCAGGTGGTCAATCTGCCATTCCACAAGGTCGAAAGTCTCCAAACGCTGGTCGATAAGTCATCTTCTCGCGTGGTGTGAATTGCCATCGTTACGTGATAGGAGATTGTGTTCGAGAGGTGACCGACACCTCGAATATTCGTAGGCGGAATCTCTTGCTGCTGTGCAACGCCCAAAGCACAGGCAAGTCTAGCCGGCGCCTCGCTTGTCACCTCGGAGCGCTGCCATCGGCCTGCAACATCGACATTGAAAGACGACCTTTTTGAGCTTCCAGGTCAGCCATACTGCGGCACAGTCATGGCAACCCTCGGTATGAAGAAGGCGAGCGCAGGCGCGAGCATGGCCACCAAGATCAGCGTAAGGCAGCAATTTGCGCTGTACTCCCGGCGCCATTGCTAACAGCGACCTCCAGAAATATACCGTTCAGCCTACAGGTTTCTGGGGAAAAGTACACAAGTTTTTCGCTCTCGACCCAAGCCGCTCAAGTGGTGTGCCTCTTAACCCACAGTTCCGAAACCCACCGCCTGGCGGCAACGACCCACTCGAGTACACCGACCCCGTAACTCTGCCTGCCGGCGACCTCGCAGAGAATCCGTACTGGAAGCGCGATGTGAGAAGGTCATATCCGAAGCTCTCGGTCGTGACGCAGCCGGATGTGGTTGGACTCTTGACTGTGGGATCATCTGCAGCGCCCAAGGATGATGTATTGAAGATTGGCGATGCAGGCAAGACTCAGTTGGTGGAGGTCAAGGAGGAGGGCGAGAAGGGCTTGGCGACATATTTCCAGAGGAACTCAGGAGTTGCGAAGAGTGTTTTGGGACCTGATGGCCTGCCGCCCTTGCCGGCATCAAGACATCCTCAAGGCAAGCGGTACGAGTTGGTGGGCGAAAAGGAGCAGACATATGGGCCGAAGTACGTACCAATGTTGACTGCATACTTCGTGGCAGAGACTAACGACACACAGCTACCCGTGCCGGACGTTCATATAGGGAAGACGCACGTATAGAGGCGCGATCTGGCCGAGGACGGTGTACATAGGCATCTGGGACAACGAACGTAGACGGGTGAATAAGTTCTCATTTGTTGCGGCAGTGCGGACGCTCGCGCATGCTAGTTCCAATCGCCTTTTACCGACTGAGCTGGAGAACAGTGAGTAGGAGTCCGCGAGCTGGTACCTCTGCCGCGGGTATCTTCAGGTAGATGCCTGATGTAGGTAGGTGCATCCTGCTTAGTGCGACTTCCCCCAGTGAGCTGGATAGCCAGGGCGGCCTCATCCAGGCTCCAGGTATTTCTCACACTGTCGTCCGTTTTCCCTATCGCCGATGACAAGTGCAATGGCATCACCGCCTACAGAACAAAGCAGGGACGTGGACGGCGACATCTCGATCCTGGAAATAATATTCAGCTGCGGCATCTGCCAAGCGACAGTCACCGATCTGTACACGACGGTGGAGAATGGACTCAGCAGCGACCCCGGATATGACAGTGGAATCATTACGAAACTATGGATCGGCGACTGCTCGCACATATTCTGTGGAAGCCATCTAGAGGGTGGAAGTGAGTTTGGTCATGGCCACTTTGCGCGGCCAATGCTGACTCTTGTAGCTGTACCATTTCATCCACAGAGTAGCGCTCCTCGCGTGGCATGTCCTATATGCATCCAGGACCATGACGATCGAACTCTGCGTGAAATTTTCGGCATTAAAGGGTTGAATGAAGGAACATGCGATGCAGTGATCCCACGAGATATCTTCAGGTGCCCGCCGGCTCACTTAGACGCGAATGTTCATCATATGGATGCACTACGCGTGAGTTGACAATTGTGGTCGCTGAAAATACCTTCGCTCTGACTCAGTTGAAGTTCCAATACAGTCACTTAGTCCGTCAAGCCAAGCAAGGGTCGAAACGCTGGAGAGCAGCCGAGCGCAAGCATGCAGCTTTGGGGAATGCGTTATCTGAGGAGCAGAAGCAGCATCGTAAAGTCGACAAAGAGCTTCGAGAGCTTCAACATCTGCATAAAGATGTGACCGCAAAGCTCCGGCAATGGGAGAGTAGGAAGGAGGTTATCAAGCATTACATGGATGCAGTAAGCGGAATGGCCAAGTAAGTCCTCATACCTCTTGTTCGTCGCAATGCAGCTGACGAATGCAGTGATATCCAACACATGCGGGATACACTTTCAAAATTGGGTTACCATATGCCAATCAGGAGATACGGCTTAGACCTCTCACCAACAAGTGGAACATCTCAAGCACATTCTCCTAAGCCCTTTGGTGGTAGTTCCGCAACTCTCGGTATAGCGAACACCCTCAGCCGTCTTGACTTTGTGCTGATGTCTTTTCAACAGTAGAGGAGCAGCGTCAGAGCTCGTCATCTCGGAAACGAAAGGTTCCAGAATATGATCCTTATGCCGATACCAATGATGCAGATGGCCGTAAAAGCGTCTGTCTCAAGAGCGCGCTACCGACGATGCCTCTACACCTACCACGACTGCCTGTGAGGCAGATGGAAAGATCGCAGACCGATCCACTGTTCTCAAGGCAGCCCATACCCTCTCAACATATTGGAATCCCTCCCTCTCGCTCAACACAGACACTCAATAAAGAACACTTGGGGGAGGTGGGTATGTCGGACGAAGCCGGCCATCATTGTGCGCAAGAACCTTACTCGCGGCCCGATGTGCCCCATCGGGATCGAGACCGTGGTCAATTACCATACCGAATGTCACGAATGAACATAGCAGCAATGAGTCACCTCGATGGCCAAGAAGGTCGTCTAAAGCCCCATGCGGCCACCAATGGTTTGCGCTTGGGTGCATCGAACCACGGCCAAAATCAAGGAAAGCGGCTCCTGGCCCAGCCGCCTCGCCGAAGTAAATTCCTCGACGCGCCCGTCTTGGTTCAGAATTTTGCGCACGAAAGTTCGCTGCCGCGAGTGTCACAACAGTTACCTTATTGTGTGTCGCCGTACGACGCAACACAGGCCACAAGGCAGGGCCAGCCACAATCTGATAGCACACGAGTATCGCGACCACTTCCAAAACCACCTTCCGCAGTCCACGACTCAGCTTTGGCCGGCGATGAATCATCATGGATTGCTCAAGGTAACGGACCAGAGCTCCTCAGCTCGTCTGTGGCGAGTCCATTTTTCGAAGGTAATGCCCGGACTAGAAGGAATATACATTTTGAGCAAAGACGGCGACTACACCTCCCGAGTTCCACAATGCCACCTCTTGCTTCCGCTCCTCATTGTACACATGACAGAGATGACCATGGGAGGTATGATTGCCTTCAGGAACCGAAGGAGTCAGATCAGCAGTCTTGCCGCAACAACATGAACACCTTATCCTTCGTACAGACGCCACGCGACTCCACCAGCCGACTACGCACGCTCAAAAGGGCTAACCAGAGCACAGCCGGTGCACACCATCAGAGTTACTACCCGGCTCAGCCTTTACTACATAGGGTGCCCCAAAACACCTCTAGCGGACTGCATGTGCCACCACTATCAAATTACGATCCATACGGGCTATCAACAGCTTCTCAGCCATACCGTGGCAGGATGACCCTCCCTCCGAACAGTTCCACCAGAACACTCGACAGAGCAAAGCAAGACTCACAAATGTCGATGGTCAGAGGTGTGCGGGGTGTTGGTCCATCACGAGGTTTGCATGGCCGACCAAGTATTTTTCCTCCTACCTGTCAATCCCGGTCGTCAACATCTGCCGCTGGCAGTAGGAGGATCATACGTCGCTGAGATCTTGTTGTGATCTTTACCATTGTTTGCTCGAATCGTCGCTACAGTATCCCTCTCTTGCAGTACCTTGGAGAAGCATGAAGTCTAAATCATTGATACGCTATATATGCTCGACCTGTATATACAGTACTGTGCTGTGACGCTGTGCAGCTGGGAGGAAATTCGCAGGGTTATTTCCGGCTCCACTCTTTTGAGCTGCACTGCACCCCCACTTGCCTCAATGCACCTGACCAACTCCAATTCCAACTTCTCGCCTCTTCACCTTTCGAAGAATCTACACAAGGTCATCCAATCTCGAGGAGAAGATCACAACAGAAGGCGAATCCTAACGAATCAAGATGTCTCGTCCCGAACACCTACGCGGCTCTTCCTCGACCAACATTGGCGGCGGCAACCAGTTCCGTGTACTAGAAGGCAAACTTGCGATAGTGACCGGAGCATCTAGAGGAATCGGCGCAGCAATATGCGAGAAATTAGCCAGCAAAGGATGCAATCTCATCATGAATTACACCTCAGACAATTCCGCCGAGAAAACATCTCAGCTGGCTCAAGAACTCCAACAAAATCACGGCATCCAGACTCTACCTGTTCAAGCAGACATGGGATCCGAAAAGGGACCGCAGCATATAGTTGACATCGCTCTGAATCACTTTGCTCACCCCAAAACCAAGAAGCTTCAGCTGGATATCATCATTAACAACGCTGGAGTGGCGGGCAAGACGCGCATCGAGGATTGCACCTCCGAAGAGTTCGATCGACTATACCATGTCAATGTACGAGGTCCGTTGCTTCTGATGAAAGCTTCCCTACCATACCTTCCCCAAGACAGGTCTGGCCGAATCGTCAACCTTAGCTCTGTTAGCGCGTCATTAGGATTTCACGAAGACGGTATGTACGGCGGAACGAAAGCTGCGCTAGAAGCTATGACAAGAACGTGGGCGAGGGAGCTGAGCGAGCGAGCGACTGTGAATGCTGTGAACCCTGGCCCAGTAGCTACGGATATGTATGGCTCTACGAGTAAGGAATTCCAGGCGAAAATGGCGGGTTGGACGAGGAATACGCCGCTGGCTGCAATCCGGCCTGAGGTTGATCGAAAGGATCTGGTTGATGCGGCGGAGAATGCCGGAGGCAGGCCGGTCAGTCAGGCTCCATCACAGTAGCCTTCAGCGCTAACTTTCTACAGGCATACGATTTTGAGGTTGCGGGTGTTGTCGCAATGCTTTGCACACCAGATAGCGCTTGGTGTACTGGCAGTGTGGTTTGTGCCAATGGGGGATTCAAGTTTAGCTACTAGATGACATCGTGAAGAGTCGTGATGGCGATCAAATCGCATCCGCGCCTTCTAGAAGAGAGCACCTTTCCCAGCGACGATGGACCATCCGTCGTAGGACCTACATTTCTCGAATGAAGCAGAGGCACTCGCTGACGGAAGAGTGCATGACTCCAAAACAGATTGTGATCGACTCAGGAACGGGAGCTCTCGAAAAAAAGAGAGGAACTTCTTCACACCAATGGGCCATGGTATTCGGCTCTGCCTCCTGCTATGCCCTCAAGCTGCGGCCATTGAACCAGAAATTTATCCACGATTGGCAGAAGCAGTCTCCCAGACAATGAAAGTCTCTTGACACGTGCCCATGATTCAATATAGAGCGTTCGCATCTTGTGTCGGGAGTTGCAGCCATGTATATTGAAAAACCGAAGCAGGATTGACGTGAAGATCAAAATCGTGGCAGTTGCTGGGCCGTTGCACAAAATCAAGTCTGGAAAATCTAAGTGCCCTGCCGTGGAATGCGTGCTCAAGATGCCCATGCATGCCCAAAGACATCTCAGGCATGACATCGGCGCGGTGTATGCGGGCTGATGGATTTCTCGCGCTCGCGGGACGGTCACAATATCGTATGTGCCCGATGCCAGTCCCATTACCCGGTTATCCTTTCCATCAGCCAGCGTGGTCTGCGTTGCCAGATTCGCGGCCCATTCTTCGAATTGGTATGCACGCTCAGCCGAGATACCATCTCCAGAGCCTACAACCCATGTGCGGTGTGTGAAGTCTCGCCAATCCATTCGTGAGTCGAAGTCCTCCTCTGTGACGGCGCGCTGAAGCATTCCAAGCATTTCTGCTGTATGCCCTCCACTGCCCAATACAATCATGAGGTGCGTCGGCTCTTCTGGATTCTGGCGGCCATGTCGAAGAGGCTTGGGTCGACTGGGCTCTATGACAGCTTTAAGGCGGTAGAAAGCGAGTAGAGCCACGCTGATCGATATGAGTGTCGCTGCAACCAGGATTTTCAGCATCGTGAGCGTGTGGTGGGCGGAACATATAGTCAGGGAAGAGCCATGGCTATGGAATATGCAAAGAGCCCTCGACTCTCGACTGTTGACTTCAGGGTTCGAGGTCGCTACTGCGCTGCCGTTCAATGCCTCTAATCAAGATTTTGACGTGAAACCTTTCTGGGGTCCGAATACTTTGTTACGCGACGGGCCGACGGCATTTCGCCCGGCCGAACCCAGTCCATGCGCACTTCCTCTAAGGCTACATGTACTTTGGAATTCTACGTCAAAGGATAGTGAGTTCACTCACCTACCACCAAAAGCATCGAGCTACGCAAGCCCCCTTACAGTCAATGTTTACAATCTGGCCGCACGCATGTCATCTACCTGGGATTTGGAGAAATACCACAAGAACGGCAGCATATCTGATCGTGTCAGAATCCATTGGTCGCACTCAAGAAATGGTACTTACGCAGCAGCCCCAGCCAACGTCTCAAACGGACGTGTACGATTTGTCGATGCGAGGAAAGCGAGGAATGCCATCAGGAATGCCGTAATAATTCCCAATCGCTCGAAAGGCCTGGTGAAGACGGCAAGTATCCATAAAGGAGCAACCAACATGGCTAAGCCACCCGCCGTGATAACTGTCAAGACGAAGAGGTCTATGCGCTTGTCAGATCCATAGTGGACGCCCGGATCTTCAAAGTCTCTGGCAGGCGCCTCTTGCCATATTCGCATGTGCCGGAAATGCTGCGAGCCCTCGAGGAATTCTCGTACAGGATTTCGGTCTTTCGAATCCATAGCGAACAGATCTTTGCACTTGCTGACATAGGCTCGCTCTTCATATTTGATGGCATTAGGCCAGTTGTTGTCCAGCCATGTCTCCACACTTTTGACATCCCTTTTGCGAACGGGCGACTTGTTTCTTAGCTCTGAGTGTTGTAATGCCAACTCATGGTAAGTCCGGAGCTTTTCATCGACGACACGAATCAGCTTCACTCTGTCCTCGCAGTGTTCTTCGCGGAATGAGCCATTGTGATGGGCTGGTGCGTCCACACGCGAGAGCTGTTCATCCAGCTCTCGCAGCTGGTCCTCGTATTCTACGAGCTCATCCTGGAGCGAAAGCAGGACACGTGCTGTCAAGGTGTCGAAACGTCTAAGGAAGAAAAGATCGCCGTCGGAGGCAATGAAGCTCGAAAAGGCTGGGTACCCAACATACTTCCATGCCGACTGTCTTTTTTCAGCAGTCGATGGCTTTGCTCGGGCCGCCATTTTGGTTGGCTTCAGGTCAAGTGTAACTGAAATGGTGCTCAGCTAGGCTTTTTGCGACTTCCAACACAGCTCCGCCACCTTCTCATGTGTGAAGCTCAGCTCTTAGGTCGTGTAACCATCGCATTGGCCTATTAGAACACGCAGCCACAATACGGTACCATACAAATCTCGCTCAATACTTCTAATCTAGGTTCCAGCCTTGCCAAAGCCACATCCAATCTCGACCAACATAGCGGCCAGTCGTTCGTGGCCCGTGGCTGGGGCCTCAGGCTGTGTCAATGCTTCCCCAGAACACATGTGACGCTGCGTCTTGCACTGCGGCGTCCTTATACAAAAGACCCAGCACGAAGCGGTGTCAGGAAACATCCAAGCACAGCAAGTGTTATCAAGCGGTCATCACTTCAGGCAAAACCATTTCCAAAGCTCCTCTTGTCCGCAACACAGCTAACAGTCCCGCTTCTCAGTATGGCCGCCGACGTCAGCCACGTTCAACAACAGCTTCTCCCCACCGTGCCGCCGCCCCCCTTCACGAAGAAGAAAATCGGGGGAGCGGCCAAGATTGGTGCTAGCGGAGGAGACATAACAATAGCAAGAGACACTATACCAGCAGCAAAACATACAGCCTTCAACCATATGCGTCGTATGGAGATAGCAGCGACTTGTGTCGAGCAAACGGAGCAGCAAACGGAGCACGGCCTCGCTCCCGACAACTTCGCGGATCCAGAAATCGACTTCCTCGCCAGACAAGTCTTGGGCCTGAGTCTCGTGGGAAGACTGTCAGTGATGGTGGAGAATGGATGAGAAAGGACAAAGTGAGGACCACACGAACACGGCCGGGGTATGGCGTAATTCTTTAGGCGGAAGGCAGAGTGTAATCGGATATGACCCTGTCGGTGTTGAATGATTTCAGTTCGGCGTTGTATGATCGCTTTATGTCTTGATTCCAGAACAAACTCATCTCCTTAGGTCAGCAACAAGCATGATTACCACAAGCACGATATCGTTTTGGACGTGACGAAAGTACAGACACCGTAGCAGGCAGAGCTGTGTCTTTACGTATTGCGCACTCATCGTGTTAAGGTGGAGTAGCTGCTTGGAACCGCTTCGTGCATTAATGATCGAGCATTTCTCTGGTCTAGTCTGCCGAATTTAGCTCATCACTTCGCAGATCTATAGTCACTCCCTAGCCCATCTGGTATCCTTCATGCAAACCCATCGCGGTCAGTTGCGCCGAGGCATCGCGGAAGGCAGTGCTCTGCATTTTACGTGCTGCGGGTCAAGTCAAGGCGTGAATCATCATCTCCGTACCGGAACCGGAGCCTCATTATCTGATCATGACATCGTCACTCATCAAGGCAGAAGCTTAGACAGTCTGCCTTCCTGCTCCCATAGTGCTCGGTAAGGATCCAGCGCAATGGGTATGCTGCCGCTGTATCCGACATCGCCTTGTGCTTTCTGTAGAGTTGCAGCGACCTTTCCGACCATCTTGGCGATCCACCGATCATTGACAAGACCGCCCACGATTGTCTTTTTCATCCCATCTTTGGTGCTCTGGTGGAGGTCTTTCGCGAACTCCCTGATTCTGGCTTTGGTCGTTCCGTCCTGCAAATTCTGCCGAATGTTCTTGGTGAAGACTTTAAAACCGACAACGTCTTTCAAAGAGACCTTCTCGGCATCGAGGCTGAGCTCCTCATCCATGGAATCGACCCTTGAAAGCGTGTCGGCCGTAGAGTCGGAGAATGTCGGCGATAACGGTGTGTCCACACGATCTGCAGCGTCGACCTCCTTTTCCATCTCGATTATTTTAGTGGCCTTGATAAGTGCGGCGACGAAATTGAGCATTTGCTGATCACAAGCGACTGGTAGAGAACCATGGACGCTAAGGAATATGTTCGTTTCGTCTTTTTGTGCCTAGACAGGGTTAGTCGGTCCACATGAACGTTGCCACATCGTCTGAATTATGCACCTGTTCTAATTTGTGCTTTGCTTGCACAATTTTCGGCGTGCCATCGGCCTGGTCAATTTCCTGTTCCAATTCCTCTTCATCTTCCTTGGTCGGCTTACTCGGTATGAGATGTTCATGATGCGGCAGCAAATAGGAGGGAATCGTGAAGGTGGCATCCGCGCCTGCTAGCCTGACAACCTGCTTAATCTGGTCGTTCTGTGGCTGGCCATCTACCAGCGCCGTGCGGTAGGCCATCACATCCGAAAACTTCAGGTATGTCACAATGTCGAACGCAGAGCTCAGTGGTACCTGCCCGAGACCCTCGATGTCGGTGAGTTGCACACAGAAGTTTGCATCGGCGAGCCACGTTGACACTTTGCGGTATAGTCTTCGAAGTTCGGCACTGTTCTCAGCGTATTGCTTGAAAACATTGTCCTGCAGGAGCATTTGGAGCCACTGTCCACTTCCTGCAGCATTGATGCTTGAGATATTGATGGGATGGAAGTAGCTCAAAGGGGCTAGCAGCAGCCGAAGCAGGAAAGGTAGGCGATGAAGGAAGTGTCTGACGTAAACTGGCGACAGGCTTTGAAGGGTAGTCACTCTGATCGAGCGCTGAAATGTGTTAGCGTGTGGCTTGCCACGACGGTTGCCTTCGTCAGACTTACAGTTGGAGGGTGAGGTACAGAAGGTAGGCCATGAAGCTCAGCACATACTGCAGCACGCATATCTTTCTCATCGTCCACTCTGCGACCTTGGCTTTTAGCTCTTTGGCGCACGGCTTGTCGTGATTGGTAGACCGCACTTTCCGTCCGGATCTCGGTCAGCTTATCATGATATTGCTTGTCTGCAATTTCATCGTTGGGGTCCATCGTAGTGACTATGTCCAGACCTGCTTTTGCTGAAGAGTCCCGCATGTAGCTTACACCAGTCAAAGTCTCCCTTAGCTGTGGCCGGCTTGTCAAGCCTTTAGATCCTGCTGTCGCGGCACGGAGGAGTGGTGTATCGTCTAAGAACACGCTGAACTCGCTGGCTGCATCGTCGTCCTCGTCGTGCAAGCCTCCGAAGGTCATTTCAAATTGGCCACCTTTGGCATTGACGTAGACATCGCCAATCTCGATGCGACGGAAGAGGCGTATGGTCACTTCATCCACGTAGATGGCCAGCTCAATGTCGTCTGCCAGTTTCAGGCCTGTGGAAAGATCAGCACCGTTTTTGGAAATGCGCTTCCTCCACTCACCAAGCTCGCACCCATGCGCGACAAGTGTCAACGTCAGAAAGCTGAAAGTAATGCCTCGGATCACGAACAGCCCATCCACATCCACATCGATCTCAAGCGCAGGTAGATTAAACACGGCAAGCTTGTCCCTAATGAAGTGCGGTTGGCCACCCAGGAGCTTTCTCAGACCACGTCTCGCCATGTTGGCGACTTTCGGGAACTGCTTCAAGGAGGTAAGGAGAATGGCAGGATAGGTCACTGCAACAAAGAGGCCGTGCAGGAGCCAGGATGTGGAACACACAGCATACACCAGGTTGTACGTCGCCAACAAGGTCCATAGCGGAGCACCTTCCAGAATCCTATTCTGGTAGGCGTGGCCGTAGACGACCAGGAGAGTCTGGATGGCCGCACCGGAGTATAGCCAATGCCGCGCCCAAGAAGTCGCTGCGCATAGGAGTACGACCACCGACGTCGCCAGGACTGCTGTTCTGAAGCCTTTGGAGACATCCTTTCGTTTCTGCTGATTCAGGGAAGTTTGAGGTACGGGTCTTCGAGGGATCATGATAGGATTGGGCGCCATGCTGGGGCGGGTAGAGGTATGAACTTCAGAATCTCTTGGTGGATGCTAGCGTTTCATGTCGGCCAGCTCATACTGTACTGTAACTCACACGTATAAGGAATTGCACAAGCAAACGGCGGTTTAATGTTGTTTGCCCTGAGCGCACTAGCAACGTGACAGCAAATGACGTTCAGTTTTCTAGCGTGACAGACGTAGGAGGCGCGCTGCCGTTGTTGGCAAGAGGATAACGCGGGCGTTTAAACCGGTATTTTCTGCAGTATGGTCGACTTTCATGATTGATAGCGAGACGGAAGATTCCATCCGTCCTCGATAACGTGAACTCGCCCGACCCGTCACGAGAGTTGCTGATACGCGGCGTCACATGCCGAGTTCGCCGACCACAGACGAACACCAGGAAGGAGACAGGAACTCAAAGCGGACCCGGTTCCGACCCTTGTAGGCCAATTAAACTCTGTTACGAAAGGGACGGTCTTTCGACTCTTCTTCGCCTTCGCTCCCACCAACACCATGCTTCGTATCGTGAGAAGTGCTGGTGGTGATCGAGCTTATGATCCCGCTCGAAGGAGACCGGCCCACGTTCATCGCTAAAGCTACCTTGCGCCCAGCACTTCGACAAGTTCAGCGGCAGACCAATAAAATGCCCAAGAACAAGCACGCTCTACTCTGAATATCAAAGACACCTCGATTCAGCAAAAATTGCTCCAGATAGATGTTCTCGGGCCACATCCCGGCTTAAAGACACCCGATGGCAAATGTGCAGTGACATTGCCCAATGCAACCTCGCTTGCCCTCTTATGCCACTCTGGCCATCGCCTTGCTGGTGCTGTTCACAGTGCAAACTGCCATCTCAGCATTGATGAAGTTCAACCAGACTGCGCCGGCTTTCCTCACTGGACTCGCGACATTCGCTGGAGTGAGTAAGGCCCATGCCATTCTCAAGGGCGAGGTCGGCCAAGAAGCAAGCAATGGCACGCAGTGTCCCGGGAATTTGGATGTCTCTCTTGAGTGGCATCCTCCTGCGAAATACTTTGTCAACAGCCTGAAGGAAGTGATCAATGGCACTGGCGTATTCGACTTCATCTTCAATTCCAGCGTGGGACCCAGGGATGCGTACAACTGGTGCAACATGCCGCACACGAACCCTGACACCTATCCGAAAGCCTCGCCTGATTATAGGCTGGAGTATGTCGAGGTCATTCACAGACACCACAAGCGCACTCCGTATGCTGCCAATACCTTTCCTCGAGAAGGGTACTCTTGGGATTGCGAGGACGAAATTCTCTTTTACGGGGGTGAACCTGTTGCAATGTTTGGCTCCGAATCCGCCGACACTCACTGGACTGTGTACACATCAGACACCAACCCGCTGGCACCCGTCGGATTTAACGGTACTTGTCAGTTCCCTCAAATCACGCGTGGGGGTTTGGCCGACAGCAAGAAGCACGGCCGAGATCTCAAAGCCGTCTATAGTGGCATGCTAGGCTTTATCCCGGAGGAGTACGACGGCAATGTCATGTCCTACAGAGTCACCAATAATGTCATCACATCGCAAGTAGCGAGTATGTTGATACCGGGCATGTATCCCGAACGCGAGAACAAGAAGGCCGCACTCCTGATTCAACCTAATACCATTGACAGCCTGGAACCAGCCTACACATGTTCAAGCGCGTCGTCTCTCTTCGGCTCATATGGCTCTGGCAGTTCCTCTCCTGCATGGCTCCAGCATATCGAGGCATCCTCCGAGCTTTTCTCGCGTCTCGATGCCTTGTCCGGGGTCAATCCCAACGCCAGCGACTGGCATAAAAGCTGGGACCACTATTTTGACAATCTCTCCGCTCGGCTATGCCATCAGAAGCCGCTTCCTTGCAAGATCGGACATCCTCAAGATTGTGTCAGTCAAGACGAGGCAGACACAGTCTTCCGTCTGGGGGAGTATGAGCACTCGTTCATCTATCGCGACTCCAACGAGAGTCTGCCCGCAAGCGTGGCAAGCTATGGCATCTGGGTGGCCGAACTGGCCCAAAACCTCAGACACGCCATGGGAGAAGGCGCACCGAGTACTGGAGACACCTCTCGAAGCGTGAGATATAGACATAACGTTGCCCATGATGGCTCTATTTCACGCCTGCTGGCGATCCTGCAAATAGACCGCATGGTCTGGCCTGGCATGGGCGCAGAGATTGTATTCGAATTGTATTGCAAGCAAGACTGCTACTATTTGCGAGTGCTGTGGGGCGGGCAGGTACTGCGGTCAAGTCATCCAGCATTTGCCGAGATGGACATGGTGCCTGTGAGCACATTCCTGGCCTATGTTGATGGTTTGGTCGGCACAGGAGCAAAGAAGATTCCAGGCATCTGCGCAACCCCAGCGTGTGAAGTGGACGGCGAAGGCTGTGCATAGCGAAGCGAATTGTATATGCAAATATAGATCATCACGTTATCGAAGTCTCGTCAATGACTGTCAGCGTGTCACCGGTACATTCAATGTTTCCACTATGGGGATGCAGACACGCTTGTCCGGGAATGGTCATTAAAGTGGAGAGATCTGGCTCGGGCACAGCCGAGATCTAGCTTTCCGATCTGCACGATCCACTAAGCTGGAGAGGTCGATGATGACGAGACTTGACGCGGGTTTACCTTAGCCATGCCTGTGAGCGCGTAAAGTATACTTCAAGCTGCTGCCCATGTGCTGGTCAGGCGCGGGTAAGGAGACTGTCGCTTTCCTTTCTGACCCTAACGGTCCTTTGTGTGTTTGTGGAGACTAGAGATGACTGACGGCAGACCACTGCTCGAAAGCACCGCATCGCAGACACGATTCAACATGAGCCAGAAGATGGAGGGCGGGAATAAGAAGCGGGTGCTGGTGGTGGGTGCGGGGGCGGCAGGTAAGGCTATGTGGTGCAGATGAGGATATATCGACACCAGCTGATCGCTTTCACAGGCATGTCCTGCGCGCACCACCTCTCGGAACACCCCGACAAGTTCGATGTAACCATTGTGGATGCCGTCGACTATTGCGGAGGCCAAGCTTATTCAATACCACTGGATAAAGAAAAGACAGGGGCTTCATGGCTCAATCAAGGCGTGCAGGGAGGCTCCTACATCTTCCACCACACCATGACCATGTTCGCCAGAAATGGGTATTGGGCAGATCCCGTCAAATTGCAGGTGTCGTTCGGCAAGGGCGAGCAGTTCTGGACAAATGTGTATCCGACCAAGATGCTTGAGAAGCACTCGGCGGAGGTCGTGAGGTTCTTCAAAATGCTGAAGATCGTCCGGATGTTTGAAATCTTCTTCGCGCTCATGCCAATCAAGATCCTGGTGAAGCTGTTCCGCTTCACCACGGAGTTTGCCAATGTAGTCGCTTTGCCCATGGTTGCATTGTTTCTGGGCACGGGAAACTGGACGCCGGAAGTGCCTGCTATGATCCTGGAACGTCTAAGCACAAGTCCCACTTATGGCATGTGGTATCCACCGGACAAGAACAGCGTTGCTTCCAATCTACCACCAATGATCGTCTTCCCTAATCTGAGCGATTTCTATGATACATGGCGGAAGAATCTCATCAAACGCGGTGTCAAGGTGCGTCTCTCGACAGAGGTCACTCGCGTGACCAAGCGCGACAGCACTGGTGTTACCGTCCAGATCATTGGGCGGACCAAGGCTCCAGACGGTCATAATCCGAACTCCGCGTGGGTCCCAGATGATGTGGAGGGATCCAAGGCCGATGCTGGAGCCGTCGAAACCACAGAAGAGTACGATGAAATCGTGCTCTGCGTCCTTGCGGACACAGCGAAGCGCATTCTCGCCGCGACAGCGACTGGTACCGAGAAGCGCGTTCTGGGCTCTGCCAAGTTCGCCAACGACATCACGGTCACCCATCAGGATCACGAATACATGAAACGACACTACGAGAACTTCTACGAGCCATCACTCGCCGTGGATTCCATCAATGGACAGGACATGCAACAGCGCAACGACTGGGCAAAAGACAACTTCAAGGCCATGTACCTCATTCGCATGTATCCTCAAGACTTGACGAAGTTGGAAATGTGCTTCGACTGCACGAATTACCAAGCTCAATTCCCGCCCGAGGTGCCTTTTGAGAACCATGTCTTTCAAACCATTTTCCTCAACAACGAGCGAGACAGTCATTTGTGGACGAGAGATGAGATCAAGAAAGAAAAGATTATCCGCGAAGACTGGTGGCATCAACTTTGCCACTCCTACGCACATTACATCAAAGTCGTTCCCTGGCTATGGTTGTTGCAAGGGAAGCGTCACACACGTTACGCTTCATCCTGGACTCTGGTCAACGCCCATGAAGTAGCCTGCATCTCCGGAATCTCCGCCGCGGTGGATCTAGGCGCTGATTACCCTGCCGACCTCGAGCGCGACAAATGGTCATTCCTCGCCTTTCGCCTGTACAATCTGCTCATCTACGGAAAGTGGAGGAAGAGGAAGGCGACCTTACACTCTAAGGAAGGAGAGGGTGCAGAGTGGGCGACTGGCAATGAATACGGAAGTATCTACAATGGGCCAGGAGTCAATGCGAAGACTGAAAGGCTCATCTGGAAGAATGAGGTGGCTGCCGACAGAAGCTTAGAGCATTTCTGAAACAATAGTGTACCCTTATTCAACGTCTGTCGTGGAGATAAAGTATGCCCATTGATGAGCAATCACACGCTGTTCAATGTCCATGCTCACACATAATTCCTGAACCACGTGGCTTCTGGCAACCATTGCAGCCGATCTCGAGAGAGCACTTAATCATTCATCACGTTCAAGCTTCCGACCAACATTCCATGAGAGAAGGCGATCCAATCACCTGCACAATGTCTCTGCCCATCGTCGGCAATAAATCCTTAACAAACCTATAGCGCGGAACATCGCCCTCCTAGACGGGAGACTCGTGACGGCATCGCCTTTGAGTGGTATATTCTCATGACGTCGAGATCCATGGGCTTCAGACAAGTAGTCCCTCCATCAAGAACTTCAAGACTAACAATGGTGACATTGGCAAATGGCCGAAGGACATACCATAGCTTATGGGCACAGCACAAGGAAGGAACTTTCAAGTAGAAGATCGAGAAGAAGTAGTAATTTAGGCGCATTCCACGCCGCGACTACCTCTTGACATGACCGCTCAAAAATACAAATGGGGTATATCCTTTTTTTTCAAAACGCCATCCGATGCTCGGATCAAGCTGGACATCGCTGGAACGTCACACAACAAGGACCTTTTTCTGGGAGAAAAGGTAGGTGCAGCCCCGCTACTTCGCTGCACCCCGTCGCACTCGCCAATTTGCATTGCAAAATCTCCTCGGTAGGATGTGGGTGGTGTGCGCCCGCCTGTCATGTACGTACAGCTGGTTGTTAGTAAAGCGTCGACGGGGTCGTCGACTGTTCTCGCTTCTTCTCCCGTAATTCATTCACATCCACGGTACCGCCTAGCCCACATTAGTCTTTCGTCCTCGCCGAAGCTTCAACCATCCCGTTATTCTTGCCCGAGCTCGAATTTGCTCTCGCTTTGTATCATCCTTCACAACCGGTCTCGTGCCCCATGTTACCCACGAGAAACAAGTCCGCGTACCGGGCTATACATGGAAGAGATATGGAAACCCGCGTACCAGGGCGGGAAGTGAGACGGAGGGAAGATCCGAGGAGTCCGCGTGCCGGGCTGTGATCTTTGCAAACGCCTTTCTGAAGTACTGAAGTGTTGATGAATGCTGGTGCTCCTCCCAAATCGTTCTCATGGCCCATGTTACCCATGAGATGTATTCCGCATGCCGGGGTATATCCGTGTGTAACGCCTTGCTGAAAAAAGTCAAAAGTCGTAATCGTGAATCGTCGAAGTGTTCCTCCTCTGACCCCCATGTCTGAGCCTACTGCGTCATCGCTTGGGGTATTATGCTGAAGCGAAGCTCTCGGCTTGACATTGGGGTTGTCGTTTCCGAATTCGTTGTATATACAGGCAGAGCCGAAATTGATGTGGAAAGCGTGGCTCTCAAGATGTGGGGGAGGCGTGTGCCGGAGTGATCTATGGCCAGAATTCACCTATAGATCTTCTTCTCCAGTCTGCGCTCCAAATGTGTTGGCATTAGTCTTTGTGGGCGTGGAAAAATATGGTGAATAGAGTTGTTGATGTGAGACACCCTCGGAAATGCCATGTGGGTGCCGTTCTTGAATAGGAGGCGTGTGCTGTAGTAATCCAGTGAGAACTTCAACTGTGGACGTTTCTCTCCAGTCTGCGCTCTATGTTGTCCCGGATTGACCTTCAGGAGCTTGGCCGGTAGTTGTCGACCGAGTTGCACTCACATGCAACTCTTGTGCCTGAACACGCGGTGCAGTTCAATTGGCCAAGTTGGTCGATGTTCCAGCAATTGGGACCATGAGCGAATCCACGCGGCTTTCAGGATCCAGGGACGCCGAACGCTCAACACTGGCCCATTCTTCCTGGGCTAATTCAGGGAAGAGACTCGCGAGCTCTTCATTGGACAACATCTGTGATGGTCCTGGCTGGTCGCTTTCGCAAGCTTCGAGATCTTCAGAAGCCATAAGACCATGTTGAGGTGCAGAGCCAGACGCGGTCAGCATTTGTGGCTCTGCTGACCCTTCGTTTGCGTAGGCGTCGTAATTAACAAAGTCCTCAAAATTGAATTCAGCTGCTGAGCCGAATGTGTCTGCCTCCGAGATGCCAAATGCGTCCATTTCTGGAGTATTGAACCACTCTTCCGTGGCAGAAAAGTCGAATATCTGGCCAAAGCCATGCTGTTGAACGTCTTGTTGATGCCCAATTGGCAGCAGAGGTCGTTGCTGCACCTGGTATATGTCGCCGCTTCCGTTGTCGCTTTGGCATTGCGATGCCACGGGATTCGCTCCGTAGGCGGTGGCGGAAGGGAAATCCGGAGTCGACAAAAAGTGAGGACCCATTGGTGTGGGCAGCTGGCCGAGGCAGCCTGAGAGGTTGCCGACGTTCAGTTCAGTGTATTGTGCGTTGTCGTTATCCTGTTGGCCAGCTGTGGCAGTAGCATTCTGGAGAGTCTGCTGAAGAATAGCTGCCACATGTTGTGATTGCTGCTGCTGCTGTAGACGTCCGGCTTGGCCGCTTCCCTGGTTTCCGGGAAGCTGCAGAGGTAGCTGTCCTTGTTGCGACTGCTCCTCCCCGAAATACGTGGTCAAGGGAGGACGATTGAGGTCGACAAGATAGCGACATGCGATCTCCAGCTTCTTGATCGAGTCACCTTGGCGTTTGCCGTTGCCGCAGATGCGTCTCAAAGACTGACGCTTTTCTTGACCATCTTCTTGAGGTGGGGGGAAGAGGTCATCAAACGTGAGCGTCGGGCCGGCTGGTGACCATGTGATCACCACAGCAACGCCGCTCGTCTCCCAAGTCTTGACTGGGTTGAACTTGGGCCTGAATCCAAGTAGACTGAAGAGCTTCTCGTGTCGCTCCTTAGTGATGTATTCATGGGGGATCTTAGGCATTTGTGGCATGTCAGGGTCCAGCTTTCTGGCAAGCTCGAACAGAGGCTTGAAGACATCTTCCAGCAGACCGCGATTTGTCGTCTGATCATAGTTCTTTTGATAACGGCGTTGCTGCGTCTCTTTCCTTTGGTCGATAGGCCTTTGATCCCAATGAGCTGGACCGTATACAAAGCCGTCAAGCATAGGGAGACATCCAAATCTGTCGTTAGGGCTCTGCTTCGGAGCAATATTTGCTGCTTTGAGCAGCTGGGCGTAATCGAAGTTGGCCATATCTGCTTCGATGGTTCTCGGACTTGTCATGGGTCTGATTTTGGAGCTGCTAGCACCTTGTATCCCGAAGGTACCGAATCGCTCTCCTCAACGATATGTGCTACTTGTTTTCGAAGCCGCAGAGGTTTGTGCGAATGTCGGATAATGGTGGAGGCACGTTTTGCACCACTTCTTGATCTGCCCCAGTCAAGGATCGACTTCGAGGTGACGGCGAAGCCTGCGATTGTCGATCTGGCAGTGCTATTCAAAGTTGTTGTGGTGATGAGGTACAGTCGTCGGACCTGCGCTGTAGAATTAGTCCCTGGAGCCCGAAGACGCGCGAGTGAGCGCACAGCTGAGATGACGGGAGCTTACCTGTGCTCTTGATAGGGCTGATCTCAAGATGCTTGCTTGTATGTGGATAGAGTCTTCTCAATTGTCACAGTGGTATAGTTGGCTTGCGCTGCGAGCTTGGACATGCGTTCTAAGTGTGTGTTGTGGATCATCAGATAACAAGTCGATGTGCAGTTGAAATGGGCCGCGGGCGAGCAGCGAGCAGCCTTTCGGCAGCCTTTCGAATGACACACAAATTTTTCTTCGAAGCGTTCCATGGATGAAGAGTACTTTTAGTTTTGCGTGTGACCAAGAGCTAGCTGTACCATAAACGCAGCACTCTCTGCTGCGCTGGCGACAACACCTCTCACCGGGCTCATGACACCATGGTTCTGATATGAGGAGAGAGCTGGCATCTCGCTCTCCAAGACCATATAAATTTTGTCTTGCATATGGCGACAGACGCCCTTGTTTGGCTTGGTGAAGCAAGAAGACCTTTTTCGTTTGATCTCTCTCGCGGTGAGCTTTGACCACCCCACCGAGAGACTGGTGAATGAGCTTTTCTTTGCAACAAGACGGCCAACACACGTCTGTAATACTACATAGGGTTGTTGGCAACGGCGAGCAGAAGCTCTTTCCTTTTGAACCGTGTCAATCGGCCACCATTTGGTAGAGAAATGGCATTCTTGCGTTGCAGTTACAGGGTGTCTGGACCCTGAAGTGTTTCCGGAACGGTAGCCTTGCGGTCGAAGGTTCGTGGGACGCCCCAAAGGCTGTCACACATCTTGCTAGCCACAAGGCAGCCGGCTTTGATCCGCTTGTGCGAGAAAGTGTTGACTTGGCCGCGAGAAGCGCAGTGGCAGTAACTCCTTCTTGATTTGTTGCGCATCATGTCCAAGCAGAAAGCAAAGATGTCGATGGTGGCTGCCAGCTCCAATCGAGGAAAGATGAGCTTCGGCAAAGACATCAATAGCACCAATTACCGGTATGGTTGGTCACTCTGAAGCGGCTTGGCAACAGTCCCACTCGACTCCTCCGAGAAGCAAGGCTAGCAAGCCGCTGGACTTGAGACAGTCGCAAGGCTGAAAGAAAGCCTCAACAATGGCTTGGCGGCAGCTTCGCATTAGCCTTAACTGCCGAGCTCTGTTCGCGCACGCCGTCGAAGTCACGATCAAAGACGACCGCAGTCAGGTAAGTGTTAACCTCTGGTCATATACGCTCGCAATGCGATACTCAAGAGCAGTACTTCGGCCAGCCATGTACTCTGGCTGACACAAACTCGTGCTCGAGGAGACACCACCACCACATCTTGAGACAAAAGCCCAGCGCAGTGCGGAAGAGTGCCAGAAGAGGTATACCCATCCCAGATATATACTTGCAAGAAGTGCTGCGAACGGCACAATTGACTCTGGTGAGTGTGTCTCGAGCACCACAGTCATGCGTAGAACGAGGAGATGCTGGAGACCACAAGATCTGGATCTGCATACTGATACGCAGACTCAAAGCCGGTAGTAGTTACGTTTGGGACCTTGAATGATGCTACGAAAACACGTCAAGGCTGCGAATGCATGGCCCCGCTGAAGTATTCTCTGCTCGTATCCTCCACCGCTATGCAGGTGAGTGGATTCGGCTGCGATTCGAGGCGAAGCCTTGATGCTGGTGCGATACGGATGACGAAGCGGTCATCCTCCAATGCTAACTCAAAGTCTTGCCTACCAAGGCTTCGCCTCAATCTTGTGGGAGCGTGGGCGGGATGATTCTGGGCGAATTCTACTTCAGAGAGCTGAAGTCACGACGGCTGAGCCTATGCATACATAGACACACAAGGCAAAATGCCGTTACAACAACCAGATATCTTTGGTCTTGCGGCGGCATCCAAAGCTCCCTTTCGGCATAGTCTCTCCGAACGTGAGCCCAGCCCTGGCATTCGATTCTGAGCCTGATTCCCCCGACCACAAACGCGCCGAGGAAGGCATTTGACGGGTCAAGCAGCCAGTCGGGAAGGATTCCTGCATGATATGCCCCCGGGCAGACGGGATGAGGAGACGAGACCATTGAACTTCCCAGTCGCACGCGCCAGAGAGCGCTCGATCTAGATGCGGTCTTCATCGGTCCTGTGCCTGCCTTGCGGCTTGTCACGGGCTGTACTTTCCACGTCGGTGGGACTTTTTCACTGATTTGCCGAATGTCGTATCCGGGCGGCCAGCTACCCAGAATCGGAAAAAGGTGGTGGGCAGACAGAGACCGATACTCGTAATCTTCAAACAACTTCCAGCGAATGCACCAAACACCAAGGCGGACTTTGCGCGTCGCGACTGCTACAAGACACGGCCATCGTGGTCGAATTAGACTGCATGCATGGTGCGCGCTAGTGTCCTCATAAGCTTTCGGCTTCACGGACCGGCGGCCACGAGCGAGCCCGGCCTCCCACTGCAGCCTTCGCAACTTCCCCGTCTGCTACTTTGTGCCGACATCCTTCGAGTGTTTACCCGACTCCAGCTCTTCCTCACGTCTCGCTCGCACGACACTGCTACTCCTGGAGCAGACTTCACCTCGTCGTCTTGAGTGCTTCCTCCCGACATCGCCGCGATGAGCGTCATTCTCACCACCGGTATGTTGTTCCGGTCTAGAGCGTTTGGTCGTTGTTGCGCCAGGCAGATTGCGCTGACACTGCCGCAGCCGGCTACGATCATACCATTAGGTAAGTCTGTTGGTGGTCCTGGTCCTCATTCCGGTACCCGGCCTCCGGTCTCCGCTCTACGACGCTGCTTCACCCCCTGTCTTCACTCTGCTCCTGCCCAGGAAGCCGTGGTGATATTACTAAAAAATCGAATGCGGCATGTCCACGGCTAAGTTCGATATGAGGATGTCGTTGGTCAAGAATCCGCAGACTCCACCATGTCCGCTCAGTGCACGTGTCGATTCCTTGATTAATGTTGGCCCCGCGTCCACGGTCCCAGGTTCTCGACATTTATTGCTTCGAAAATGGCTGGCCAGCTTCGACAGGCCCCAATGTAATCCCTGGCTGATCGTGCGACTTTCATAGATTTTGGGAGGCATTGAGTGGCATTTGCTCTCGTACCATACCACATCCAGACTCGCAAGTCAATCGACTGTGCATCAGTCCAGACAAGCGATTTCTTGCTGCCGCTGGCCATCACACCGTCAAACTCTACGATATCAAGTCTACCAATCCTGCTGCTGTCCTGACCTTTGAGGGCCATACGGGGAATATCACAGGTGTCGCATTCCATTGTGAGGGGAAGTGGATGGTCACATCCTCTGAAGATGGTGCGTGCGCATCTGTCCTCTCCACTGGGTATTCTGCCTAATCTGTCCGTAGGTACCGTCAAGATCTGGGACACAAGAAGCGGCCACATCCAACGGAACTACTCCCATGGTGTCCCTGTCAACGACGTTGTCATTCACCCTAACCAAGGAGAGCTGATTTCCTGCGATCGTGGAGGCAATGTCCGAATCTGGGATCTCGGCGAGAACAAATGCAGCCATCAACTAGTGCCGGAGGAAGACAAAAGCGTCGCTTCGGTGACGGTAGCTACCGATGGCTCTCTCCTCTGTGCCGCAGTGAGCTCCAGCACACACGGCGCCGTCTTCGTCTGGCGCCTCATCACAGTCCGAGACGTCACCAGCCTAGTTCCGGTCACAAAATTCAAGGCGCACGGGACTTACATCACTCGCGTCCTGCTGTCTCCCGACGTTCGCAAACTTGCGACCTGCTCTGCCGACCATACAGCGCGGATCTGGACTGTCGATCTCGAAAACGTGCCTCCTCCTGACGAGTCAATTGAAGACGAAGACGACACATTGGCTCGTCAAGGATCAGCCGAGGAGAATTCTGGCGCATTCCCGCTCGAGAACGAGCTAGATGGTCATCAGCGCTGGGTTTGGGACTGCGCCTTCTCCGCCGACTCTGCTTATCTGGTTACCGCCTGCTCAGATCATTATGCCCGCTTGTGGGAGCTGCAGAGCAAGACAATCATTCGGCAGTATAATGGCCATCATCGTGGTGCTGTTTGCGTTGCTTTGAATGACTACTCGGAAACCCGATGAGCTGTTCTCATCAGCTGGTTAGCGAGTCGGACAGGTTTTGAAATGTTGATCGGCTTTCCAACAAGAATGCCAGCGATCAAGCGAAGGAAATATCCGCGGACCGTATCTGGATCAGGTCGGGTCGAGTGCTCGAAGTGAGCCCTAACCACGGCGCTCCGTACGCTGCACTCTCCGTATAGCGGCTGGCCAGGTCCAAACGAAGCTTGTGATGTGCCTAACTTACTCGATCTGTGCATGAGTTTCGCTTGTTGCGATTAATATCTGTGCTGAGGAATTCCTTGCGCGATGGCATGTCCTACCTCGTCAGTCGCCCAGGGTTGCATATCGACCGTTTCGGGACGAGCTTCTTGTCGCCCAGCACACAAAAAGGTCGCGAATTCCAGATTCCAGAGTCAAGTGTGTACTCGATCATCAGCTGCTATTTGCAAAGTCTGCTTGTATGCAGTACTCATAGAGACGGCATCGGGAAAGGAGTAAAGTACGATTTTTCGTGACTATATATTGTGTTCACAACTAGACAAGTGTTCGCAAAAGCAATGGTTGTTCTGGCGAAATCCAGCGGCGGAAAGCCAAGACACTATCGTATTACCTCTCTTGGCCCCAACTGGTGGAGGGACTGGACGAGTGAATCAAGGTACCAAAGTGTAAGGCTCAGCGGCAGCATGGACGGACCAATTGGAGGAAGGATGGAGTATGAGGGTCGCCACGCTGCTTTATCGCTTGATCTCGATCTGACGGCTATGCGAGAGACTGCACATGGCAGCAGCTGTCAGAGCTATCCAAATCCGGTGCTCTTATACAGGATCCACTCATATACATTGTGGAAAATTGCTCGGATGTGTGTTCGCTAATCAGGCTGTGCGAACCAGCTTCCGCGAACTTTGGTCCTTCGCACCGTTAGACTTTCACTTGATTTTGGTCGGCCAGTGCCGAGCCACGCTTCCTACCCAAAGAAAAATTATAATTCGGCAGCTTGGAAGAGGGAATCCGCGCACAGTCGTTCGAACTACATGATGATCTCATTTTTTGTCTTGAGGGTGTTTGACGACGAATCTCTCTAAGCTTTCCTTTTATGCATAATGTCCGAAAGTTCCCTTATCTAATCCCGTTGGTATGCAAGGCGCGTAGAGACTGATAATAGTTCCATCGATGTCGCTAAGTGCCTCTGAGCAAAGACAAGAACGACACCATGACCATCAACCCTTCAGCCTGATGACTACTACCAGTGCACCGAGCATGGCGAGGTCGTGTCAAGGCTTCCGAAGAAGTACGTGGACATGTACTTCACACGCCTCGCATGAAAGCAAGCAGGTCTCGATCGCAACAGATGATGGTGAAGATCATGGCTCCGCGCAGGAGGCGCCATCAAACAGTCCCACTGCTGCAGTCGAAGCTCTTCCATCATCAACAACTGCTCCAGGGACACACATGTTCCCAGCATGCTCCACTACCACAGGCCATACCCCACTACTCCGCACCTTTGTCCACGCAGCATCAATCCGCGGCAGGCGCGTGCTCATCACTCGCACAGGCCAAATGCTCCGCATTGCGCTTCCAAAGTATAAAAAGTCCTTGGAATCCGGGTTCTGCTGAGTGTGCCAGATTCCCAAAGTACATATCGTTGCCAACCACCTAAACCCCTTTTCAGATCAGAGAGGGAGGTGACGAGCGTCTGGAGGAGCAATATCTGCCATCCGCACCTCCAGAGACGCGCGAGCAGCATTGCTTGCTCGCACGTCTTCGAATCTGGTATGATGCGCACATCCACGTGGTGAGGATGATTGGAATGTGGAATTTATCCCGAGTCAAATTGAGAATTTCTCGGAGATCTGGATCGGAGTTTTCAGCGCTATTGTGAGCTCTTCGGCGTACCGGAGTCCCCTTCGGAGGCTTTCGTGGGGGCAGTTGCACCTGAAGTTGAAGGGTACGGGGTGGCTGGTTACAACATCATCGCATTTGAGCTTCGTTGAGCGGAGTAGATCTTTTCCGAGGCTTTGCGGCAAGAAAGGGCCACGGGACGACTGATCCCGGTTGAGGAGACGGCATTGAGTACCTGAAGGTGAAGTATAAAAGGACACGACTGGGGCACCAATTTTCGCGTCTGCGCATTGGGCTTCGGCGTGCAGGGCTGTACGACTCCTTTGAGACGATTACGAAGACGTCAAGAAGATATCTCGTCATCGCCTCAGCGGATGCACTCGATAGAGTATGACTTTGCAAGAAGAATGATAGACATGGCTACCTAACGTGCCTCACAATCCACGACTCAATCTCAGCCCAGGATATCTCATCGAAGGAGCTCAACAGGTACTACTTCGTTGAGCCTGCGCTGCTGCTGTCGGGTCTGTTCATCGCTGCATTTGCAGCAGCACTGGCTTGAGCTGAGCTTTCTTTCCTCTTCAGGTCTGGACTCTGTGGAGGCTTCGAGAAAGGTCCGCGCCCGGTGTCGCTTGTGGGACTCATGATGCCACCGATGCTTGGCGAACGAATGGTGCTGATGCCACTCTTGGTGCTAGCAAGGCTCGGTCGTCGACTGTGACCCGACCCACCCTGCTCGGCTTCACGTTCCAAGAATTCGGACCACAACTCTGCCAGACTTTCTCGTTCGCGGCCTCCGATGGGACTTTCCGGTGTGAACTCGCCCAGAGTGGGTGTACTTGGTGTTCTTCTGAATGGCGATATGGGCACGCGGAGACTGCCTCCCGCATTGTTGAATCCCGACCCTTGGCGCAGGAGACCAGCTTGTTCTTTTTGCTGCTCGTCCCAGCCCAGCAACGCAGCAATGAGCTGCAGAATCTGAAATTTCTTGGGATCGCTGCGGTCGAGGTGTAAGAAGTGGAGGAAGTGGTTCGTCACCAGTTGGCGGTCCACGTTATCCTCAGGCTTGCCTCGTTTCAGGAAGCGCAGCGCTTTGGTTAGGTGATCGTTGAGAATGACGGCTTCGTGTCTCAGCTTCCCAATCAAAAGATTCTTCTCCTTGACCTGTTCCTCAAAAGGTGCAGTCCTTTCAAGCTCTTTCTTCGCTTCTTCGAGTGCTCTCTCCAGGTCCCGGGCCTTCTCTTGGGCAGTTTGGGTCTGGGCTTTCAGTGCGTCGCGCTGGGCCTGATTCTGCTCGACCATTTCGCGCAGCTCTTTCTTCCGCTCCTCCTGCAATTCCCGTAACGCACGCTGCAGGCCATCAACGGTGTTGCTCTGCATTTCCGCCTCGCTCCTAATGCGCTCATAAGCGTCACGTTGTGCATTGAGCTGCTCTTCCAGCTCCTGCGCTCTCTCCTCCAAAGCTTCTCGGCGAGCGCGCTCTTCGGTGGCCAGGATCTCCCAGTCCTGCATGGCTTGTTTGGCAGTTTCGTACTCCTCCCGCAGTCTCGCTTCTTGCATGATCAAGTCGTCTCTCTCCCGAGCCCAATTCGTCGTCGATGCGCTCGTCCTGCTCCGCAACGTCTCGAGTTCGGACGCTTGAGATTCCCTCTCGGACTGCAGTTCAGCGAGCTGTTCCTGCAGTCGTTGCTTCTCCTCTTCCACTGTCTTGTTCGAGGCTTCCAGCTCATCGATCTTTTCTTGACGCTGCTCCAACTCGGCCGCATCTGCTTTCAGCCTCTCGCCCATCCGAGCGCGGATGTCGTTCACTCGAGTCTGTAGATTACGGTAATTGGTCTCGGCCGCCTCTTTGCCCTGCTGTGACTCGTCCAGCTCTTGTTGGAGGATTGCCGTCTCCTCATTGTGCTTCTCCTGCAGACTCTCCAGCGATTGCCGCAGCTGAGTGACCTCCGCGCGCAAGCTGTCTCGTTCCTGCTGCATGGCGTCGAGTCGAGAAGCAGTATCAGAGCTCACGCCGTTGCTGACAGCCGCTCCCTTCGACGGCCGTTGTTGCTGCGACTCCAATTCTTCCTCTTCCTCTTCATCCGAATCATCGTGCGCATCACTCTTGGCTCTACTCTCTCCCTCGCCCGGAGCCTCGTTGGAGCCATTGACTGGTGCTGGGCCCGCCGAGCCGTTGGCCTTCTTCTTGCTCTTCTTGCTCTTCTTCTTGGCCACTGTACCGGTCGCACGTGTTAGCCGCGTCGTCCATATCCCCCCTCTCCCTCTCCCTCCACCACCGAGGCTCTAGCAATGCCAAGCCTGGACATCTAGCATCAGGCGGTGAGTGTAGCGTACCTGTCTTGGCTGGAGAATCTACTGCCGCATTGGCCGACGACATGGCGCGGAATCAAAATACCACCTTGAGACAGTCACAAGAAGTCGTCCTGGGAACAATCTCTCGACAAGTGTAACCTGGCCATCTCGAAGCGTGGCCCACTAGTCTGCCGTAGAACCACCTCTAGCGTACAAGGATGCTGCGGAACCACCGGTCACCACCACCATCACCACACACCTTTGCCTGTTTCTACGGTATACGGCTATCGTGATACTCTTCGTCATTCAGCCTCATTCACTCGGCACATGCTGTCATATGAATGCCACGCCTACCATATGGTGCTCGTCATGTGCTTGGACCGCCCGCCGCTCATGTCGCTCTACCTTCCCAACCTCCATTGATCTCTCCACGCTTCGACGTCACTCCCTTAGCCTTGCTTTGAACCACTCCTCATCTCACTTCGTTCTGGAGCCGCGTACGGAAAGCATCAATGCGGCTGCGGAGTGCCGTCCGCATACAGTAAGGATGCGGTGTCCCATCAATGATGCCATGTCAAGAGTTTATCTCATGCTTCATTCGACTGCTTGCCATTGGCTCTCGAAGATGATCTACTCCCGTCTGACGTCGTTGTCTACAACACGAAGGTCGGACACTCGAGTCACTGCATCCTCATCACAAGCGTCCCTTGAGCTGTGGTAGCTTTTTCCGATGCAGTAAGCATTGTGCAGCCATTTCCTCAAAGTTATGGTTAATACAACTACGAAGTCCATCTTTACTTCTCCAGAACCTTTACGTGCTCGCAGCAACACCTTGACTCCGATATCTAGCATCCAGAGCAGCATGGGCAATCAATTGACAGATAGAAAGTACATTCGTTGGAATGCTGAGGGCGTTGAGAAGATACCGCCTGGAGAGGAGCAAGATATCCAGACGGTGGCAGATCAGATCAACAAGCAACAGGAGCAGCAATTTGACCTTCACCGACATGTCTACACCGGCACCCATTGCAGAACGCAAGGGATTGTGAAAGGAACATTCATCGTTCACGACAATCTGCCACAGCACTTGCGCCAAGGCGAGCTTTTTGAGAAGCCTGGCGAGTACCCAGCAGCGTGTCGATACAGCACAGAGCCCGGAGCACCCGGCTTCCCAGATAATGTTCCTGCTCCACGTGGTTTTGCCATCAAATTGTTCAATGTCAAAGGCGAGTTCTTTGACGCAGGCAAAGACACTCCCACGCAGGACATCGAATTCAACAGTACACCCGCCATTGAACTGGCTGATGCTAAGACGACCAAGGAGATTTTCCACATCCGCATGAAGCTAGGAACACTATACGGCACGAAAGAGATGTACCAGGAGTTGGAAAAGCGGGATGACGCCGCGCTGCAAAAGGCCAGGTTCGAAGTGCCCAATAAGCCTTTGGAAACCCTACGTCTATACTCGCAAACCGCTTATCGCTTTGGAGATTATGTCTTCAAATACTCCCTCGTCCCAAATACCCCCACGCAAAATGGCTTCAGCGACCTGAACATCAAACAAGACCAGCACGAATCCGACGTGCTCCACCGCTGGCTCCAGAACTTCTCTCGAAAGTACGGCGCCGAGTATCTCTTCCAAGTGCAACTGCTCGAGAATCTCGAAGAACAGCCAGTGGAGTACTCCGGCACAGAGTGGGACAGTGAGAAGTATCCCTGGCAGACAGTCGCGACACTGCGCATTCCCCGCCAAGAGCCTTTCGATCTCGAGAGGAAGACCTTCTGGGAGGACCACATGCGGCTTGATCCCTGGCATGGGCTGAAGGCCTACCAGCCGCTTGGTAGCAGCAACAGACTCCGACGAGTGGTGTACAAAGCCAGCAGCGATTACCGGCGGAACAAGAATGGCAGGAAAGAGATCGCGGTTAAGAGTATCGACGAGATTCCCGACCCGAAAGGACGTCTGTAGGTAGTATATGCTTGTCTTACGACCAAATTTCTTCGACATAGCAACAGTCACGGAAGTTTCCATTTGTATTCCTCGTCGCCTTCATATTGGAACCTGTAAGATCGTTGTTTCACATCTGAACTCGAACGCGTCAGTCTCGGATCAAAGTCGTGCGGCAAGAGCGCTTGAGGCTCTCGGCACTGTAGGGACGGAGTCGTGCGGAGCCTATGCTGGTAGGTCCCGAGACGCTGGATGCTTCCAAGCCACAAACTCATTACAACAATGTGAAGCCGGATTTGCGTTTCGTGACAAATGGAGTTCAGGCCACCAGTCGACTGGCAGGAGTCCCTCTATTCGCCCATCTTCGCGCGTGAGGCCAGGCAAAGGTGCATCTTAGCTTCCTCATCAAAGAATACTCATACAAAGAGACTACTATGCATACTACAATTACATTCTCCACGGTAATTGCCACGTGCTTGAGGTTGCACTCATCTCAGCAGTATTCGTTCTCCTTCGAATCCAAGAGAAGACCTCTATCCCACCTACCGCTTCCAAAACGATCAAAGTCATGATTGTAAAACAGCCCAAGAATTATAGCACGGCCCAAAAGTGAATCAACAACACAGTGCCCTCCAATGATCAGGGGAACATCGCCCGTTTTGCTCCTTCTATGCTCCTCTATGCCCCCTCTATGGTCGAACTGAAAATTGACGCCGCAATACGCCTACGCTGAAGTAACTGAAGTTGTGATCCAAGAAAGCATGACCCCATACAAGTACAAGATCCCATCCTTCCCATGGGACCGTCATTGAGGTTATTGTCCGCCGACGTAAAGTTTTTATCGAACGAGGTGCGATTTGATCGTTCCGATTTGTTGGTAGTTGTGATTATCGTGTGCATCGCGAGGATGCCCTTCTAAGGCTCCGCGCTTTGTGAGCTTAGCCCCAGCATCGACGACACTGGCTTCCGCTTCGTGCGAGCAGTCTGTATTCGCGGTGCGCCTTGTATACTTCGTGGTTCTTTCATGAGGGTCGGGTCTAGCTTGCCCGGCGTGCGCCCAGTCACCGTTCTAGCATCACCCGGTGTTCGGCTCGTCGGAGGTGTTGCAGCAGCAGATCTCCACAGGTGATCCGATGTGTCACTCAAAAAGCTCGTATCTGATCGTGAAAAGAGACTCCGATGCCCACGATTCCGCTTCGACAGGATGATCTCGTCGAATAGCTGGATAGAAGGATCGTTCGCGCGGGTCGATTCCCGCTCGTGAATGAACTCGTTGAAGGCCTGGGTCTGCCTAAGCATGTTCATGTATTCACTGTCGCCGTGAGGTACGCTTCGAAGGAATTGATCCATACTGAAGTGGTAGAACATGCCTTGTTTCTTGCGCTCGCCCGACGCTGGGTGCATATACTTCCGATACGTGTAGAAGAGCGAAGCAAAACACCGGACAAAGGCAGCGCGGACTTGGTCAGCCCGAAACGCGACGGGGCACACGATACATACAGCGGGCGCACATCGGCCATGGATCGCGATACCACAGCCTAGAAAACGAGTCAATGCAAGACGGACAGGACTGGAAGGGTATACATACCATCACATCGGAATAGATCATCATCACATCTCTCCTCGCAAATAGTGCAGAACGTTTTGTGGTCTGCTCGTTGCCGAAGCAGACGGTGCCCTTCGGCCCACTTCGTTGTCTCATTGTCGCGCACCGGCTGCATCGGAGTAGATTGCATTATCGTGCTAGCTGCAAGCGTGCTTTGTGCGTAAACGCTCGGCGCGTAGGCGGATGGTGCGGCACCAAGAGTGGATGTGGACATGCTCGGGTGGTGTCCCATCATGGGCACACTAGGTCTCCGGACAGTACCAGTACGGTCCATGCCCAACTGTTCTGGCGTGTTAGTCTTATCTTGCGCAGGATGTCGGAGATAGAAGAGAGAGTGTACACTCGAATTACGCCTCGCCGAACTATCTGCGAAGTGACCTGAACGCTTTTCGCGCAAGGAAGCCTGCAGCGCAAATCCGGAGTCATTTCTGGACGTTGGCGTGAGAGGGAAGCTTCCCGAGACTGGAGAAGGTGCCGTGCTAGGAGACGGCGGCGAGCCCTCCGATGAGTTGCTATTGGCGCCTGTGCCCGTGGAGCTGGTTGAAGGCCTGTCGCTGCCACGACCGGAGTCCGGCCGCTGGTGCGAGAAGGCATTGAAGACTGTGGCGCGAGCAGTAGCAGATAGGTCAGAAGCGCTCCCGAATGTTGTAGAGCTTTCGCCAACGTACTGCGGCAGTGTGACTGGCGCCGCTCGTGAGTCGAAGACTTGGGAATTCTCTGAACAAAACGAATCGTAAGGGAATGTCTCGATGACATAGGGCGGCGGTCCTACTGGCACCCCGTAGCGGATGTGGTGCGGCGCTGCTGCCTGAAGCAATGCCTGGAGCTTTCGTCGTTGGGGCCTCGGCAGCATAGTCGGTGGCTCTGTGCTTTCAATTGAGTCTGTGTCGAGGTCCACGATGCAGAAGTCGTCCGTTGGCAGGTCATAGCTTCTGTATCTTCTTTCAATGCCTGCAATGTAAGGACATGGTGCCTCCAATGCCTGAATTAGTCGGTAAGGAAGGACTGGGATCAAGACGCCGCTCCATTTCAGCGGGTAAAGCAAGCTTGTAAGAGCAGCGCTCGAGAGCTGTAGCATCGCCGTGTGGGAGGAGACCAGAATGATTCGGGACTCGGCCAAAGCATACTCGAACAAGGTGATTATGTTCGGTATTGAGAGACATCGAAACAGTGCGTAAAGGTCGGTGTTTCGAGAGCCTGGAAGCTCGTTGATGGCCTCTTTCCTGGCGTACAGCCGTAGGTCCCGAATCGACACCTCGACTTGGGTTATGGAATTGATGGGACTGAGCGCTTCTATGCACAGATTGCAAACATAACGCTCCAAAGGCTGCCAGGTACCGACCTTGGGCGAGCTCGGCGGAACCCTCAGGATAGCTCCATTCGTCATGGGAACAACAACAGCCTTGAGCCACTCCTTCCAGAAGCTCGTGAGGCAACCGTCGCGGCCGAGGATACCGTAGGCACGAGGAATCCAGAATCCTGTATCGCCTTCGGTCAAGCCATCAATCTTGGAAGCTGCCCCATGCCGTACCGGCCGGAGCAAGTCAGCCATGAGGCCAATTTTCTCCTCGACTGCGCTGATCTCTTCCTCTAGCTTATCTCGCTCATCTGAACCTTGTGGAAGGCCTGGGAGTACGGCAAGTAGCCTGCTCAGTTTGGCTCTTTCTCCCGATAGTCGCTCTCCAAGACTGGCTGCCAATTCTCGCTCTTCCTGGTTCATGTTTGCCTTGCGCCATTGCTCGCATTGGTGCTCCAGTGCTTCCGAAGCAGCGTTGTTCAGCGGAACCCACATTGTAACGCAAATCCCATGAAGCCTGCTGTTATCCTGGTTCGTCATAGTGAATCCGTGCCATGTAGATCTGGGTCGTTCGTCCGAGGAGACTACCATCACGTCGTCGGGAAAGACGAACATGGGCACGTAGTCTGGAAATGCGGTTCTTCGTTTCGACTCGTCGAACATCGTCTTGGTAGGGTAGCGGTCCATCAGAACTGGCTCGTATCTCCTCTGCAAGGGATGCATGTTGGGTGTGGTTTGGAAAGGCTGAGGTACAGGAATGACTGAGTTATAGCCGCTCAAGCGCTTCGACTGCCTGGCAGTAGCTCGACTCATGACCGAGGATGACCTCTTCATGCTGTTCATGGTAGACAAACGCCTTCGCAAGCTTCCCACTCCGCTCTTAAGTCCGCCTCCATTGAGGCCAAGGGAGTTCTCATCCTGGGTGATTCGTACAGTTTTGGGGCGAGCCCGCTTGACCTGAGTCTGGGTCTGCGAGGTGACGGTGCCTGCTTCCACGTGTATGTCGGCCAGAAAGCTGTCTCGCTCCGAGGCAAACTTCTTAAGCGCCTCTTCAAAGGCATCATCGTCGAAGGTCGATCCTCCCAGCGGCTCTGCTCTGATGGTGGTGCTACTACGATTGCTTTCGGACAGCCTTTCTTCCGTGATATTGATGATACTGCCCACACTCTTTCTCGCTTCCCAGCTGTATCGGGAGCGTCTCTGCTGGACTGTGTCGTTGGGCGAACCTGGAGTGGTGGGCCTCGTCTGGCTGGCATTGTCGATTTCGAGCTCTCGATCCTCGTCGATGGTCGTCTCTACTGGCTCGACGGGCGGAGCGGCAGCCGCTCGTTCGTCGTATACCTGCGACGACTCGATGCCGCAAATGAAGAAGTAGTCGGCGAGCGGCGCGGAGGTGTCTCCATTAGATGAGGGGGTGGCATTCTTGCTCAGCCTGGCGGGAGCCATTAAGAAGCGAAACGGGCTGGGGGCCAAAGAGCGGACGTGCCTGTCACGGCACTGCGATGCAACGAGGCGGATTTGGGCAGAGTCGTGGCGCTACTTCATTGAAGTGCAAATTGAAGATTTGCTCGAGTGCGATTGTGGCTGCATGTGACGGTCGCACTGCAGTTGTCGCGAGAGCTGTCAGAAGTCTGCGTTTACCCGTTTCCGCGCCTTGTGCTATGTATGCGGGAAGCTCGGATTGTTTGACGGTGGACGGCAGCGCGGTGATAGCGGCCTTTGTTTCTGATACAGTACATAGACCTGTGGCTTTTCGTTCCCCCGTCCCGTCGCGCAACGTCAACGGGGTTCAAGTGTGGTGTTGCGCTTGCGGCCTGGGCTGGACTGGACTGGCCTGTCACCGGCAGCACGAGAAGCTGGATGCCGGGCGTTGGAGGGTTCAGCAGCAGAAGTTGGCCGTTTCGATGGGTTCAAGCACAAGTGCCACGAGGGACCAGGGCCTGGAATGAGTTAGAGTCAATCGCTCACTGCTGCCCACGGCGCTGGCAGGAAGAGAACCGTGGAACGCGTGCGGTTCAGGTCAGGGTAGGGCTCCGAGTGCCGGTGGCTGCTTCTGATGTGCCTTTTGTGGTCGTCCGTGTAGCAGCTCAGACGACGACGATGACCACGACGACCACGACAACGACGAGGACGGCGGCGGCGGCAGCGGCGGGTGGCAGTAGTGGGCCAGTGGACCAGTGGGCCGCAGATGCGCTGTACTGTAGCAAGAATGCTGACTGAAACTCCTCCACGCTGCGCGGACGGCGACGTAAACGAGGACCCTGGGCACGGGACTAGCAGTGGCTAGCAGGGAGTACTGTATCCAAATGATCAATCACACTCCTGGCACCTGCTGGGGTCGGCACAGTATGGCGAATGGAACGGGCGTGTCTGTCGCCGTGAGGTCTGGAGAAAGATTTCGCCAATCCTTCGTGCCCGCTGCGCTTGCACTTCGCCAAGAGCCGTTGGGGTTGGCGTCGAAGGAAATGGCAGAATCCGTCGTGGTGAGGACGTGTACAGTACTGTTGTAGAATTATTACTGTATGCTTCGCCGGCCAGAGATGCCGTGCACACCACCAACTGGCCGCCATCGACGTGCAGTCTCTCCAACGCGACACCACAATAATGATCTTCACACGCACCCGTGTGCAGCTCGTGTGCAGCTCACTACTGCGAGTCAGAAGCTTGCATCCAGTGCCAAACTTCGCAATTCCCGCCTTGCCGCCCTTCACACCCTTCGCCCGCTTCCTCTATTGTACAGTGTACCCCAAGACCACGTCGTGATCGACATGCTCGCTTCCTTGACCCCTCAGCCCGCCTTTGCAGTTAGCAGAACGCGTATTAGAGCCAACTTTCTCCCATCGTCAAGGACACTTTCCGGAGCTTTGTCGATACCAACCAGGGTCCTGGCTGCATCCCTCATCTCGTTCCTGCGTCTGCTGCGGGCCATGGATGGCCCAGCGCTTAAGGTGCCGCTCCAACAGCATTGGCCTGAACAGTCCGCTATGGTCCTTTGAGTAGGGATGGACACACCCCGTATCGAGAACTAGCCCCGTGTACACTGCACTACACAATACGGTACACTGGTGTTCGCATCCTGGGTGGGGAATTCACACGCGCTATACACCCTACGAGGCGCCGCACGCGAGGGTATATCAGCGTATCACATTCATCTAGCAATCCGTGTATATAGCGAGCGTACCTCGGAACGATTGGTACATGATGCGTCGCAGGCCGTGTCCGCCATGCACTGATGAATGGTGGCCTCCATTCCTCGTGGCACTGTCGGACGTTTGTGGTGGCGGATCTTCCAATAATACCTCTTTGAAGCGCAGATAAACACGCAAGGATATTGCTGGCATCGCGTCTGTCCACATCACTTCAGGGAGGATCCATGATGGTGATACACACGCCGGCCGCAGTCTTTTCTCGCACGAACTCTATCGGTGGGCCTCTTCCATCAACAAGACACTTTTCCTTCCACCACCGAAACTCCTCCTCTCCTGTTTCAACTCTAAGCCGCCTAGCGCCATGACCTTGGACAGATTTGGAGTCACCGACTGTCCAAGATTACCCATCCGAGCTCTTGCCGGTCTCTCACGCCAACTCGAACTCAATAATACGGTCCCCGCGATCAAGAATAGACTGCTTCTTATTAGAGCACGCTCGTTCGCCGAGCGCCGATCACGAAATTCCCTTGGCCTTCCTTGTCTCCCTGTCTTCGACCCTCTCCGCCCGGAAATATAGTGGGCTATCTGCATCGAGGCTTCACCTCACCTCTTTGTGCCTGGCTGGCGCTCTGGTCTGCGAATGGCTCGTCGGAAATGTGGGCGCACTGCGATGATGGGGTGATGGTGACACCCTCTCTCCCATGGGCAATGATTATAGCTACATTTCATCAATCAGATGAGAATCATACAACTAGCATTCCCAAAACCACCACGCTGATCTACCCCGGCGATGATTAGGAGCTTTCTGCAAATTATCCCAAAAGGCAGCCCAACGGCGGTTTAATCTGTAAATGGTGCTGGCTTTGCGTAGTTTAGAAGCCGCGGCGAATGCCTGTGACGACAGGTCGATCCCCGGGTTCTGCTTAATTTGGTACCTATTCAAAAGGTCTTGTACCTTTCGCTAGCTTCGCTTGGCTGCGAGCTACCAAAAACCTATACATGAAACCCCCCATGTGTAGCAATCGTTGTTTTGCATGCTATCTACCAGAAGCAGCACGCACCGGAGTCCTCTGCGACGGCGAGTCTGACGACTCCGTCGACTGGCAGAACATTCTCGTGGACTGCGATCTCCTCGGCGTCCAAATGAACCGCCTCGGAATGCTCAGGCCATGGGAAGCGGAATTAGCATTACTGATATGAAGTTGGTCCCTTCTTTGGCTTTTGGCTTTTGGCTTGAGCTGATGAAGAATCACCTTCGTTTCGTCGAAACGTTCGCCGAAGCGAGTTCTTACGGGCGACCAAGATCGAATACTTGTGATCTGGGAACCTAGCCGACCACGTTGCGTTTGGCAACGGTATAGGAGCCGGAATTGCCTCCATTGCCGTTAAAATACCAAGATGATTGGACCTATCACAAGCGGCGTAGACATCTTCAGCCACGTTGGCAAGCCACGTCATGATAGAAATGAACGATGATGTCGACCCGGTGAAGAAAGACAATCTCCACCTCAGCGGCTAAGCCGTGAAAATGTTCCACCTTCCCGCGACACGGGAAAAGCAGCTTGAGATCATCAGTCTGCAGCAGGTCAGAGTGAACACCATCATTATTCTGCCCCGCTGCCCACGGGCAATCACGATCTGCTATTGAGATTAGAAACCGCAGTGCGACAGGCCACCAGGCTTTTGCCGAACAATCGCAGTCGACAGAGATTCAGATGCTCAACTCCGCATGTGCCTAGCAAGAATGCTCAGCGACCATGATGGCTCGTCCATCAGTCTTCAGTCTTTACTGTCCTCGGCTCGCCAGCCATCCTGTGGTTAGGCTTCCCTGTTCACCCATACCGCTTCGCCAGTCTATATTCAGCTGGCCAAGAGGTATCCTACTCGTGGTTTCTTCGGGCACCTCGGTTTGCTGAAGCAGAAACATGATCTGTTCCACGTCCTGTGGCTTCAGAACCGCAGCCTCCTTGCTGCCGTGCCCATTGACAGTGGTACTACGTATTCCTTCTCTTTCCTTCAGCCATACGTTCTCCAAAACCACGCTCGCATCGCCCACGTTCTCAAGCTGAGCTTCCAACAACCACTGACGCGGAGCATCTTTCTGACAAACCTTGCGTTCTGTCACCTTAGATCGCACAGCTAGTAATTGCTGCGAAACAAATTGATACAGCTTCCTGAACGTCCGCGCGCGACCAGCACTCGCTGCAGTGCCATCGCTGCCCATGAGTGTCTCCGTATAGCTCACGGTCACGGCGAGAACATGCGGTCCCTCATCCTTCAATTCGTGTCCCAAAGTCCGTTGTAAGGTAGCGCCAGGCTTGAGATTCTCGCCGTCCACCTGATCGCTTCCAGCATTCCCCAATAGCAACGAGATCCCTTCCTGACGGCTCGGGGTTTGCAACTCGGCAGTGATCTTCACACCACCCACGCTCTTCCTCTGCATCCCGTCCGGAGGGAGTTCATTGTTGACGCACAGAGTACACGTGAAGGTCTCGCCGACGTATGCTGCGCCGAACGCGGACGGCAGTGTTAAGAGCGGACTCAACGGGAATGTAGAAGCGCTGTCTCCACCTGGGTGTGCAAGTGAGGCTCTCGGAGATATATCGAGGCCATCGCCGAAGGCCGTATGAGGAAGTGGGGTCTGAGTTGCAAGAGACGGGCGCGAAAGGCGAAGAACTTTGAGCGAGAGACTGTGTGGGCCCGAAGCAGTGCCAGAACGAGCACGCGTGTGTGTTGCCATGAACAGAGCTGGAAGAGCTTACATTGTGGTTGTAATGCGAATGGAAGAGCAGCGGATCAAGCTTGGACGTGGAGGAGACTGAAGCCACAAAACCTGGGGTCGAGGCGGAAATCCTTCTTACAGAATCTACATTACACCTTCAACGTGTTCTATAGAAGGCATATCTTGATCAAAACGTCATTTCTCCTAGCGACGGCTTGTGAGCCATGGTGCGGGAAGATAATGATTCAGACACACTTCTCCTGCAGCGATGCCCTCACCTCAAGCTAATCTCCAACACAGCCAAAGGTAAGTCCAAAACCACAGATCGATCATGATCTCCTCGCAAACCTAACTTGCGTTTTGAGGACGAGGCATATTCGCCGCCGCCTCAATTCCACGCGGCACAATTGTAGACATCTCCCCCGTTCTCATCCTAGAGATCATCGAAAATGTCGAACACATCGAACAGACATCCCTATATCATTATACATATAATTGGCCAACCAAGGCGGCTAACGGGGACGTTCAAACATCTCAAGCTGTTGTGTTTGGACTTGGCTCCATGTTCAACCATTCCACTCGACATCAGAACGTGGGCTGGCACCGCGATTTGAATCGTCGAGTCATCGTATATCGTGCTCTGAGAGACATTCCGGAAGGCGAAGAGCTCTGTATATCGTATGGAGATCATTTGACGTTCGTTGATGCTGATGCGCAGAGTTGCTCTGAGCCAGAAGATGCTGAGGATGTGCTGGGAAAGATCGAGGTTGATGGTTGAGGACTTCACTCGTGCAAAGGGGCACCGTTTGCACCTGCCTGCCGCAGACATATTTTCGGCATCTTGGCTTTATCGAAGACGTGAAATCTTAATTCTTGGCATCAGCCAGCTGGACGCTCTTTGTCGCCATTATTTCTATACGCTCGGACTTAAGCGCAGGTCTCAGGCTATGAGTTTCTCTAATACGGACCACTTCCCAGCATCCATGATGAATTGCCGATGTCGCCCTGAGATACAGATCTGCTGGAGCTAAGTCAACCCATCTCAGGCATGACACATTATGCTTGGAGATTGCGGTTGATACTGAATGATCAGAGGAGCAAATCACGAGGACGATTTCCGCAATCTCGCACTGGTCCTTTTGTAAGGAAGTCTCATCGGACAGCGGGACAACTCGCCCTTCCAGTATACCGCAGACAGCTGGCAAGGTTAACACTTCGTTAGCTATATGAGCGGGAGCTTTCATGAGATATTTGCTACGTCGACCATTCTCGGTGCTGTGTATACTTTCTCTTCGGAAATTGACCAAAATCTGCTGCCTGTGTTACGCTTGCCGTTTCCATTCTCCAGCACGCGATGCTGGGATTTATATTTAGAGCGAGGGCGTCGGAGGACGATGAGAGATGAAACGAGAATGAGGCCGGCCGGCGCATGCCGACATTTGTAATGCGTCAGCCTGGGACGACTTAATCCTCTATCTGGTCCAAGCAACTCTCCATATCCAATACAAACCCTAATCGCCGCCTCCTGAGGTCGGATGTGTTGCGCGAGTCCACCTAGTGAGACCGAGAACGCCATGACCAGAGTAAAATTGTTGGACCCGAATGAAATAGTTGGAGTAAAACCGAACTGATTGCTCGCACGACTGTGTTGATAGGGGGGCCGTAGTAGGGATGGTCCACAAAAGCCGGATGAGGCTACAGCAGCGACGAGGCCTTTGACCACAGCGGTCAAAGGGCTTCTACAAAGTACTTAGCAAAAATCAGAGGGAGCTCTGAAAGTGTGAGGAGCGCCTGGGGCTCAGTCGGAAATATTCACATCATTGAAATGTGGCCATTCGTAGACATTTCCGTCTTGCTGGACTAGGTGATCACACGCGACGTGGGACCTCACCTCTCCGCCGTGACCCTGCATGTGTGGCGTCACTGACACAGCATTTGTTACGCTCGAAACCTTTAGACCCCTGCCACCACGTTGCCACCGCCGTAGTGTTGTGCTTCAGGCTACGCCAGCTGCACCCTCGAAATGGAATGCAGATTCGCTTTGTGGAGATAGCTGTGTCTTCAATACAGGCCAAGAAAGGGCATCATCGTGACGCCAAGTTCATGGCATCTCTGTCTCCGTCATGTTACGCAGCAATCGATGCACTTCTCCAGCAAGATACAAGCTCCCACAGATGACAAGATTGTTGCCGGGCACCTGTTCTGCAGCTCGGGAAGCGGCCGTGAGTGCGCCCATGATATCGCTTTTGTAGGCGTAGGCCCCATTCAGTTCTGGCACTAAATCTTTCGCGACCTGCACTAACTCTTTCGAGCTCTTTGGCTCTACCCAAGGCATTCCATCAACAGGGCCAAACTCTACTGCAAAGAGCCTGTCTGAAGGTGCCAGAAGTGGTCGCAAGATGTCTTCTGCTTTTCTATCCTGGCTATTGGAAACGGCAACAACGAAGGTTACAGGTAGAGGTGGTCCTGAACCTCGAATTTCTTCGACAGTTCTCGCAAGCAGCTCAATACCTTGTTCATTGTGGGCTCCGTCCAGCAGGCAATTGCCAGCAAATCTTGTCAGCGAAGCGAGAGACAGCGTCTCTTGCCGGCCAGGGAAGACGTAATCTTGGATGACGTGCTTCATGTCTAGATGTAACTCTTGGATGTCGTGATAGTCCTGGCTTGAACATACAGGGAGGGCCTTAGGGAGTCGCGCCAAGGTGGACAATGCTGTCCATGTGCAAGTGATAGCAATCTCGCCGTTATGCTTTCGCCATTCCTCGCAATCAGCCATATTGTCAATGACAGGTAGTGCGAGCTGATCTGGAAGAACGATGGGCGCGCCCAGCTCCTGCGCACGTAGGCGGAAGACCTCGAGCACTTCTGGCGCATCTTGCTGCTGGTAGTAAGTAAGAGGAACACCTGGCTTGATTATTCCAGCTTTTTCGAAAGCTATCTTCTCATACGTGTCTCCCAGAAAATGCTGATGATCTTTGCCGATGCGCGTGATGGCTGTCATAAGTGGCGACGGGCGATATGCCTCCATGTTGACATCCCCACGCGGTAGCTCGTTCATGTTGCGCATGGGCTGACCTAGGATATTGGTAGCGTCCAGTCGGCCTCCCATCCCGACTTCGACCACGCCAATGTCCAATTTCGATTCGTTGAATGCGTGGAACGCGATGGCTGTCAAGATCTCGAATTCGGACGCATTGATCTTTTCAGAATCGTTCCTATTCATCACTTCCTCCTGGAGACGTTGCATCAGACTAGGGTCTTCTTCCATTCTGTCATACTGGCTGAGCTGTATGCAGTCCCACCGATTGACTAGGTGAGGACTTGTGAAGCGGCCGTGTCGTATCGGCTTGTGGCCCTGCCTCTGACGATAGCGCGACCGGTTGTAGACATTGAGCATCTCGGATATGTAAGAGCACACAGAGCCTTTGCCATTCGTGCCAGCAACGTGAATGGCCCGCCATGGTAACCGGGTTTTGTATAGCAATTTTTGTATACGCTGCAAGCCGAGCTCAATCATACTGGCATCTCGATGGGTGCGTTGAAAGACTGAGAGGAGTTCCGATGCTCACAGGCCTGGCGCCTTTTTTATTGCCTTACATAACGGTCCTGCCTCAACAGTCGTTCCGCGCAGTATGTGGACAGACACTCTTCCACGACCCCAGAGTGCGAGTGTGCGACAATTCCGATTTGGATCTGGATGCGAGAACACCTTTGCACAAATTGCTTCAATTGTGATTCGCTGTAGATTTGACGCTCAAGCCAGCCGGAGATCCGACCGCGCCCCCTCGTGGCGCGGCTGGCTGGGGAAAGGCTCGTGCAGAGGCCGAAGAAAGCACGACCTTCATCGCCATCGACGACGAGAACAAGCTCAACCACCCCCACCCCCCCAGCTCTGCCCTTTCCCGCCCTGTCACCTGTCCGCTCCGCTCCCACCGCCTCAAGAATGGGCCTTCCGTAAGCATCCCCGACCCGCGCGCGCAGAGAATCACGCGATCACCCCAGCGATGAGCCGCAAACATCAACATGAAAACAATCAAGGCTAACACACGCGCGCAAGAATATGGCGCAACCCGGACGAGAAGAAGTGCGGCAGCAGGAATGCGCCCAAACCCGACCCGACAGCGTGTTTGCGCTCGTCTATACGTCGACGGTCTTCTGTCCATGGCCGTCGGGTGCGCGATGCCGCAGTGCTTCTGCCTCGCTTCACGCGATCTCCTCCGCCTTCCAGTGGCTTCAGCGGCGCGCGCCAACGGAGACGTGTCGATGATCGCGGCGTGCCACCCATTTCGAATCTACTAGAGGCAGTTCCACCACCTCCACCTCCGCCGGTTCCAGAGTCGCGAAATTACTGGGAAACAAGCACAAACCAAGCAACTACGCCAGGCGCATCCACCTTAGTCAACGCATCAACGGCAACAGCAGATCAGCAGCGTAATCTGAGGCTTCGCGAAATCCGCAACCGAGCCCGCAGAGAAGAATTATTTGGCTGGCGCGGACGGCCAGGCCACGATGTTGAGATAATTGATCTTGGTAGAGACGGAGATGGAGAATTTGAAGAGAGTGGCGCATTGCGACGCTCTCCCACGCCACCTGGAAGCCGCGACGATCCAACTGTTCCTACACACACGGTCGTTCTCAATCCTGGAGAGCCGCTGCGGATCCTAAGGTCACCAGAGCCTATGCGCACTCGCACGAGGCCGGACTCGCGAGACGGAGCATCTGCACGACGAAGCACTCTCCCTACCCCTCCGTTAGATACATCTGGCCCTGATGACAGCTTGTTCGTGCCGGAGTCAGAGCCTGAAGGTTCACGTCCCAGCCTCAGACGAGCCCATCCTCTCAGCAACATCTGGCGGCCTGGCTCGCCTGTCAACGGTCTGGGTGATCGCGAACGTAGTCCGGAGTCTAGCAATCCATGGGAAACAATGCAAACCACCATCACTCCGGACGAGTCATTACCAAGTGCAGAGAGCAGCTTTACGAGCGCCGCAGCTAGCCACTCGTTTAATGCCTCTAGCAACAATACGCAAATTACTGATCAGGACAGTCGAGTCAACTCTGGTGACGACAGCGACTCTCTTTCCTCGGCAGATCCAGACGACCTCTGTAACGATGAAGAAGTCTTGACCACTGAAGCGTTCGCTGAGGATGTGTACCTCAATGAAATGAGCACACTGGAGGGACGTGAACGTATAGCGCGTCATCAAGAAGCACGAAGGCAAGAAGGCAATCGCTTTGCCCTCGAACGAGAACCACCAAGTGTTGATATCGGATTCAGACTGATCGAAGAGGCGCTGGAGAGCGCGGAAGGTCGCTCTCGGGTTCTGAATATGCCCCACAATTCTTCTGAGGAGAGGCAACGCTTCGAAAATATGCTCGCGGATACACAACGAGCGAGGACCAGATCGCTGCGCCGAGAACGCCGCACAGTTGAGCAGAACACCGGATTGAGGAGCCCAGATGGACCTATCGAGAGCTACATGAACCGACCGCGGCCGGAGTACAGCCAAGAGATTCGGGATGCCGCTCGCGAGACCAGAGACCAAGTAAACCAATATTTCCGCAGATACGCCAACCTCTTTATCAATGACGTGCCATCGCACTCTCGTGCCTATCTAGATGGTACTTCACCTCCCCCAGAATACGATAGTGCGCAACATGATGAGCATGCCATGGTCTCGCGCGATGGACCTGTGTCGCACCCGGTCAGCCCTCCCAGTCAAAGAAGCGAGAGAGAGGTATCAGCGGCGCTTCTCAGTGGCGACGTTAACAGCAGCGATGTTCAGGACCTCGATTCTATGCGCCGGATCGTGGAGCGACTTGCTGCTAGAGACGACGTTCCGGAGGAATGGTGGATGAGCATGGGTCTGAATCTGTCTCGTTCGAGGCCACAAGAGCGATTTCCAAGACGACGACCAGGTACCGTAGTGGCTGGCCCTGATGAGCCTACACCAAGAGTACGAAGTGGTAGGGTCGATAGACATGACCGCGGGAACTCAAGGCTATGAAGGAGTTCGAGCCATGACGTGTGATGTGTTATGAGTGTGAATGTGTACTACTACGGTTCGAACGACAGCTTGGGGATCAAAAGGCTGGGCGTTGCATGAGTGATACCAAAAGGACATACGAGTTGAGGTTAGCTGGTTCTTGACCTCGACCGGCATGTCTGCTTAAGATCAGTTCAACAAGTTTGCTGCTATCGTACCCGCACCACGTGCAAGACCTGCCCCAAGTCGATCCCAAAATCTGCTTTATCGATCCGACCAGCAGCGATCTGAACGCCACTGGCGCAGTACTCATGCCACGACTCAGCGCATTCCACTGGATCAGGACACTTCCGAGGCTCAGTTTGCTGATTGCTCCAGTACAGTGTAAGCAAGTCCGGAGGATCCAATCCGTGCTCTTGCCTGAGTCCATCTCCTTCCGTAGTCCAAATTCCCTTACCAACCCGCCACGTTTACATCCGACATCTTGATCGCCTTCTGCATGTGCTTTGCAAGACGACTTTACGTGCGCCCACAAAACTGCTTCTCTTCTCAAGCTCGCGACAATACCTATAGACACACTTCCAGGACCCGAGAACTCCAGTGAACTATTTGCCGAAGTACGTGAGCCATGCTGCTATGAGTCTCCGTCGTGAGTTCATACCAGATCTTGTCTTTCCCTGAGCCCTGACGCTCGTTCAACAGAGACTCATTCAAGACCAAAACTTTTGTGGTACGCTGTTCGCTGCCTGTGCTTGTTACGCCATACGACGAACTCGTGCATCGTCCGCTTCTCGATTCTGGGAATGGGCATTCTTACCTTTCTGAGTGTCCGGTGCTGGTCACCTCCTACGGGACCACGGAAAAGTTTTGCTCCAGCTATGCCTGATATCTGGTAAAGGAGAACCAAATTAGTTTCCCTTTCTGTTTACCCATGCTCCTCAGTGGGCGGTACGATGCTTAGCACAGTTTGCGAGAGATAAAGCACGAGCGATTGGGCACACTCACTGCAAGGACACTCAAAGGCAACACGGAGCACGATGTGAATGGACGTTTATCGGGCGTCATGTGCTTCATATGCATACGACTCGCGTGATGGCAAGTCAGCGCAACACGTTCTCATTCCACGGTGATGCTCTCTAAAGTACCCCTGTGGCTCATGCGGCTTCCATGTGAAAGGGTCCTGCTCAACTTATAGAAGCAACCAGGATTGGAACAATGCCGCTCTTCAAACGCCTGTTTCCCGACGCCTACATGCAGGATATGTCGCTTACGAACGTGGCTTTTCCTTCTTCTCCTTCCACAGAGCGCTGAGACCAACACCGGAGACCTTGACGACCTTGAATCGCACACCAGGAATATCACCCTTGGCCTTGCCCTTTCGACCGAAACCAGCGAGGAGGACCTCGTCGTTCTCATCTACGAAGTTCAGGCATCCATCGTTTGGCACTGTGCTTCAGTTAGTGGCTGACAATTGAGCGCGTGATCTGACAGATCATACCGAAAGCAGTGACCTTCTTTCCGTTCTTGATGAGCTGGACACGAACACACTTTCGGATGGCGGAGTTGGGCTGTTTTGCCTCAACACCAACCTTTTCAAGGACGATGCCCTTGGCGTGTGATGAACCCTTGTATATGTTAGTCATGTCCTATGTCTCTGAGTGTGTGCCATTGATCTCCTCTTCTTTTCAACTTCTGACGCCTCCATGGATCGGTGTTGAGGTGACGGTATTGCAGAGGATACGTACTCCGAAAGGCGAGGACTTGTATGCGGTACCCAACAGTCTCTTCTTGTAGTGGAGATCGGCCCACTGCTGCTCACGGCGGTGATTGCGCAACTTGCGCGCAGCCAACAGTCCTCTCGGCTTTCCCTTACCCATCTTGACTGCGGTTGTACGTTAGCCTGGCGTTCTCGAGGTCTACTTCGTGCTCGGCTGGTGGCGGACGGAAATGGAAGTGCTGGCAAGTGCTGTGCTTGTACGGTATCCAATGGCCAAGCATGCCGAACTTCGAGCCAGTCTCGCATGCGATATGCTCGGAGAGACTCACCGGTGTTGTTGTGGTCGTTGGGTGGATGGGGTGCTTCGTTGCAGACGTCTCGAAGTCAGTGTGTGCAAGCTGCGATGCAGATTTGAGAGAGTGCGGGAGATGTCTTGGCGGGCCGTGCACTTCTCAGCACGACTGCAGCAGCGCGTTGCTGGCCGCGATTATGACTGGCTCGCTCGGGACGGACGCTAGCGGTAGACTGCATCTCCTCACTTGGCCGCAACTTCAATCAGATGCTGCCGCCAAGAGAACGACAACTCCTCTACACGTTCATCACGACATCCTGCGTCGCTTCAGGCTCCAGAGAATGCGATGCAACATGTGCATCTGGGTAAGTCACATGCTCTGATGCCGTTGCTCACATCGCCGTCGCGAGAACTGCACTCCTTCGCACAGCGAAGCTTCAGCACATTGTCGTCGCCACAGCAGCTCCAGACGGTAGACATGTAGCGAGGAGATTTTTCGTCATGCTTCATACTCTCACCCTCTCAATTGCCGTGACCATGCTGGCGGCAAAGTCCTCTCCGGTTTATCGCTGTACGGCATCATCTTCACCTCTGACCGTTACTACTATCGGATGTCAGCCGGAGCCTGGATAACTCAGTCGCCCCTTTACCGCGTTTGCCGTGACAGGTCTCCCATGTCTGCTCCACGCCTACCAATCACTGCCAGGCAACGAGAACGATCAGGTCATCCTCCCGTACGAGAAGCTGATTTGTGCCACCATACTCCAGAGCCGGCGGCAGATGTGTTACTTTGGCATCGGACCAACATTCAGCATTAGATGTCGCTTTCAGCCTAGGCTCGTTTGGGACGTCAAGTAGGTAACCTCGGCCCTTGGTTTATTGGACATTAACCCCAGCTATCCCCGCCAGCGCGTGTATTGTTACGACAGTACTTCGTCGAGTCGAACGACAGCTTCATATAGATAGTCTTGGTGTGCCAGTGTCGCGCGCAATCCTCCCATCAGTCTCGCAACTAAACACAGAATACAACGCATCCAGCACCATGGCCGCCAAAGCAGCGAAGAACAAGCCACCGGTCTATGTCCTCGGTGTAGGCATGACCAAATTCATCAAACCTCGTGGCAAAGTCGACTACACCGAGCTCGGTTTTGAGGCTGGCGTCAAAGCCATGATCGACGCCCAAGTCAACTACGACGACATGGACGCAGGTATCGCATGCTATTGCTACGGCGACTCAACCTGTGGGCAAAGAGTCTTCTACCAATTCGGGATGACCCAAATCCCCATCTACAACGTCAACAACAACTGCTCCACCGGCTCGACGGGTCTGCATCTCGGCCGCACAATGATTGCAGGTGGCATGGCCGAAGCTGTCCTCGTTGTCGGTTTCGAGAAGATGAACCCAGGTTCCCTACAATCCTATTTCCTCGATCGTGCCAACCCAACCGGAACCACAGGTCAAATGATGATGGCTACACGAGGCCGCACAAACGCTCCTGAAGCCGCACAACTCTTTGGCAACGCGGGACGAGAATACAAGGAGAAGTTCGGCGCAAAGAACGAGGACTTCGCAGAAATCGGCCGCATTAACCACGAACATTCCAAACGCAACCCTTACTCCCAATTCATGCAAGAATACACCCTCGATGAAGTCATGAAGTCGACCATGATCCACGAACCTCTGACCAAGCTCCAATGCTGTCCCACCTCAGATGGCGGAGCGGCCGCGGTCCTCGTCTCCCAAGCTTTCCTCGATGCACGACCACACCTCAAAGAACAAGCCATTCTCATCGCCGGGCAAACTCTCGCGACCGATGCCCCGTCTCTCTTCTCCCGCTCGTCCATTGACTTGATGGGCTACGACATGACCAAGTACGCGGCCAAGACAGCCATGGAGGAGGCCGGCGTGAAGCCATCCGATGTCAAAGTCTGCGAACTCCACGACTGTTTCTCCGCAAACGAGATGATCACCATCGACGCTCTCGGCCTTTCCGAACACGGCAAGGCGCACCTTATGGTCCGCAACGGCGATATCACCTACGGAGGTAAAATGGTCATCAATCCCTCTGGAGGTCTCATTTCCAAAGGTCACCCACTCGGCGCCACCGGCATCGCGCAGTGCAGCGAGCTGGTCTGGCATCTGCGGGGTTGGGCGAACAACCGTCTCGTCCCCGATACTACGGTTGCGCTGCAGCATAATTTGGGTCTGGGCGGTGCGGTGGTGTGCACGGTGTACAAGAGGGCCGACGGTGGGGCGCCGAAGAAGGTGAGTGATGACGAGGTGGCGAGGAAGACGAAATTTGGGTACAATCCTGCTACGCAGGCGAAGGGGTTCACGAAGAAGCAAGCGGATGAGGTGAGGAGTAAGAAAGCGAGGAGTGAGTGGGCCCTGCAGGATATCGAGAAGAAAGTGGAGAGTAGGTTTTAGAAGATGGTGTGCATGTGCGATGGGACGAGATAACAGGACCAGAAGACAGGTTCGTCGAGAGAAGAAAGTTTGCTGTATATCATCATTCATAGTTCGGCGTACCGAACGCAGCTGGCAGCTAAATGGAAGCGGAAGGCGCTCCCATGTCTCTACCTTGAGATGAATCTTACTTTCCGAAGCTGATTGCTTTGGTCGGATCCCATGTCGTCCCTCCAGCTGATGGTTTTGGCTGTCCATTCGGAGGACCCCCAAACACGATCGGCATGTTCTCGTTCCACGTCTGGTTCTGCGGCACAGAAGGACTCTGAACAGCAGCTATAGGAGGTGGATTTGCGCTGACCCTTTGCGGCACTGGAGCTGCGAGAGGTGCTTCGGAAGGTGCTGTAGGTTGTACGCTGCCCCGACGACTTGCAGCCTCCGCTGCCCTTTGATGAAGTAAGTGCTGTTGCGTATCCTGCTGCAGCTGCAGACCAGCCATGGCAGTTGAGATATCAGCTTCCATGCCGCTGGCTTCTTGCCGCCGAGAGTAATGGAAATTCCGGCATTCGTCTCGAAACCGCGTGGTGATCGCAGCGAGGTCATTGTAGAATTTGCGTCCGGTCTCAAGGTTACGCATAATCTCCTTGTAAGCGGTATACGCATTCTCCAGATTTTGCAACGCTGTTTCACGCTCTTTGGAGCTCAAATCGCCCCGTTTCGCTGTTTGGAAAGCATGGCTTGCCTGTTCTACGCGACTAAGTAGTTGATCTTGTTCGCGTTCTTCGGTCTTGAGCCCAGTTTGATCAACATCGTACTTCTTGAGCCTTTCGTCGAACAGATTCTCGAATTGCGATGCCTGCACTGGCATCATTGGGAACTCGCGTTCAAGGCGTGCAGCTTCGCGAAGCAGATCTGGGTTGACATCGTCTTCTTTGGCCTTCATGCGAAGGGCTTCCACCTTTTTCCGTCTCCGGCTCTCAAGTCGACTAACCTCGTTCAGTGTTGCTCGCAATTGGTTTGCTTCTCTCTCGACCTTTGCTGTCATTGTGGCTCGTCTGGAGGAAGGCACATAGTCCTCCAGATCTCGATCACTGCCACTCAGCAGTCTGATGAGTGACTCGTTTTCGCGAAGCTTTGCTTGCACGGTCTTGTCGGTCCGGTCAGCATCCTTGAGCCAACCATCGATGGCGTTCACTTGTTCGTAGAGCTTGGGCTGAGCGTCTCTCCCAGCACGGCGCGTCCATCGATCGGTACCGAACTTCCTTCGCGCCGCTTCGTCTTCCCCAGCCTCTGTTCTTAACAAATCAATAGCTTCCTGGTAAAGCATTCTATTGTTGGCCTTCAGTTTCTCGGTGTCTGCTATGGTGTTATGGAGCCGGTGAACGCCACCCGCTTGCCGAACCTCATCCGCATGACTTGCCAACCCTGGGGGTAGACCAAGAGGCTTCTCAAGGGCTTGCAAAGATCCAGGCAAATTAAGGCTTGACAGAAGTTCGTGTATTCGAGCAGTCATCGCTTCCAGCTCGCTGATGATGGCGTTGTTCACAAGCCGATCTCTCCTGTCAGCATATATTGAGGCCGCAACGTGCACGCTGTATGGTACGAGTTTGGAAAATAGAGGCCTGCCGAGCTCGGCGTGATCACCAAGCATGTTCTGCGACTCAGCGACCTCTTTTGGAACACGGGACTGCACCATAGTCGCTCGATCTAATGGTCTGAGCTCGCTCTTTGGTGGCTCAGGTTGCAAATATATCGTATCATTGTCTTTTTCGGCCCTTTTGAGGTTGTCGGCGAGCTTGTTTCTGAGTCCTTCCAGATCTCCCGAGACCGTTTTGTTAACATGTCGCGACTCAGACATTCCCAGAGTGGCAGCTTTCAGACCATCTCTCAGCCTCGCCACTTCCTCTCCATACTTTCTCTTCTCCAAGCAGTCGCATGCAGCTCGATACTGAGCAGCCGCGGCAAAGTGATGATGCTTCGCATTCATGTGGTGTATCCACTCGCTCTTGATGCTGTCCGACTTCAAGCTCCATTCATTGGCGTCGTTGTATAGATCGCTGACCTTAGCAGCCAGCTTGGCGACGATGGCGTCTTTCATGCCGTCCTTGACAGCTTTAGACCAGAAGCACTCCTGAGCTTCGGCGAGCATCAGTGCTTCTAGAGCTTCTAACGTGCTTGGATCGAGGTTTTCTGGCGGTGCTGCTCGCATGTCCGGCACCACGTTTTCTCTCAAGTGCTTGAACGTTCCTGCAGCAAAGCAGAAGTTGTTGGCGGCATTTCTAAGTCCATCTCCAGTTTGTCTGTTCGAGGACAATGCGAGCTGCGAATACATGGCGGCGAGGTTGAAAAGAACGTTGGCGAGTTCGAAGCGGATGTTGTTCTCGGTTTGCGGTCTGTCGAGATGGTAGCCGAAGGAGGGATACCAGACGAAGTTGGCACCTATCTAAGTGCGTAATCAGCCATCTCTTGCACGCCCCATACATCCCTACTTGGGACCTACATCCACCGGGAATTTCCCACCCAGATACACTAGCTGTGCCGCATACGCCTGAATCTTCCTGACACCGCTGGCGTGCGGCTCGAGCGCGTTGACTGCATCTTTACGAAGCTGATCGATGACCTCGAGGTCGCGCGCGAACGTGTCGGGATGCTGGTCATACTTGGTGGATATGTGGTTTCGGATGGCCTCAGAAAGCGTGATGCTGTGTGTCCGTCGAAATGCTACTTGGAGGATCTGGCCGTTCTGCATCTTGGCGACTCGAATCACGATTGTTTGCACATATCACGCTAGGTCAAGGTGTGCGCAAGCATCGCGAGTCGACCGGAAAGGCTGGTATACAAGCGTGTGTTCACAGCGATCCACTTTTTGGCGGCCAGTCAAGTGAGTGACCTCAGAGCACAGCCCGCAGAAGCAGAGCCGCACGGCGGGGTGCCATCTTGTGAAGGTGGCGCGGCGTGTCGTGGCGCGGAGACGGAAATAGAATAGATGCCCGGTATGCTTCTGAGCAAGTATCGTCTCGAATAGGTAGTCAGGACGTGATGGTGATTGAGCACGCGATTCTCTATTGAAATTGAACCAGTGCCGATTGACTTCCCTTTGTCTCGTCCACCTGCGCTTGCTCGCTACGCTTACCTCTCCCATTGCCCGTGACCAAGCACTCACCGAACATACGTCTACGCTGCATTTGCGAGCAATCAGCACGACCAAGGACCTGCACTCCAGCCCTCCCAAGATGTCTGAGCACAAGTACAAGTTCAATGTCACTATGACCTGCGGTGGATGCTCTGGCCAGATCGAGAAGGTCCTCAAGAGGCTCGAAGGTACTACCGTCCTGCTGTCCTGACATACCCGCTTGCTATGCTGAGAGTGGTGCATACTGACAACCCGCTGTGCAGGTGTCAAGTCCTATGAAGTGTCTCTCGAGACCCAGACTGCCGAAATCACCACCGACGATTCCGTCAGCTACGCACAGGTGCTTGAGAAGATCAGCAAGACAGGCAAGAAGATAAACTCTGGCGAGGCTGATGGGGTTCCTCAGACTGTTTAGGCAGATACCTGGTGCAAAAGGGCCTGTCCTAGGGGCATGCAGTGTTTTGGAATGTGAACGAGCTGGGACTTATCTGCATGAAGACGAGATAGCATGCAACATTGGATGCTTTTCCAATCATGACTGCTGGATTTTGCTTCCAGCTGACTACTTCGTCTATGGGGAAAGTATCAGTCTCCATCTTTGTATTCGATTCTCTACAGCCGATGCGGCTCGTACCTCCACCCATCGCCACCCGGACTGACAGCGAGCAAAGTACCACAGTTCCTTCAATCTACATTGTAAGTGTGGTGTCCTGAGTCGCAGAACCCCTCATTAGACCATGAACTGTTCTCTGCGGACGATAAGGCAGTAGACCATAAATGCACACCACAGCGAAAAGCGGAGCCTGCGCCGCCTCGAACAGATATGCAGAGACTCGGTAGCCTGCAACAGGTTAACTTGTTCCTTGGGCATAATGGTTGCAGATTGTCAAGTTCCACAGCACAATACATGCACTCGCCGCTGGAAACGCGATGATACACCTCTTGCACTTCCATCTATGCTCTTCCACCCCATCCTGTCTGCCACATCTCCTCGAACTGGAGTTAAACCACCCTCTACACAAATCTACAACACTCAAGATTGGAAACACCAACTCCACAACCACCGCAAGCTGCCCACACCGCTGGATCAGCGGCATTCAAAGATCAGTAATCTAGTGTTTGTGCGGACTTTCTGGCAGGTCAAGGAGCAAGGACAGACACTAGAGACCCCATGCCGAGGCAGTCAGGTGTCCGCGGTATCTGATCGTTGCAGAAAGCAGTAGCAGGGAACGACAGGACGGATGTCGTGCGTGCGGAGACATAAGCTATGGAATGTTCGGCTCGTATTTGCGTTCCCTCTGATGAATGCTTCACGTGTTGACCGCTGCTAGAGTCGAACGACGTTCAGCTCCGAGTATCCTGTCCCCCTTGGTTTGTGCTTCGTGAAACATCATTGTCAGATCTGTCACCTTGTAGCCTTGTCCGTTCCAGCATTGTCTACCTGGCGAAAAAGACAGGTCTTCCGCCTGGGTTGGTCTCGTATATGACGGCTCGTATTGGAAATCATCCGGACTGGCGGTGGCTTGGCATTCTCGTCACGAATACGAGGTCTCTTTGCGCTGTACGTCCACTTCCGCCTCACATATCTCTCTGCAGTTTTCTGGCAACTTCTCGTTGGAAGAGATGCTTCGGGTGCATTTGCCAACGAGACAGCGAATGCGCGTGTCATGTGCTTGAAGAAGCGCCTACGATGGACGAGGGCACGACACCGCCAAGCAAGCCAAGCAAGCCGGTCAGCCTATCGCGGCAGACGCATCGGAAGAGCCGCTTTGGATGCATTGAGTGCAAAAAGCGTCGTGTGAAGGTACGTGTAGGCTTCCAATGCCTTCACGATCATGGTGGAAGCGTCAACGGATTACGGACAGGGCCGTCCGGATTGTCGTGCCCCTTCACGAAAACAATCACAGCTGACCGGTTAAAATCGCCAGTGCGATGAGACGAAGCCACTCTGCAACAACTGTTCCAGACGATCGACCGCTTGCCACTTTTCGAACACCACCGGCGGACGCACTCAAACACAACCATCGACGGCAAGGCCAGTGAGTCAGGAACCACTTCCGCCTGCTCATCGTGCCTTTGAGGCCGCTTTTTCATGCCGCTCGACCTCCCCGCCATATGTCGGAAACGGGTTGAACGAGGGTGTCCATCATGACACCCTCCCGCCCATACAGTCTGTGACAAGGTGAGATTGAGGGAATGCATATAGAGTGAATCCCTGGTGTTTGGAACTTGTGATGACCACTTAGCTTTGCAGTCCAACGATCGGAAGTAGCAGACTTAATTTCGACCTATTCGACCTCGAGCTCTGGCACCACTGGGACAAGGTCGTTTGTTATTCATTCGGCGATGATGGTGGTGATATCTTCCTGCGGGATGTTTACAAGACTGCGTTCAGCAATCCATATGTCGCCCAACTCACCATTGCCATCTCTGCACTACATCTAGCAAGAAAGGACGAAGTGCGAGCTCTGGCCTGCATTGCCAGATCTAAAACACATCAAAGCAACGCCATCAGTGGCATGATGGCTATGAGGTCCGATATTACACAAAGCAAGTGTACCGAGCTGTACATAGCCGCTTGCATGCTCGTGTTCTGCAGCTTTGCGAACGGTCCTCAGCCCGGACAATATCTTGTGTACAGCGACCACGGCGAACCAGAATGGCTCGGGCTTCTCAACGGCGTCAAATCCGCACTGGATCAGGATCGATCATCAATATACCCAGAAGTACTCCCGATCTTCACACCAGAGCGAAGCAGAAATGCCCGAGTGCCTCCGGAAGACGTGCTACCTGGATTCAGCAGACAATTCGACAAGCTGCGGCAATCTATCGAATTGCTTCAAGCTGAAGACCATTCTTTCAAGAAGTATCTCGTGGCTCTGGAGCAGCTTTGTGAATGCTATACCAATATATTCGAACTCGACGGACCAGGAAGAATCAGGGCCGATCCACATATGGTTTTTGCTTTCTTGTACCAGTGTCGAGAGGAGTATACAGGCTCTATGCAGTCCAAGAAGCCCATGGCTCTTGTCATTCTGGCACACTACTTGGTGCTACTGGCTCAGTTGAAGAAGGAGTGGTATCTCGAAGGCTGGGTCCCACACATAATGAGTGCGATCCGCGGCCATCTGCATCCATCATACGATCATTGGCTTGACTGGCCTTGTAAGAACATTTGACTGCCTCGTGGTGACTTCTGCGGCTGCTGAGACGGTACCTACCGCGATCACCTCGACACCTACTCGCCCGACATGAGCTGGACGAGATGGTCCTTCGAAGAATATACCCTCAGGCTTTGCACCTCTTATCAAATCGTAAATATGATCGTCGGCTCCGAGCTTGCGAACTATCGTAAAGAGCATAAAGGAATGCTAATTCTGCGCCCTGCCGCGAGCAAGCCTGTGTGGCAAGTATTTGATGAGTTTTCTCAGGGTTGATAACGAAAAGAGAGCCCGAGTCATCAGTCGAGTTTGAGATGGATGCAAGTACAGAACTGGTGCAGTTTTGATAGTTTTGTCTCTGGTGCTCTTGACATGGTGCAAAGTAGAACTCAGGCGGGTAGTGGTAACAAGCGGGAGATATGGGGTTCGGAAATGCACAGCTTCGGAGGCCTGGTCTTGTTGGCGGTGTCTTTGATCATATAGTGTGCGATACCCGTTGGTGTTTGCCTGCAGTTACTCGAATCTCATGGTTGTAGCATACATTCTGTTCCTGCACCATTTGTCTGGCATGCTTGGCTCCGCCGAGTCAATCGCTTGTCCTTCCTCAACATCATGAGAGCAAGGCTCGATGCCAACAACGCCGTGATACAAACATCTGCTCGCCGCGTCGCAGAGACGACCTAATAGTCAATGCCTCGCCACTACAATCTACGGCTGGTCCTACAAGATCGACCACCAAACATTCCGACCGGCGTCTTCGTGGTAGGGTCGCCTTCGCCAAACAGGAGTTCCTCCATGACACCTTTCACCAGCCAGTAAGCAACACTTCGTGGTGGGTTATCGTACGCCTCGTAGTCCGCCGCGGTCCATTCCTTCGCCACATTTTCTGCTTCGTCAATTTCCATGGCATCGCCTGTCAGGTCCATCGATGCAACACGTTCGGTTGCTGTCGCCATTTCTCGAGGCCACAACGTTCCAGCGGGGGTCAAGGGGTGAACGCGAGACTCCTGGTTGTCCATGCCGTCTGTGTGGTGGCTGGTCATCTGTTTCCGCGCACCCGATGCTGGACGAAGCGGCATAGCCTTGATTGCCAGACTCTTCGAGACCTTACCTTTGGCCTCTTGATGCTGCAGCTGCCTAGGAGCATTCTTCCAGACGGTACGCAAGCCCTGCTTCTCGCAAGCAGGGCAGAAGTAACTCGCGATTTGCTTCTCGTCCTGTGCAGTGATGCCGACGCACTGGCCGTGGAACCAGTCATCGCATCCATCGCATGCAATCATGAAGCCTTCCTCAGGACGACGGCACGAGCAATAGAGTGGCTCAGAGTTCGTGTCGACCTCGTTACCGTAGTAAGTATCTGCGACATCGTCGGGTGCATCGGATATTTCGGACTCGCTGTCTTGCGTGAATGGGTTGCGGCCGGTGGAGGGTAACCACTCGTCGTCTGAGACGAAGAGACTGTGATCGGCCATGTGCAAGGTAGGTTCGAAAAGTTCCGACACACTCCCTCATGTGATGTCGCTGTCATTGAAGGGGAAAGGGAACTTGTAGAAATGTATAAAAGTTAGAAGATGAGACTAGTCACACTAGCGTGCGCAAAGCTCTTGAGTGAATGAAGCCCAGAAACTGGCCATGAGGTCATTGTTGTTGTGAGAGCGAACACAACGCGTGAGACTGTATCGCCGGTAGAAAGCATCCGTGGCTGCCGGATCTTCTCCTGATCTGTGACCATGGGAAATGGGCGCGACGGTATCAGCTGGCCAGCAGAGGGACTGCATAGAGTAAGGTTGCATTGATCTCTGAACGCATCTTTTGCATCTGCTCACTCTTGCGATCGAGCACAGCGTGGTTCATAGCAAGCAGCTCAACGACAAGCCACGTCCCTTAGAAGGTCACTGGAAACTCGACGACAATCTAACCGTGTACTGGCACTGGGGTTACATACCCAAGTGCCACGTCGAAAAGCTGGGCAATGATGACTGTCGAGATCGACAAAGCCTGCCCACGAGGGAATATAGGGAGTTTTGTTGTGGCCATCCTCGAGCAAGCAGGCGACGCACCGCAATCTATACTTCTGGGACCTCCTTGTCGAGCTTAGGGAGACGACGGAATGGTGACCACTTCCCCCCTAATTTTGCTATGCAGGACAACTCCCATGTGTTCGCGTTTGCGGCCAGATTTGCAGGACCGGGATATTAGGTGCAAGTACCAGATGTCGTCAAAAACGAAAAACAGGTTGCTGAGGTGGTAAGGACGTAGATTCAGCACGCATATAGTAGCATGAGCAACGAGAAAAGTCATCCGTCATGGGCCGCAGCTTGCAAGGCTAAGGCTAATAAAACTATATCCAGGACTGCCCTGGCGGCACCTGCAATCCCAACGTCACAGCACTTGGTTGGTTGGCGTAGTACCACCACATGTGCAATAAATATACAGGCGAAACCTGCCACGGAGCGCCTGCTCGGGAGTCATGAATCGATGTCGGGAAGCGAGCCGCAGACGAAGAATTGGCCATGTGCTATCTGGTCGGTGCACCCTGATATCAAGACAAGACTAGTAGAAGTACAGACAACCAGAGAGTATCAGCACTCGCACCCGAGGTTGGTTTCCTATTGCAAGGTCGGGCACCGATTGAGGCAACGCTCGCAACGTACATGGCCTCACGGGGCCACCAAGGCGGCCATGCTCCAACCCCATGTGATGAGCGGCTGGACAAGCAGCATTGCCTCGCAGCCATGGCAAGTGGTTGTCGATAATGTTTGCAAAATGCTTGGCTGCCTGATGAGAGCATGAAGTACGACGGCAGTATTGCTGAAACAGAGTCTCGATCTTGTCGGAACTTATGCTTGTCTTTCTCTGACAGCCTCCCTGGCTGATATCCTGAAAAGCCCAGCGGACAGACATACACTCCTGCTCGAAGTAGTGGCCCCCTGTGCGAAAGGGTAGGGTTGTAGCCGTAAGACTGGCTGGCGCGAAATTACCAACACCGTGCCCAAAGCTAAACGATGCCGGTAGAAGAAGTACAGTGCAGTACCATACTACAATAGAGCATGACAGGGCTCAGAAAGCGCGCGTTTCATTGTGTTGGTCAATTTTGGGCTTGAAAGCTTGATGAAAATACTTTCATCTCCTGACATCTGAACAGGGCCCTCTTGGCTGTATTTGAACACCCGTCTGTCCTGTCTACTTCTGTTCTGTTAGGTCTCTCCCAATCCAGACCAAAGTCCACAAGCAACGACCTGGGCGACACAACTTACAATAGCGACAGAGTGGGTGACACACGGCACAAAGGGGACCAGTCGGGCAACACCGTGCAGGAGCGACAACTTGAGCAACAACTTCAGTAGGTGTCCCTCGAGAAAGACTTGTCGGTTGCGCTAACAGATTGCCTAGCACGAAGCGGCCACGGACAGCATGATTGTCTGGACACTCCTTCTCCCTTTCCTGGCCATCGCGAAGGCCGAGACTTATTGTACGGGCAAGTGGTACATGTGGCTGTCAGTCTACACGGACGAAAAAGCAGCCACCAGTGACTTCAGGAAGTCATGCGCACAAGGCGCGGTCGGAGATAGTGTGACATGGTATGGAACCACTAAGGGGTGGAAGGGCCCCCGTGTAGAGGGGGATACCGTCGCCTGGGGGACATTCTCTTATACCACGGACAAACCCTGTGCAGATGATAAACGTGAGAACTATTGGTCGCCCGATAATTGGAAATGCGGATGGGCCTGCACCGATGGCTCTAATTGCGATCCAGTGGCGAAGGGGCAGGCCCTGGGATGCACTTAACAACTGGATCAGGAAGTGCTGCGGGACACGAGACGTGTTTGGAGTCGCTCGGCAGGTTTGCAGGAAGGACTATCTGGAGAGGGTACTCGGTGTGTATTTAGCAGTCTCATATCTGGAGGGCTTTAGTGGGCGGCTAGTCCAGTCGTCCGACTAGTGACAAGGAGTCAGGTCAAGGGATCATTTAATGGATTTTTTGTATGCAACAGAGAGGAACTCTCGGGGGCACTAAGGTATACATCACTTGCAGATATCCGACTAGCGCATAGGAACAACTCACGAGGCCGAAAGCACACCCACGACCTCGTGGTATACTGAATTCTTCAACTGTTCATTGTGAAATCTTTTGCGCGTGCAGCATCTGGTCGACCTAGCCCTCGTGCTCCAACACTTCTGGATTTCCTTTCTCAAAAATTTGTGCATCACTGTAGCGTGCTCTGCCATTTGCCATCGTCGCTTGTGTTGACACTTTTTGCTTCGAAATCGGGGGTGTGTCGCCATTAGTCGGCCGTCGTCTTTGTCGTCGAATGGAGTCACCTTCGGCTGGTACATATGCTTATGCTCGTGGAGCATCTTGATGTACTCCTGTGCTTGGGTCCGGCATTCCGCGCTTCTGAGTAAATCGTATTCTAGAATCAGCTCGGCCTATATCAGCAAAGCTCGGCGATCCTGGTCTCTCCAAGTAGCCGAAACATGAATGAAGCTTTCTCGCAGTCGAGAAACCATTGCCCAGACCTCGCTCCGTCTACCTTGCACGCTTTTGGGGGCGCGCAGAAGGCACTTCTCGATCTGACGCTTCTTCCATTCATCTTCGAAGTCTCGGCGCTGAGCTTCAAACACCTTCGCGTCGCGTCAAGAGGCTGTCGACATCGTCTGCTTGGAAATAGCGGTGGCATTGTTGCTGCAGTGACTCCTTGAACTTCTTTCTGTTGATTGAGGCCATGCCCCCTCCAGCTCCCCGTCTGTCGTATTCGTGACCCAGCAAGCGCTTGGCGTGGGCTCCTGTAATGTGGCAGCCTTCGGGATGGAGGAACGGGATCTGCTGTTTCTCAGTTACCTTCCTCGGTTCATCCGGCCCCGGATCGATGGGCGTCGTTTCCGAGCCGGTGAATCCAGCATCTGGTGCTTCCAGTGGGTCGGTCGACGCAGGACCATCGGCCCGCAATGCGTCGTCCTTGGCTGTAGGTTTGCCTTGAGACTTGGTCGCTGTCTTGACATCCTTTGCCGGCGGCTGCGTAGTCGACATAGACTTGCCTGAAACTGCTTTCGAGCAGCGCTTGCCTTTTAGAGGTTGTGCGGCTGGGCTCTGGTCCCACGGAACCTGTGCCTATGCTTTCACGGCGAACATCCAGTCCTTTTCTCTGCGTAGGACGCTTTTGGAATCGCTGCTGTCTTGGAGCGGTGGCCTGGTGCTGGTGCGAGGCTGATCGAAGATGAAGACTGCGCGAACCAACTATATGGTATGTAGCCTTCGTCGGGCCTAACCACCTTTCCCATTTCGATTTGCAGACGAGAAGTTGGCCCGCAGTCAAGCATGCTTGGGTGCGGGCTCGGGGCGTTATCGGGGTAGGGCGTGGTTTGAGTATGATGCCGTACCGGTATTTCGTCTGGACTCTGCAGTACCTCCCACAGTAGGGCGCTCATGCTGTCGGGACCGGGACCGGGACCGGGACCGGGAACATCGGTGGCGGCCGAGAGCAGCTCATTTGATTGGGACCGTGGGGCGCTTTCGTCAGGGGCGGAGAAGAATTGCTCAGCCTCAGCAGCACCAGCAAGATACTGTACCGGAGAGGTGGAGTGGAGGGCAGCAGCACAAGATTATGCATGGGTTGGTTCTGATCCGAAAGTATACGAGATGGTCCAAGCTTTTCGCATCTGTGCGAGGCTCCCGCCATTAACATTAACAGCAGGAGCTCAGTGCCACATGGCGGCCGCATGCTGACGGCAACATACATTGAATTCACACACGGGCGTCGACAGCCTTAACGCCGATCTCCTGCTCCTGCTCCGCCCCTCGCACCCCTACAGTGCTTGGCTTGCTTCGTATAGTAGGTCCCACGCCGAAGACGAGGCTGATGCACAATCACCCATGATTTATACAGGCGCCGACGGAGAGCCACCGTGTGCACATCCGAGCGAGGGAATGACAGGTACCGTGCCGATCGGCCACCAGAGACACACCAGATGTCTCGGGCGAGCCGAAAAGATGCCGACTCTTCAGGGTGAGCCCACAATATCGCGGAATTATTGAGATACTGTACGGGCGTCGTTCGGCTTGCACGCGCAATGCACAAGTCGGTCATTACAGCTGGAGATCGATGGCCTGGTGTGTTTTGGCGGCGAACATAATAAAGTCGACACCGGCGCCGTGCACGCAAGGAGTATGGCGCCAGGGCTTGGCGGGCCCGGATGGCCTGCTGCCGAGATCGTGCACCAGTCAAAGCATCGCATCTCACCTGCAGTGCTGCATCTCGGACCCCAGCACTCCATCACCCTACCCTACCCTACCCTCATCATCAGCAGTCTGCACGTTTTTTTTATGCCGTCGCCAAGCTTCGTCATCTTCGCTGCATCCTTCGTCTCTGTGCCGGAACACGGGACAGCTCCTTGTGCATCTCTTCACGCCATGATATATCCATTCGCCTCCCGCCCGTGCCTCAGCACATAGGCGTCCGGTGCATCCCATTTCCTCCATTTCCATTTCCATATCCATATCCGAACCTTGACTACACCCTCGGCATTCACCACCAGACTTCATGTTAGCAATATGTCCCTCGTGGGCAACTTTTCCTTTGGCAACTATGACCGCACCGCCGAGACCACGGGGGCCGGCAATACAGGCACGGCGTTCGTGCGGCGGTCATCCATAACAGATCAAGATCCAGAGGGCGAAGCACATCGACAGAGACGAGGCAGCTTCTTCACCAGACGACCATCACAAGCAACCAGTTCGAAAACCACCCAGGCCACTAATCCTCCAACCGCGCAAAGTCCTGACGCCGCCTTGCAAGGTATCGAGAAGGGCGATGCGGAAAAGGAAGGAATGGAGGCCTTCGAGTCTCCGGAGCGGAAAGTGGAATCCGACGACGAGTCCAACAACTTCTCGGAACGTGCAATCATACAACTCGCCCGCACCACCACCAACTGGAGTCAGGTCCCGTCGAATCCATTCGAGGCCGGCGAGGGTTCGGAACTGGATCCTAACTCAGATAACTTCAAAGCCAGATCTTGGGTCAAGAGCATGATCAAGCTGCACCGGGAGGATGGCAGGAACCCCGAGCGGACGGGTGGAGTGGCGTTCAAGAACCTCAGCGCTCATGGCTTTGGAGCTGCGACCGATTACCAGAAAGACGTGGGCAACATCTGGCTGGAGGGTATCGGCATCGTCAAGAGCCTCTTGGGCATTGCTAACCCGCGCCGGATCGACATTCTCCGAGATTTCGAGGGGATCGTAGAGAGTGGGGAGATGCTGGTCGTTCTTGGCCCTCCTGGCTCGGGTTGTTCGACATTTCTGAAGACTCTCACAGGCGAAGTTCACGGATTCGCAGTCGACGACAACTCATACCTCAACTACCAGGGAATTCCAGCTGAGGACATGCACAAGTACTTCCGTGGCGAGGCCATCTACACGGCAGAAGTCGACGTCCATTTCCCCATGCTGAGTGTGGGCGACACCCTGTACTTCGCCGCCCGAGCACGAGCACCCAAGATGACCCCCGGCGGTGTCAGCAAGAGCACTTGGGCGACACATATGAGAGATGTGGTGATGGCGACCTTCGGTATCAGCCATACCATCAACACCCGCGTCGGGAACGACTTCGTGCGAGGCGTCTCGGGTGGTGAGCGAAAGCGTGTATCGATTGCCGAGGCGGCATTGAGTGGCGCACCGCTTCAAGCATGGGACAACTCCACCCGTGGTCTGGATTCGGCCAACGCCATTGAGTTCTGTAAAACCGTACGTCTCAGTGCCGAGCTTGGCGGCTGTGCTGCGATGGTGGCCATCTACCAAGCTCCACAGGCCGCGTACGACCAGTTCGACAAAGCTATAGTGCTATACGAAGGCCGCCAAATCTTCTTTGGACGAACAGATGAGGCACGATCATACTTCGAAAACATGGGCTTCCAATGTCCCGATCGTCAAACAACAGCCGACTTCCTCACCAGTATGACATCGGCGCAGGAGCGGGTCGTCAAGCCTGGTTTCGAAGACCAAGTGCCTCGCACCCCCGATGAGTTCGCTCAGCGATGGAAAGCCAGTCCTGAGCGAGCTCGACTCCTCAAGGATATCGACGCATATGACAAGCGCTATCCATTCAAGGGTGAAGCCTATCAGCGGTTCGTGGCAAGCCGAAAGGCGCAGCAAGCCAAGGGCCAACGCATCAAGTCGCCATACACACTTTCATACGCGCAGCAAGTCAAGCTCTGCTTGTGGAGAGGTTTCCGACGTCTGCTTGGCGATCCCGAACTCACCTATACTCAACTCTTCGGCAACTTCGCCATGGCTCTGGTTCTCGGATCCGTCTTCTACAACCTGCAACCGACCACCGACTCGTTCTTCCAGCGTGGTGCTGTCCTCTTCTTTGCAGTCCTGATCAACGCTTTTGGTTCCGCACTCGAGATTCTGACACTCTACGCCCAGAGGCCGATCGTCGAAAAGCACGATCGCTACGCTTTGTATCACCCATCGGCTGAGGCATTCGCATCAATGTTGACAGACATGCCTTACAAGATCGCGAACGCCATCATCTTCAACATTACCCTCTACTTCATGGTAAACTTGCGGCGAGAGCCTGGTGCCTTCTTCTTCTTCCTGCTGATCAGTTTCGTCACCACTTTGATGATGAGTATGCTGTTCCGAACCATTGCCTCTGTGTCCCGAACGCTCTCCCAAGCCATGGCCCCGGCTGCAATTCTCATCCTGGCCATCGTCATATTTACTGGTTTTGCAATTCCTACAGATTATATGCTCGGGTGGTGCCGTTGGATCAATTACATCGATCCAGTGGCGTACGCATTCGAATCGCTTATGGTCAACGAGTTCTCCGGCCGACGGTATACCTGTTCTGCCACGTCGCTCGTGCCGCCTTATGGCGATTTGGCCGACCAGTCGCAGGTTTGCACCGCTGTGGGGGCTGTAGCAGGTCAGGATTTCGTCGCCGGTACCGCCTACCTCGAGTCCGCATATAAATACTTCCCGGCTCATCGATGGAGGAACTTGGGCGTCGTCATCGCTTTCGGTGTCTTTTTCATGGGAGTTTACCTTGCTGCGACCGAATTCATCAGCGCCAAGAAGTCCAAGGGTGAAGTGCTTGTCTTCCAGCGTGGTCACATCCCTCATGCTCTGAAGGAAAAGGCCAACGATGAGGAGACTGCGGACGAAAACAAGAAGAATGCGCTGTCCAAGCAGGACAGTTATACCGAGGCCACCGAAATCATACAGAAGCAGACTGCCATCTTTAGCTGGAAGGATGTGTGCTACGACATTAAGATCAAGACCGAGGAGCGTCGCATTCTCGACCATGTCGATGGTTGGGTCAAACCCGGGACTTTGACCGCCCTCATGGGCGTGTCGGGCGCTGGCAAGACAACGCTTTTGGACGTGCTTGCTACTCGTGTGACGATGGGTGTCATCAGCGGTGATATGCTCGTCGATGGTCGCCAGAGGGACTCGTCGTTCCAGCGTAAAACTGGGTACGTGCAGCAACAGGATCTTCATTTGCAGACTTCGACTGTCAGAGAAGCACTCAACTTCAGTGCGCTCCTGCGACAACCGAAGAAGACACCACGCGCGGAGAAGCTCGCCTACGTCGATGAGGTGATCAAGCTGCTGGACATGGAGGAATATGCCGATGCTGTCGTCGGTGTTCCCGGCGAAGGTCTCAACGTCGAGCAGCGGAAGCGACTGACCATTGGCGTTGAGCTCGCTGCTAAGCCAGAGCTCCTCCTTTTCCTTGACGAACCTACATCTGGTCTTGACTCTCAAACGTCTTGGGCTATTTGCGACTTGATGGAGAAGCTGAAGAATTCCGGCCAAGCGATTTTGTGCACGATCCACCAGCCGTCTGCTATGCTCTTCCAGCGTTTTGATCGCCTGCTCTTCCTTGCCAAGGGCGGCAAGACCGTCTACTTTGGTGACATCGGCGAGAACTCCAAAGTCCTATCAAGCTATTTCGAACGTAATGGCGCCCATGCCTGTCCGATAGATGCCAATCCGGCGGAATGGATGCTCGAGGTCATTGGTGCGGCTCCGGGTTCAAGTACCGACATCGATTGGCATCAAGTCTGGCGCAGCAGTCCGGAATACCAGGGGGTTCGAGAGCACCTGGAAATGCTGAAGATTGAGCGTCCCAAGCAAGCTCCGGCCAACAGCACTACCGACAAAGATGCATACCGAGAGTTTGCAGCACCATTCGGCGAGCAACTGTTCGAAGTCCAGCGACGTGTGTTCCAGCAATACTGGCGAACCCCTTCCTACATCTATGCCAAGATCGCACTCTGCACATGCTCAGCGCTGTTCATCGGCTTCATCTTCTTCAAGGCGCCGCTCACCCACCAGGGTCTGCAGAACCAGATGTTCTCCATCTTCATGGTCTTTACCATCTTCGGTCAGCTTGTGCAACAGATCATGCCGCACTTCGTCACTCAGCGCGCACTATACGAGGTCCGAGAACGTCCTTCCAAGACTTACAGTTGGCAAGCGTTCATGGTCAGCAACATTTTTGTTGAATTGCCCTGGAACAGTTTAATGGCCGTGATCATGTTCGTCTGCTACTACTATCCCGTCGGGCTCTACAGCAACGCTGGATCAGCTCTGCACGAACGAGGAGCGCTCTTCTTCCTCTTCATGCTGCAGTTCTTGCTTTTCACCTCCTCGTTCACTAGCATGGTCATCGCCGGTATGGACAGCGCTGAGACCGGCGGTAACATTGCCAATCTGATGTTCACGCTCTGCCTGATCTTCTGCGGTGTCTTGGCTACACCAGACAGCTTGCCAGGCTTCTGGATCTTCATGTATCGGGTCTCGCCGTTCACGTACCTCGTGGGCGGTTTCCTGTCGACTGGCCTGGCGAACACCGCAGTCACTTGTGCCCAGAACGAGTTCGTGACGTTCCAGCCTCAAAACGGCACGTGTGGAGAGTATATGGCCGACTACCTCAGCACGAACGCCGGATACCTGCAAGACGACAGTGCGACTTCGGACTGTCAATTCTGCACGTATGGAGATTCCAACTACTTCTTGACATCTGTCAGCATCTCATACAGCGACCGATGGCGGAACTTTGGAATTCTGTGGGCGTTTATCATCTTCAACATTTTTGCTGCCGTCTTCTTCTACTGGCTTGTCAGAGTGCCAAAGAATAAGGGAAAGGAAAAGGCCAAGTCGTCATGATGGGTGTATAGAGAGCTTTCGAATCTTGTATAGATGGTAGATTATATTATGATGATGCGATGCGACCAAAGCATGTTTGTGTGATATCAGCGATCGAGCGAACTTTGTACCATGCTACATAGCGCGACGAGTCTTGATCCTAATACCAATAGACGCATTTAATACCCCTTCTTACTTCGGTGAAGGTCCCGCTTTGCTCCATCATTTGCATATCTCACGCATCAATGTCAGCCGCAGCCGATTGGTGTCCAGTCACCACTGGGGAGGGGGAAGGAAAAAGAAGATCATGACACTTCCCGTGCACGTCTGTAACGCGGATAGTCCCTGACTGATATTGCTGTAGAATCGTTGGGAGAGGGAAGACTTTTTTTTCAGCTGGTACTGAGCTGCGCTTCCTCGTGTAGCTGCATCACACAAAGGGACGAATACCTTTTGTCATGTAAGTCGGTCGCGAGCAAGCAAGATGGCGTGGGATCTGGTATCGAAACCCGCGAAGGTATCACGGCTGTGGCTCAACATGTTCCTGATATCAGCAGGCTCGATTGCATTGCTTTCGTCGCGTTCTTCGGTCAGAGGGGCATATTCGCTGATCGATTGGTTCGTGGCTCACAGGTGGAAGAGTCCTGATCGCGGGTGAGTAACAGCAGCCGTGTCGGATGTTGCGCGGGCGGTGGATTCTGAAACCAGGATGCGCTTCGTAAGAGTGAATACAGATTAGGTCTGCTGCTTCGCTCTGAGAGTGCTCGCACGACACGCGTGTTTGAAGGAGAACTATTCGCGATATCACTCGTGCCGGCATGCGGGAATCCTGGTTGCTGTGGGTGCCAACCGCGACCTTCTCGCGACCTCTTCACCTCGACAGGACACCAGAATAGTATCAGATTGCCCGAATTTACTCAAATTCTTTTGAATCTAAAACTACATCGAATACAGTCTTCTGGAATGGTAATGCACAATGCAACAACAGATTTTATGTTAGCATTGGGTTGTACTTTCCCACCATTCAGTTCCACAACTGCAGCCCGGTGCCCTGAATATTGCAGTCTTGTGCCCATGCCAGATAAGCCAATTGGCTGCCTTCATAATCGGGTGAGTAGAGTATAAGAACCGGATGGCGCGCGGGAAGTGTCTTTGGTTGCCGACAGCTTATGCGGTGGCAGTGTTGACATTGGCAGAACCCTCAGCGGTCGATGGCTGGGCATCAGTCTCGGCCTCGCCCTCGATGGGAGCGTTGGGGTCCTCGTCTTCCTTGCCTGGGCTATCGATCGCGACCTTAACGGCGATCTCGCGACCCTCGATTTCCTTGCCGTTCATGTCATTGCAGGCCTTCTGTTGCAGCTCTTCACTAGCGAGTGTAACGAAACCGAAGCCGCGGCCCTTGCGTGGCTCGTTGCGGGCCTGAAGCTTGCGGACCATAAACTTGGGAATAGGGCGGAGCGCAATCTTGGCGGAGGTTGGCTGGTAATCGGCGAAGATCTCCAACAGCTGGAAAGGGCGTTAGTAAGTGAAAGAAGTTCAGTGTATAGCCAAGAAAATCATACCTTCTCCTCACGAAGATCGTATGGCAGATTGGCAACCATGATCTTCGTCTTGCTGGCAACGCCGTCTTCAGGGGGCCCACGCTGCTTGCGTGGACGAGTCGCGTTGTTCTTGCCGTCCTTGCTTGGGTCAAGTGTGATGCTTCCGGCCTCACCTGGCTGAGCACTGAGAGCCTCGTTGGTGGTTGATGTCAATGGGTTCACTTGACCTGGAACGTTAGTTGGACCACCGTTGGTGGTGGCTTCCTCGGCTCCAGCCTCTCCGTTGATCTGCTTGCCACCACGGCCGCCGCGGGCGGCGCGACCAGCACGTCCACGACCGCGGCCACGGCCCCGGGTTGAATTGCGGCGGCGCTGCTGGCCTTCACCTCCCTCGAGGCTGTCAGCAGCTGGAGCAGCCTTCTCGGTGGCTGGCTCAGGCTTGCGGGCGAGCTGGACCGAGACCTTGCGGTCGAGTATGGTCTTGCCGTTCAAGTCGTTGATGGCACGCTCTGCCTCGGAAGGCGTGGATACGTCAACGAAGGCGTAGCCCACAGGGCGAGTAGTGCGTGGGTTGGTTGGGATCGATGTGGTTTCGCTGGGATGTTCGTCAGTAAGGGATCCGTTTGCAAGTCTTGCATTCGGCGTAGATAGGTGTCGACGTACACAAGGTAGTCCTTGAAAAACTCCTTCAACTCTCCCTCGGTGGTCGCGTACGCGAGATTTCCAATATAAAGTCTCCGACCCTCAGCGGCGCTAGCGATGACAGCCTCGTTTTGCGAAGCGTTGATGGGCTTGTCGCCGCCTTGACCGACGTTGGCGCCTTCGGCGGTCGCGGTTGGCTCGTTGAGGGTGGTGTTTGCCATTTGGGTAGTGGCAGCGTCGACAGACATTGTATTGGCTGGTGTGTTTGGGTTGAAATGCACGAAGTGTACTGGATGCGGACTGGATTCGAGACGGTACTTCGGGGGGTGAAGTACTTCGTGAACACTCGTCGAGCTGTGGAAAACAGATTGTCGAGCTGCGGGCGGCGCGTTAGCACATGTCAGCCATTTCCGTCGCGCAGCACGTGCGCAGGTGGTGGCTGTCGCGCCGACGGGGGAGAGTGAGGTCACGTACGGAGAGTTGGTTGCCTAGCTTAGAGGGCAAGATCCGGTGAGTGGTGGTGGATGTGGGTGTTGATGGTGGTGTTTGACTGATGCGAAAGAAATCCAGAGCGAAGCTCCGTCAGAAAGGAGTCGTCGCGCATTTCGAAGCAGCGCACCTGCCACCCGCACGCCCAGGTGCCAGGGTCTACAAAGCTTGGCACCTGCCCTCTGCCATCCCTGCGCGCGTGTGAGAGAAGGCAAGACCCCCCGCCCCGCAGCCAATCACCGTCCACAGCCTCGTGAGCGAGCAGGTGCAGGGTGGCGATGGCGAGTGGCCGGCGTGCACAAACTGCAAGCTCGATGATGGTGGTGAATGGCAAGCGAGACCACGAACGCGACCGGTATGCCGACTTCACGCTGCCTCGGCGCATGCTGACCCGCGGTGTAGTGCAGGCCGCCGCACTGCTCTGGTCCTGTATGGCTCAGAGACCGGCAACGCTCAAGATGTCGCCGAAGAGATCGGTCGGATGGCCGAACGACTGCGGTTTGATACCACCGTCGTCGACCTCGACTCCGTGCAGCTCAGAGACCTGGTCAAGCCGACAGTCGTCGTCTTCGCTATCTCCACCACTGGTCAAGGTGAAATGCCCCAAAACGCGCGTCGCTTTTGGAAGAAACTCCTGAGTAGTGCGTTGAAGCCTGGGGTGCTCCGCAAACTCCATTTCTCATCGTTCGGACTCGGCGACAGCTCGTACGCGCAGTATAATGTAGCCCATCGCTTGCTGCACGGGCGACTGGTCCAACTCGGAGCTCAGGTCGTGTGCGAACGTGGCGAAGGCAACGAGCAGCATCCGGAAGGGCACAGCGCTGGCTTTCGAGCGTGGGTCGTCAAGCTCAAGCAGCAGCTGATGGTTCTGTACCCACTGCCGGACGGTGTGCAGCCCATTCCGGATGACGAGCTCATCGAGCCAAAGTGGAAGCTTGAGGTCAAAGACGGGGACGTTGTTGCTGCCAACGGCGTAGAGGAATCCAAGGCAGAAGGTATCGTTCCCGTTCCAGGGAAGACACTCCCCTCTGCAGACTTGTTGCCAGTCAAGGCATCATATCTTGCCAACATAGAGCGTAACGACCGTGTCACGGCCACGTCCCACTTTCAAGATGTAAGGCTTTTGGATTTGCGCATCAAAGACAAGGTCGAATACGGCCCGGGAGCTGTTGCAGTCATCTACCCCAAGAATTTCCCAGAGGACGTGCAATGTTTCATTGAGCTCATGCAATGGCAAGGCATGGCAGACCGACCTCTATCACTAACTACTCATCAAGCGGAGTCGCTCTCCGACCTTTCGACTCCATCTCCTCTTCAACACTTTGACCTTTCCCAAGTACGTCTCACTCTGAGGTGGCTGTTGGAAAATGTATTAGACATCATGTCAATCCCTCGCAGATCCTTCTTTGCAGGTTTGGTGCACTTTGCTGGCAGCCGCAATGAAGATGAAGATTACCAGAAGGAACGTCTGCTCGAGTTGGCGAACCCCGAGCTCATCGACGAATTGTGGGATTACACCACCAGGCCTAAGCGAACCATCGTCGAGGTCATGATGGACTTCTCCACGGTCAGGATACCATGGCAATACGCGCTATCGGCATTGCCTCTTATGCGTGGACGACAGTTCAGTATCGCAAGCGGCGGGGCCTTGAAGACTGATGAAGCCGGAAGAACCAGAGTTCAGCTTCTCGTTGCCATCGTCAATCCCCCCAGCCCCATCATCAAGTGGCGGAGAAGATACGGCGTTTGCACCAGATATATTGCCACCCTGGTCGAGCATCAGCAGATCTCTGTTGGTCTTCAGGAAGGCTATCTGGGTGTAGAACCGGATGAACTTGAGGTGCCTGTCGTTCTTATTGGACCTGGTACTGGTCTTGCTCCCATGCGATCAATGATCCACGAACGGTCAACCTGGGCTCACGAGAGGAAATTTAGAGCCCCAGGAAAGGCCTTGGAAGGAGATATGCTCTTCTTCGGATGTCGCAGCGAGGAAGGTGACTATTTCTTCCGCCACGAGTGGGAGCAATTTGCAGCGACCGAAAACCTGAGCCACTTCACCGCCTTCTCAAGAGACAGTCACAAACCCAGGCAGTATGTTCAAGATCAAATCCGCGCAAACGGAGCACGAGTGTACGAAGCATTGATGCTGCGCAACGGCAAAGTCTATGTCTGCGGATCGTCTGGAAACATGCCGAAGGGCGTCAGGCAGGCGCTGCTGGATGTTCTTGGGGAACACCAAGGGATTGAAGTGATGGAAGCAGAGAAACTCCTCCAGTCTCTCGAGAAGAGTGGGCGCTACAAACAGGAGACCTGGTGATTGGCCCATATTTATTTCCACGATACGCCAGCAGTGGGATCTGGATATATGTCAATAAACCAGGTCGGCAGAGTGCTTCTCAGGTGACCATTCGAGCTGCCGCAGGAACTCAACCTTGACTGTGCAGACCGGGATCTTGAAGCTAATGCACGTACGGTCTTCACTCCATCTTATTACACCGTCCATCGGCATTCGCCTAACAGTCTCCACTTTGAATGCCACCTCCCTCTAATGTCCCTGGACATGCTATTGCGACCACAGAACGTGCCCCAAACCCCCTGTCGAACAACGGTGACGATGCGCAATATGGACAAGACATTCACGATCCACACCGATTGTCTCTTCGACTCCAAAAAGAAGGCATTCATCACGGACACCTCAATCGTCGTGAACCCTGATACCGGTCTCATCACCACAATCTATGAGCGACGAGGTGCGTCACCGGGAGAGCTTGGCGAGCCGTATATCGACCTCAGAGGTAAGTGCGTGCTCCCAGGACTTGTGGATGCCCATACGCACATCTTCCTCCATCCCCATTCGGAGACATCATCGCTCAATCAGATGCGTGACGGAAAGCATTATCGAGCGTACGATTCGAGCAACGAACCACTGCCGTGCTGCTCTTCTCGCCGGCTACACAACCTATCGTGATTTGGGAACCGAGTCTGCCGGCGATGCAGATGTCCACGTTCGAAATGCAATAAACCGGGGCCTAATACCAGGACCACGCATCTTCTGCGCAACGGAATGTTTGGCCGGCAGCGGCGGATACGAGTTGCGACTTGAGTCTCGGATCAACGGCGTCGACGTACCTCGCATTTCCGATCCATGTGATGGTGTTGGTGGTGTCCGAGCCGGTGTCAGAAGACGAATTGCAGCTGGCGCAGATGTGATCAAATTCTACGCAGACTACAGGAAACGGGCATTGAGATCTCCTCCGAGCACCTGGCCAGGTTGTCCAAATATTATACACCCTCTGGAGAATAAAGGCTTGGTTAATGAGAGAAATCCAAATTTGCCGCTTTTTAATCAGGAGGAAATGGACGAGATTGTCAGAGAGGCGAAAAGCTCGGGAGCACCCGCGGCGGCGCATGCCTAGGCTGCGAAAGCTGTAGCTATGGCTGCGAAAGCAGGAGTGACTAGTATCGAGCATGGATTCGAGCCTTGGGAAGGCAGCGAGGCGGTGGAAAGCATGCTCAAAAACAATGTCATCTTCGTCCCCACGCTCGCCGTATTTGAGCTGTTCTACCCAGTGAAGCACATCCTCGCGCAGACGAAGAATGCTTTCGATGCTGGAATCAAGTTAGCTGCTGGGGGAGACACGGGCGCTCTCGCCCATGGGGATAATGTCCGGGAACTAGAACTGATGCTCGAAGCTGGGCTGCCACTCGAGGAAGTCTTGACCGCTGCAACGCTTCATGGCTGGGAAGCGTGCGGTGGTGATTGGTGCGGCAGGAACTTTGGCTGGGTGGAGGAAGGCTGTGCAGCGGATATCATTGCCCTCGGCGGGGACGTGAGAGTTGACACCACTGCTCTGAGGAAGGTGGAGTTTGTGATGAAGGATGCGATAATATGGAAGCAAAATGGACGAGCCGTAGGAATGATGTGAGATCAGAATGCATCCCATAGCTCAAGCTCATCAAGGTGATTCGGGAATATATCTTCCCTGAACGATCAGGGGGAAGTGCGTACCGGAGAGCGATATATGCACCGGGGGCTCGGGCCGGACTCAATCCATCATCCACGGAAGCCGAAGCGTTGGCGCATGGATGGTTCAGGGATGTCTAGGTGGCTGGGTGCTCGCCAAGGTGGGGAGGAAGGAGTGGACGCCTGCAGCGCTGTCACATACAACGCTTCAGTCGCGCCTATTACTGCCCATTGCAGGCGTTCGGCCCTTTGGTTGAGCAGTGCCATAATTTATCTGGACGTCTTTACTATGTAGTAGTCTCCTATAGTAACCGGATCTTCGCATAGAGTCGATACGAGCTGATAGAGTGCAAAGCACTTCTTGTCCGATAATGGTCGCAATCGTGAGTTTGTGCCGCCTAAGCTCAGGGTCTAGTCCTGTGGATCGCACACCGCGTGGACAGTTTCGGTTGGCAGCAGTTCCGCCTTGTTCTCGCCTGGAAGAACGATCAATTCGAGTGTCCCAAGGTTCAGTCCTCAGACGGGGGTTCTCGGAGATCTTGCTCGCGTACATTGGTCGCGTACGGAAGGATGCAGAACGCATGCGTTCCACTCGTTTCCCCCGAGACAATATGTTGGATTCCACAACGTCCTCTGGGCCGGGTCTTTCCAATACCCGCCCTGGCAGACCTACGGAGCATTTTAATTCATGGTCGACAGAGAGTTTCGACAGCACTTACCCCCCTGGTGAAATGGCCCGCGTAGGAGAAGTGAGTAGTCAGTGTCACACCAGCTGGGGAAGTCTCAGGGAAGAGGTGTTGGTTGTTCTTGTAGCATCGGCATGCGATCTCCGTGACACAGGCATTGGCATTTCCAGTCGACCCTTCTATTGCTAGGCAATTTTGATGGACCTTACCATGTCCCCTTCGGCACTCTCGTAATCCCAAATCCGCTTGTAAGTGCGGATACGTATCTGATATACCATTGTATTAGAGCGAATACAAATGCAGCAAGTAAAAGTGATTCCATAGCGAACAGAAATAGGACAGATAGAGTATTTGCGAGTCGGATTAGCAAGCGCAGTAGGGCTATGATAGTAACATGTACGTGTTGTCAGCGGCCTCCTGTGGCATAAGTCGTGTCTGCATGGATCTGAGGTCAATTGAAGAAGTCCGGTATGCTTGTGCCTACTGTATCCAATTCCGTACCAAAGTTTGCTAGGGTCTATCCCAGACACCAATACTGGCCCAGATCATCGAATACGGAGCGGAAGATGTCACCAAGTGGAACAGGATGATATCGCTCCGCTCTGTATTCTCTCAGGGTCTCTTCTTCCAAGGCTGCTTTGCTGTTCTTCCAATTCTTCGAGATTGTGCTGATCGAGAATAGAGAGATTCACCTCGGAGACTCGCTGACGACTTTTCCCACTTACTTGCTGCACTTCCAGCGTAGCCCGCAAGAAGTCGGCAATGGTTCTGGGGTCCTGATCTTCACCGTGAGACCAAGCTGCTGGACGTGATGTCTCCCCATGGGTGCCAAGCATGTCTTGCTCCACTCGCCATTGCTTAGCCGAGTTCCTTGTGCAGACCACGCCGGATCCATATCTTTGGCAGACTCGAGACCCCATGGCGAAGGCCGCCTCACCTGCAGCTCGCATACGCCGCACTTGGCCCGAAGTAAGGTTGCCTTTCTCGCCTCAAGTCTCCACCGCTTTCCTTTCCTCACACTCCTCTGTGCCCCTGCTTGCTGACATTCAGCCTCACGCACTCCAGCAATGGCCGACCCCAACGAAATAGATCAGCTACTGAGGCAGCTCGACGCTCAGCGGGATGCATATCTCGCCGCTCTTCAGGAGACTCACGGACTGCTGACCAGGAAGTTGGCTCTTGCAGCCGCTGCTGCGACAGAATCTACTATACCACGAGGGTTCGTCTCTGCACCACGAGCTATGCACAAAGACCGACGCACTCCACGGCCTTCTTTTTCGCAGATCGAAGGCCAGGTTCGGAAGCCTTCGTCTGGCATAGACACTCTTGTGGCATCCTCTGGCTCCCGCAGAACCGGCGAAGAATCTGACGAGGACGAGGACGAAGTTCTGTATGTGCAGACTCCACTGGAACATAAAGTATACGAGCTGGAAGGTCTACGTAATCATCTACGTTCGTATAAATGGAGGCCAGATGGAGGTGGGACCATTTTGCGCAGCATTCTGAACATTTCACGCATGCAGCAGCCCAATCTATTCCCAATCAACCCTGGCAAGACCGAAGATCGAAGCGATCTCACCCACTGGCAAATTTTCGACGTAGGTTCAGATGGAGCGCCTGTGCACGTAGAGTTGTCTGAAAGCGAGCGTGGGCCATCCAATGCTATCAGACTTTGGAACACAATGCGTGAAATGAATCGCCCTTCAAAGACGAGCCCAGCTGTGGGGAGGATCACTATCGTCCGCGAGCCCAGCCCAATCCTTTTTGGCGCCCTCCATTACGTCTACAATGACTCTTTCGATATGGATCATATTTACGAACGGCTTGTAGCGCCCTCAGCGTCTTCCGCCTACTTTCATGGTACCTTCAACGAAGATACTCGTCAGCAACGCAGTTTTGTCTTCAACCTGGAGTATTTCACTCTGATTGGAAGAGGTTGCAAGCCCATGGACTGGCAGATGGCAGATCGCTCCGAAACTGACGACAGCTATCACATACACATCACACGCTGCAGCTCAGCAGTAGCCCTCTCTCTTGGCGGTGACCCAATCAAAAAGGTCAAGAATAGTTCTCGACGAGCGTTGAACAGTCACGGCTATGTCTACGACCCATTTGCACCTTGGCAAGTCCTGAATGTTCAATGCTTCCCGGATTGGAAAGCGCGGACCGATATCCACGATTCGACGAAGCACTACGTGAACGGCGTGGAAGCCTTCTTGATTACCCTCCTGAGCGAGTTTCGGGATGCGCAAGACAGATTTGAGGGCATTTACAAGGCAGTGACAAAGCTCATTACACCGCCGCTTACGTTCATGTTTGATCGAGATATTCGCGACAAACTTCAGTTCGAGGATGAGCACTATACATACTCCAGGCGCTATTTCTGGGCATATCAGACTCTAGGGATTATGAACGACTCGATCAGAGCCATCGTAGACTCGTTTGAAGACACGTTCACGGATGACGTATGGGAAGGCACCCATCGAACGCTTTGGCCTCTTTTGGAGGGCGACACTCAGCGTAGCCAGTACTACAAGAAGAAGATGGCCGGGCTGCGAAAGAAGTTCCGAGTTGAGATGGACAAGTTCCGAGTCGGCATGCGAGAGATTCACGAGAGGCGTATTGAGATTCGAGGTTTGCGAGAAGAGCTCTTCACGGGAACCAGCATCCAAGAGTCTCGAAGCTCTGTCAAAAATACTGAGATTACTATACAACGTGAGTTGACCTGCCGACCATCTCGGACATTGCTGACCGCCACAAGAGGGCCACAACATCAAGCTACTTACGCTCGTATCGATGTGTTTCTTACCGCTGACCTTCGTTACCTCTGTTTTCGGCATGACCAATATGCCTACCCAGCATGATTACTGGGAATTCGGTGTCGTCACTGGGTGCGTCTGCGTCCCTTTCTTCATCCTCATTGGATCTCTAAACACCACGAAAGGCATGGAATTTTGGCGAAAGAAGACATCAGCAGCTATCAAGAACATTATGACGTTTTGCTCATGGATCTGGACATTTGAAAAACGTGCCGGCTACCACCCGGACAGACAACCAACAGAGCTCGACCAAACCAGCAGCCGTACTTCGATCAATCTGAATCGCGCGCCGACAATGGATCACGCCACGATGCGATTACGGCGATGGTCCTCAAATCAGAAAGCAGAGATGGGCCTCCCAGAAGTCGTAGATGAGAAGCAGATGCAGAATGGGGCGATAGACCCGCCCCGGCCTGTTTTGGACCGAGATTCCACTTCGCGACTGGCGCTCATGTGGAGTGAGGAAACCCATAGGTCGATGGCGAGCAGGGGTGAGGTTTAAAAGTCGGCGACAAGAGGCTCCAATGTTTCTGAAGCTCTTCTTAATACCTCAATTGGTGCGGCAGAATGTGATAGCACTACACCTCAATTCATCCATGGAGCTAGCATGCGCTCCCTTGGCGCTTTGCTGAATCCAAGCTGTTACACAGACATCATAGCCGAACCAAGTCTGTACTTTGGCCGAGCGTCAGCATTACGAAGCGCCCAGAGTCGATTTGGGAAAAAGTGCCCGAGGACGAGCAAGTCGGTATTGAAGGCGAGCAAGAAGAGAGAAGTGAAAACTCAGAAAGCAGCTTAACGTCAAGCAGAAAACGCCTCGAACGCGACTGACCGCGTTCGCCGCCGACATACTGCGTACCTAATGAAGCGCAAGCTTGACATGTGATCGGGTCAGCCAAGGATGCGAAGAAGCAATGAGCATGGGCCGAGAAGCTGCCTCTGGACGCAATCCGAAGAGATCATAGCAGAACTTTTGTCTTCAACGGAGAGGACCAGACTCGACAAAAGGCGCAGGAACTCGAGGAAGCGTGGTGTTGAGGAGACACATTAAGACACGCAGGAGAAAATCGCTCCCACAGACTACCGCGAGGAGACCCGTCGAATTCTACAAGGAAGAGGTGGGCCGTGATGATATAGTTGTACTGGAATCGGGTATCCAAGACTATATAGCGAGAGGTCGCAAGCATGATCGAGCGAGCCTGTGCTGGACCGCCAGGATCCTCTGATGGCTAGCAAGGCTGTGGTGTGCGACATCCAGCGCAAGGCAACGTGGAGGACCACGGATCTATATTGCAAAACACGGCTGGATTCCAAAAAATGAACTGTATCAGCAGTAGACATGGCCAAGCTGCATCAAAAAGAAATAACAGTTTCACTTCTCGCTTGTAGATATGCCGTGCGTGCCATGTTTTATGTGGCATCGGACGCTTCTCTCTCGGAAGCGCCGACCGTTGTGTTGATAGAACTTCAACCGTTGTCTCAAAGCATCCTGAACTCAACAAGAAAGTTGCCGTCGCGACCTGCCACTGGGTCAGGGACGAGTATAATGTCCGAGTGCTGTCAATGATTGGCGGCTTCATCCATTCGAAAATCTCCTCGAAACCATCACATAGCTGTAAGGCTACACAGATCACGATGTCGTCGACACCACCAAGCCCAGACACATCCAAAAGCGACTGCTCCTCTCTCACAAGCCTCGAGTTCTCGCGAATACCACCTCTCGCAGCCTATGTTATCCATGTGCACCAAGTCCCTCTCATACACAAACAACTGCAAACGATCATCCCCGAGCTCGGATATAAAGATAACGATGCGGCGGGATACATCCGCAAGTCCCTGCAGCGTGATACACAGGTGCTGTTCATAGCTCAAGATGGTGCCAATACCCCGTCGCCACATGAAGCGATCATGCTCTCCATGGGCAAGAATTCCAGAGTGCGTGTGTATCACGCGAACAGACCTGTTTCGGAGGGTATAAATTGGTTCCAGTGGGTGGAAGCTGCGGCAGAAGCACTGGGGTTGCAGAGGATTGAGTTACCGCAGACGATTTTCCTGGAAGATATTGGATGGATGTTGAGGGCACAATCAGCACGTAAGTTGCATTCCAGCTTCAAAACCCGGTCTATGCAGTCTTCAGCTGAACAAGGAGCAGGCTCCAGAGGATTGCAAGAACACACGGGCGACACGCACTTGATCCACCGAGTGGAAAGATTCTTCGCAGATGTCGTGTTCGTGGTTCGAAGGAAGTGCTGGGCCGAAAGCAACCTGATGTCCTCGAAGCGCACGGCGATGTACTAGGCTGCTGTTGAAAGACGGGTTAGATTGTGAGCAAGCGCACATAGCATTCTGGTACTATACCGCGGAGTTCTCAGTAATGTTAATCGCGGGTCCTGCAAGTCGTCTCTCTTGTCTGGTACCCGTGGTCATTCGCAGACATTTCGCTCCAATCCTCAGCGCGCTCTGATTGCATACGCCTGCCTCCCTGCGTAGCACGAGCTATTCCGTGATGAAGACAGCCTGTCCGCGGCGGAGTCTCTCACACCTGCCCTTATTGCAGCTTGCTCTTTCCCACCCACATGAGACGTCCAAGCTTTCTCCATGTATCTGCTCTCGACCCGAGGTCCATCAATGATTTCTGAAGTTCTTCTTCTGGTAAAACAGATCCGTCCTCGAACTGCCCAGATTGATGATCTTCGGGCATCCATCGCGATCTTTCTCCAATCTCGTGCACTCAAAGCAATAGAAGGCGTCGGAGATGCCTTCGCCACCACACACGACGCACTTGTTCTGGTAGTTGCCAAAAGCGCATTCGTCGCAGATCCGGACGAGGGTCGTCGGTCGCACGTACGAGTCGCAGACGGGGCATTTGCCATCGCATTTATCGCAGAGCCGGCCGATGGAGATGCCGGCCGTTTTGCGGCACATAACGAGATCGCTGGAGAGTGTGTCAGTATGCTGGGAGTATTGGATGTTCGTGGAGATGCTACTCACGGATGATGACGAGACATGTTGAAGCGGGTTGGTGTATGTCTCGTTGTCGGTCGTGCTAAGCTTGCGCGCAGCTGCTCAGAAGGTGGAGAGGCAAGACAGTGTGTGCAGAGCGACGAGTCTCATGAACGAGAAGTACAGCAAAGGTTCGGTTTGAGCATAACGCCTCGAGGTGGCGCTGCACAGCCACCATCAAGAACTAGTGGGGCCCGATATAGCACCGAGCTCTCGGCCTCCAGCACTATGACTTCCTCTGTGGCCACGGAAGCGGAGGCCTGACATGTAATCCATGATTCCCGGATGGTTTCTGCTCTCGTTCTTTGCTATCGCGGCAACGGGAATGAGATATGGCGTTGGAGAGAAAAGAATACGAATGATTGGTTTCACGGCCTACGGAAGCATGCCTCTATCTCTGCCATCTAGATATCCTCTACCCGTTCGGCCGTAGCGATGTGCCTGTGGATTTCGCATTCATGGCTTGATCGGCAAATCAACTGCTATTCTCTCAGCATTACTGAAGACATAGGTGCTGCTGGCTAGAACGATCAGACCAGCCACGAACTACTGCCCCTCGACACTGCGTAGCCTTTGTTTACAGCCTTGCGCCCTTCTGCTTCTTCTCCCTCGCCATCTCCTCCTTCGCTTGTTCCCTCAGAATACGCTTCAAGATCTTTCCAGATGCGTTCTTTGGTATGGAATCCACAAAGACTATACCACCCTCGAGCTTCTTGTAGTATGTGAGTTTCTCCTGCATGTAATCCTGCACTTCTTTCTCTGTTGGCTTGCCACCTTTTGTTCGCCGCACGATATACCCTCTTGGCAGTTCATCTCCTTCTCGTTTCGGATCTGGCACTCCGATCACTGCAGCATCGACAATCTCGGGGTGCATAAGCAGTGTGCCTTCGAGTTCTGGCGGTGTCACTTGGAAGCCTCGGACCTTGATGAGTTCCTGCGATCGTTAACTTTGTCCAGAGCTCGGATTTCACTCAGACTCACCTTCTTCCGGTCTACAATGTAGTACAGTTTGCTCTTGCCATCAATGTACGCAATATCTCCAGTATGGAAGAAGTTGTCGCTGTCCCAGTCTCGGGCATTTGCTTCAGGGTTCTCAAAGTAACCCTTTATGACCGTGGGACCTCGGACACAAAGCTCACCTCTTACATCGTAGTCTGTGATATCCTTGCCGTCGTCGTCCACGAGCTTGACGTCGAGATTGGGAATGGGCCACCCCACGCTGCCAGTTGTGTCGCGATTCGGATAAGCGTGTCTGGTAGCAATACAACTTGTCTCGGTCATTCCCTAACCGCCACGAGTGGGAATGTTAGTCGAGGATACTTAACAAGAAGACTCGACTGCTTCATACCCAGACTTGTGTGAAAGGAGCCCCTTCGCCCATCATAGCTTGTATTCTTGCTTGAGGTCCTTTGTCCAAAGGTGCTGCTCCACACTGACCAATTTTCGCAGACTTCAAACTGTACTTCTCCTTCAGAGGGCTGTTGATCGCCATCACCACGATAGGAGGCACAGCTGCCAGATCCGTGATCTGATATTCTTGATGGGCCCAGAACCACTTCTCGGGATCGAAGCGAGGCATTACGTATGCTTTATCTCCATTTCGCAAAGGAGTGCAGAAGGCGCTGGGGGCAGTCGCTGCGTGAAACATCGGAAGGGCTAGAAGTCGTCTGACTGGCCATTCTCGGGGATTCGTCTCGTACACTAGCGAATGTTGTGCTGTGAGGTTCAGATGCGAAAGCTCCGCAGCTTTGGGTAGTCCTGTTGTGCCAGACGAGTATAGCCTTGCGGCACCGGTCAAGTAAGCGGTCTGATAGTCATCGAAACGCACCCAATCAGTCTCTCCATGCTGCAATAGGTCGTTCCATTGCAAGTACCCTTCTGGTGCCTATCAAGAGAAGTCAAATCAGAGATTGCCTCAGAAGCTGTTTCCGTTTCGTACCTTCTCGCCATACGGATTGAAGATGAGAATGTTCTTCTTAGGTATGCCGTTGTCTTCTGCTGCTTTCGAGATTCCCGGCAACAGTTCTGGCTGGGTCATAATGTACTTCACCTTGGCGATTTTGGTTGTCTGCACAGCCTGTTATCAGCCATTTCTCACGCTCCCAGACGAACCGCCACTACTTACATGGGTCAACTCATGCTGAGTGTACGCAGGATTGGTTCCGGCGTATACAGCTCCAGCTGCAATAACTCCCAGAAAGAAGATGGGATAGTAGATGTTGTTAAGACTGTGTATTGATATGCAGTCTCCTTTCTTCACTCCGATAGCCTTAAACCCAGCTGCTAATTGTCGAACGAGCTTATGTGCCTGGCGAGCTGAAATCGATTTCTTCGGATTCAGAGCGTCAATGTAGATCGGCTCGTCCCAGTCATATTTGAGGTCGTCGAATGTCCATGACAAAATGTCCTTGTTCGACAGTGGCACCTTCTCCTCCGCGAGGAAGGGCATTGTGCGATCTGCGGCTTCGGGAAATGGAGCGATGGACCAAGAAAGAGCAGAAGACGGGATGGATGGCAGGGACGAGAAGCTATGGCCTGTGTTATAAAGCACTGTATGCCCTCGGCACGCGTGAGCACGCGGCGAGCTATCACTGTCAGCAGAGGGATGAGATCAAGGGCCCCATGGCTGAATGATTAACACCGCGGTTGTATGCAGGACCAACGACTCAGGCAGCCCTAGTCACTGTTGTAAGCATCAGCCGAGCCGCATGTACCGAGTGGGCCGATTCGAACGGGCAATGTTGGGGCATGGTATTGTGCACGGCCTGTGCGGCTGTGCCCGTGTCTGATGCAGCAGGAACCGTGAGCGGCATTGCAGTCATGTATACATGTACTGTATATGTGATGAGGTTGTCCCCATATGCGGCCCTAGCAGTGCGGAGCCGTGACTGTCTAAGCAGTCTGCCGAAGCCATTCCGTACGGCTAACGCTACCTGGCAAAGCCATCGAGCCCCAGCCACGAAGTACAGTACGAGGTCTGCGTACAACCTGAAAAATTGGCACATGCCTGTTGTTCTGCGAGGACAGACTGTCCGCGTTGATGGCCCGGAAATACTGGCTCGGATCTTCGTACCCATCGAAACAATGATACCCACCTCCTATCTTGCATAGCAGCCCTGACCATCCCCAGAAGGATCGGTGTGCTATAATTCCCGAGGTCGATATCAGCATGGATTTCCGTCGCTGAATACACAATCTGATCAATTGTTGACAAGCGCTGCTACGGCCGCACGAAAGGAGCTTCGAACCCAGTACAATCGCAGCAGAAATGGCACTCAGCAACGAGTGAGATCAAGAGCTGGCGGATCGTGCCTATGGAACGGGTGGGCAAACAGAGCGGCATCACTCGCCAATGTGAGCATATGAGCCTGGCTGGGAGGTCATCAAGTTCCGAGTAGAGCTGGTAGCCTCGCGGAGATTTACCGCTCCTTCCACCACACTCACGTAAGAGCAATCGCTGTAGCATCCAAACCGCGTCCATGCACCACATTGGATGAGTAATGAGGCGGACTACTCAGAAAATGTCGAATGCCGTGACAAGTGACTTGAGCAGAGTGTCACATCCACATCAGAGATGCGGAAGGCTTTAGCCCACAACCGTGCGAAATTTCCAACATACCCGCAATGGGAAAAGGTGTACTAGGGTACGTTATTTGCCTTGCCAAAGCAACAAATATTTGTGTAGAGTCTCGCTACGACTCGCCTAAAGTGTCTCTGCTGTCCAGTGTCCACTGTTCTAGGATCTGTACCATCAAATCTTGGATCTTGCAATCTGCACCAGGACGACGGGGAGACACAGCACCTTCACTGACGACGGCTCGCGGCCGTGTTGCCTGCCTACCGCATACCACTGTTGCACTTTCGGCGTCGATGGCAGCAGAATAGGTATCAAACGTCTTCCTAGCATCTGAGAATCCGGCAGCTCTTGAAATTTAGGGAAGATCCTCAGCATCCGAGGCCTGTTCAAGCCACCAGCCAGACGTGTGATACCAGCCATCACTCATCTTCGGAACGTTCCCTGTGATTGATCTACCACCAAGAATCATCTAGTGATATTCGACGTCCTTAGTTGCTCGGCGACTTCGAATCAGTGCCGCTTCTTGGGTCAGATCAGGACTCTAGCTTGCCATGGAGACGTTTCATTGAGCAGACTTATTAGATGCAGCATTAGGTCTGTGTTTCTGCTTAATGATAATGGAGAATGGAGAATGGAACCAAAACATCAGATTTGTGACAATATCTAGAATTTGCTCTTCCTTGCCTCACGAGATTGCAACGAAGACTACTAACTGGACCACGACCTTCTCTGGGCTGCATATTGTGGATGTCGACAACGCGCTTCTGAGCGCTTTCGATGCTCCAATGTGACGCTTTCATCTCGGGCGTGGAGCATATCGATCTCCGCTTTGAAGAATCGACAGCTCAGAGACTGACTGGTTGTCTTCTTGTAATCATGCCAGCAATGTGTCCAATTGAATAAGTCGTTGCAAAGCGACTTTGGCTACAAGTATCAGGAAATCAGTGGATCGTGTTGTCACAGAAACTTAACTGGAAGCTCAGATCTGGTAGATAGCTAAGAATACGTGAGGACATGTCTAAGCTCGTGGCTTTGCTACGCTGTTTTCTCTCCAGACACTCCTAGCCAGACTTCCGCGAACGAGCAGGACAACCATGTGTACATGTGCATGCGAGATGTCGCACGTGAAATCATCCCGCCACACCTTCCCCTTCCCGATCAAGCGTGTGTACCTTTTGAGCGATCCTTCGACGATGGAATCTACCACCCACGCGGCAGATCGGCACGTACGCCACGCCCTGCGTTGCCTCAGATGGATCCTGCGAAGTCGGCTACATGTCTTGGAGACGGTAGTACTCGGGATGAGCATGAAGGTTATAATGCACCAGCAGAGCCAGCTGAATGCCATGGAGGTAGTCAAATCGCAATGACATGGCCTCTAACGCCAACATGGTCTCAATCGAGCTTCAAGAGATACCTTTTCGCGATGCCCACGATTGGAATGGACCAAATGATTCGGACAGCCCTCGCAACTTCTCAACGCTTCGCAAAGTATGCAGCACCGCAGCGTACACCGGCCTGGCTTTCGTGAGCACTCTCGCAGCGTCACTGTACAGTGCCGGGATCGATGGCGTGCGTGCCGAGTTCAACACGACGGAGGAAATTGGAATTCTTGGACTATCGCTCTACAATATCGGAATGGCGTTTGGCCCTCTCATCGGAAGTCCTCTCAGTGAAACGGCGGGTCGTAAAATCGTGGTGCTGGTCACGACGCCTCTGTTTGCCCTCTTTACACTTGGAACGGGCTTCTCGCAGAGCATCGTCAGTGTGAATGTCTGTCGCTTCTTTGCAGGTGTCGTTGCGGCACCGGCGATTGGCAATGCTAGCGCCACCATATGTGACTACACTGCTGGTCGGTATCGAGCTGTGGTGATGGCGTTCTACTATGCTATGCCGACATTTGGTGCGGTCTCGGGCCCCCTCGTAGGAGGGTTTGTGGCGCAGAACAAAGGATGGAGATGGACTCAATGGACTACGATATTCTTCATTGTTCCGTTCTACCTTCCTGTTTGCTTGACAAGGGAAACCTACAAGAAGACAATCTTGCAACGACGCGCGAAGAAGTATGGTATCGAAGGACCGCCGGTCGTCCAGAGGACAGGCGCCCAGTGGGCTTACTACTTTGCCACGACATTATTCATCAGACCTGCGCATATGCTCTTGACTGAAACGATTGTCACCTTGGTATGTATGTACAGCGGATTCCTCTTTGGGCTTATGTATACCTTTGTCATTGGCACTCCTTGGGTCTATGGTAGGTGGAACTTGGCCAGCGTGTAGAGTTACACTGATACTTCACAGAACATTACTACGGCTTTGATCTTACAGGTCAGTCGCTATCATTTCTAGGACTGATCCTCGGCACTTTTCTCGCCCCGTATCCTCTCATTCTGCTGGATCACTATATCTACCAGCCTCGGTTGAGAGTCTGGAACGAGACACATACTGAAGACGACCAATTCCCGCCTGAACACCGCCTATATCCCGCAATGATCGCATCTCCAATCATGCCTGTCTCTTTACTGCTTTTTGCATGGACGGCGGAATATCGCATACATTGGATTGTTCCCATCTTTTTCCAGGGATTGGCTATGATGTCGTCGGTTGTGATTTACGCTCCGACGAATTTGTTCATGATGGACGCTTACGGCCCGTATGCAAAGCGATAGCTGTAATCCGCCCCCATGTCTCAGACGTTTGCTAACCTATATCGCAGGGTAAGAGCATATTCCAGCTGCAGCACGCGGTATCACCAGATCATACACACTTGCTGACCTTCCACCTATCACTCGTAGCTATATGGGGCTTCGGCGGCCGGTGCTGCGATGTTGAGCCGGTACTCACTCAGTGCTGCATTTCCGCTGTTCTCATTGCAGTAAGACCTGGCTTGCTTTGGAACACACTCTTCCGCGTACTGATGATTGACTAGAATGTTTGAAGCTCTCGGCGTCGGATGGGGGATAAGTCTTCTGGCCTTCTTCACACTCGCCATGGCTCCAATACCTTGGCTTTTCTGGAAGTTCGGAGCTCGAATTAGGAGGCGGACCAAGTATGAGACTAGTTCTTGATATCGACGTTTGTACCACGTCTGCGGTGTCGATACTGCTGCATCTTCATCGACCACGTTCACCAGTATTCTAAATTCTTTGTGACTGCATCCACAACTGCCGACATGGGGATCTGGTCGGGAAGTGGCGGGTGTCTGCAGCGGTCAATCATGCCATGTCGAAGGTGTAAGTTGTCAAAACGGTCGGTAGAAAGCGTACTGAAACCACAGGTCGTGAAATCTAGCTCAAAAGTCACATAGAGCCATCCATGAAGCACCGCAATGCTTAATCAGAGTTAGCTAGGTCAAAGTGGAGATTCAACAAAGATCAGGTAACTGCTGCTTCTTGGGCCCCTGATGCGTAGGCACATGGCATGTTCTTGCCTTGCATATTCGGTGATATCTGTATGAGATATGCACAAATTGTACGAGGAATTCGCTGTCCGTAGTTTCAGCACCCCAAGTCTCTGATTGAATTCTGCCTTACATTCACGGTGTCAAGATGAAGTTCCTATTCTTATCTGTCTTAACTTTGACCACGGCAAGCTCTTGTGTGCTGACATGAGCAGTGTGGCTGGCTCCTGGTGTCACCATGCTGAACCAGGAAGGCATTCCACACGCGTGTGCCCACATTCCCCATACTGAGAGCATGAACCTTTGTACGTCTTCGGGGAAGGATCCAACGAGTATGCGCAAGATCGTAATCGTAGGCATGCACGACCGCGAATCTTTGGCGGTAGACCACCCTCAGTTTGCAGACACAGACTCTTTCTGGCCTCTCAAGTGATAGTTCTGTCACACGAGAAGTATTCAGGCTCGTTCAGTCCAGCAATGTGGAGCACAAGCTGAGCCAAATACCAAGGGAGTGGACAACAATGAATCAGCCTGGTCATGTCTGTGCTGGCAAACGACTGTCGAGTGCCCGTCCTTGGCTGATGCATGGCAGCTGCCAGTGCAGAGATTCCCCATCAGCTTCGATTCTGGCTGGACATCAGGCCAATGTAATTCGGCCCCTGTTTCATCCGCCAGGGAGCGTTTTCGAAAATCCAGTCCGGTCCCAAAAACGTTTGAGAATCAAAGGCGCTGGATGGCACCCAGATAAGAGAAAACGACGAGTGGCAGGAGGAGATATTGCGAAAAAGCTGTAGACTCGACGATTACCCTGGCCTCGTGCAGTTAGAACAGTTGCTCGCTTGCTTTGCTACAGAGCTCAGCCATCATGTTGGCAGCAGTCCTCGCAGCTCATCATCAATGCCCATACATCTCTGCATATTGCGTGTACACTGATCGATCAGCGTTCGTCCGGATCCTGCAGTTGTAAGACGTCCCATAAGATGGCAGCTCCGTGCTTGCATGCATTGTCTCTCCAAAGAAAGCCTCGTAATATCGACTCCACGCTACGCCACGATGTCTTTGAAGTCGTCTGAAGCACTGTGCGGAGGCGATTTACGAAAAAGCTCCGATGCGATGTCCAAAACGCCGCCATACCGCCGATATACAATGCCCAGACCAGAAAATCAACTTGGCCATGTGCCCATAACTCGATGATGGAAGTTTCAAGGATGTGACGAAGCTGGGTCAAGAGTTTCTCCAGCCATGGATCGGATGTTTTCATCGGATAAATCACGGAAATCGAATAGAGCATGCAAGTAGTCCTAACCGCTTCGAAGGGTCCCGCAGAGCTACCTTCTCGGTCAACCTCGGAGAGCTGATGCCAAGCAGGAATGGAGAGCAGCTCATGGTGCACGGAGGAACCGAGTTGAGAAACGTTAAACTCATCTCGGCGACTCACAGGACGACTGGCAAAGTCGTCGAGGATTTTGTCAAGAGCGGCCACCTGCTGGATACTGCGTAGCGTCGTCGCCGGTAGTCCGCCAGGGACGGAATCAGCAAAGCTTGTACCCTCTATATCGTCTGCCAGTGCCAGCAGAGCTGGACCAAGCAGCTCCATGAGAAGATGTGGATCCCAGATGCTTTCAAACTTTGGCTTGGAAGCATGTGCGCCGGAATCGAGTAAGTCGGCGATGGCGATGCTCTCTTGTAAGTCAGGAAGTGTTTGGAAATTTGCAAGGCCTCCGTTGCGCTCTACCAAATGCTGCAGCGCAAGTGCATGTGAGCCGTCACCACCCAGTTTGCCAGCTAAGAGAACCCAGCTCTCGCTCCTCCTATGCGGCGAGAATAATGATGGTACCTCCTTGCGAACCGTGACTTCGTCGAAGTTCACCCTCCAAAGGGTGATGATGGCCAGCAGAATCGGCTCAAGGTCCGTGCGGTCAAGGTTGTCGAGCTGCTTGTTCACGTGCTGGATCGTCGCGAGATGGTGGAGCATCCTTTGCCGTCCGATAGGTCTATTGTTGCTTACGTCTTGTAACACCCCAACTGAAAAGCTCAGAGCATGGTACACCAGTGGTATGCTGAAGAATGCCGTGAACCACTTTGGCTTGTGTCGTGGGTCAAGCCAACTATCCATGATACAGCCCTCAGTGTTGAAGCAATATGTGGCCATGTCTGCGGCATCAATGTGTTGTCCGGCACCAAAGGCCTCGATCGCAAGGCCACCAAAGACAGGTGCCACGGTCGTCGGGATCACTGCATTCGAGTGGACTATTCGAGCCACTGCCACGGAGTCAGCAACAGCGTCGGTGGGTTCTGCCGGGCCGGATTCAGCATGTCCCAGCCAGTCCTTGTCCTGCTGAGCAGCCTTGGATCTTCTCTTAGTGGAAGGTCTGACAGCTGAGGTTGATGCTTCGGATGTTAAGGTAGAAGAGCCTTCCACTGGGTGGCCAGCGTTGGCAGAACTTTTGAGTTTCTGACGTTGTCTATTGACTCTTGCGACATGCGCTCGGGACTGTTTGCTTCGTTGTGTGCCCTTGATTCCTGCTTCTTCAACGAAGAAGAGCTGAGGTCTGGCAGGCAGAGCGGCTCCTGGAGTCTGCTTCATGATATGACCGTTTGGGCAGCCAGGCTCCAGCTTCGAATGCGGCCTCTACACGGCCGCGCAGGGCGATCGTGTACTTGGCCGAGAACACAGGACAGACGCACTATGGTTTGCCGTCGGTCGATTGTATATGTAGTCGCGACGTCGGAACTGAGCAGTGACACCAGGACTCCTACGAAAGCGTGGGCAGTGTCTTGGCTGCAGGCGCCACACTTTAAATGCAGGCTTCGATGCGATAGTGCCTATCAATTGGCTGTAGCATGGTTACACATGGCGTGATAAGATTCTTCCAAAGTGGAGGTCTTATGTATCGGCGATGGTCGGTGTTCTGTAGTCGGTAGGGGAGCCTATCTGAACTTGGCCGGGTTGACGGAAAACTTCTTCCAATTGTGAGCCGGATTCATGTCTAGCGACTTTTCCTGTGCAACAGTCGAAGGCAATATAAAGTGGAATCCTAAACTTGCAGACATACAGTGGTGCCATATTGAAGAGCTAGACGTAAGCGAATAAATTTGTACTGGAGTGGGAGCAACACTTGCTCACATGTTCCAGTTAACCATATGTACAATTGTTTGATACCATTAATCATCTAGATCATCATATCCCGTTGTCGTGTCGTTTAGTGCACCTTCGCCTGAATACCATGAATCTTCTCGTGTGTACCGTGCGTGGGTCCGCCGTTGTTGCCAACCGATGGACTGACACCACTGGCTGACATTCCGTTCGCAACTCGAAACTTAGCATCCTTGGCCATGCCATTATGTGTCCCATTGAACTGAAGACCTGAGATACCATCGTACCCTTTGACACCAGTAGCCTTCTCCAGGCGACTAGCCAGGTCCTCTGACACCTCCCGGAAAATCGCAATTTGACGCTTAATTATCTCCTCTTTGTGGCAATTTTGCATGTGGCCGGAGACGTTCTCAATGAAACGAGCTTTAGCATCGTCATCGAATACCTTCTCCCACAATGCTCGTGGGGCATTGAAATCTTCCGGGCGAATTTCCGACAGAAACGTCACCGCATTGCCCTGGAAATGGCCGTGTGTCTTGTTGAGATCGACAGATCGCTCGCGGAAGCTGACCGGTTGGATAGAGCTCAAGTATGCTGGCCTTGACCCTTGGTTATAGAAAGCCATATTACCATCTCGTTGGAAGTTGGCGATACGATAGGGTACGCGGGGCTGGTTGACTGGAAGTTGCTGATAGTTCACACCAACCCGGTGACGGTGGGTGTCTGGGTATGAGAATAGGCGCGACTGCAACACCGGGTCGGCAGAGGGCTCAATACCTGGTGGCAAATGCGATGGATTGAAAGCAATCTGCTCAATCTCCGCAAAATAATTCTTGACGTTTTCGTTCAGGTAGAACTCGCCCACCTTGCGAAGGGGAAACTTCTTCTGTGGCCACACGTGGGTCAGGTCGAAGACGTTGATCTTCTCGTTCTCCCACAAATCTTCCGCTTCTTGCGGAGTCATCGTTTGCCACATGACGTCCCAACCAGGATAGTCACCACGTTCGATGGCATTGTACAGATCCTTCTGTGCGTAATCCGGTGAGTAGTTGGCAGAATCTGCTTGTGTAATAAAGCCGGTGCCCTGCTTGCTCTTCATGTGCATCTGTCCATAGACCCAATCACCGTTCTTGTTGACCAGCTTCAGGGTATGTCCAGCGTAGCCATGCATCTTGCGCCAACCATCTGGAATACCACGGTCACCCATGAGAATCATGACCTGGTGAACAGACTCAGGATTTTGGCTAAGATAGTCCCAAAACTAGAAATGGGAAGGTGCAAAGTCAGCGAGCGTCTCAACAGCGTAATTGCCACGAGGGAGTTTGTGCTTACCATTGTCGAATCGTCAGCGTGAGTCAAGTGTGAAGAGGGATCGCGCTTCTGCGTGTGGATAAAGTGAGGGAATTTGGCAGGATCTCGCAAGAAGAATACAGGAGTATTGTTCGCCACCATATCCCAATTGCCCTCCTCGGTCCTGAACTTGACTGAGAATCCGCGAGGATCGCGAGCGCAGTCGTGAGAACCAGATTCACCACCGACAGTGGAAAATCTCACTGTAATTGGACACTTCTTGCCTGCCTTGAACAAGTCCGCCTCGCACAAGTCGTCCATTGGATCCGTGGTCACGTAGTAGCCATGCGCGCCACCACCCTTGGCGTGGACCACACGCTCTGGAATGCGCTCGCGGTCAAAGTGGGACAGCAGATCGATCAAATGGAAGTCCTGCAAGAGCAATGGACCGTTGTCTCCCACCCGCTGAGTCTCGTAAGGATGTGCCATGGGCACTCCATTGGACGTGCAATAGACAGTATCCTCGGACGAAGCATTCTTGTCGTCGGCGTAGTCGCGGTGGACATCCCCAGGAAGTTTCGCGTCAGCGGAGCCGTTTGTTGCTGATGGAGCCATTTTGTTGTTGTGCAAAGGTGGAACTTGGGCAGTGGAAAACAAGTCCCGTCCAGTTTATAAAGGTAGGCACTAGCAGTAACGATACGTCAAGCTCGGCCGTGGCGACGGTAATCTGGCGCTGCTAGCTCCGTGCATCCTTTGTCACATAGCATCGACAGCCATGTGTTATGGCCACCATGTTCGCAGGCGCGTCAGGCATATATGACGCTTACTGCTAATCATGGCCGTCGTGATTGGTTGGAAGGGTGAAGGCGAGAGGACAGACTCGCCAAGAAAGTGCTTTTTTACACGTCAGTTCACCATCACCCGGCATGTGAAAACTGCCTCGACGTCACACCCGCCGAGCCGCGTCTGAATGGGGTAAGCTCGCGGCGACCTGCCTCGAGCTAATCGTCGCTCCTTCCCCGATCGTGTGGAGCGAGAGTGACATCGTCACCGCACCATACAGTGCATGCAAACCGCTGTATGGATGCATGTGGTCTTTCCATCCACGACCGGACTGAGGTCCGGTCATGGATCAAACTCTGTCTTCACGCCTGCACTAAGGATTTGGTGTATGATTCGTCCGGCAGTCTGGTGGTTGTATATGCTTGCCCACCGTGCTTCCCTTGCCTTCCACTTCATCCATGGACTGCTATTTCGAGGCGAGAGGGCGGTTCGCAGAATGTTGTCACATTGACAGGACGCGCAATGTCCGGTCTACAGCGTGTTGACTTACTATAGACATCAACGGTCGCGGGGCGTGATGTGCCGGTCGCAGCAATTCCGCTGCCAGAATGTAGTGCTCTCAAGCACGCACAATCACTGGAGTGCTTGCAGTAGTACAGCCTGCACCTCAAGTCATACGCCGTGCTTTTAGCAGAACGACCAGGGTGACGAGTGCCCGAAGTTGACGATTTAGCCGGAATGATAATTCCATCGTCGCACCCCGCAACGTCGGACCATCGATATTGCGAGAAAGCAGAGGGTTTTAATACACAAGTCACGACAGTCCGAGATGACTGTGCCGCCCTGGCAATCGATGCTGCGGTCTGACGGCCCTCGACATGCTCCGCTCAGCCTTGCTGCGGTCCATTTGCAGCCTTTTCAATGCTTTGCTGCTACTGCCTACGTGCCATGCCACAGCAGGTCACACCAAACCAACGGCTGGTCGGGAGAGAATCAGCATCAACGATGGCTGGAAGTTTTGGCGGTGGGAGACGAATCCGGATGGAATCATCTATGACTGGAGACCAGATCTGGAGAACTTGACCGGTGTAGAAGTCTTGAAGTCTTACATCCTTCCGTCCGCCAACGAATTCATCTTGCAGCCGACTGATCGCCACACTCGTCCCGATGGCGCTCCGCGGAGCACTATCGATTATGTTCAGGACGACTTCGATGATTCTGCTTGGGAAAATGTGACGCTCCCACATGACTGGGCGATCCGTGGTCCTTTCTATACCGCAGAGGAAGGGACCAATCCTGTGAACGGTGGCATGGGCCGTCTGCCTGTGCACGGCGTGGGCTGGTATAGGAGAAAGCTGTACCTGGGAAAGGCTGATGCTGGGAAGACAATCTATCTGGATATCGAGGGCGCTATGTCATATTCCATGGTCTGGGTGAACGGGATCCTGGTTGGTGGTTGGTACGTATCGAGCAATAGAGCCACTTGTTGGGTTGGCACTTGTGCTGATGTTGGCCAATCGTTCAGGCCCTATGGCTACAATTCGTTCCGTCTTGATCTCACGCCGCATCTGAAGTATGGTCATGACAACTGGCTGTCCATTCGCCTCGACAATCCTTTAGACTCCGCGAGATGGTATCCCGGGGGTGGTATCTACAGGGACATGTGGCTGATCAAAGTACATAGTATTCACGTTGCGCAGTACGGCACCTTCATGACGTCTCGGAACGTCAGCTCAGATGCGGCGACCCTGGACCTGGTTGTGGAGGTCAACACGGGAGGCGAGCGAGCATCTCGGTCATTCGTAATAGAAACTGACGTTCATGAATTCGACCATGACACAGGCGTAGCGGGTGAAAAGGTCGTCAGCTTTCCTTCGGTATCCGAACACGTTGTCGGTACAAAGGCCACGACCAGGGGCTCGATCACGCTCGGAAACCCTCGTTTGTGGCAACCATTGCCGGAACAGCGACCAGCGCTCTATATCGCAATAACTCGTCTGTATGAAGGAAGTACAGTTATTGATACATACGAAACCACCTTTGGCGTCCGGTCCGTCCTCTACAGCGCCGACCAAGGGCTACTCATCAATGGCGAGATTGTAAAAGTACAAGGTGTCAATCAGCATCATGATCTGGGTGCATTGGGAGCAGCTTTCAATGCGAGGGCCGCTGAGCGGCAGCTCGAAATCTTGAAGGACCTGGGTTGCAACGCCATACGGATGTCGCACAATCCACCCGCTCCTCAACTCCTGGAGCTCACGGATCGCATGGGATTCCTGGTAATGGACGAGATCTTTGACACCTGGGAATACAACAAGACTGCAGGTGACTTCCACCTGATATTTCCGGATTGGCATGAGGCTGATCTCAGAGCTTTCATTCGTCGCGATCGTAACCACCCGTCAATCATCGCTTGGAGCTACGGCAATGAGGTACATGAGCAATACACCAACGAAACAGGAGCAGCGTTGTCTGCATCTTTGCGCGATATCGTCCGCCGAGAAGATCCAACCCGATTCTCGACTGCCAGCATGAACTATGCGATGCCCAACATGTCTTTCCCCAAGCCGCTGGATATCATCAGCCTCAACTACCAAGGCGCTGGAATCCGTGACATTGAAGGGTATGAGCTCAACGGCATCGTTCGACCGCCTTCTTATCCCTGGTATCACTCGGTCTTTCCAGGCAAGATGATTTGGAGCACAGAAACGGCATCGACCCTCAGCTCTCGTGGCACATATACATTCCCTGTCTCCAGCTCCATCTCTGCTCCCGTCAACACGACGACAGGGCAAGGTGCAGACAACACCACGGCTCAAGTCAGTGCATACGAGCTCTATACTGCGGGCTTTGGCTCCTCTCCCGACAAAGTCTTTGCGTCACAGGATCAAAATCCTTACGTCGCTGGTGAGTTCGTTTGGACTGGTTGGGACTATATCGGCGAGCCAACACCTTTCTACTCTGCTCGCAGTTCCTATTCGGGTGTGATTGACCTGGCTGGGTTTAAGAAAGATCGATATTGGCTGTATCAAAGTCGCTGGAGACCGGATTTGCACTTTGCACATATACTGCCACATTGGACTTGGCCGGAGAGAGTCGGGCAAGTCACACCGATCCATGTCTTCACCTCGGCTGATGAAGCCGAACTGTTCGTCAATGGCGAGTCGCAAGGTCGGAGAACGAGAGCCGACTCGGCATATCGCTTCCGGTGGGACGAGGTCATATATCGGCCCGGGGAGGTACAAGTCGTCACTTGGAAAGAGGGAAGGCCATGGGCGAATGAAACGGTTCGCACTGCTGGAGAGGCTGTAGCTCTGAAGCTGAAAGCGGATCGGACAAGCATTGAGGGCGACAGCTTCGATCTATCGTTTCTCACTGTGGAAGTTGTCGACCAAATGGGTGAGGTTGTCCCTCGAGCAAACAACAGTGTCTCCTTCGCGGTTGAGGATGGTCTTGGGGAGATTGTGGCCACAGACAATGGCGATCCTACAGACTTTACGCCGTTTCCTTCTTTGACTAGGGAAGCTTTCAATGGACTTGCACTGGCAATTGTAAGAGGCAGGCGGAGCTCCAAAGGCAACGTTGTCGTCGGCGTCACTGCTCAAGGATTGAAAGGGGATCGCGTAACGCTGCAGTTGCTGCAAGCCGAGATGGGCATAGCATAGGCTGGGCGGCAGCACAACATTGACTAATTGTCCATGAAATTGATTACTCGAAGCTTTCCCGCCACTGACGTGCCCCTCCGCGCGATACTCGCGCACAACTTGAACCCGTCAGTTGCTCCAGCAGTTTCCCTTACCAACCTCAATGACTTGACCATAACATACCAACAATGGCGGAACTACCAGAGGGGTCAAACGGTCATACCAACGGCACGCCGAAGAGTACGTCAGGGTGGGATGGAAAGCTGCGAGTAAACAAGCAAGCCACCCTCGCCAATCCAGAGGCGCTGGAAGACTCCGACTATTCTGATGAGGACGCACCCCCAGTCGAGCACATCAGTGCCGATGAAGACCTTCTTGAAGGCGAAGACCCAGAGGCAGAGGTGGGCGTGGGAGAAAGGCCTTCACAGACAGACCTAATCTAACACGATTCCCAGGAAATTGAATTGTTACACTCCAAGATTACATCGATCCCCGCCCTCCACCTCGAGCGCTTTAGAAACCTCAAACGATTATGCCTACGACAGAACCAGATTCAGCACATCGAGCTTCCTGACACTTGCATTCCCACGTTGGAAGAGCTAGAGTTGTACGACAACCTTCTGAAGAACACCGATGGCGTTGAGGCATACACGCAATTGCGCACATTAGACCTCAGCTACAACAAATTGAAGCACATCAAGCATGTGAAGACGCTCACAAAGCTAGATCACCTGTATTTTGTGCAGAATAGGATATCAAAGATCGAAGGATTGGAAGAGCTGACGGAGCTGACATACCTTGAATTGGGGGCGAACCGAATACGTGAGATCGAAGGGCTGGACACATTGACGAAGCTGGAGAACCTGTGGCTGGGGCAGAACAAGATCACAGAGCTCAAAGGTCTGAGCACTTTGACGAATTTGCGAACACTGAGCATACAAGCCAATCGACTCACCTCCCTCGACGGCATTGAAGCCCTCCCGCAGATTACGGAACTCTACATCAGTGACAACAAAGTGTCGTCATTGGAGCCGTTGAAGGCGTGTACGAAGCTGGAGATTCTGGACTTCCAAACCAATCCCATCACTTCCCTTGCGGGTCTTGAGCACCTGAAAGATCTGGAGAATGTCTGGGCTTCGAATTGCCAGATTGAAAGCTTCCAGGAAGTCGAGCGTGCGCTGAAAGACAAAGACAAACTCGAGGAGGTATACTTTGAAGGCAATCCTCTGCAGAGACAGAATCCGGTGCTCTATCGAAACAAGGTGCGCTTGGCATTGCCACAGGTTTCGAAGATTGATGCTAGTGAGTACTGCATGGCTGTGTCATGACGCCCGGGACTGACGTGGGCATAGCATACGTGAAAATGTCGTGATGTTGTTCTTCCACATCAGTGGTCCTTTGAGCGCGGCGTCTGGCGTTCAAGAGGGCTTAGCGCCCAAGTGCTATATGTGTTAGACCCCTTTTTGGTTCCATAACCCACCATAAGCAATGTGGTCCAAGTTGATAGCTTGTGGAATATTGAATCTTTCGACCTCAAACCTTGCAACCCGAGCAACAAAGCCTGCTCCGTATCGAATGGTTTTCCAGGGCCATGACAGATGTGTCGAAAGCGTCTCGAGGGACTGAACTTGGTCCATGCAACTCACCGCGTCCAACATACTCGATCTGCTGGAGGATACCGGGTGGGATAAGATGCAGAGCTACATGCCTTGGGCTTTGAGATCCTGCAAATGTGCAGGTTGCGGTGGATGTCAAATGCGTGATGCTTCTGAGCGGGAACGCGAGGAAGTTGGGCTGGACGGTAGCGAAGGCGAAGGAGGCAGAGAAGCTAACCTGGATCCTTGACGATGGCTCTTCTCAAGTTCTTTGCAGTATTTATTTGACGCGACCGCGAAAGCGTTGAAGCGAGCAGATACAACACATTGAAGGTTATCGATTGAGCTGGCTCGTAATTTCTGTCAGGCGTGCGAAGCGTATCGCAGGAAGGTTTGCACTTCTCGAGGTAGAAATAGGCTTCCACAACCTCTTGTTGCGCAAACAGAGCCCCCTCTTCCTCCACCGCCGCCGATGGCCGCCAACGTGGCGGTCCTTTGCAACTTCGTAGTGTTGAGGAGATTATCGCTCTGTTCGCAAAGAGTCCGGTGAGAGTGTGGATCTCAATGCAACGCCACATGTGGATCTGCCGACCATTACGGATTTCACAAGTCTCCGCGTACCTTACCTTACCCTTCCATGCATTTCGACTCTCCCAAACCAACACCTGCGCTTCGTCGCGCTCGCGGAACAGGCATCGAGTAGACTCATGTGAGTGCTGAAAACTGGTCGAAAGCCACTTCTACATTGGACGCCTCGAGGCCCGCAATCGCGAAGAGTATCACATCCGGCCCCTCCCCAAGACAACATCACAACAGGACCATACAGGCCGACAGACTGACAAGGTATGGCATCCCGCCATTGATGATAATGCTGCTCCATCTGCAGAGCTGTAGCGAGGCACAGTGAGAAAATGGCTGATCTTTGACGCCCGGCAGCCGTTACCGCCTTCCCTAGGGACAGACACCACAGCCCATTTGCAATCTATCGCTTCCCCCACTACAACATGATATGAAGCTTTGTTGAACACTTGCACGCTCGCCACCCACTGAGTTTTGTGCAATGGTCACTCTGAAGAGTGAGTTCTGCATGCGCATGCTCTATCTCACCTAACAGGTTCAGACGTGAGTCCGGTGTTCACCACCACAAATCGCTGCGAGTTCCGCCGACCTGAACATGTTCAAGCCTGCTGCAGACTCACCAATGTCTGCTCCTGGAGCGGTCGAATCGTCAGACAGCGTCCAGAGACGTGAACGGGCTGCTATCGCGGCTCAAGCATGCCAAACATGTCGGAGCAGGTACGACAACCCTTGGCAGATTTGTCTTGGCTGGTTGCAAGGGTGCGGGTACCACTAACGCTGCCTTAGAAAGAGTAAATGTGACGAGAAAAGGCCGAAATGTACGTGGTCAGGCGGGCTAACGCCTTGATCATCGAGCTTATCCTGTAGCAGGCACCCTTTGTCAGCGGCTCAATGTTGAATGTGTCTATCGGGAACCGCTTCCGACTAAGTATGGCCAAGTCACCGTCCCATGTACATAGATTTCTGACACTTTGCCAGGAAGGACAAGACTATGGTCCACATCCTCGATACACTGACCCGGATTGAGAACAAGTTTGACAGTCTGAACCTCGCAAGTTCTGCCAGGACTCCGGACACCGATACTTCAGCAGGTGCAAGGCAGTCCGTTAGTCACTCTTCAAGTTCTTCCACCAGGACCTATCGTGGACAAGATGAGCCTTATGGATCCAAGTATCCTTCAGAGTTGCAACAAGGCTACCACCACCTGACTGTGCCACATAAGATTATACTATGGCCTAGCGTCTACATTCACTTGGTCAACTCTGGAATCAGCGCCGCATCTGACTTGCAATTCGTTCTTCAAGAGGGAACACCATGGCTCATACGCCAGGAAATGAGCTCGCACCAAGATGTGCTGGCTCCGGACGTTGGGCTTGCGAGCTATACACTCAACGGACGTTCCCCAGGCACCAATACCCCACGCATCGCATTCACGCATCTGCCCGCGCAGCGGGTCCACGAGTATTGCGATGCATATTTCAACACTTTCAATGTCTTGGCGCCGATCCTCAATCGACAGTCCTTCATGACAGATATGGTCACACCGATATTGCAGACAGGGTTTGGAGACGCGGAGGCAGAGAGCGTGATGGTGTTGCTTGTCCTTGCATTGGGGCAAGTCGCCACGGAGGGCGTGTTTGAGCGACCGATTAGTATGGTCAACGGCACACCAAGTGGCTTCCGTGGTGGAACTGCAGCAAGACCACCTGGGCTGGAAATCTTCAACGAAGCTCGGAGGAGAATTGGATTCATCGCGATGCAGACAACGCTCGAGAACGTACAAATCATGCTACTGCAGGCGACATATTTTGAAGCCACAGCTAGACATTTGGAGTTCTGGCGGTCTACGGTGACTGCATCGATGGCATGTCTAGTACTCGTCAAGTGTCAGAAGATTGACTGGAGTTCGCATTACGGTGACCTTATCAAGCGCGCCTACTGGTGTTGCGTCCTTGCCGAAGATCTTTACCATCTGGACCTCGACTTGCCGCAAAGCGGCATCCAGCAATTGGAAGACATAGTTCCGTTGCCTTACTTCCAGGAAGGAGCAGATATGCCGTCTCCCAATTTCGCCAGTGGCGACGATCGATCTCATTTCCAATATCATTTCCTCGCCATGATCGCGCTCAGACGCCTCATATCCAGAATACATGAGGTGATACATGAGAGTGAGTCGACGAAATCGAGCTAGTCTGATCTTACGCTGACCCGATCATAGATAGCAATCCACAGAGTGAAACTTCTGACGATTATGGTGGACCTCCGGTCGCCGTAACCCGCGAGATGGCACGGCAGCTCGAATCCTGGCGTTCACTGCTTCCCCGCCCACTGCAGTGGCAAGACAGCGACAAGCTCGATTTTCCGAACATCGACCCGTCAGGACGTCGCCCTAACGAGTTCCTCTTCTCGCCAGATCAAGGTCCTGTGCCGATTGGACACAGATTCAATCTTGACCTGGTCACGGCGCACCTACGAACGAGATTCTATTACGCTCGCTTTATGATGTACAGACCTTTTGTGTACAAAGCCCTGCACTTCCCAGAGCTCATGACGACGGAAGACTGTAATTGCTGCGCACTAGCTATCCAGTCCGCGCTGCTTTGGCCGATCTCCATGGCGCCACCGAAGAACAAGAAACGACTCGTTCCGCATCTGTTTGCGTGGACTCAGAATTTCATGGCCATTCTGCTGATTCTGCGCATGACCACAGAGAACGAGTGCTTGAAACAGATATGCGATGAGCACGTCAATCGAGACGATGTACAGAAGACGGTGGCCCTGATGCTGGAATGGATAAGAGATGTCAGACAGCTCGATGGAATCGCAGAATGGAGCTGGAGGATCCTGGAACCGTTGTACTCTCTCGGCAGGGACTGAAGGGCACACTAGCTGATGACTTAAGTGAGCGAGATGTACCTTAGGTCACTGCACGGAGCATTGAGGCACGTCAAGGCCTCTCCGACGAGCCGCGTGTAGCGCGGCGGCGCCAGGAATGATGCGCTTTGGTGTAGCGCTATCAACTATGAGCCTCTGATGAAGAACAGCAGAGCGCGAGCAATGTCGATGGGACAAAGACGGCGAATAAATGAGTGTTCGGTATCTGGTGGACACTTCTGGGGTCCGCTAGGCCATTTCAGGAAGCCAGCGTCTTAACTATGAGAGTAGTAGTACCTGAAACACGTTCCAGGGACCGTTGACGTTAGGGGTTCAATGTTACCCATGCTTCGCCACAAGTCTCGCGCAGCATCGACCCTGAATCCTTGCAAAGTAAAGTCATACTTCGAGACCTCCACAAAGTCGTCCGATTTCTGAAGCACAAGCACTGCCCACGTATACACGACTCTTACCACGGCCGGGCACGACGATTGCAGGGGCTACGATTGGCTGCGACTGAAGCGTGCGATTGCCTGATAAAAGGGTGCAATGGCGCTTTACTCGCATTCTGGCGCTCGGCCTGCTTTAACACACCGCGCAGAAGAGTATCGTACGATGCACCACGAGGCCGATGTTGTGGTCGTCGGGGCCGGAATCTTCGGATGTGCTGTCGCATGGGCGCTTGGCAACCAAGGGAGAAGTGTCATACTGCTGGAGAAGTCTTTGAAAGAGCCCGATCGCATCGTGGGAGAACTACTACAACCGGGAGGCGTGTCAGCGTTGGAGAAGCTCGGGCTGAGGGATTGCTTGGAAGACATTGACGCCATCAAAGTGGTTGGGTACGATGTGATCTATTATGGCGAGGAGGTGCGGATACCATACCCGCAGAACGCGACAGATACCGTCCACGAGGTGGACGAGAAGAAGAGCCACAGCGACGAATTTCGAGGCACCAAGCGAAAACGACCGGAAGGACGCTCCTTTCACCATGGACGCTTCATTCAGAAATTGCGGCACAAGGCCATGTCGAATCCCAATGTCACCACCATAGAGGCGACCGCGACAGAGTTGGTGCGATGCGCCTTCACCGGACATGTCCTGGGTGTGGAGGCGACAAGTAATGGGGAGCACGAATCGTACTTCGGCAACGTGACCATCATTGCGGACGGATATGCGAGCAAGTTCAGAAAGGAGTCGAGAACGGACACGCCGGTGGTGAAGTCGAAATTTTGGGGCCTAGAGTTGATCGACGCCGACTTGCCAATGCCCAATCATGGTCATGTCCTCCTGGGCGAAGGCTCCCCAGTGCTGTTGTACCAAATTGGGACGCACGAAACACGTGCACTGGTGGACATCCCGGAGAACACGCCGACTGCGAGTGTGCAGGCAGGCGGCGTGAAGGGTCATCTCAAGAATGTCGTTCTACCTTCTCTACCGAAACAAGTCCAGCCATCGTTCAAAGCCGCCATCGAGCGCGACCGATTGCGATCCATGCCGAACTCATGGCTACCTCCGACGACGAACAAGACGGCCGGTCTTATTCTTCTCGGCGACGCGATGAACATGAGACACCCACTTACCGGCGGTGGAATGACGGTGGCCTTCAACGATGCCGTACTGCTTTCTGAGCTGCTCTCACCCGAATGCGTCCCCGACCTTGACGATACGAAACTAGTGCTCAAGCAAATGCGGACTTTCCACTGGCGACGGAAAGGTCTCACCTCCGTCATCAATATCCTCGCCCAGGCGCTGTACTCCCTTTTCGCTGCGGACGACTACCAGCTCAAGGCGCTCCAACTCGGCTGCTTCCGGTACTTCAAGCTCGGTGGGAGTTGCATAGATGGACCTGTCGGCCTCCTCGCTGGCATCATACGTCAGCCATTCGTCTTGTTCTATCACTTCTTCTCTGTGGCACTGTACGCGATCTGGATATACATCACTGGGGCGAGTTGGTATGGCATGCCGATACGAGCGATCACGAGCGTGGGAGTTTTCTGGAAGGCATGCGTTGTGATATTCCCTTATATATTTTCCGAGCTGCAGTCGTAGAAGTGCAGAAATGGTGGTAAAGGGCTTCGAAGAATCAAGACCAGGTATATATTTTGAGCTGGAAGAGCGTGTACAAATCCATTTAATTCTAATATCGATTCGGACAGCGATAACTTGGCTTTCGTCCTCCACAGGGCACTAGATGTTGAACCGTAGATCAACTGATGGGAAGCAGCAAACGGTTGGTGGGTGTACTGTACGAACGCTGGGCAGCCCACCAAGCTCTTTAAAGAACACCCCCATCATGTTAGGATATGCAGACTGACAGGACGTGGCCAGACCGTAATGTGAAGCACAAACAGAACAGACAACAGACTGCATCTACCGTGTCCTTGGGCTGCCGCGGAACATCGATACCGTCAGTCCACCACTGAAGGTTGGGCGACATGGACTGATGGCTCTGATGAACGGTGTTGATAATGGGCTTTTGATGGGAAGCGGCATACGGACGCCGACGAATGCTCGTTGATAAGCCGTTCGAACATTTCTTGGACGAGACTCACGATTGGGAAAGGACAAGGAGCGAGCATTCCCACGAGTGAGAACTGGGACGGCTGCGAAGGCTCATCACGCCCGAGGGTATTTACAGCATCATTGCCACTCTGGGAACCAGGACATCATCTTCGGCAGCGGCCAATACTTTGTTCCGAAACGGTCATACCATGGTAAACAGAGCTCTCGAGCCCCTATTATTGAGCTTACGTAGATTCGTTCAGGTGTGGCGTGAAACCCACATGATGCGATCAACCTTGTCTAAGCTGCACTCTTGCTGCCAATGTACCGAAAATTCTCGACTCCTGGTTCTTGGCCCTCACCTTGGTTCAGAACCATATTGGTATGTATCAAGCGAGCTTATTGCATCCTTACTTAGTGAAATCGTGCATCCTGCGGGATTCTACATGATTATCGCCTGCCCAGTCCCTAGCTATGTCGCTAAGATGGGTACGAGACCTCGCTCACGGGTACCTCGGGTCGAGCCTTGATAGACGTATAGGCGATAGACCCCAGTAGGCCGCGTGCTCCCCAGTTCCCCTCCTAGATCATGTAGCAAACGGGGCATTTTGGCGGCTACAAAGGCACTGATCATAACCATGATCGATATGTGCCCCACGGGCAGAATCCGCGAGCTCGATATATGGGGATATAAGCGCGAATTAGAGCTAAGGGGTTTCTTGGGCGCGCCCCAACAGACCGAAAGTAGACGGCGCGGGGCATTTGATTCGAAGCAGGACCAGGATGGGGACAGCTAAGTTGGCAGACTCGGAAGCTCGTGAAGAGCCGTCTCCACGACGTCAATTACTACATCCCGTTCCATCTCCCATGTACCGGTCCCAACGATTTCCTAGAGCGTACGTGAGACAATCGAGGTCTCCAACCTTCATTAATGACAATGACTCTTGCATCATTTTGCTCCTACCGCAAGACCATAGCACATGTCGCGATACATTGACAAGCGTCGTTGACACTCTAGACTCAGGAGACACTGCGGATCGCCTCGAGGTTTCCGGCATTCCTGCCAGTATTTCCCAAGCGGGATTGCTGACGAGTACGTCGACTTGCCGCCAAAAGGACCAAGCTGAGACATTGTGGGAACATTTGGAAGTCACCAGAGATGGCGACACAAAGCAGCGCAGCTTCGACCGCGGTGCATCTTGACGAGGCTAGAGAGGGGGAAAGCCCCAGCAGACAACTCAATGGCAGTCTACGCCGACAACAAGCCAGACCCGATCTTCGCAATGCCAATGGACATGCGACACACCCGAACGGTCACACATCACCCTCACAAGAATTCCGAACCATCACTGGGGATCGGCCGGTCGACGCGAGGGCCTCGAAGAAGTACAAACATACCTTCGCCATTCATGCGCAAGAACGAGCCAGTCTATTCAGCCAGGATGCTACAACGTCTCCATCGTCGCTCGGGTTCAGAAACTTGATGGGCTTGGTCATCGCCATTTCCAACGTGCGGCTCATGATGGACAACTTCAAAAAGTATGGCATTCTAGTGACACTTTCGGGCGCGAAAGTCAGAGAGGGAGATTGGATGTGGTTTTGGATACTGTATGCTCTCACGCCGTGCCACTTGTTCATCGCTTATGGCATCGAGCAAGCTGCGGCACGCTTCGCCAAGAGCATAACTGCGCAGATCAAGAGAGATGGAGAAGAGCACAGGGAGCGCATCCTGGCAGATGACAGGCAAAGACACAAAAGCTGGTTCTCTACTTGGCGGTTCATTGCGATCAGTCACGCCCTGAATGCCACATTCATGATGCTGTTCGCCAGCTACATCACCTACTGGTCCATCCACAACCCAGGACTCGGCATGATCACCGAGCTACACGCCGTGGTAGTGTGGCTCAAGGTATGCAGCTATGCATTGACGAACCGCGACCTTCGGCATGCGTACCTACACTCCGATCCGAACGCTTCTTTGCCAGCGCTGTACAAGAGCTGTCCATATCCCAACAACATCAACTTCAGCAATTTGTGCTACTTCTGGTGGGCTCCGACTCTGGTCTACCAGCCCGTCTACCCACGCACGTCCAAGAGACGATACGACTTCATCGCAAAGCGCGCCGCCGAGTCCTTCCTCCTTTGCGTCCTGATTTGGATCACGTGCGCCCAATACGCGGTTCCTCTGCTCCAGAACTCTGTTGATGACGTCTCGAAATTGCGCGGCTTCAACATCCTCGAGAGGGTCATGAAGCTGAGCACCATCAGCTTAGTCTGCTGGCTTGCTGGCTTCTTTGCGCTCTTCCAATCATTTCTGAACTTCCTTGCGGAAATCATGCGATTCGGTGATCGAGAGTTTTACGGAGACTGGTGGAACGTGTCGGACATCCGCTCATATTGGGCATCGTGGAACAAGCCTGTCACGCATTTCATGAAACGACACGTGTACGCGCCGATGGTCAATCGAGGAGTACCAGCACCCGTGGCACAGATCATCACGTTTCTCTTCTCCGGTATCTTGCATGAGGTGCTGGTCGGTGTGCCCACTCACAACATCCTCTGGGTCGCTTTCTTCGGAATGGTAGGCCAGATACCTTTGATCTTCCTCACCGACATGATCAAGAGACTGTTTGGCAAGGGAAGGAATGCCCAGCTGGCTGGCAATCTGATATTTTGGCTCACATTTTGTATTTTCGGACAGCCGCTGGCAGCTTTGGCGTACTTCTTCGCGTGGCAGGCGAAGTATGGGGATGCTGCGACGAGGCCCGAATGGCCGGAGTTGAAGTTGAGGTAGTGCCTCTGCCAGATCATGCGTAGTGTGAACATGTTGGTCGTAGACAGCACTTACGTACAGACACGACGAATGAGATATGATGCAGACGGACACAGGCTCTCTGGCACGTCTATTCTCGAATCTGTTTATGCCTATGGCGAGGGAATTGGATGAGTGGAGCCGAAAAAGGGAGACAGCACTGCCGTAACACGTCATTCTCTGGTAGCATGTCCCTTCGTGCACGAAATGTGGGACAGGCTATGTGCATGGAGTAGAGAAAATCGGACCCTTCCGTCTTCACACATTTCAAGCAGGTGTGGAATTCTCAGAAGTTCGCGTTACGGGCTTGTGCTGGCGCAAACGGTAGAAGTATGTACAACAGTAGTAGTGTAGGTAGATGCACTACTCTAATAACTAGCTCCGCGCGAGAGGGCTGAAACGGCGGCAAGCGCCACACGATCTCCGTCGGATCACTTGCACGGCGACGTTGTTGAACTTTCGCCTCGCTCGCAAACACTCTAACACTCCTCAACATTACCTCATTGCGTCATATTCATTGTCGCGCGTAGCCATCCACGCGACATCCATCCCCATCCATACATCCAGTGTGCGGGCGCGACCGGCCTCCCGTCCTGGACAGGCTGCGGCGCAATCCATCGGCACCACGAGCGAGACCACCCCGACTTGCTCCGACTCGCATACCGAAAACAAACCACCCAACCACTGTCGCGTAAACACTCGACCCCATACCTGACCGCCCTCAGGTCGTGTGTGAGCAACGTCTGCGGCCGCGCAGGTCCCTACCCGCCCACTCCCTCTCTCGGACTGCGAAACCTGCCACGGATGAGCACGCGGCCCGGTGGCAGCAGTTGCGAACATGGCGCTCGCTCCTGCAAACCCAGACAAGAAGCGGGTCAAAGTATATGAGCTGAAGAACAACGACTGGTATGACCGCGGGACCGGCTTCTGCATCGGCAGTGTCTGCAGCGCCGCCGACGCGCCGCCCGAGCAGCTGGACGCGCGCATCGTAGTCACGAGCGAGGATGAGCCAGCTCGCACGCTGCTGGAAACGCGCATTGCCAAAGATGACGGCTATCAGAAACAGCAGGAAACGCTGATCGTGTGGACGGAGCACAACGGCGTGGACATGGCTCTCAGCTTTCAAGAGGCAGAAGGTTGCGCCATGATATGGGAGTTCGTGAGTGACATTCAGTCGAGGTTAGTGCCCGAAGATGGCATATCAGACGACCTGCTGGATCCCGTGCATTCCATAACCTTGCCCAATCCGGTGCTGGGGAGATTGGAAGAAGTGGTGGAGGCGATACGGGCGGCGTCGAATACACCGGCTGGCCGCGACGCTCTGTCCAAGTTCGTGATGAGCCCGGAGCAGATGTACATTCTCAAGCTGGCGCCGCTAGTCGAACAGGCCGAGCAGCAGGAGCTGACGCAGGAATTGCATCGGTTGTGCACAATCCTGAAGCACCTGATCTTGCTCAACGACACCTCCATAATCGAGTTCATCGTGACAGATCCAGCGATTATGGGTGTCGTGGGCGCTCTCGAGTGTAAGCGCAAACGGAGGGATGTTGTCCGGGGCAAAAATGCTGACTGATGACTAGATGACCCTGATTTTCCCTCCCACCGCGCCAACCACCGCCAGTACCTTTCCGACACTTCCAAGTTCAAGGAAGTCGTCAAGATCGAGCACACAGAGATTAAGAAGAAGATTCACTACACCTATCGTCTGCTCTACCTCAAAGACGTTGTCCTTGCGCGCATTCTTGACGACCCTACCTTTTCCGTACTCAATTCTCTCATCTTCTTCCACCAGGTCGATATCGTCAATCACCTGCAATCGAACCAGAGCTTCTTGAAGGAACTTTTCACCATATTCACGAATGGTGAGTCGGACGACAGACGGATGAAAGACGCGGTTCTGTTCATTCAAAACTGCTGCGCAGTAGCGAAGAACATTCAAGCGCCGTCGAGGAATCAGCTCTACCAGAACTTCATTCAACACGGCCTGTTCGATGTTGTTACTTTTGCCCTGCGCCACCATGACCCAGCGGTACGCGTGGCTGGTACCGACGTACTAGTGTCCTTGATTGACCACGATGCGCATTTGGTTAGAAACCATATCATCAAAGCTATCAACGAGAAGACGACGCCTCTGACGGATACTCTGATCGAACTTCTCCTCGTCGAAGTTGATCTCGGCGTCAAGAGTCAAATGGCCGATGCGATTAAGATTCTCCTCGACCCTGCCTCTGTAAGTGCTGGCATGGAAATCATGAGTCGACAGGGCAACGCGGAGATGTTGGCGAAACGTGGCATCGGTGGAGATCCAGGCCATCCAGGACAGCGAAGTTTTCCACCACAAACCGGCCATTTTATCCAAAACTTCTACGAGGATGGCGCAAGGCGCCTCTTCCAACCTCTCAAGGATCTTGAGGGCCGCCAAAGTATGAGCGGCCTGAGTGTGCAGGAAACCAGCTTATACACACACCTGGTGGAGGTCCTCTGCTTTTTCGTGCGACAGCACGCTTACCAGAGCAAGCTATTCATACTTTCCGAGAATCTCCATTCCCGAATAGCACAGCTCTTGTCCTGTCCGCAAAAGTATATGAAGCTTATTGCGCTGAAATGGTTCCGGACATGCATCGCCCTGCAAGACGAATTCCACAACCGGCAGCTAATACAGCACCGACTATTCGAACCAATCCTCAACATTGTCTACGAAACTATGCCTCGAGACAATCTTCTCAATAGCGCTTGCCTCGAGCTGTTTGAGTACATTAAGCGCGAGAGCATCAAACAGCTCATCTATCACTTGGCCGAGACTTATCGGGAACGACTGATGGGAATCACATACGTCTACACTTTCCAGGGCATTGTGCAGAAGTACGACCAGTACCAAAACCCGTGCATCCCAACAAATGGTGAAGGCGACACAAGCTTCACCACAGAACCAGAGACCCCAGATGTGCTCAGAGGACGGATGCTTAACGGGCGACAAGTCTTCAGCGGCCTCAAGGAGCCCGATGCCGATGAAGATGCTTACTTCAACGCAGATGATGACCTAGATGCCAGTCTAGGCGAGGATGTTGAGGGACTATCGAATGCTGCGACGGGACGACCGGGCTTGCCTAATGGCCATGCCAGCCCACTCAAGCCATTAGTCAATTACCCTGATGATGATGACGATGATGATGACGACGACGACGACATGGACATGCTTGCTTCCAGCCCAGACCCATTGAAAGAGAAGAAGAGCAGTTCTCCGGAACCAGAGACTTCTACTGATCCACCCGGCGAACAACGAGGTCGAAGTAGAGAACGTGCGCCGACCGATGGTTCACCTCCTGAAGCTGTGACCATCAAGCGGAGGAGAGAGGATGACGACGATGATGAGCTTGGTAAACTGATGGGCGGTGGTATCAAGCGGCGCAATAGCTCAGCATCCTCCAATCTCAGCAAGACTGGTTTACTCGCTAGTCAACTTGATGGTGCTACGATAGGAGCGCCAGTGGGAGGTCCGATTGAGGGGCTGAAGGCCGACGTTAATGTCGACGGCGAGAAGACCAAGACACAGCTGCAGCCAGCTGTAGGCCATGGCCACATACTTAGGCGGAAGGGAAGTCTGAAGGTCAAAAATGACACGAACATCGGAAAATATGCGATCAAGCCTATGGAAGCATCAGGCGGCCAAGAGAGATCGATCGGCGAAGACGAAAAGAACAGCAATGGAGGAGGAGGCGGCGGGTAGAAGGCGTCAATCATACTTTCAGGGACTACAAAGACTCCACGGATTCCTCCGCCGTCTTGGAAGAGGCAAACTCAAGACCGTAGAAGCGACAGCCCTCGGGATGAACAAGAACGGACATCAGCACCTATCGGATCAGTTCCGGATTGGCACAGGATGAACATCTCTTGCGATCGGCCCACAGCTGCAGACAATTTGCTGGACAATGACGATGGCACGACCCCCACTTGGTCAGACTCGACTTCAGCTGTCTCTTCTGAACTCGACTCCACGGTTCCAGGGTTCAGCTATGCTGGCTTCGACGACGCCGATTTTTATGAGCGCTGGTTAGACCTCGTTCAGTTCTCGAGCACAAATTCCAAATGGCCGAACAAGAAATCACCAGTGATGAAAGTGAGTGCACTCATGGATGCTGTTGACAACCAGATTCTGAGTCCTTGCGGGGTGTGGTGCGAACATCGCAGGTCCGACGTCACCGAAATGGCCTGGGTCCGGCGATGGAACGCTTTGCTGGGATGTGACGCGGGTCTGGCTAATATCCTTTCGCGTCACTGGTGTAGATGAGAGGACCTCTCAGTGTGCATGATGTGTTTCTTGGTCGCGATCTTGCAGCCACTGATTGGCGCGAGTCCGGCCTATCTGATTCGAGCGCGCAGACATTCGATCAGCACGATTGTCTTGTATGAACTGTATCGTAGCTACTACAGAAGATGAAAAGCAGCGGGTGAACGCTTTGAGGTGACGAGAGAAGAGATGCCTTTCTTTGTCGTGCTTCCACGTGGGCGATGTCATATCGCGTGCTCTTCTACCTGAGTTCCTGGTTAATCTGATCCTTCTACTGAGTCTCCTGGAGTATGCGGCATCGACACAGCGATCGCGCCCATTACTGACGAGAACGCCTTCGTACACGAACCCTTGGACCAATGCGAAGCAGATGACAACTGTATCTCTGCTGCCCGCCCCTTCGCTGGACAAGACAATACCACAGGCGCATAGCACGTGTATATATCCACAGTCACAGTTCCTCAATGGGACATGAGGGAAAAAAATCCCCGAGCGAGTTTTGCTTTTCCTTTTCCCTTCCCACACAACTCTTCTCGAAAAGGATAAGAGCATGCTCAGAATCGACCACGGTGGTGACAATGAGGAAAGCCCCGGGTCCCTCTCCGTCATCCAGGCGCGCGTCGCGAGGAGGCAGTGGGTGAGGACCAGTCCTGAGATATCCGGTCCGATGCGCTTCTTATACTTTGATTCCATCAGCCTCCATGGAATGAATCCATCACTCGCTCGATGATCAGGAAACATTAAAGAAGAACAAAACTCGTCATCAGCGGACCAATGCGAATTTTGGGATCGATCACACCGCACGGCAAGAATCATGACTGGAGCTTTGTGATTCTTCTCTTGTCGAAAGATCTATCAGAGAGACGAGACGTGACCTTGGAGCTCGGGACAGATGGTGTTGGTGGAATAAGAGGCATGTTTGATCTTGCGATGAGTGTTGGAGAGTTAGGCTAAAGGGAGAAGAGAAGGGGTGTGGTAATTTGCATTCCAGCTTCAGGAGTACAAATTAAAAGTATTCAGGTAACGTGCTCGGTTCTTCTAGACCCCAAGCGGAAGACATCCTATCAAGGTTCTGATCCTGTATTGTGGCATTCCTCACCTCATGCAATGTCCGCTGCGAATCCCCTCGCAACGTAACGGTTCGCGGCGTTGCTTCGCCTATCGTGAATCCTCGGAAATGTCATCATCAGTGTCGTCGCTCGCCTGTTCGGCGGTTTGATTTCCACTCAAGCCATGTCCGTGTCGTCAACCTCCGATCTGCTCCTCGTGCACCTCGATCGTGTCGCCTTCCTCCATGCCAATCTAGACGTACCACCACCCAGTCAGCCCTGTCGCCACTTCACACACACACAAAAGATGTCAGTCACTTACACTCTCCACGGTGTGTTCGTCCAGGACCCGCTCGCCATCGAACAGGAAGCGCAACTGCTTCCGCTCGCGCTCGACTTTGGCGCTGAAGGCGTCCTGTCGGTCAGGTCAGTACGTGTGGATGCGCTGCGGCGGATTCGTGTGCTTGTTCACCATTGCCTTGCCCATCTTGGTGGTAGTCTTGAGCTTGAATGTCTGTGCGAAGCCGCGATTGTCTCTGATGTTGATGGTCATCGACCGCGGTGCGTCAGGGGTTGCACTTGCAACGGGTGCTGCTGGCGGTGGTGGTGGTGGGAGGTCGCCGTCGGTAGTCGGCTGAGCAACGGGGCTCACGGCCTCCATGATCGTGGTGTCCATGTCGTTTCGGAGTGATGTATTTGCCAGCGAAGTGCGATGTTGTCCGCTTTCTCAGCTTGACAAGCGATGCCGTGGTTGTCCTGAAAGAAGTTGATGGACAGAGAAGAGACAAGATCTAGGTAAAAGTGAGGGAGCGGCTGAATGTGGCTCACATCTTGCATGCAGCTCGTTGTTTGAATGTGATGTTTTGCAACATGCCTCATTCACTCGCAGGGAGCGGCAAACGCCAAGCTGCTGAACCCGGAAAGCAGATTGACCGGCTGTGCACTAGACTTTGGCGTGCTAGATGATGCATGAGATGTTGCGACCCCTTGATGGTCAGTGGTTAACGGGTATACATTACATCGTGCTTTAAGCTGCGTTCTGGTCCTCTATGCTCCTGCGGGTGCTGTGCTCCAGCTTCACTCCAGCCTCTCCGCGTAAATCATCTTCACGTGCAGTGATGCCGCCTTCAGCACCATGTGATCTGCAATTCATGTGATCCTGCTTCATAATAAGTCCTCTCGACACCTCATCCGACACCCTGGCCAGTGACAGCAGCTATCGCGAGAGTATCGATTCGTCTTTTATATAGCTCCATCTTATGCATTTCCGGGTCGCCAAACACCACATCCCGCAGGTCCTCGTCTGCCACCTGCACAGCCTCGATTGCGTGCCAGTTGCTACCTGGCTTCTCTCGTAGCATAATCGTGCGTCCTGCGTTCGACAGCGTCGCAGCCGGGACCTCCCATCTCGGCGGCGTGAACTTGTCGCCAGGCCGGTAGCCAGAACTGCTCAAGACTTGCTTCGATACCTTTCGCCGGACAGCTGCGCAGGTCTTTGTGGAGCATACTGGAGAAGGAGCAGCAAGCAATCTCACCATTGTGCTCATGTATGAACGGTCGGCGCGAACGACTATATCGCCTTCATTTGCAAAGTGCATGAAAACGTTCCGCTCATATCGCTTGCCAGCAGGATTCTGAAGTGGAAGGAGTGATACTGGAGGTGTTCCGAAGGTCACACAATGAATCCTCTTCAGGAAACCAGAGAGGACGTTCAACTCTGACTCGCATCTGGTTGTGGTCGCGAGCATGTGCATGTACAACAAAGACGCGACCGCTCCTCCAGCCGAATGTCCCGTCAAGATGAGCGATGGTGGCCCTCTCGTGGAGCTTTCTTCAAGCAGCTTCCGTAGACGTGCAGCAACAGGCGCAACCATAGACCTCGCGATCTGCAAGAAGCCAGCATGACAAGCATTTCCTTCATCGTCCAAGAAGCCAGTGGGCTCGGTCGGGGCAGCGTTGAAGTTGACGAGCCAGTCAACGGCATTCCAGGTCTTACTGCCGCGGATGGCGAGTACAATGATGTTCTTATCTTCCACCTGCTTACTCTTGATCGCCATCGCTTTCGTACCCTGTCGCCAATCCGCCTGCACATAGTCCTCTCTTTCATCCCGTCGTGGTCTTCGATATACATCGACAGAAGCCTGAGCGGCCATGCAGATGATCTGCCATGTCGGCATGTAGATCTTCATGGGCAGCATGGCAGGAGGCAGTCTGCTGTTGGCGTACAACCACGTCTTTCTAAAATCTACCCAGCCGTTGCCTAAAGCTTTGTCGTGGATGCTCCGGTCCTTCACGCTCATGTTCTTTGTCATCTTCTCGAGTTCATCGTCGCTGCGTCCTTCGTCGACATCGATCCTCGCGAACATGTCATTCACCACCGCGGCTACCGACGTAAGTCTGTCGCACACAGCAGCGCTTTGGTTCATTGCCTGCACCAAAGGACGGCCGTACCTGCTCGGTTCTGGTCGCTGCGGTAGCGGCGGACTGGCGAGATTGACGCTGCTTTGCCATGGTTGTTGAGGGTGCCCATATACCTCGTTCTTAGCAGGTCGCGACAGGTCTACAGTTGACATCCATGCAGAAGCCTTCTTCCTCAAACGACCATAGGCATCTGGCCCCGCTGGGGCTGGTGGTGGCGGTGGAGGTGGGGCGAAATAGTGGTGATTCTGATATGGCTGCAGGAAGAAGGCTCTGCTGGGCGGTTGGCCAATGTCGCTGCTCGTGTGATGATCGTAGGGAGGCGGGGGGGTCATTGGTACCTGCGGCATGGTGACCGGGTGGTGCATTGCGCGCGGAGGGGTGGACGGATTCACATGACCGCTGCTGGCATAGGCAGGAGACCCGCACACAAGATGTGTATGCGATGGCGGTTGGAGGGGTGAGTATACACTAACAGGTGGAGGGTGGCCTTCGATGCTCGTCCGGGAACGATCGGTGGTGAACTGCATCACGGGATGCAAGGGCGCTCCTGTCGATCGAGTGGTTGGATGTGGAGACTCGCTTGGCGCGTGTCGAACTTGGCCAGTGACCCGAGTGAGTAGACTTAAGGCTAGAGACGACAAGATATATCATCTTGAGTCGGAGGCATGTGACGCGCACGATGAGAAGCCCAGTCAGTCAGGGAGAAGCACAAGTGAACACCACGGGGCCGCCTACTGCTGTGCTCCTCCAAGGGAGCCAGGAGCACTGAAGGAATTGATTGATGTAGTCAGGCTATGCGTGTAGCCTTCCAGCACGAGGCCGTTCACGGGACGGAATGAGACATCAACCGCCGTGAGCTGCACAAACACCGTCCTCCAACCAGTTTCCCTGTAGCGCCCGCCTGTCAGGTTGGACTCACAGATTGTGCTGCAGCCTTACATTCTTATCATATGTGTAGTACGATCTTCGGTGCGCATTTGGGGATGGTTGGCCAATCGAACGCATAGAGACTGCCGGGCCGGCCAACACAGCAGTGGTAACACGACTTGTCTCCATTGATCGTCACTCACGACGCCAAGGCATACTATGCCCGGCGAACCGTGGTTGTCAACGAAGGCAATATGGCCAGGACGGTGACCGCGAATCATCGGCTGAGACCGCGTTTGCTCTGTGCACTGCACCCGGCAGCAGCCCTGATATGAAGGCACATAGTCACTGTCAATAATGTCCATGTCAAGGTGTCACTATGCCCCTGTGGCACGAAGGCGTAGCTGTGACATGAGTAACTGTAACAGGGCATCGAGCCCGCGAGAAAGTGAACAGAGTGAATATCACGAGTTATCGCTCCTCCACAACGCACATCGCTCGCCTCTTCTTGGTACACGCTGCAGACTCGCACGGCTCATAGGGCTGCTGCGAGCGAGTACGACACGGCATCTTTCGGGTGGAAAGCGGGAAAAGATGAGCAGGCTGGGAGGTAGATCACATCTCGGATGTTAGGGCCTATGAGATAGGCTTCATGTATGCTGGCGCGAGAGCGCAGTTCCTCGATCAGCCGTGTAAGCCACTCGGCACTCGCGGCTGAGCCCAGCCTTGCAATCACCATGTGCCCCTTGATAATGCTAGCGCCCCGACCGTATGCCGCTTGAACGCGATAATAGTACAATCCAGAAGCCTTCACCACCCGGTGCGAAAAGCAAACATCCTGAACCAATCCACCTCATTACCTCCCTCTCTACACTTGCTGGCTACGGGGGTACCGCCATGCGACGTGGCTATTTAGGCGAAGTAGCTCTTCCAAAGGACACCTTCAAGGTCCTCCAATTGCTCCGGCTTGAACGCCTATGAGAAGTCAGTGTACGATGCACAACCCATTATGTCCAGGTGACTTACCTTGACGTCCACATGCCAAGTGTCCTGCCTGGTCTTCTTGAAATCGCTCAGGACAGTCTTCACGCTCTTGCCCACCATGCCAGGATCCCCCGCGGCCCGACCAGCGAGGGTCGCAAGCACCTCAGGCAGCCACTGCGGTGGCGGAGATGTATACGGAAAGGCCTGCACCAAGCTACCCAATCCCAACACTGCAGCATGTCGAGTGAGGACGAGTTTGTTCTGCTCTGGTGTGGGTGTGCTGGAGCCCTCAGTCCTCAGGTTACCCTTCGGCTTCTTGGGCAGTGGGTTGTTGACAAGCAGCTTGGCAAAGTGAGACTTGAGTTCCTCAATCTTCTTGTTCCGAAAGTCGATAGGTGAGCAACGGACCATGCCAGACAGTGTGGCGGCAGCGCCGAGCCGGACCTCGAGCTGTGTGTCGTGGAGCATCTCACGTACACAATGGAAAAGGTCTTCAGATTGCTTCACCGGCATGAGGAAAAGGTTGCGGAAGTAGATGATCTGCATGTTGATAAGCACCCGTAACCGCTGATGCCAGGAGGCCGAGTTCGTGCCGATTTCGACCAGCGAGGCTACGAAAGCTTCATCTTCACCTTGGCGATGGGGCACGTTAGGCAAATGACGATAAACATGATAAGCCAAAGACTGGAGCTCTGGGTCCTCCTTAATATCCATCATATGCAGAAGTTGCTGCATGACCTCGCCAGGGAAGAAGGGCACCAAGGTGGTGCAGTCGTAAGAGCCAAGAGTACCATCAAGCCATAGGAGTACAGTCTTACTGGCTTGGGTATACGCGGTCGGCTGTTGTGTGCCCACTGGGCGCTCTTGACGCCATTGTTCAAGTCGCGCAAACGTGCTTTGGATGATTGCCGTGTACTCCTCAGTTGGTTGGTATGGCCGCGTTCCTACCGAGGAGGCACGCCGCTGCGCCTCAAGTAATTCAGGAACGTCCTTGTATGATTCGTGATACCGCGAGCGAAAGATGGTTGCCAACGTGTTTCCCATGACCTCTCTAACGGCTTTATAAGGGTGGTTGAGATGCTCCAAGAAGTTCTCTACCACAGGACGATGGAGTTGGAAGTGCCAGCCGACTGCTCCAATCACCAGCTGCAGCAATGAAATTTTCGAGCTCTCCTTGAATGCGGTATTGGCATCCATGTCAAGCCTGAAGCCCGCTAGCCAGTCGACCAAAGGCCACGCACGTCGAGGGTCTTTCCCGCCAACAATCAGAGTGACAAATGTGGACCAGTAAGATGTGTTCTCGGGCGTGAGTCCTTCGCTGAAGATGCGACGAATAATTGGGAAGGCAAAGTCCCAGACCTTGGTGCGAAGATCATGCTCAAAGTCCTCCGAGCTGCTAAGCATGGCTCCCATGATCTCGGCCATCGCGCGGTGCTGGTGCTTGTCTGTGCCGTCACCGTAGACTGCCTGGGTGAGATCTTTGAAGTCATCAAAAGTGGCTGGTGTCAGGCCATCCGCCATGAGATCCATAGCGTATGCTACAATCATAGAGCTAGACATCCGGAATCTGTCCGCGTTCTCTCGTGGTTCCTGCTTCATGTACCCGAAATACGTAGATAGCCAATTGCGGTCCATATACGAGCCCATCTTATTGCGCACCTTTTGCTCAGTCTCGTCATACTTCAACAGACTAGGACCTGTTTGGAAGCCCCTCATGGTCTTCTGCCACACAAGCCATCCTGGGTAATCGGCATCAAGATAGGCTTCAGCTTCTGGCTGAGCGAAAGATTCAAGATAGCGCTGAGTCCACGTGGGATCGTCGCGTGCAGTGGAAATGGAGACTTCGTCTGGGTCTCGTTGCTCGTCAAGGAGATAGTTCTCGTACTTGTGACCCACCAAAGCTCTGGTCTGAGCCAAGCTGAAAATGGCGTTGAGCGAGGTCGAGTAGAGGCTCCGCAGCGAAGGATGTGGATCGACCACACCCTTCACCACAAGGTCGAGCATGCCATCAGATGCGATTGTCTCAAACCGATAGTCCAAACCAATGGCCATTACGGCGGTTCTGCTAGCTTTCTTCCAGTGGCTGTTCTTTACACTTTCAATGAGCTCAGCTGCCAGCTCTGCCTTGCGCTTCTCGACCACCGCACGACGCTTCTTAATCTTGGCTCGCTTTGGTGGAATCAAGGCCTGCGCCTCCTCCAACGAGCAGGCAATCGTCCTCGTTGGCGAATTTGTGTCGTCGGGCCAGATGCCAGTCAGAGTATTCTCATCGAGGATTACCATGCGGTCCATAGCCTTTGTCATGTCCTGGATGGTGAAACTGGATTGGCCGACCAGTTTCTGTATGCTGGGCCTGTCGGCTTCAGATACCTGGATGAAGAGTCGTATCATCCGGGGCGCGTACTTCCAGTTGCGGCCGATTGGCTTGGCGAGACTTCCGAACAGCAAGGTAAAGACAGCACCTTTGATACGTGGATGGTCATTCTTCTTGAGAGCCTGCTCCAGGGCATCGAGCAGAGGCGGTATGATCAGTGGTTTCGCGCCAACGATACTCTTCATTGCCTGCTCTCCTGCCGATTGAGCTGTGCGCCGAATGTCCGTGTAGACAGACGTGCTTGATTGCGCCAGGTCCAGCAAGAGGGTCTTGTCGAGCTCAGACGCCGCCCTCGGGTGCTCATTGAAGCGTAGACGTTGGAAGTGGTACAGGTTGGCGCGTCTCACCAGGAGCGGTCTCGGATACTGCTTTCTCGTGCCAGAGAACTTGAAGGGATGGATGTCGGCACTCAGAAGTCGGGTAAGCCTATCGAGCACGTGGGCTGAGCGTTCTATGCCAATGTCCACGAACCACGAGCGGTACGCGGTGTAGAGCGAATTGAAGCATGGCACATCGTCTTCTTGGTTTTTGATGAGGAATGCATGCACTTTGTGGAGAGTCTCACCTGCAGTCTTGCGCATCTGGTGAACTGTTTCGTAGAGAGGACTGCCAATCTCGAGCGGGTAGCCGGTTGGGTACTGGAACGAGCGCTTGACCTTTTCGTCTTCAGGCTCGCTAAGATCGACGGCACTGTCATTGGTGCTGTCTGAATCATCCAATGTAGACGGATCAATCTCCACGTTGTCGTCGGTGCTCGTCGGAGTATGGCTAACGAAGACGTACGGCGTGACCGAGCCATCGTCCGAGCGGAACAGACGAGACATGCCACTAATCACCAATCTGAGCAGGACGAGGTTACGCGACATCTCATCAGACCAGTCTTTCCCCACACCATCCCGCTTGATGGGTGCTGTGTCAGAGACAAGCTCGTTGAGTGCTTTCAAAGCACGTCCGCCTTGTGCCTCGAAGACTTTGACGGCAAACTCCAGCTCCTCCTGCCCAGGAACGTGCCACTGGATGTCTAGGTCGGATGGCTCGGTCACCTTGCTCCAGCTCGTGGTAGTGAGACCACTGTCCAGATCTGCTTTGTTGAAAAGATTGAAGTCCATAGTGTAGGTCACAGTCAAGTTCAAGAGCAGATGATGCACGAAGTTCGACACGTGCACAAGCGGTATACCTTTGCAAGTGTCCTGCATGTAGTTCGCAATTTCGTAGAGATCATCCTTGAAGTCAAGCACATCTCGACCGACATGGACAACACACATACTGAGCAGGGAGACGTGCCAGACGAGCGCTCGATCGCGCGGCAAGATCTCACTGCCAGTAGTGCGCGTAGAGCCTGCACCATTCTCACTAATCTCTGTGCGTATACTTGTGATCAGCTCCGGGAGCAGTCTATTGAGTGCTTTCTTTGGAGAAATCTTGACTAATGCATTGCAGATGAAGGCCATGGCGTCACGAGCCTGATGCACGACGTGGTTTGAGATGAAACGAGCAATATGCTCCAATGCGATGTCGTAGAGCTCCGGGCTCAGACTCGCCAGCAGAGGACTGAATGTGGCTGGCAAAGTGTTGACCACATTTTCCTCTGGGCTCCCACTCTTGACCCTGGCCGCGTCGGGGAGATTCTGCAAAAGGGTGAAGACTCGGCCGAGAAAACTGATCAGAAACTCAGCAAAGCCTGCGGTCGATGACTTGAGGATCAGCTCTTCGTCCTCGTCGCTCAGTTCTTGGGAATAGTCCACTTCCAACATTGGCCCAGCCTCATCAAAGCGAGCAACTTGTGCCGTGACCCACTCGACGGCAATGCCAGTCCCTGAACTAGCGGCTGGTGGAGAATCTGAATCGATCATCTCATAGTCACCATTGAGTTCGCTCTTCTCCCGCTTCGCACTTTTGGTCAGATCGTGCAGAGGGATGTTGTAGCATACTGATTGAATGAATGCTAAGCTATGCATCGTCTTGTCAAGATCATTCGCATCTACACCTGGGAGCGCTAGACCAAGGAGTGTTGTGAGATGGCATCGAAAGCCCTTGGTTCTCGCAATGACTCTGCTCAACATCTGCAACGCACGGATGGATGAGATAGTCCGGTGTACCTCGACCAGGCCCTGCATGGCTGGGTATATCCGCTGCAGCGCGCCGGGAAGGATGAGGTTTGGCTCCAAGAAAGCGAGACTTTGAAGGGTCGAGAGGGAGTAGTTCATCGCCGTACCGCTCTTGGCATATATGCCCATAAAGACGACATCGCGCAAGCAAAGGACGAATCGTCGCTTGACAAACTCGTTTAGCTTACGATCTCCCGGGATCTCGTATTCGCCGGTTTGCTCGCGATTCCAGCGCATCACGAAAAAGTCAGCCAGATAATACACCAGCTGTGCAAGCGGCTTGGTCCAACCTCCAGAATTTGAAGGATGGAAGAACGTCTCAATTCCTTGGACCAACGCCTCAAGTTGATGTAATACGGAATTCGGACTGTCGGCCTCAAGACACTTGGGCGATATCGACATTACAATCCAACGGGCGATGCTGTGGGAGACGGGATGCTTCCGAGGATCTCGATCAAGGAAGAGAGCGGAGCCCACCCCAGCATCCACAGTTGGACTATATGGAGTGCTAGCCTGGCCGACTGGAATCTCCAATAGCCTCAACACTGCCGTGAAGATCAGCGACGACTGCTCCTCAGTAAAGATACCACAAGGTCCAAAGGGAACCTGCTCAGCACCAAGACAGTCGCGGGCCTGCCTGGAGAATATGTCGAGCAGGCGCATGTCCATCACCATTGATCTGTTGACGATAGACCACAAGTGGAAGAATGTGGGTAAATAGTACTGTGGCTGCAGCTTCTCCTCGTTCGCGGGTGGCGCTGCAGTTGGAAGCATCAAATTGAAGAGGCCAAAGACCACGAAAGCCTGCTCCGAGAACGACATGCTGAAGTATGGCAGGAACTCTTCCAACATGGCTGGGATCTCCTTCGGGTCGAAGAAGAGCTGTGCAAAGGTGCAGAGCTTGGTCAGGGTGCGCACATTCCGCTTGCTGCTGTACGTGTTTTGCGTGCTATGCTCCGACGGCAGAACGAAGATCTTCAACTCCTTATACAGCGGCCGCCAGTCAAGCACCAGGTCTTTGCCAGGGCGGAGGTAGTGCTTGCGCTTGGTCAGAACCATGAACATGCTTGCGAAGCGCTCTGAGACGCTGTATTCAAGCCCAGGCGCCAAAGCAAGCTCGTAGTACAGCTTCACCAATGCAATGCGCTGCTTCTTGGTGAGGTCGAACTTCAAGCTCATCCAACCTCGAATCTCTTTCGTCCAATGCACAGCGCCTGGCAAGAAATCGCCGGACGCGACAGCCACATACAGGTGCTTGATCATCTCATCCATATCTTGTTCCCTCTGCTCCCTCGACTCAGCCTCGTAAGGCAGGTACTTCTGGTATGGGAACACGCGCGGCCGGGTTCGGCCCAGGCGCTCGATGGCCGCATCGCTTCCGTCGTCGCCCTGATGGCTACGGTAGCCGCCAAGGCCCGGCGAGGTCGCTCTCGAGTCGTGATCATGATTGCCGCTATGCTGTCCGTTTGCGTGACCGGCCAGCTCTGACACGCGCTCGTGTACTGCGCCTTCAGCGGTCATGATCGTGTTGAGTGGGATGAGTCGGTGACTGAGCCGCTCATTGGTATAGTCGCCCCGTCGTTGCAGGTCGATGAGGGGAGGTATCACCAGCAGATACTGTAGCTCTGGCGTGTCGATGTGCAATGCGAGCTATCACACGACACCACTAAGGTCCGTCGGGTCGGGCAATGACGATGACGCTACCGGCGGGGGCAATGGTGGCGGCGGTGTGGTGAATGGGTGCAAGACCCCGGACGGAAGAGTTGATGATTGGTAACGCAAAGGCGAAATTCTGTTCCACTCGTGTTGAGGCGGACGTTGTTTACGAACGCAGCTGCGTCTTCGATCTGGCCTTGGCGGACAATCCTGAGAGCTCTGGCTTTTAGAGTTTGTGCCACGGAACGGGTGCGAGATGAAGTGAACCGGTTCAACCACACCTCTGCACACCGCTCGCTGTTCGCGGAGAATGATGGGGAGGAGGAGGAGATAGATGGATATCAAGCCCCGTTCAGGAGGCAGGGCCTAGGCGGAAGTCAACTACATAAGATGCAGAGGCGGACTTAGGCAACGAGGACTACGCAACAGGCGTGCCGGACTCGTGCGTTTTGCCGCGAAGAACACCGGCTACATGTACTGTACCCTTTGACCATACATGTACCCCGATCACCCTTTCGCGTGGTAAGAAGCAGCGTTGCCACCTCCAAAGCGGCTCAAGCAACGCTGCAATATCTCATTGTCTCCTGGTTGCCGCCCTGACGCGCCCCGTCCATCACGCGTCGTGCGGCCATGAGCTCTTACTACGATATCGATGCCATCCTCACAGACTCTCAAAAAGCCCCGTGCACTTTTGAGCTCACCGTCCCGCAGCTTGCACCGTTGAACAATGGTTCTGCGATCAGTAGTGGAACGAAGCTGGAATTGCCGCTCTGGCTGGCAGAGATGCTAGCTGTCTCGAGGCCTGCAGGGCCATCATCTGATCCCTTGGCCACGCTCGACATGCCTCCCGCTCTGAGCCAGCGCGTCATACATGCTCTGTCGGCAGAGCCTAGGTCTGTTGATGTCAAAGAGCAGGCTCTGTATTTCTTCGGCTTGGGCGAACGTATGCTGGAACTGTTCGAGGACGAGGACCTGATTACCACTCTACTCGATGTGAGTGGCTCACACATACTGACTCGAAGCACTACTGACCACGTTGTAGACTTTTAAGAAACGTGCACTTCAAATCGCCGACAACGGGCAGAACTCTCGAGCCCAAATCACGGAGGATCCATTCATGAGAACGCTGGACGCGTCCGAGCAGCGATGTAAAGTGATCTGTATACGATGAGCCATCGTCCCTACTGACTTCTTTTAGTGTTTCGATCGGTGAATGAGGGGAGAAATGCTGTCAAAAGGTGGGAGAACGAGACTAAGAGCTCATGAAGATGGCCGTCGTGGGGACATCACGGCAGACAGCGTCACGTCTATGAACACCATGACCATGGTCGGTTTTTCACATCCAGAAGGATATCTGCTCACAATGGCAGAGAGTGGGGTCAAGTGCGCTGGGACCGATGGCAAAGATCATTATGTAGTGCAAGCAGTCTCAACAATCACCAGTGCGGTGAAGTGGGGGGGGGGGGGGGCACTATACGGTAGGCGACATTATTGTAAAAAGACCTAGTTGATGGACGAGCTTCCCAGTGCCGATTGCGTGATGCCTGTCATCGACGGTGGCCACAAGCTCATCAGGCATCGGAAGAAGGCTCGGTCGATACTGGTCTCGAGCTCCGGTTTCGTTGGTCGGGTATCCAGAAACCTGCATGATCATGTGAAAAACACTCATCCAGACTGGAGGCGACATCCTTGGCTTTGTAGACGTGGACGTGGAGCCTTCGCGTCTCGACCAGCCACTGGTGCGTGGACTCCTCGGGTTGGTCGAGCGAGTCCCCATTCGCGCTGCTGAACACACACGCTGCCCGAGAGGCGGAACTCTACGCCGAGTGGCTCCACATCCGGTCTCAGCGGTGCAGCAGCACGGCAAGACCGGAAATCAACCACTCGCGGAATACCACATGAAAGACGCGGCATCGGGGCAGACCAGGGACGCTGTACTCGGTCGGAGAGGACGGAAGGGCAGCGAGAGATGGGAAAGCTGAAGGTGAGACCCCTTGACCCTGCCGCGGGAAAGGAAAGGGACGGGCAGGGATGTGGGAGCGTGCTTCTCGAAACCTTCCACTACTGTCAGGAACGGGGCGGCTCAGGTTCCGATGCGCCTGCCGCAGCGGCCAGCACACCGCGATTGGGTCGGGTCGGCTACGTGACTGCAAGCCCGCAGTCCATGTCACAGCGTGTGCCTGTTCGTCGTTGGGCTTGGGTTCGCGCTCGGTCTCACACGCCCGGCTGCCTTGTTGGTAGGATGAACGCTGGACTGCTGCACTGCGCTGGAGTGAGTCGCCATATTGACCACCCCTTCTCGCGCATGAAACGCGTGCGCACCCTTTAACATGTCCCCGTCACCCTCACCCTCACCCACGCCCACGCCCTCGCCATCGCACCCGACCGCACACTCCGCCGTGCCGACACGGCCACCCAAGAGTCCGCCTCTCGCATTTGAGAAGACACCCAACGACGCTCTCGTGCCCCGAATCTCGCCTCCACCCAGACACGGCGCCCTGCCGAGGTCTCCGTCCGAAGCCATGGGTCGCCTCAGTCCACTCTCCGAGAGTCCGTTGGACTTGCAAGCCATCATCGAGAAACAGGCCGAGGCAATCAAGCACCTGCACAAGGCTTTCGCCGTCGAGAGGGAGTCCTGGGAGCTGGAGCGCAACCGCTTCTACGCTCGGATCGCGAGTCTGGAGCAGTTGCTGAAGAACGGCGAGCACCATAGGTCAGCAAGTCAGGTTGCGACTGCCTTATCACCGCTGACAATGAGCAGCCCGGCAAAATCACCTGTTCTTTCGCCCTTCAACGGGTCAGCGATCGTGTCGCCGCAAGCTCGACCAAGCCATACGTCAATATCTCTGCCGACAATCGCCGAAGATGAGCATATTGCCCCGTTGTCGACGAGACGGGAGAGTGCGCCACAGACGATAGAGCTCCCAACGGTGGGCGCCCTTCCAGCTGACGAACACCCGAGACAAAGTTCAGTCACCTTTATGAATGCGGAAGGCCTCAGAGTTGAGGAGATTCCTCCCGCCAATAGGTCGCATGGCCTTTCACCACCGCCACCAATGAATCGAATGATGGCTGGTCATACCCCGATCAAAGTCCCCAGGCCTCCCACGCCTCCGCCTCAGAATATGTCCATGGACGGCATTGAAGACACCCCGACTAGACACAATACAGCCATCAACACGCTGCTCACGCAACACAGCGATGACGAAGAAGACATGCCGTTGAGAGGACCACTTCATATGCCGGAGCTGCCGAACCAGCCTGATGCGACAAATTTCACTTTGGATGCTCTGACTCTCCGGCTAGAGCAGATTGAACAACATCCCGATGCCGCTGATGCGAAACCTATGGTCTACAACCAACCCACTCCTGGTCTAGCTTCACCAGTGAACGAGGTCGTAGACCAGGCAGGCAATGATGCCAGCTCGCCGACCAAGGCCAAACTTGAGGAGGCGCCACTCGCGCCGGCTGGGACTGTGGCGTTCGGGTTGCCACCACAATCTCACACATCTGCCATCAGCTCTAAACTAGCGTCGCCAGACGGACATCCATTGTCGCCACAGGAGGCTCACGAAGCAAAAGTACAACAGGACTTTGAACAGGGCGGGATTCGGTTGAAAAAGAAAACCAGTACCAATTTCGGTACTCCATTTGGTTCCTTGGCTGGATTCCCCATCAATCGGAAGGTGTCTCATGACCCATAGACCTACAAGGAAGTCGGCCAACAGCCACGGCGTTCGTTTCGCATTCTTACTAGGTGTTTATGGTGGATCGAAGATACCCTCGGCGGAAAAAGCCCTATGGCAAGGAAAGGACGGGAAACGTTCGGGAAGGAACGTATAAATGTTTGTGCTTTACAGACCACCACAAAATCGTTATCGAGGATGGCTTCTCCAATCCAGCCTCGTGCAATGTGACCACTTGACACCGTGTGCGATACTCGTGCATACCGGAAGGGAGTCGAGGTATGTAAGTCGGCTCAACTCGTAATCCCTTGCTTGCCAGGTGTTGCGCGTGTTATCACATGCCAGAGGCGCGTTCCCCAAACATGCCTGGCCAGGAAGCTCAAAAGCCCGCCGCACTCCTGGCCGGCCTCTCTTTTACCAACAAGTTCTGGATGGGAAGGGAAGGGAAAATGCAAGGGGCACCACGAGCGTGAGCCCGCATGTTTCGATGTTCCTGCATCGAAGCAAGTGACTGACAGCCCGTAGGATCAAAAAAGGTGGCTGAACAAGCTCGTAGGAGGCACGGGAGCGAGGTTAATAAGTATCTTCCTTCTTCTGTCTCTTCTTCGATGGGTAGGGACAGAGCAGTCACTTGCTTCTCCCCACAACGTTGAGTCTTTCGCTATATTCGCATTCGCTCGCTGCTATCATTTCCCCCTCTCGGGGCAGTCCTCCACACTCCAGTTCACAGTACAGGGTGGTCTCGCGCCAGATCAATCCAACATGCGTTTCCCAATCTCAGCAGCTCTGCTCTTCGCTGCGACCTTCTTCTTCTTCTTCTTCTTCTTCTCCTCCTCCACCCTCGCCACACCGGTCCCGGCCAGCATGAATGAGATCGAGAAACGCTGGGCCGCGGGGGATTCCGAGGTAAGTCTCCATCTACGCGGCAGCTACATCGGTTCCTCGTGGTGAAGGGTCTCTTGGGGGGCGGGGCCTAAAGTGAGCGCTCGGTCCAAAGCCTTTTCCCCCCTACCCTCCCTCCCTCCCTCCGTCATTATCAGATCAAATTTCTAGTCTGGCGCTCTTCGTTTTCGCTGCTGACCTCCATCCCTTTTTTCCCTTCGACAGCAACAAATCCACGCCGGTCTCTCGCACCGCGACATGACGCCCGCGTGGCCCGTGGCTCGCAATGCGGATACGGATTTCGCTTCGGCGACGGACGAACGGAGTCTGGAGGTCGCGGAGAAACGGGAGACGGGGTTGAAAGCGCAGATGGAGGACTTCGTCGCGCGTTTCATGAGCACGAAGCATGGCTCGGTTTCCGCGCGCGATGAGACTCCGGTGCTGAGGCCGAAGAAGGCGATGCGGTACTACTTCACCACCAGGTAGACGTGGGGATCCTCGTGGAATGAGAGATGCAATCCCTCAGGATGGGAGGATACAGAGATCCAGAACGACGAGGTCAGAGGAGGGGATCGTGGACACAGGAAGTCGGATCGAGCCAGGTGTCAGTGGGCAGTTCTTCTATTACTGCGGCGTGCTGTTGGTACAGGTTTGAACGCTAGAAGTGGTATCATGAGTTACACGAATTCGACGAAGCAAGCAGACCCCCTTCTCATCTCAACCCGGATGCTCGTACTGCCGTTCGCCATGTGTGCTAAGACAGAACTCCGATGCCTCTTTGCTCCGTAACACCTGTGCAAAGTCAGTTCTCCCCTCTCAGGAAATGCGAAGAGCAAGACTCACCTCGCTAAATCAGGACAGACGTGGATCAGTTTGGACCAAAGTGTCCGTGGGAGACCTTTTCAGCACGTGCAAGCATGGCTCGCAGGAGGGAAAGGCGCTGGTTAAGTTCCATTACCGCCGTGAGCCGCGCTTGGATCTCTTCGCCCATTTGAGCATCGATCGTCTCGATCTGCTTCATGCGGGCTTCGTTCGCTTCAATCTGAGCGGTATTCTTCTGCAGCTGAACTTGGAGGGCCTGGAATTTATCGAAGTTTTCGATAATGCTACTGGTGGTCGTGCTGACCGTACTTCGTGGCGAGGATGGTGAGGGCTCCTGGTGATCACTGATGACGCTGGGGGCGCGGGTCGTGGTCGCGCTGTATTGGCTCGGTATGCTGGGGGTCTCACTGGGACGGCGAAGCATGGAGAGTTCAAGGTTTTTGCGTCGCTGGGTGCGCGCTGCGAAGCCGGATGATGCTGTGGTGGCCATGATGTGAGATGGTCGGACGTATGCTTCTCAGGTGAATGCTGTGCTGATGAAGCATGGCATTCGTGCTCGTGACACGTTTGCACAGGCGACTGGATGGCAGAGCTTCATCTGCTGAAGGGCGCGCGGGAATTGGCGGGAATGAGGTTCGTTTTGAATGACAGCTCCAGTCTCTCGACCGTTGCGGGCTGGGTGAGACCCTGGGCTTAAGCCGTTTGTGGAAAGTTCCTGGCCAAGGAAGGAGGAACCCGTTGGCGAAAGCAAGATCGACGGGAGGAAGCAGCGACCAGTTCAGCGGACGGGATGGCAGGAGTGGCGGCACGGAGGAGGAGGGAGAAGTACAGTAGTGGGTGTACGATGGGTGAAGCAGGTTCACGCGCCGTGCGAGGTGCGCGTGTGATCGCCTACATACCTGGTTTACCGTTGATCTGCAATGACGATGCTGTAGCGGCTCATTTCATTCTTGCGGCGAAGTGCGCCAAGCTCGAGATGGCTCATCGCGTACAGCGGTGGCAGCCAGGGACTTGCAAATGAGCTGTTGCTAACCGTGCCGCCCAGCATGCTATAGTGGGCATTGGATAAGCAGCGCGGCGACCACACCACTGCTGATGTGTCCGATCTTCTGGTCCTGTACGTCGTGCGCTCCCAGTGCAGCGGACGTGCTTCATAGTGCACGAGCGGAGCCGTGGGGGCGCGCTGCTTGGCCCAGGCGAGCGAGTGAGGATGCTGTATTGTGTCTGTTAAGACCAGGATTCTGGTTGCTCGTGCTGCAGAATAGAGCGAGTACCTGACACTTTGGGCTGCCGGTACTAGTCATGGGTAGAGGGGCAGCCGGCCCTACGCCTAGACGAGATTGACACCTCGCAACCGAGAAGCCTCCGACTTCACCCTCATTCCAGTCTCGCGGGAAAGGGATGTTATCGAGATGAAGGGAGGAGAAGTGTCAGGGCCATCAACGACTAAGGATAACCCCTCTCGTTCTCCGCGAATGTGCTCTCCCGCCGCGCACTTCTGAAACACAGTCCTGCTAGATGGATGTTTCATGCATCTCACGTGATCACGCCTCGGCATGCTGGCTTGATTCGCTTTCCTTAGAACGGTCATGCTCCGTCCCAAAATAATACCGTACACCTTCATTATAATCGAATCGAGTCATATAGGCAGGGGTCATGGTGCTTAAAATTGCTCAACTCAACCGAGGAGATATCTTATCAGAGCGGAAAGATGACGCGAGGCACGCGTGATTCGTGCTCAATTCTTCATACTGCGTGTCTGCGTCGCTGATCGCTGGGCGATGTGGTATCTCGTTCGTTCGTTATGCCAGTGCTGAGTCCCTTCCCTATGCGCCCTCTATTTCAAAGCGCCGATGCTATGCAAATCATACTCAACTCGAAACGTGCGGCAGCAAGGTGCACGCATTCAGGCCTGGTGAAGTATAATCCTAACCCATCCCGACAGCCATGATCGCACCGCCGAAGAGGCGTCTGACCTCAAGCCAATCGATCTCGCGCGGGAAGTCGACACCTGCGTGCAACTTGACCCATTCGCCAAGATTTACCCTGTCAGCCGGCCGTAGTCACACTCCCATGGTGAAATCGTGCTCGATACCTGGCGTGACCGAAGCCATAAACTTCAGGAAAACAACCAGGTACTGATCGACGCGGATAGCCGGGATCTCATCATCCTGAGACCCATCGGACGACAGGACCTCCCACTCGCCCTCACCATCCTTGTCTTTGCTCTTCGGTGGTGATGCTTTGTTCTTGATGTCGAGCTTGCCGACCGGCTCCACCAGGCCCTCCATGCCAGCGCTAGACGGCTTCTCGCCGTGCTTCACCTTCTCAATGCGAAGCTTCAGGGCAGCATCGGCGCGGTCAAGAAGCACCTTCATCACACTGGCATGCTTGCATGGATGGACAGAGGCGGTCTTGATTGGGGGGTCAGTGAAGTTGAAATCCTCCAAAGTGACGGTCTTGTCCTTGTAGTCGCCGACAATATCCTCCATCATGTCGGTCGGCAACAGCGGCTTGTTGTTGGAGTCATATCCAGAGAGATAGATACGTGGAGTGCTGTAGTAGGTGGAGTAGGTGATGTACAGGGTATAGGTGCGCAAGCTGAGAACCCGTGTTAGTAGATCGTGCCGTCGCGAGGAAGGTTCTGATACTTACCCGGCACCCTTCTTTCCAGCGCTGGTATCGCGGATGATGGCCTCCTCGTCGTCCTCCTCGTCGTCCATGTCTGGAATGTCATCCTCATCAGCCTCTTCGCCCAGCTTGCCATCGTCATCGACGGTCTTAACGTCTTTCATAAGCTCCGCGTCCTTCTTGTTCTCGGCAGTGCTGTTGCCGCCGGCCTTGAGCCATCCATCGTCTTCGCCGCTGACCTCGTCACCGGTATCCTTCAGCATGTCCAGCACGAGCTGATCCTCGCCGCTAGCCGCACCAGCGAAGTCGTCCGCCTTGATGCGCTTGCGACATGGCACGCCGCGCGTGACGAGGTACTGCTTGCCCGCCGGGAAGTAGGACACGCGCTGGTTTGGCGAGGCGGCATCGGCCCAGTTCCAGCTTGGAAACTTGTGAACGAGAAAGTCGCCGGCAGCCTGGAACTCGGCGGGCGTGATCTGGCCGGTCGCGCGGAAGTCGCTGTTACTCTTGACGGGAGCGAAACGATCGCGGAGGGGGTCAATGAAGGAGTGGATGATGTTCTGCATGTTATCGCCGGCTCTACTTCGACTGCTGGCTAGTACGAAGATGACGAGAGGTAGTGGTGTCGCGGCAGCTCCGTCTTGGTGCCTATATGGCTCAGGCGCGGCGATAGGTTGTGGTTATGGGCGTGACAGTGGACGGTGTGGCAGAGGTGCTGCGATCTGTTCTTTGTTGTCCGTGTGCAAAGCCAGAAGTGAGTCGAGAGTGGTAGCCTTGTAGTCAACACCTCGCCCGCCCACCTCACATGCAGAGTGCACGCGGGGCACGGCTTTCGCCCTCCAAGCCCACCCGCAGGCTGTCCAGCGCTTACTCATCCCGGGGTATCGCGCCAAGGTTCTAGGTTGCTTGGATCTGTTTAGTGCCGGAGGACATGCCGCAGCGACGTCCCCTCTCCTTGCCTTGTGGTGTTGTAGAAGCGTAAAGAACCATAGAGCTTGTGTGCCTCTTCGCGAAAGCCTGCCACTCTGTGATAGAAAGCACCAGGAACCATACCATATTTGAGCATAGCGAAAGGCCACAATCGATGAACTCATGCGCACTCAATCCCACGGTTCCAGCATCATGCCTTGGCATCTACAAAAGTGGTCGAGGAGGATCAATGTACACTCATTGCGGCCACGCACTGTACAAATGACACAGTCCGCTGGTTAAAAGCTTTTCGAGCCATGGGCCTAGACGACGGCAACGCACAGGGCTTTCTGTGCGTAAAGATGAGACGTATCCTGGACACCAAAGAGGCGGACGGCCCGACTGAAGATGGTACACCGGATGTGCCAACACATGGGTTTGACGTCGGCCATTAACGCTGACAAGAATACACCTTCATCGACCATAGGCTATGCGGATACTAGGCCAGGCTGCTGGTCGCCATTGTGCCATCCAGTGCTTGAAGGAACTGTAAGAGCTGGAATATGCCAATGTGCAAAGCTGTTTGGCAGCAAGTGGAACCGGCATGATTTGTCTTTAGGCTGCTCCAGACAGTATGATAACAGCCGTGGACCCGTTATTGCGCCGTGTTTGGAATATAGCGGCCACGGGGGAAGACTATACACCTTTCGCTACGATTCAGTCACCATCCAGGGCCTATCATGCGCAAATATGCTTGAAGGGACAGAGCTAGTCTGCAGGCGGCACATTTCATGTCTTCCGCAAGCTGGTACTGATTGAAGTCTCTCAACGCTTATCAGCAGGATGAATGATAGGCCAGTCCTGAAAACTAACCCGCTCTCCGGTCGGGATGTAGAGCTGAATATACAAGAAATCCGGATTTGAAAAGCTGAAAACAAGAAATCATATGTGCCTATGGCAGTCATATTTGGCGCCTTAGCACGTCTTTCCAGAGGGCATGGTGCTATATGTTAAGAGACGGCATCGGAGGATTCTACCCATCGGCCATGTATTCCGAATGCCAATAATCACATGGCTGAATTTTCGGCAGTACACTCAATGGTTGTCACAAAACTTCATTTGTATATGCTCTTCGCATAGCTAGACGCTGCTGCCGAAGCGCAACACTGTCTGCATAGCGCAGCCCTAGCATCCGGCGATCACTTGAGTCCAATCTGGCAAAGAAGGGGACGAGTCATATCCAGAAGGGTACCTGTTAAGACTTGGGAAGCACTCGACGATAATGTCCGTCGAGATATGCACTGCGGCAGCATAGGGCAACGTCGACTTCCAATCATGTCTGCGAACCTTGGGATCCTGCGATAAGTAGATGATAAGGATTTCGATCTGGGCTGTGGGTCTCAGCTCATGGCCAGAACAGCTGGCCCCTGAAGGCTTGCTTGGCTCCTGTGTCGGAAGGATCTGTCGACGTATGTCCTACGGCAGCCCAACGAGGTCGATGAAACCCGTTGCTGTCCGTACTTCAGATGTCCTGGAACAAGCACTCGATGTCAGCGCAGAACTGGGATGCAAGAAGTACTTTCAACACTCAGAGTGCTTCTTTGTGAACAACCTCAGAGCTCACATCCTCTCGTGCTGCTCAGGGGCCACAGACGGGCCCTGCTCGCCGGCTGTAGTCTGCCGCGATCTTGTGCAAGATATCATGGCGAAGCAACCGCATTGCCGAACTGACATGGAGCTGGAACTCCCTCTACGTTCTGCAGAACGTCCTTCATGTCGTGTCTAATCCCGCTCTCTTTGGCAGACCTGCTCATGAATAAGCAGCACACTCTCTCGACCCCAATATGTGAATGACTGGATGTGGACCCAACCGCTCAATTAATAACAGTCGTGATTCTGTGGCAGGGGTGGAATTCGAGCACATTGCCATGCGGAGGCGTCGGAAGGCTTATGGGCCTCTCACAGCGCTTGGCCTCAGGCTAACCCAACTCTCCATGGACTAGGACGCTTGTGCTGTGTGGCGAATGCGAACGAACAAGGACGACGAGATCTCCTATCCCGCTTCCAGTGGAGCACTTCGATCATCGTCTAGTCGGACAATCGGACGGTTCGAAGGTGTCGAGTCGCACTTTGCACAGGTGAGCCTGTCCTTGTCAACAAGGCTCAGGGGCCGTTTCCTTTCATGCTATCTGTTCTCTGCTCTCGGACAAAACCGCGGACCACTATGCGTTCAGGTACCATATTGTACGGTCCGGCTTTCGTTTCTCGGCTTCCTGCAGCTTCTGGGATTTGTTAGCTGGCAATTAAAGAAGAGAGATCCAACGATAACTACTTGCCTTCAGCTTTGCTGCTTTCTCTGCCTCCGTGCTGTCGATCTCCTCCAGCTCGGCTTGGAGGGATTCCAGCTCACCGGATGGGTCTGGCTTTCCTTCGATCTTGGCTTGTAGGCGCTCTTTGAACCATTCGAGCTCCTCAGCCTTCTTCTTCTCGGCTGTCTTCTCCTCGGCCATCCTCTCGGCCATGCGCATGAGTGCAGCTTCTTCCAGCTGGGCCGGTGTTGGCGCGGCGATGGTGCTGGTGTGGAGTTGTTGGTGCCGATGCTGGTGCTGGTGCTGGTGCTGGTGCTGGTGCTGGTGCTGGTGCTGGTGCTGGTGCTGGTGCTGGTGCTGGTGCTGGTGCTGGCTCCGGTGAGCAGTGGTGTCTCCACCAAAGCCACGCTGAGGGCCGAGCGGAGTGCCGTTCGCGCCGGTTCCCTTGCGGCTCACTCTCCGTGGCATCGTTGCGTTACTGGTGGTAGTTTCGTGCTGGGTGCGTCTAGCGGAGTTATTTATGTGAGCAAGAGCCTTGATGCGATGGGCGGGTAGTGTTGTGCGCGTGGAAAACTTGCGAGAGTGGCACAAAAGGAACGGAAGAACCCCAGCGCTCGGCCCTTTCCGAGGCCTCCCTCGACTCCTGCATGTGATCGCGAGTCCACTGCGAGTTCGAGGATGGCTCAATGCCTATCTTGTTGATATCGAGGAAGTCTCGCAATAGCGAATTGAGCCTGAGCCTGTGAAATAGGTCGAGCAGGCGTCAGTGCTTGGATTTTCAATTGCTAGAAGGACGGGCGATCAACGAAGCAATGGGGCGGCGGCGAGGCTCATATGGTCGCGCGTTTCGAGTCGTCCTGGGCACATCGGCGTAATGCAGTCCAACGCTGGAGATGCTTCGAGCAGCCGATGTCAGCTGGATTTCGGCTGATCTGCCATGATCAACGTGAGTGTTTGGTTGCTGCTATTGATGTAGGGTCCGGCAATCGACCAGGGCGGCGCTGCTGACCTTATGCGCCCCTGTGAGCACAACAGCAAAGGTTGATCCAGCAGTACTATGGCATGATGCCTGACTATCTGAGCAAAACCGTAACGACAACGAGAACAAACAGCACAATCGCCAACATACATAGACAGCTGCTCAGTGGTGTCGACTCGGCGCAGCTTCAGCTCTTCTTCTGCGCCCCCTTCGTTCGAATCTGCCACTGCTACGACGACTACGACGGTGGATACCAAGAGCGCGAGCAGCAAGTTTACGACAAGTGCCCACGTCGATGGGCAGAGTACGATTCAGCCTCGTTGATCCATTGGGCGGACTGGTATGAGCATACACCTCTAGGCTCTGAGACAAGGAAAGTCGGGGAATTGGGACATGGGGCAGAACAAAGAAGTTGTACCGTTCACATGGCAGCTGAAAATTGTTCGGCTACGGAGAGATGCAGCGAGACTGCACATTCTGGTACAGATCCCTTCTGCCACCAGGAAAAGCTTTGGAGAAATCCACTTCAGGGTGGAGCACAAGAAACAGCGATCAGCCTTGCGGCAGTGATGTTGCTATTAGCACAGAGGTAGACCTTCCAAATCATTACGGCGTCACCACTATGGCAAGTGGCTTGAACTCCGCCACCCGTTATTACACGAGTCTCGAGAATATCTTTCCGTGACTTGGGCAGGAGGAGAATTGAAGGGAGGTAGAAGGCAAATCGCACGGGGCTCAACCTCCGTCGCACCCCATCAGCGCCATCGTTACTTAAAGTGAAAGCGAAGCATAAACTGCTCAATGGACAATGGTCAGGAGTGTTGCTTGGTCATTCAACTCGGCGAGAAGCTCGAGGACGATTTTGAGGTCTAGCCAACGATCTCTAGTTCTCTCAAATCACTCCGAACCTTTCAGCCATCCTTAGGAGTAGCAACGGCAGCGACCGCGGTATAACTCGACGACGCAATCGCTACGTTCCCTTTGACATGCTCTCAACTTTTTGGGGCTGGCCTGACACATCCCAGAGTGTCGCCACCGCCCGAAGTGACCGTACATGGCACAAAACCCTCCGGATACTGGTCCCGAGTTGCAGGAAGCTGCTCAATGGCTGCGATACCGCCAGGCACGCAACACGGGAATCCGTAAGTGTGAGGAAATTGATCATTGGTCGCGCGAGGTCGGTCGGCCGCGAGATTACCACTGACCATGATATGCTTTGCAGCCATCCATGAACCACCAGCGAATCTTCAGCTCAAGAACACTCACCAGGCCGGCACGCGGTCAGCCGTCCCCGAATTCATAGTCAGAGATAACAATAGTTCCATCATCAGCGGTGGCAAAGGAGGTGGTCTTGAGGGCATTCTCAGACTCGACGGCCTAGAAAACGTGGATACCTAGTCTCAATGCGGCCTTTGATACAAGAAGGCTGACTTTCGGGCTTTAGCTCGGCACAAAGAGAACATGTTGCGGTGCGAAGCATCGGGTTCATCTGCTCATCATTCCATGCGCCCATGACTGAAATCGTCTCGATGTGGTAGCTCGCAGATAGCCTAAACCGGCACATGGTCACTAGTCTCTCATTCTTAGACCGACTACGAGGACGCGGTCACTTAATGCGAGATAGCTCAATCACCAACACTTTACCAGTATCCTCACGATATACAGAATGATGTCGCGCCTGTCGCAATGGGAGAAATGCATTTTGCACTGTACAATGGCGATCAGTCTACCAATCACCCTATAGACTCATCAACACAAATCTCTCAAACCCCGTGCCTTTGAACCGCTCGCTCGATTCAAGCCATCAGAAGAGTATTCAGAACGGATAACAAGCACCGATGTGCCACGACATGGCCTGGCGTGCTTTTGAGATGCATGGTGGATGCCCTTGATACTTGCAGTGCCAGCCTTGACATCACGTATGTATAGTCAGGGGCTAGGCAGGATCGGGAGAGGGAAGTGAGCATTCTACGTGCTCAAATTTCCTCATCTCTCCCCTGCTCTGCGCAAGCGCTACAGCCTTTGCCTCCGATTTGCGTTACACGCTTGACAATGGACGATGGCTGGACACTCTAGAGCAAAGTGCCACTCTCTTGACTTGTATGATACTCTCAAGCAGCACTAATGATTTACGTCTGCGACATTCCAATAGCACTATCGTCGCTGTTACCACTGATTCTGAACCGTTCTACAAAGGCTTTATCCAATGCACGAGTCGCTCTCTCACTCGAAGAGCGTTCATGAAGGAGCGCTTCGTGACAGCGGTTCAATTCCTCATGGAGGCTGAACACGTCCGACGACCGCCACTGTTGCTCCAACGTCTTCATTCGATGTTCCAGAAGACCGATCTCGTCCTCAGCTGCGTCGAGCTCCGCTAAAGTATTGTCTCTCGAGCCATTCGCCCTGCGAAGGTCTACGGCCAGAGACTGGTTCTGACTTTCAAGCAGCTGCAATCGCCTTCCTTGATTCTTCGTCAAATTCTTGTAATGCTGACACTCTGCTCCACAGCGTCTCAGATGGGAGTGGGACTCAGTCACTGCCGCCTGAGCTTTCTGCCACCTGGACTCAGCGTTGTCGAGGTCTGCTCGCGTCCGACTCAGCTTTGCCTTCAGGTCGGCGTTTTCAAGCTTCAGCTTCTCATTGCTCTTCTGATGGTATCTGACCACCGACAATGTTCCTCTGGCGTGATGGTCTTTGATTACTTCCAGCTCGGACTTGATAGCGATATAGTGGCTCATGGCAATATCCATGCCTCTCTTCTTGTTTGCAGTATCAATTCTGAGCTTGTCAATGTACTTGTCATAGGTCGCAAGACGTCCTTGAAGGGAAGCAATTTCCTGTCGTGCTTTCTGATGGCTTTTCTGTGCTTCGCGAAGTCTTATGGTGGTTTCTGGCAGATTAACAACCAGCTTTGCGCGTTCTGCAGTCAGACCAGACGCTTGTCGCTCAGGCTGGATCCTCTGGTCCGCTCCTTCTACAGAAACTTGACATGGTGCTTGAACAACGCTTGTGGCCGCTGTCTTGTGCTCTGAAGGTTCTGGAGTACTGTCGCTTGCACGCGGATCCTGCGGGAGACAGTCCTCATAACCATGCATTTGTAAAGATGTGACCATTCCAATGTCCTTCGACGTATGATTACGCCTACTCCTTCTTTGCGAGGAGACTATTGATGCTGGGCCGCTGAGCTGGGCCGGCGCAAATGGCGCTGTGGTGTCCGGTCTTCGCGCCAGATATCTATCTTGTTGGCCTCCATGAGTGCCCACTACGGAGACGCTATCGACCGAGGGTGGTCCATAATTCTTGCCCAGGGATCCAGAACTATCGGAAACGGCAAGACTCTGATTTTGCTCGAACCATTTACCGTCGATTTCGATTGCTGAACCACAACGCTCTGGGTTGGTGCTTTTTGGTAGAGGATGCTGTCTCGCTCTAGGCATGTCGACTTCTGCAGGCTTTGTGTCGTGGGGTGTACATGGCCGGTCTACGATCTCCACCACAGATACCTTCCTTTTGAAACGAGTAACCATGGCTCTCAACGAAGGCTTATGGCAGCCGAAGAAGAAAGAGAGTGGCATTGAGTAGTTGATCGTGACAGCTGAGAAGGTGTCCAAGGGTATGCGTGGTATTCGCAAAGGCGCTGCCAGAGACCGGCTGGTATGTAGCTGTACGAAGCAGAACCTACTGCTTAAGTCCTCTTGTTCACAATGCCTGGTCAGCATAAAAACCACAATTGTCTCGCACTGCTGGCCTGCGAATCGTTCTGCAAGCATGTCTCACTTCAGGTGCTGGAAAGCCGGCTTTCTCAGAGCATCAAATAATCACCAGGGTTTGGCGCACACAGCTGTCATGTCTCGGCGTACTTCGCAAATAAAACTCAGACAAGCAGTATGTGCAAGAATTTTGGCGAGATCTTGCTGAGGCAGTCGATTATTGCTGAGGCAGTCGATCATCGCTGAGGCAGCACTGGGTTGAGGTAGTCCTAGGCGTGGCAGAAATTCAATGCCCGCGACAATTGTTATGACAAAGCATGTTCCTTATTGAAAGCTCTGCCTATCACAAGCTTCCTGACCTCAGTGGTGCCGGCACCGATCTCGTAGAGTTTTGCATCACGCATTATTCGTCCGGCAGCCATCTCGTTCATGTAGCCCATGCCTCCAAGACACTGAATAGCGTCCATGCCACATTCGGTGGCCCTTTCTGAAGCATACATGATTGCTCCTGCACAGTCTTGAGTCTTGATATCTGGTGCCTCATAGCTCTCGTCTATTGCTCTGGCGACAGAGTAAGTAAATGCAGCGCTGGCTCGATATTTGGTGTACATGTCCGCGAGCTTCCCTTGGATGAACTGATTATGCGCCAAAGGAGTGCCGAATTGTTTTCGTTCGTGCACGTAAGGTAACGTCACATCGAGAGCAGCCTTCATGAGGCCAAGTGGACCGGCAGATAGTACCAGGCGTTCGAGATCAAGACCCTCCATCAGCACCTTTACACCTCGGTTGAGCGGCCCAAGCATGGCAGAGTCTGGCACGAAGACGTTGTCGAAAAGCAGTTCTCCCGTGTTGCTTCCTCGCATGCCAAGCTTGTCCAGCTTACGAGCAACACTGAAGCCGGAAGTCGTGGTGTCTACCAGGAACGCAGTGATGCCTTTGCTACCGGCCTCCGGTTCTGTCTTTGCATAGACAATAATGACATGGGCATCTGGTCCATTGGTGATCCACATCTTAGAGCCATTCAGCTGATATCCGCCGTCCACCTTCTTCGCCGTCATTTTCATGCTGACCACGTCGCTCCCAGCTGTATGCTCAGACATGGCCAATGCACCGATCTTCTCGCCAGAAAGTAGACCGGGCAGCCATTGCGCTTTCTGCTCGTCGTTGCCATGCAGTTGGAATTGGTTGACACAAAGCTGAGAGTGCGCTGCATATGATAGACCAATACTGCCGGATGCTCTGCTCAGCTCTTCCAACACCACGCAATGTGCCTGGTAGCCCATAGCCAAGCCACCATAGTCTTCATCGGCGGTAATGCCTAGAAAGCCAGCTTCACCAAGCTTCCTCCACATCTCATTCGGAAACTCATTACTGTGATCAGTAGTCTGGGCGACGTCTTGGGGAATCTCTCGTCGTACGAACTCTATTGTTCGTTCTCGAAGCTCTTCTAGCTCGGCCTGTTGCGGCGGATGGAAGCCCTTGGGATGTTTTCGGGTAGAAGCATGTCGTCGTTGCCATTGTGCCGATATCAACCGTCTGGACGCTCGCTGCGGTATCATTCGAGTGCACTGCAGCAATGCTGCTCTACATGGCTGTAATTGAGGCATTATGGACAACAGAGAAGCCTTTTAGAAGACTACATGTAGGTAGATGTACTCAAAAGATGCACTTCGGTTTTGTGGGGGTGGAGTAGAGAATATGGAGAGCCGCGAATAGCCGGGGAGAGCTCCAACTCCTTGCACCGTGAGGATCGAAGTATTGATTGTTCAGGTCACGGGAGGGACTTCTCCCACCCCAAAGGCAGTGTTTACTGCCCACCGAAATGTGAGATCTGAGGGGCACGTGCTGCATGACCAGGTTGCAACACCATGGCGTCCCTACTCCCTCCTCGCATGTTTGCGCGCGCTCTCCACCATCGCAGACCGCTGCCCATTCAATGCATCCGTCAGCGCAGACAAGCAGCAACATACACCAGCCCTCAGCAGGCGGCACAGCTCTCAATCATTCAGACAGCCGTCGACACCGGAAGCAATGTCTTCAAGGAAAATGCAACAGCGATGGGCGAGTACATGGCCAAGCTGACGGCCCTACACGAAGCCGCCGCCAAAGGAGGTTCAGAGAAGACAAGGCAAAAGCACGTCGAACGGGGGAAAATGCTCGTGAGAGATCGCATCACGGCTCTCATTGATCCAGGTACGAGTTTCCTGGAACTCAGTGCTCTAGCCGGCCACGAGTTATATCCGGGCGAGGAGGTCCCCGGAGGTGGAATTGTGACCGGCATAGGGACTGTTGAGGGTGTGATGTGTATGATTCTCGCAAACGATGCCACTGTTAAAGGAGGCTCTTACTACCCCATCACCATAAAGAAGCATGTCAGAGCACAAGAGATTGCTCAGCAAAACCGTCTACCCTGTATATACTTGGTGGATTCTGGAGGAGCCAATCTTCCGCACCAAGCAGATGTTTTCCCAGACCGAGATCACTTTGGGCGACTCTTTTACAACCAAGCGAACATGAGCGCTCAGGGCATTCCGCAGATCGCAGTGGTCATGGGTTCGTGTACAGCAGGCGGTGCATATGTACCCAGCATGAGTGACGAGAGCGTGATAGTCAAGGGCCTTGGGACCATCTTCTTGGCCGGACCTCCATTGGTCAAGGCAGCTACCGGCGAAGAGGTCAGCGCCGAAGACCTTGGTGGCGGCAGATTACATTCCGAAGTTTCGGGCGTGACTGACTACCTCGCCGAAGACGACGCCCACGCTCTTGTTTTAGCCAGAAGAAGCGTCGCGAATCTGAATTATCCCCGAGCTGACAACCCTGCACGAAGACAGAACTGGCATGAGCCTTTATATGAGATCGAAGATCTGGGCGGAATTGTCGGAACGAATCTCAAGCAAAGCATAAACATGCACGAAGTCATCGCTCGCATCGTGGACGGCAGCGAGTTCTCCGAATTCAAGCCCAGCTACGGGACAACCCTTCTCACGGGCTTTGCCACCCTATATGGCCATCCCGTTGGGATCATCGCCAATAATGGAATCTTATTCAGCGAAAGCAGTTTGAAGGGTGCTCACTTCATTCAACTCTGCTGCCAGCGCAACATCCCACTAATATTCCTCCAGAATATCTCTGGTTTCATGGTTGGTCAAGATGCGGAGAAGGGAGGCATTGCGAAGAATGGCGCCAAGCTGGTGACCGCAGTGGCCTGCGCAAGTGTGCCAAAGTTCACAGTGCTCGTCGGGTCTTCTGCTGGAGCTGGAAACTACGGCATGTGCGGTCGCGCGTACAGTCCACGATTCTTGTGGAGCTGGCCGTCTGCGAAAACCAGCGTGATGGGTGCTGAGCAATTATCCTCGGTCATGGCCGCAGTAGGAAAGAAGGTTGACCCTGAACTGAAGGAGAGGATTGAGCGAGAAAGCGAAGTGATCTTCGGCACAGCGAGATTATGGGATGACGGGGTTATACCTCCGTCCCATACCAGACGGATCCTCGGTATGGGCCTACAGGCGGCTATGACAGGCAGTGTCGAGATTAAGGAGACAAAATTTGGGGTCTTCAGGATGTAAACCGACAAAGATCTGCAGCCCAGTTGTGTGGACATTATCACATGCCTGTATGCAGCAGATTCGTAATGCTCCTTCACTTCAACGCTATTTGCTCATAGACGAATCGCTGTGCGCGAATGGCGTATACTTCTTCCAAGCGTCTCGAATGTAGACTTTCGGAAGCTCGACCTGAAACGTGGGAGGTACAGCGAGTGGCAAGCTAAAGCCGAAAGCCAAACAAGAAAGCCAAAGAGAGAACAGGAGCAGAGAAGGTCTCAGGCCGAACCTTCTTGGGAACAAGATGGAGGTATATGTCAATTGCGTTGGTTGCAGTGTCCAAGCCCAAGAGCGTCCGTTGTTCAGTCGCTTGTTACATTCCACCTCAACTACTGCCAAAATATGCATCTCAGGAATACATTGCCAGCGCGTTTCGAGAAGACCAAACGACGCCTCAGCAATCTGATTGAGTCTGATGGCATGCGAAGTTTGCGCCAGCCCCGTAACTCGCCTTCGTCTGGACGCAGCTATCGAGATCAGAAAGATGTTAGCAAGATCGAAAACAGATCCTGGCCTGCACCCAACACTATATCGAAGAGCACCGATAGCCTCAACACAATTCAGGAAGGTGCCGAGCCCTTGTTAAAAGGCAGACCGACCTCATCCTCAACACGCTCGTCATAAGTGTGGAGCACGAAGGCCTCGTCATCTCGTAGAGCATCTCGATCAACAACAACCACGGACTGTACCAGACACCCTCCCAGAAAGGACAGTGTGATCGATCACTCAGACGTCAGGGAGCACAGTGACGAGCAGATCGAGAACTCCAAATCGCACATTCATCCTCTTCTACGCCACAGTAACTCTTACGACGCCCCTATCCCTTGCTCAACGCCACATGAGCCAGTCGATGACTACTCCGGCTCGCATCACTATGAGTACCACAGTCCTTCCGGCAGACGGGGCGGTATAGTAGTCACTGGTAACCAAATCGAAGGCGAATTATTCTCCTTTCCGGTTTCCAATAGCCCTGTTCAGCCCCAGCAGTCCGCGGCGCCCTCGGATGGCTTCCACAACCACGACTGCTTTGACATCATCTCGGACTGGCAGAAAACTTGCTCTGCTCTACAGCATGACCTCGATTACGCCAGATCACAGCTCACCATCTCTCAGTGCCGCCTTTCGGCCAGACTCCAAGAGAACAGATCATTATGCTTCCAACTCAAGGAATTCGAGGAGATCACCAACGTCGGACGAAGAGAACTCACCCAGCGGCTCGGATACATGGCCGAAAAGCTCGCGATCAAGGAGAGAACTTTGCAGGACCGAGACCACCTCATCGATCGCCTAATCCACGAGAAATCGGAATTGGAACGAGAGAAGAGGGTGGGTGAGAATGTGAGAAAGCTCATGTGGCAAGACCTAGAGAAGGCGCGCAGAGGCTGTGAGTTTTCGAGAGAGATTGAGTCGGCCTGGTGTTTCTGAGCTCTCTATGTCGTCGAAGTAACTGGTGTTCAGAGGAATGAAATGCATCAAGGAGTATGGGAACGCCCACCTCTTTCCTCGGTGGACGATAGGCTGGTCAGGATATCTGAAGGCGGCGAGATTGGACGTGTTGAATGCGATGGTGATAATGTGGGCATTATATATAATAACAATAACGCTTCAAGCATATACCCAGAGGGCCAAACACAACTATCGCCATCATGCAATTAGATCATTGCCGGTGGACATCCGGCTGCATATTAATGAATGTCTGTTTTCTTTTGGGAGTACAAGTCATTCCAGCCGTAGTCATGCAGTAAGGGCTCTGGTCAAACTCCTCCTTCCCATCTGCCCCGATCGTTGCCCAAAGCAGTCGAAATCGTGCCCTCGCTATCAGCGCCCACGCCACTGTGTTGCATGTGTAGCCACAAAACAACTCCGACCGAGTGATATGCGCCTAAGACTGGTATCTCATCTGAGTAGAGTGACTCTCGGCGAGCTTGTACATCGGATGGTAGCGGTCGTGGGCTTCGCCTGCTAGATTTTTAAATTTATGGCCGTCAAGATGAATGATGATGGCGAGCATGACATACCTGAGACTATTGACCGAAAGCCGTTGCCATCAGACCCTGAGAATCGCTCTTTGAAGATGGCTTTGATTTGTGTCATTTTTGATGGTTTCTCTTGATGGGTGGACTCTTTCTCGGAGACATGGACGGGAGGTCGATCTTTCATTGCTTCTGAGTAGCGGGGGAGGCTTTGGTCTTGAGACATTGAATGAGTGTGTGGAGCTGTGATGGGTCTGAAAATGGTTGTTGTAGTCGTTGCAAGTGAAGAGAACTTGGGAAGAATCGTGCTCTTAGCTTAAGGAAAAGTGCAACGCTATGGCATGCTCACTAAGGTAGGTATGTACTCATTCCTCAGCTTCGTTCGTCATCGGCACAGTCCGTCAGGAAGCATACTACCGGAAGTCATAGGAGTCTATACCAAGAGCCATTGGACGCTGGAGGCTGAAGCGAACGCCGAGAGGCGCATTCATCGCCTCCTTCGCCGTAGATAGAGTGTTTCGGCGTGCATGCCGTCCCACACTGGTAGTAGCTGCTGGAGCTGGAGGATGCACGCGAAGGATAATCGGTGCGCCTCGTCAGCCTCGCGCCCGAGACACCGCGTGAAGGATGCATCACACCGCACGCAATCCCGCCTGGCTGGCTGACTCAGGCTGTCTCATGGGCCGTGCTGAGCAATGGTGGAGGTGAAGTGAATGGAGCGGAGTTCGTGAAGCAACCGCTGCGGTGCGACCCCGCCTTCGGCATTCGAGGCCGGGAGGAGGACCACGATGTATTAATGATTCTTGTTCACCATCAGTCTGGAGGATGGTTTCTTCTGGTGCACCATTCGCATCGTATCTACGGTATATCCTCACATCGATGTGGAGTGCCCACGCGAAAGCCGGGCCAGGCGGCGTCAGGTTCATGTTCCTCGGATAATTCTCGTCGTCGTGATCGCCCGCCTCCACCAACTCCGCAGACCTGCCCCGGCTTTAATTCCGAAGGCTGAACCTCGACTCCATTCATTCCATATTCGACGTCGCGTCTCTGCTGCTGCCTGGACCAGCCTGCATGCCCGAAGAGCCACGCGTCTGGGCCGTGCTGTATTGAGTTGGTAGCATCCTCAGGCATACACGCAATCCTTGTTGCCTGATGCGACGAGCCTTCACGCCTGCAGCCTGCCTGAACGCTCCAACAGCACGCTTGGCGAGCATCGAATGCTTCGATATCCGTCCCCGGAGCTTCCTCATCTAGGCAGAATATCCCAAGCCATTGCGGCTCCTTCACCATGGCTTCCACCATGCCAATCAAGATCGACCAATCCCGAGCCGATGCGACAACTCAAGCAACGTCGGTCACGCCCTCGTATCGGCGTAATGGGAAGCTGTTCAGTTGCGAGCCGGTAGGTGACTGTTCTTTGCCGGTGCCCATTGCTTGATAAGCCGATCAATTGACATTGTCGACTAGTGCCGTCGGGGGAAGCTTCGATGCAAGTGGTCCTGGTCTCCCATACTTGATCGTTTTCACAAAAGTAACTTTTGATACCAGGCGACCATAATAGTCCAGTCTGTGGACGTTGTGCCCGACGTGGCAAAGCTGGTGGGAAGGCGTTGTGGAGTTTGCACGTCAGGACGCTGACCTCTGCCAGATCAATGCATATACCATCCAGCTCCCTTGACCAAACCGAGGACTGACAATTCGACGATCGGACCGCATCGGACTGCCGCATCGACGCCGAGACTTTCCACTCTGGGATCATATCCGACGCCTTCGATCGAGAAACAAAAGAATGGCCTCGTGAGCCCGCCGTCAAGTACGGGAACGCAGCAGAGGAACGAATCCTCAGCTTTCCGCGCTCTTCACTCGGACGGCACGACAGTCCTGCCTTCTCCAACTGTGCCAATGGCTCCGACTCCAGGAAGAGAATCGAAACAGTCATCTGCGGCATCTGCTTCTTACACGAGCCCGGATAGTGCCATGTCCTCCTTTATCAGAGATGGTCGGACTGGATTTCTAGGGCCCACCAGCTATTCGGCCGTCTATACTGAGAATTCGAGCATTCTGCAGACGCCAGATGATGAGGATCCACCAGACCTTCCCTCGTTACCTGCCGACAAGATTCAACAGGGCGCTGACATACTATCAATGCTGAGAGATCTGCCGGTGTATAGGAAATTCACCCAGAGATGGTTCGAACTCTGTGACGGTATCGTGGTGCTGCAGCCCGTGTTCCGCATATGGATCGACGAGTTATGGAACGAGTTTGGGGAAGTGCTCGCAGAAGGTCAACCGGAGCAGATGCGCAACCTTTCAGAACTTGTCTGGCGTAACACGAGAAAACCCATGCGAGTCCGCGGCGACATGACAGCGCGCGAGTGGGCTCAGTCAGCCTCCGGTCGCAACCTGCGATGGGAGGTCGTCGGCGTCACCTTATCGCTCGTCGGTCTAATTGCCGTCAATCTCAGCAATTGGGATACCATTTTCGATTCAATACGAGAACGATATGTCGATCGCGCAACGTTTGCTGAGCGGATGCGCAAGGCTTCCGAATATTGTCTGTGCTTCTGCTACGAAAGCGAAGTGCTGAACGACATCTATGTTTGCTTTATGTTTGAAGACCTCGTTTTGGTAGAGTGCCTCAAGGGTGACGCACACTACGCCGCTTGGCAGCGGACGGGCGAGGTGTGCGATGCCATTGTGGCAATGGGACTACACCAAGGCAACAAGCCTGGTCCGGAGTGCCCGTTCTTTTTGGCCGAACTGAGGAAGAAGATTTTCATCTCAGCATACGGTCATGACAAAGTCGTCGCGACATTTCTGGGCAGACCTCCCAGACTCTCACACCGATACTGCAAAATGGAGTATCCTTTGGATCTCTCAGACGATCAGCTCTTCTCCGAAGGACCGGAGCTCGAGCTGGCCTTATCGACATTGGATGAGAACGGGTGGAACACTCTTGGCTGCCTCAATCGGACGACGTGGCTGCGAGTGTGGTTCCAGCACTGCCGAATCCGGGAAGACATTCTAGAGATTGCCCTGGGATCTGGAGAAGAAGACATCACCCTGCAAGCCGAGCAGGTACGCCAAAAGATGGACCGTTTGCACAATAGTGTACCCGAATTCATGAAGATCACACCCGAGCAAATCCTCTCCGACAGCAGTTCGCTGCTCGGCGTAGGCCTCCCCCTTCGTCAGAAGAAAGAAGCCATGCGCCAAGTCAACGCCATGTTCGTCCTTTGCATCCACACCGGCATTATTCACACGGAATTCCTACTACAAAGAGCTCTCACCATCCGCCTCCGAACCGACACGAAACAACTCATTCCCATCTCCCGCCGCATGCTCAAGCTCGTCCTCCTCGCCCAATCTCGGCGAGACTTCTTCCGTGACTTCCAAGGCGACATCATCTACCTCCTCGCCCTGCACGGTCTCCCCGCCGCCGGCGTTCTCGCCGTCGAACTGTTGATCGAATCCCAAACACGGCAATACGCTCCCGACGTCCTCCCTCGTTCGGAAACCATCCAAGACCTCAGCGTCTTCATTTCCGCCCTCGGATCCGTCGGACCGGGAGAAGGGAACTATAGCATCTGCAATCAAGGCAGGAGGGCTTTGGCGAGAGTTCTGGACCAGATCCTGAGTCCGACGCAACCGCCTCCTCCGGCGAGCACGAGTGGGGAGTTGCCAGGTGCCGGGGGAGGACTGGACGACAGCAGTCTGTATTTTCCCATTGGAAACGATGCGGATTTCTTGCAGTGGTTGGAGAATGTGGAGTGGGATAAGAACAATTGGATCGATAACCCTGTGCCTCCCCCCCACCCGCCTCCTCCCCATCCCCCACCGCCAAGTCCGGGTGTTTGAGGAGAGCCGCGTGCCATAGAGAAAAGGTCGATGCACGGGCTTTGGAAGGGGAGGCTCAAGAGGAAAGCAGGTGACGAGAACATGATGACAGATATAAAAGAAGGTCCAAGTCGGGCGGTGCCATGAGAAACGCAAGATACCCTATGAGCACGACCGGTGGGTAATGCGGAATGCAAGTGAATTCGTGTCTCCTGCGACCCTATCACCATGATCATTACGAAGCAATACCTTGACCTCAGCGGTGTCTACTCGTGATACACGTGATACCGTTCGTGTTGTCATTGGGACGAGTGTCAGAAAAGGTATCAGGGCAAGCTCGTTGGCTTCTTCCATTAGATGCTTTGAGAAGCCCAAGCAGTAGCCCAAGCCAGAGCGCTTCCAAGTCACCGTCTGGTGCGATTTCTGTTCTGATACGATACGAAGCACACTCACGCTTCTCCTATGGTCACCTGCGTGCATCGAAGCACGGGACGGATTTCGATGTTACCAATAACCAAAATCCCACCGCCAACGCCACGCTAAAAAGTCAAATCCTGGCCTTTACTCTCCATACTGCTTCTATCTTCTGGAGTAGTCCTTGAGAATTCCCGCCATGTGCAAGTTGGTCGTCTTGCCACCTCTACGGTTCGGTTTCTTGCGGTCTTTCTTCTTCATGTTGAGGTTCTTCACCTCCTTCACCTGACTGGTTGGCGTGATTCCGGCCTTCTCCAAGTCATTGCGAATGTCATTCTCCGTAGCAGGGAGTTTGGTCCTGCCCCAGAACTCCTTGAAGTCGTCGCTGATGTGTGTGTGGTACGAAGGAGAGTCCTGCCAGATCATTTTGGCCGAGCTATCCTTCTTGTTCCGTATGGCGAGAAGAAAGTGTTGTTTCTCCAACTCGTCGATGGCTTGTTGGCAATCTGGCCAGCCATCTTTCAGCTCTCGCACGAGGATACCTTGGGCTGTGGTCTGCTTGGCCAAGTAGTCTTTAAGCTCTTCGGCGTTGGTCACGGGATGCTTGGGACGGTAGCGGAAGGCGTCCTTGCCGGATTTCGTCTGATGTTTCGGAATGAAGTCGACGCGATCGCTGTCCATCAAGGCGCGCTTGATCAGCGGGATGCGGCGGTGGGCGTCATTTGGGAGGGAGAGGTAGGCGATCAGATCGTCGAAGTTGATGGCCTCGAGTTTGTTGCTTTTCAGCTTCTCGATGGCGAAGTGCACCTGGGTGAGCATCTCCTGACCATGGGTCTCCGGGGCGACGGGCGCGTTGCTGAAGGCATCGTCGTGGCTGCGCTTGACGGTGTCGGAGCTCGACGTGGCTACGAGGGCTTTCGGGGTGGCGGAAGCAGAGCGTGCCGGCACTGCAGCAGGGCGAGAGTGGGAGATATTCCTCGAAGTCGCGTCGCCGTACTCTTGCTTGAAGCTGGCGAGCTGCTTCTGGAGAGACATGGCGCCTTGGGCTTGAGCTTGGGGCGCCTCTCTCTCTCTTCCTGTCTGGTGGGAAGTGGTGGCAGTGGCCTGGAGGGTTCAACGAAGAGGTCCAGGCCGCGGGCAAGGGTACCAAGTACAGTCGGGTATACAGCAGTTACGATGAAAGCGAAACTGAGTGAGCGTGAGTGCGTGCGTGAGATTTCACAGTGACGCTCGGAGTCCAGCCTTCACGGACGAGGCTGCCGCGAACAAGAGAGTTCGACTAGCCAGATGCGGCTCTGCGGCACTCCCGAGAGTCAAAGCGCGTCCTTGTTTGGCATCAACATCAAAGACATCGACAGCGCGATCCTCACTCTCCGCAGTGCTCCACCACCGACCCGCCGTTGGTCACAACACTCTCCAGCAATGGTGTAGCATACTGTGCTCTCACCACGACACCATGCGGACGCGCGCGCAGGGCTCAGGGCCTACCGCGATCGACGTTGCCTACATCGCGACAGCATACGGCGTTCCGGAAGCAGATGTGCAGACATTACTCGATGCGCCCACCGCAGATTTGGTCGAGCACTTCCTGGTATCAGTCACCGCCAAGAGCCAGGAGTTTGACGCGCTCAAGACGGAAAAGCTGAAACTCGATGTCGAGCTCGACAACACCGTCCGAACGTCAGAAAGCAAAGTCAAGGCGCAAAAGGCTGCTGTCGCCAAGGCGCAGAAGGAGGTTGAGCAATTGAGGACGAAGCTGAACGAGTCTGAAGCGGCACGTGAGGCTCTATCGACGGAGCTGCACCAGCTGCGATCGTCTTCATCCGGCTCGACTGCCGAGACACAGGCACTGAGAGAACGGATCGAGAGCCTTGAGACATCCAACCGCCATGCATTGGCCCTCGTCGACAGCAAGTCGGCCGAGAAGGACCACGTCGCCCAGGAGCTTTCGGAGCAGCACTCCAAGCTGCTTGCGCTCCGGCGCGAGATTGGTCAACTCGAAGAGAAGAACCAGGCCTTGGAAAATGCTGCGGCGTCGCAAAAGTTCAGAGAACAATCCCTGCAACAAGAGATCGAGCTGTTGAAGAAGAATAACCAGTGGCACGCCAACGAACTTCAGACTCGGGGCCAAGAACACACGAAATTCCGCAAAGAACGCAACGCTCGCATCTCGGCTCTGGAGCGCGATCTCGAGGATGCCAACGCGAATGTGGACGCCCTCAAGCGGACGGAAACAATACTGCGGCAGAGACTGGACGACGTGCAAGCCAAAGCGGACGAGGCTTTTGCTCGCATTGCAACTTTGCAGGAGGAGGCGGCTCGGAAAGAGCAGTCATTTAAGACCGAGCTTGATGGCAGTAGGCGATTGGCGGAGTTGCAGGCTCAGAATGCTGCAACCCACAAGGCCCGACTGCAGGACGTGCAAGGTCAAGTGGACCAGATCAAGGAGGAAGCCGCGGAAGAAATCGGTCGTCTGCAAGCCGAGATCGAGACGGAGCGGGGAGACAAGGAGACTGCAGAGCGTCGCGTTGCTGAACTGGAGCTGGCCGTGGAGCATCTTGAGCAGCAGCCTCGTGCTTCGAGACCTGGCACACCTCTACGAAATGGCCAACCACAGACTCCTGGTCGGCTTGGCTCCCGCGCTGCCTCTCCTTCGGCCATGCCGGGCTCGATGCGAAAGGTCGTCAACGGGTTGAGCTTCACGCAACTGTACACCAAGTACAGCGAGGCGCAGGAAGAACTGGAGAATGAGAGACGACGTACAGACAAGCTTTCGACTGCTCTGGATGAGCTTGTCACGGAGCTCGAAACCCGCAAGCCGGAGATTGAAGAACTCAAGGAAGAACAAGAACGCCTGGAGAACGAAGTGCTCGACTTCTCGCGTCTCTTGGATGAAGCCAATGAGGGCCGCGATGCCGCCGTTAGGGAAGCTGACCGCTGGAGAGCCGAAGCAGAGACCGCTATGCGTGAAAGCAAGATCCGTCAACAACAGCTCCGGGATATGTCTGCTCAACTCAAGATCCTGCTGGTTGAGGCCCAGAGCCGTGAACGAGGTCTGGGTGAGATGTCGGCAGATGAGCGACTGGAACTGGAACGTGCTGCCAGACGCGAAGAACTCGATGACAGTACTCTTAGCGAGATGAACAGCACTGGCCGGCTCATTTCGGAGCGTCTGGTTGTCTTCCGAGATGTCTTTGATCTCGCGCAACAGAATGAGAAGCTGTTACGGCTGACACGTGAGCTTGGCGATAAGATGGAGGGAGATGAGGCACGAGAGAAAGCACGACAGTCCGCTGCGGATGCTGAAGAGCTCGAGGGTTTGAGACAGCAGGTCGAGCGATACAAGGACGAGTTGCAGGTGACGGCTACTCAAATTGACAGCTACATGAAGGAGCGCGACATGTTCCGCCGAATGCTACAGCATCGCGGCCAGCTCAACCCTGACGCCGACTTGCAATCCCTATTTGGACATAGCATTGCGCCTGGAACCCCAGCACGTAACAGTGTGGGACCTCCGGCCACGCCGCGCAGCAAGGACGCGGAAGACCTTAACAAATTGCTCAAAGAACAGCAGACATTTTTCGATCAGTACCGCAACGAGTCTGCCACCGATCGTCGCCAGCTTAAAGATCAAGTTGATGCCCTTTCTCGTGACAAGGGCATGCTCCAGGCTGATCTCGCTCGGGCCCAATCTCAGCTCACGCTGGCTACTGAGCGGTACGAAATGCTTCAGTCGAACTTCACCGCACTACGCAACGAGAACAACGAGTTCCAGAAGCGCTCACAACAGCTAGCCGAGCAGGCAGCAAAGCAAGATCTTCGCACCCAACAGGTGGCTGAAGAGCTTATAGAGGCCCGGTCGATGGTGGAGTCTCTCCGGAACGAGAATGCTAATTCCAAGGCTGAAAAGGAGCTCTGGAAGCGGATTGAAGCTCGTCTGGACGCTGAGAACAAAAGCCTTTTGGAAGACCGTTCGAGGTTGAACAAGCTGGTTACCGATCTACAGAATCTTCAGAACGAGCGAGAGCTTGAGACATCGGAGAGCCGCCGCCGCCTGCAATCACGTATCGACACGCTCGAATCTGAGCTGACCGACATCAAGAAAAAGCTTGATTCTGAGGTTGAGGAGAGCAGAAAGGCTACTTTGAGACGTCAGTACGAGGAGGGTCAGAGTAGGACTCGCATCGATGACCTTGTCAAGAGCCTCGGTAATGCTCGGGAAGAACTTTCAGCGGCGAAGACTGCTCGAGATCAATTGCAGACCCGTGTGGAGGAATTGAAGATTGAGCTTCGCTCAGCTGAAGAAAAAGTCCAAGTTCTACAGCCTCTGCCAACGCCCCGTCCGGCTCCAACACAACCCAGCGAGCAGTCAACGAATGGCGCTGGCGAAGACATGCCGGCTGAGCAGCGCCTCGCCCTCGAATTATCTGACCTGCGACGTGATTTGGAGCTGTCGAAGGCAGAATTGGAGAATGCAAAGCAACAAGCAGAACAATTCCGCGCTATCGCGCAGACGACCGAAGAAGAGCTGTCGAATCTCTCGCAGACCGCCGATCAGTATAAGGAAGACACTGACCAGTTGATTTCCGAAAAGGACGCAAAAGTCAAGGAGCTCGAACAACGAGTTGAGGACCTGAACTCAGAATTATCGACAACGAACAGCGAGCTCTCGGAGTTGCGTGGCAAGGCTGATGATAATGGACGTCAACTCGCCGATCAGAAGGCGTCCTACGAGGCCACAATCAAGCGGCTTGAAGACGATGTGCTGCGCCTGCAAAGCGAGGTCAAGCTGCACATGGAAGATGTCAAGGCGCAATACGAGATTGCCATGCAGGCTCAACAGAACTATGAAGTTGAGGTGCAGAAGCACGGCGAAGCAACAAAGGTGCTACACGAAATTCGTGGCGAATACAACCAAGTACGTACAGAAGTGTCTGGTGCCAAGGCAGAGGCCGAGGCTGCGAAGGTCAGCCTACAGCAAGCAGAAGAGAGCTGGGCCGAGCAGCGTGAGCAGTTCGAACGCGAGCTGGAAGAAGTCAAGAGAAGACGCCAAGACACAGACGAACAGAACAAGCTGTTGCATCAGCAGATGGAATCTTTCTCCAATGAGTTGGCCGCACTTCGCCAAGGCCGTGCAGCTGCCCTTGTCGATGGTCAGGCTCGTGAAGGCACGCCATCGGCTTCTAGCGGTGACGGAAACTTGCAAGAAGTCATCAACTATCTGAGACGCGAGAAGGAGATTGTTGACGTTCAGTACGAGCTTTCAACACAAGAAGCCAAGCGTCTGCAGCAGCAACTGGACTACACAAGTGCCCAACTCGAAGATGCGAGACAGAAACTCGCCGATGAGCGCAGACAGTCTGCTGAGAAGGCCAACACCGAGACTAGCACGAACAAGCTCATGCAAACCATCGAAGAGCTGAACACCTACCGCGAAGCTACAACGACCCTTCGCAATGATGCTCGACAAGCGAGAGAGAAGCTGGAGGAGAAGAACAAGCAAGTCGACCGACTTCTCGAAGAAATCGAGCCTCTGAAGAGTCGTGTTGGTGAACTTGAGGGGGAGCTGGAGAGCAAGGAAGGTGAGATGAAGCTGCTGCAAGATGACCGGGATCATTGGCGCGACCGCACTCAAAACATCATTAGCAAGTACGATCGAGTCGACCCTGCTGAGTTGGAAGATATGAAGAAGCGGCTGGAAGAGCTCAAAGCTGAGAACGAACGTCTTGCGGGCGAAAGCGCAATAATCGCAGAGCTCAAAGAGCAAATCAATAGCCATGACACCCGCATGGAACAGGCCACTGCTGATTGGAATCGCCGCAGAGATAAGCTGATGGAGCAAGCTCGAGAACGTGACAAAAGCAAAAAGAAGGAGATCGATGAATTGAAAGAGAAACTGGCAGCTGCTGAAACACGTGCGAAGGTTGCGGAGGATGCACTGGCTTCTGCGCAGACTGAGCTCGGGCAAGTCAAAGCACAGCTTGAACAAGCCAATCATGCACTCGAAGAGGCTCGTTCGAGGTCTCCAAAGGCACCAGACGATGACATTGAGGAAGGACAGGTTGAAGACGACGGCACATCTGCAAGACATAGCGGAGAGCACGCTGCGCTACATGCAAGGATTGCCGAGGCTGAAGCCAATGCCAGCGAGCACGCCAGTCGAGTGGAGGCTTTGACCACTGAGCTGCAGACTGCGCAGACGCGGGTCCAAGAACTCGAAGGTCAAGTTGCCGAATTGCAACAACAGCTCCAGAACCTCACTGTTGATGCCGACCACAATCAGTCGGCCGCGTCTGCTGAAACTTCCGAGACACTTGAGAAGCTGAAACAGGAGCTGTCCACAGCCCAGCAAGAAGTGGAGACACTGCGTGCCAATGCTAACAGCGCACCTGTTCAGGCATCTGTCGATGCCGAGCCTGCACTCGGCGAGAAATCTGTCGCAGAACAAGTTGCTGAAGAAGTTGCAAGGCTTCGCGCCGAGCTTGAGACGCAGCACGACTTGGCAAAGCAGCAGCTGGAGGACCATTACCAGCAGCAGACCAAGAGACGCGACGCAGGCCTGAAGAAGCAGCTGAATGATGGCCGAGAGAGACAAAGGATAGAGGCTCAGAAGGAACTGCAGGAGAAATTCGATGTCGAAATGCAGCAACTCAAGGACGAGCACAGTGCTGCCATAGAGAAGCTCAAGGCTGAACACCAAGCTGAGATCGAGCGGTTGACCAGAGATGGTAACACTGCCATCGAGCGTGCGAAGGCAGCCGAGACAAGTGGTGAAGTCAAGGCCGAGGATGCTCCTGCTCCCGTTCCTACTATCGGCGAAGTCGACGTGACCAAGTTCCAATTCAACGAAGCGCAAGCTAGGCAGCTCATGCAGACGAACGACACTATCAAAAACGCGATCAAGATCAACATCAAAAGGCATGTTGAACAGCAGACCGAGAAGGTGAAGGAGCAGGTCGCTGCCAAGGAAGAAGAGATCAAGCGGCTGACAGCGAAACTTGAGGATCTCAAGCGCAGCTCGGTTGATGGTGCAGCCGCCTCGTCATCTCAGCCTGACAATGCTGCCAGCCTGGAGAAGATCAAAGACCTTGAGCAGCAGCTCGAGGCTGCGAAGCAGGCGAAAGAAGCTGCTGTAAAGCAAGCCCAAGATCAGGCTGCTTTGAAGCATAAGCTCCTGCAGAATCAAAAGGACATTGCGCAGACCAGATGGAATGCGCTCGCAAAGATTGCAATAGACACTCCGGCCATGCCTGTGAAGGACGCATTCGAGACTGCAAAGGACGCCAAGAAGTTCACTCCAGGAGCTCCTGTACCAGCGCAAGTTGCGCCTGCTGCTCCGCCGTCGCAGGCACACGCGTCACCAGTCAAGCCCGGTCCCGGTCCACCGAGCGCATCCCCAAAGGCACCTAACCCTCAAGCTGCTGAGTTCACGCCAAACGCTTCTGTCACTTCGAATGCTGGCGGTGCTCCTGGCTCAGCTGCTCCAGCTGCTGGTGCTTCTTCATCCCTACCAAAGCCAAGCACAGGAACCGGACCCGCAGCTCTGAAGGGCATTGCACAATCCGGCATTCCGCAACCAGGCGGTGGAGCAAGCAAGATCGCTCGTGCTCCCAGCCGCCAGGCAAGCATCGGCGGTGGTGCTGGTAATACCGGTATTCAGGTCCAAGGTGCGTCGACAGCTCAGCGAGGTAATCATTCTGGACTGCCACGTGGCGGAGGTAGCGTGAGAGGTGGCAGGGGTGGAGGTCCTGCACGGGGCGGCAGTGCGAATGCCGCGAATGCTGCCAACGCGGGCCAGAAGCGTAGCCATGACGGTACTGAGCCCACTGGAGATCCCAAGCGACCTCGGGGCGGTGGCTCAACAGGCTCCAGTTAGGCACGCCCTGAAAAGAGACGTCGGTGAGGCATGATTGCATAGGCTCGATGCCACTGAGTCCGGGTTTGAGGCACACTAATTGGCTACGGAGGGGGGTGTAAGAAAAACAAAAATAGTACCAGTGGAAATGGCTGCATCGCATGACGCGTAAAATGGGAACGAAAGCATTGCTTGGTGTTCTTGTAGAACAATATCGACATTGCTATCAGCGTGTACAGATACTTTTATGCTTTGCTCCTCGTCTTTATCTCAACAGCCATTTTCGTCTCATGTCATTTGTCTCGGCAGTATTCTCTTCCCTCTTGCTAATTATGTCAATGCTCTACCAGCAAGGTCATCTGCTCAGCCAATGTTACATGATATATGCTTCATCACCCTTTTCACCCAATGTAATTGAAATGCTCAAGACCGAACTCCTTCTCAAACCAGGCCTTAAGGTCGTCCTCCTGATTAGCAGACTCTGTCTCAGGTGCTGGAGCTGCAATGTCTGTGGCCTGAGCCAGCACATTGTTTCCCTTCACAACTGTATTCGCGCCTAAGATATCGGACGGAGCTGAGCCGCTATGGTCTTCGCAATGCCCTTTCGAGGATGTACGAGATATCTTCACGGGGCGGATCAGACTCCCGGTGTCAATGAGCTTGTGTTTTGAAGCAACTTTAACAAAAGCATTGTCGATGTCTGCATCGACGCTGTCGGTGCTGTCACCTGCGATGAAGATCGATTTCTGCTTCTGCCTGGGAGGAGCCCTGATGTTGAGGTCTTGCTCGAGAGAGGAAAGCGGAGACAGTGCTTCTACCGCGCTGTAGTTGGGCGTATACTCCATATTGGCTGGAGGTTCATTGGTGAAAGGAGAGAGCAGCGGATGCTCCTCGCCAATATTGACTTCGTTCTGCTTCGTTTCATCGAAATTGGGGTCCAGATCACCATTCCAGTCGTCTAGCATTTCGTCGTTCTCTTCCCTATGAGCTTCTGGCACCGGTTGGATGCTCATGTGCGAAGCTGGTGCCGTGTTTAGGAACTCTGAGTCTGGTGGAAAGTCATCTGAGACAAATGAACCAAGACCAAAGTCGTCAGCACCATCATCATCAAGTCTCTTTGCCAGGGCCAGGGACCGAGGGTCCCTGCAGGTCGAGGTGCCGGTGACATTGTCGTGCAGCTGATTGATACTGCGAACTTCTTTAGGGGTGCAAGGCTTGCGAGGAGCAGCAGATGTGGGTGCGGTGACCTTCTTGGTTTGTGTTAATTCGAGCTGAGTTTGCCTTGGATCTGTTCCAGCTGGCGTCAAATTCTGCTCTTTGGGCTTACGAAGCTTTGGCTTCTTCTCTAAACCATGTGCACAGCAGTCATGCTTGCACGTCTTTTTGCACTTGTGATTGCATTCCCATCGTCCATTGGGTAGTCGTCGTGGCTCATAGTGCTCATTCGAAGCCTTCGCATTCCGCTCACCTGGTTTCGTCTTGGACATGCCATTTTCATCAAGGTCATCAAGATTGACAAAGCCATCCGTCCCTGCTGCAGCCAAGTCCGCATCATTTATGCTAGCATCGCCGAAGTCGTCGTCGTCATCTGCTTTATTGCCGGATTGTGCAGCAGTCTGTCGTCGCTTGGCTGTGTTTGGGGCAGTCACCTTCGCCTCCTCACGCATCTTCGGCGTTGGGAACAAGTATGGTGCTACATCGGGTTTAAGCGTAGCAGTCTGCTGTGTGCCCGCGATGTCATCGCACATGATGAACGCCCGAATGAGCTGGCCGTGCGCCGTGAGATTGGCACTGAACAGTATGTCCAACCCCTTCTCCATCTTCTTCGCACTGATGCGAGCGAAGTGCGCTTTCCTGCCATCAGACGTGTCGGCAAGTAGACAGACATAGATGACTTTGCGTTGAAACATTTGCGGCACTTCGTCGTTCAGAAAACCGATCTCAGCCTTGATGTTGATAGTGACATGCTCGCCGCGCTTCACATAAGGCTGTCCCATCGCTCCCAGGGAAATGCGAAGTCGAGGGAAAGCTCTTGCCCTCTCCTGAATCTGAGATCCGAAAGGCGGATTGCGACTCATTATCTGCTCGATACGGAATGGATCGGTAGCCTCCAGATCTGCAATCGATCTGATGCCTGCCGCGACGAATTTGTGGACAGCGACAATTCCTACAGCCTCCAGCTGTTTCATGTGTAGAGGGCTATCGTCCCATACCCCACCACCGAGCGACCTTGCTAACATGAGTGCGTTGCGAGCTGCGACTGCATCGTCGAGGAAGAGCTGGCAATCTATGATGCACCGGATGAGGCGATGAGCATGCTGCCAGATGACAGCCTTGCATGTCTTGTATTCCATGGAATGCTTGTGGTCTTCGGTCGGCAGCTCTACCACTCCAAGGACTGATTGGATGATGAGTGACACCTTGTGAGCAGGCTGATGGAGGTTTCCAGGGATGGGAAATTTGATACTGCTGTGCTTGTTGAGCTCTTTATACGCAGGCTTTTCTCCAGCACGGAATCGGACTTCCTTGAATTCAGCAGCTTGGGCCAACGCGGACAAAATCTCGGAAACCTTAGCCTTGAGTGGCAGAGCGAGCAGATTCTTCATGGTCTGGAACTGTATGTAGTATCGAGACATGGAATCGCCAAACTCGGTGCATTCGTATCGGACAGCGCCTTTAATCAGGTCGTTCTCCTCGAGCTGTGCGATACCCTTGCGGCAGATATTCTCGAGCCTCTCGTCGATGCTGCTTGCAGGTACATCGCCCTCGATCTTGTAATGCTCCGGGTTGTCTTTGAGGCGAGTGTACAGGAATGTTCCCGCAAGCCACTTCTTCGCGGATGAGAGGTCGTTGACCGTCCCCAAGCCGATCTCAGCGTTGAGATGCTCAATCAGGTTTGTGTGCAGGCAGCTTTCTAAGACTTCCGAACCAGAGATCATTTTCTCATAGATGGGCACTCTAGCAAGCCTAGTCATGATCACTGCAACAGCGCTGTCATCAAATTGCGGTCTCCCGGCTCGACCGAGCATCTGCATGACTTCGAGATCTGAGTACTCCTTGACGCCGTTTGATTGCGTGTAAGTGACTGTATTCTTGATAATGACCATGTGGCATGGAAGGTTGATGCCAACAGCGAGCGTGGAAGTGCAGCATATCACGCCAATCTCTCCCATGAGATAGCCTTTCTCGACTGCGACGCGATCTTCTGGGGCGAGGCCGGCGTGATGGAAGGCGACACCAGATGCTACCGTCTCACGAAGGTCCTTGTCGAGGAGAGGCACACGTCCTGACGGTGCGTTCCAATAGCGGTTCTGCGAGCCCTTGTCTGCCCACCAAGTAGCGAGGAGCTTCGCTGTAGTGACACAGGATTTCCGGGTGAAGCAGAAAATCATGATTGGTTTGTGCTGCGAGTATTTGGCGATGATTTCAGGTAGCTTGCCGTCAAGGATCTTTTCGAAGGCGAAGTCGTTCGAGTTCGACGAATATCCACATACGTGTTTCTGCAGCCTGACTGGTCTGAACTCCTCTCCGAATTTCTCGAGTGGTGCTGGTATGCCGGGATATGTAGCATTCTTGCCTAACCAAGTGGAAATATCCTGCGAATTGGGCACAGTTGCGCTGAGAGCAATGAAACGTACATCAGAGCCCACAGACTTCATGCGAGAAACAACGGCCTCGAGAGTTGGTCCCCGGTCTTCCTTAAGAATGTGTACCTCATCAATAAGGAAGAGCTTGACCATTTGCATTAATTTCTGGTGATCCTTCCACTTGCGTGTCATGCTATCCCACTTTTCAGGCGTGGTGATTATGATACTGGCATGCTGAACGCTGCGAAGCTGAGCATTGTCGGTGTCGCCGGTAAGTTCCGCGCACTGTAAGTCTAGAGGACCAAACTTGGCTTGCCAGTCCCGCTGTCGTTCGGAGCACAAAGACTTGGTCGGTGCTTGATAGACGATCTTGAAGCTGCCATTGCTGTGGCCGTTAATCAGCCGGCAGATTGCCAGCTCCAAGATTGCAGTCTTGCCACTTCCGGTCGGTGAGGATAGCACGAAGTTGTCATTGGTGTTATAGACGACTGGAAAGCATTTCGATTGCACAGCGTTAAGAAGAGGATATGAAAATATGGCTCGAAAGCGGTCAGGTAGTCGACGAACGGGGATGAGGCTGATGCCTTGCACAATTGGTGGTGCATCGCCAGGATCTCTGGCTGCGGAGCTCTGAGTTATTGCTGCTTGGAACGATGGGCGATTCAACCGAGCAGGAGCCATGTCCTGGACGCGGTTGGCAAACCGCGGAGAATCTTCTGCGCGTGCGAAATGGGTAGCAGTGTGTTGAGGCTCATTCAATCGCTCGCCACCATGACTGAAGGGGGGCGGATGCCGCTGACTTGCATTGAATGCTGGGCTTGACGTTTGCCCCGAATGTTGAGGAGAAGTGGACGGGTCACAGTAGGCATAGTTCGAGAGATCCAAGTGCTGCAGGACAGGCTGATTCTGCATGCCTCGGAAGATCGGTTCATATGGATCACGATCGTCTTGTGCATGCTCTAAGGACGACCTCGGATGTAGCGACAGCCTCGCACGTCCCATTGCAGCCTGGCCATGTCTGGAGTCATGGTCTGGTTGCGTGAGAAGACGTTCGTCTACAACCCGTTAGCTGAAATCTCGTAGACGGATGGGACCAAATCCATGCGTGCCCACGCAGTACTCACCGGAGGCATCAAGCTGCACTGGCCGATCAACGAGATTGTCATATGGTCTCCCGTAACCATCGCCATATTCTGCAGCCCATGACTGATTGTAGTTGTTGTAAGATCGCTGCGCGTTTCTGCCACCAGCCCAAAGCTGCCTACCCACAGGGTGCAGATCCGGCCGATCCCAGTCGTGTTGGTCGCTCATCGTGAACACAGGTTGCAATAGGTTTAGAGCATTGCACAAGTGCAGATGTACAACAGAAGAGGGAAGAGGGGAATATAAGGTCACAGGTTTTTTCGACGTCGTGCAGTGAGGAAAGCACGCGTGCCCAGCGTGCTTGCCTCATCCATCTCGATGAACGCTATACACCTTGGCAGTCATCGCTCTATGGACCATTTGCCAGATGCTAGGAATCTCACCTCGCCCGTCAAAATCCACAATACTGCTGAGAACGTATGACCAAAGGGTGCTTCCTGCGACCCGCTGATATTTCCAACGCCCTCCCCTTTGGTGTGCTTTTGTACCCAAATCGCCAATGTACCGTCGCGGGCCTGCTGTATCCCGGGCGGGTATCCAAACGCCGTAGATGTCCTCATTCGTGGTTCTCATTTCATGAATCTGCGTTCCGTGCTCTTGGATCTGAAATGTCTTCTCTCGCTTACAGGAGTACCAGGCCGGCTGGTCGACAGGGCTTTCGGATCTCGCAAAGGTGACTTGGCTGAGGGCGTCCCGACAGCTTCCAAGTCGAAATAGGATGTAGCGTCTCCGCTTTTCTCGTGCTGTGTTATACTGATTGGAGGTGGTCGTGATTTCTTGTCGTCTTCGGTTGAATTGTATAGGAAAGCTGCGAATAAAGTCGCGGCAGTACCAATCATATGCTGTGCAGTGTGAGTGACTGGTAGCGAATCATGGCTGTTTTGACTCACCAATAAGCTGCTATTGAAGTCCATGAATACAGCGCTGACGAGGAAGGTGATGGGAGTCGACGCGCTGCTGGCGAAACTCTTGGTCATGCTATCGGAGTAGCTCAAGGCCAGAGCCACTAGAATGCCTCCGAGAGCCTGGAGGAGGATCACAAGCCAAACCACCCAGTTGTACCCTGTGAAAAAGCCCGCCTTCTCCAGGTGCTCGCCGTCCATGAAAAGAACCCCAAGAAAGAGGACCGGCCATAGGGTGTAGAAGGAAAGCTGGACATTGCGGACCCAGACTGAAGTTCGAGACCCCTCCCGTGATCGCAATATCTTTTCAAAATACACTCCGGCAAGCCCAGACAATGCACAAGCCACCACAGCAGCGGCGAGGCCGATGGTCACGTTCATTCGCGGACTCGCGGCAGAACGGTCTTCATCAATGCCCTCGTATGTTGCCGAGCGCTTGGTCAGCTGACCAGCAGCTTTGTTGCCTTCGTCCTCCATCTCCCAAATGCTGCGAGGGGAATTGAAGGAAACACCATCGCGCAAATCCTTGATCGACAGCACTTTGCCTTGCCGAGAGACAGACGACATCTGGACGATGGCAATGCCGAACGCCATCAGCCCTAAGCTCATCCACTTCTTTCCGTTCAGAGTCCTTCCCAAAATGAAGATGCCAAACATGGCTGTGGAGACAATCTTCAATTGGTACGTCACCGCGAATGTTGTGGCATCCAGATTGCTCGCCGCGGTATACTGCAGAGAGTTCTGCAGCGCATAGAGCAACGCTGGGATTGCCAACTTCCAACTGTCTCCTGTAAACATTGCTCTTGAAAGGGCACTCGACAGCTCGCCGATGGTCGATGTGTCGGGTGTCTGTGGACTGGTCGCAATCTCGTAGAGGGTGACGGATAAGAAGAACGAGAATTTGATGAGTTCGGAAAGGAAGACGGCGGTCGAGGCGAAGTAGCGGTCTCCGTAGACAAGTGGCATGGTCCGCGAATAGCGCATGAGGAGGATCAATGCTGCGTTCTGTAGCACAAGCTGCCTTCGTGTTAGCCTCAAGTCTCACCCACAGCGATGGCAACATACAGCGACCAGAATAATGTGCTTGATCGGTACGCCAGCCACATGGCGGCGCACAAAATCAACACCCATTCTGAGAGGGGGAGATCGGAGCTGGCGGAGAAGGTGTTATGGTGGCTCGACTCGCACCAGGATGGAGAGCAGAAAGGCGAAAAGGGCTGATTTCCGGGCGGACTGGAGCACCACGGCTTACATCGAAAAGTCACTTGTAGGAAAAGAGTGTCGTCTGACCGCAGAGCAAAGGAATGTCTGGCAGGTGACCAGTTTTGCGCAAGACAAGATCTTGTGGAGTTTAGGTTAGGCCAGCGCAGCGCCTCGTGCATACATAATACATATGCAGCCGCATGGATCGACTGGGTCACTGGGCCGATCAGGGACGCTGCCGACTGCCCCGACTGCTATACGGCCCTGCTCGCTATACTGTATTACTGTGTACTGCACTGTACTGTACAGCATCTCTCCCAAGTGATCGTGCCTCCATTGCCGATGCCCGTCCAACGGCAGCCATGTGCTCTCCGTGTCCTTCGCCGCGACGATTGATGTCACCGGGCGTCGGGGTTTGGGTGTCAGCGACGGGAGTTCTACGCGTGGCAGCACCCGTCACCAAACGACTTGTACAGTAGCCCATCGGAGGTCGGTGGCATCATGATTGCTGGGCGACGTGGCATGGTATGCGTGGGTGGCAGGTTAGTCCCTGCCCTGCCCGCTCCACGCACGGAGAGCGGATCAGGTTTTCTCTTCGTCTGAAGCAAGCGAAGGATGCCTTGATGAACTCTTCCCGCCAACCGCCAAGACCAACTTCTCTCTGCCACCTGTGAGACCGCTATTCTTTCTCCCCTCCCCTACGCACCCAATCGTCTTGCAATGGCGTCACTCCCGCACCGTGGCAGCAACTCTGGCGAGATCCACGACCCTGGCAGCTCGACGGCGAGACGCTTTTCAACCACCAAGAGTCCCACCGAACAAGGTATGTTGCCAAGTCTTCCAAGGCGCTGGACACGGGACGCATAAGCGTCTGAGATCAAGGCTACGGCTTCTGCATCGTCTGGCTCTCCTCCAACGTCTCACCCTGCCAAGAGGTCGGATCGTGCACAGTCATCGCGGCAACAACTCGCACTCGAATTGCTCGAAAAGCTGACGTGCTCTGGCAGAGATCAATTCGGCGATCCATCTCCAGTTCCGTCTCGCCCATGAAGGACACAAGCCGCATGCCGGACTGGATCCATCCAGAGCTTCAACGGGAGTCGTTTGGACCACAGAACGTGCCTACGAGTATGGCTTTGCGGACGAGCCGGAGAAATGGGCCAATCTCGGACAAGGTGCACCTGAGGTCGACGACGACATCCGAGGATGCTTCCCAAGACCAGAGACCGTGGACATCTCCATGACGGGTCGTGAATATGGTCCCACTGCTGGCATCAAGAAACTGAGAGCTGCGGTAGCTCATCTGTACAATGAGCATCACCGTCAAGGCAAAGAAAGCAAGTATACTTGGGAGAATGTTTGCATTGTCCCCGGTGGACGTGCTGGTCTCATCCGGATCGCTGCAATACTCGGACAATGCTACCTCGGGTTCTTCATTCCAGGTGATTTTGTGTCCAAGACTTTGTTGTATAAGTGTCGTCTCCTAATGTAGCGCAGATTACACCGCGTACAACGAGATGCTGTCCCTGTTTAGGAACTTTGCCGTGATCCCAATCCCGCTCAACAAAAACGATGGCTACCAGATCCACCCCGAGAAAATCGAAGACGAGATCTCTCGCGGCACGTCCGTCATCCTCACCAGTAACCCTCGCAACCCGACCGGAAAAATGGTCAGCAACACCGAATTGCAAGAAATCCAGAACGCATGCCGCGACCGCGCCACTCTCATCATGGACGAATTCTACAGCGGCTACAACTACACCACCGATTGCGACGGCACCGTCATCAGCGCCGCCGACAACATCGAAGATGTGGACGAAGACGGCGTCCTCATCATCGACGGCCTCACCAAACGTTTCCGCCTGCCCGGCTGGCGTGTTGCATGGTGAGTGAGCATGAGCATTTCCTCCGCCATGCCCCAGACATCATACTGATCACAATCTTCATTGTTGCAGGATCCTGGGACCCAAGGAGTTTGTCAAAGCCCTTGGCTCCTGCGGCTCATACCTCGATGGAGGCACCAACGTTCCATTCCAAGAGGCCGCCGTCTCCATGCTGGACCCACCCAAAGTCCGCCACGAAATGCAAGCCCTGCAATCCCATTTCCGCGACAAACGCGACTACGTCCTCGGGCGCCTCGAGAAAATGGGGTTCCGATTGGGCTACAAACCTGACAGTACCTTCTACATCTGGTTGAATCTGGAGCATCTCCCCGCCGGCATCAACGACGGTCTGAATTTCTTCCAGGCGTGTCTGAAGGAGAAGGTGATTGTGGTGCCCGGAATTTTCTTCGATCTCAATCCTTCGAGACGCAGGGACTTGTTCGACAGTCCTTGCCATCACTTCGTGCGGGTGAGCTATGGCCCCACGATGGATGTGTTGGAGAAGGGCTTGGATGGATTCGAGAGGATCTTGAAAAAGTACAAGTGTCATCCGGAGCATTCGTAGAGTGCTGTGGTCTAGGGAAGCGAAGTGAAGCCACTACCCAGAGTGGTGGCGGTGGTGCACGCTTCGTTTCGCAGGCTTTGTTGGCAGAGGAGGAACTGAAATCGTGCTACGATACCTACGTGGAATAGCTTAGAGAAGACGGCCGATTTAGACTTAGATACCTGAGACATGTCACGCTCGTCTGGAACTCGTGAAGAATCTGACAGCAATACTATTCGACTCCTATGGATGCACACACAATTTTTCCCAGGCCCTTCGGGGCAACCCACCACCGGCTATGCAGTATTATGTAGTCACCATGGGTATCATAAGGAGTCCAATCCAAGAATCTCAGATGACATAAACTCCCACGCCAAGATCAGAGTCGTATATCTACACCTTCCCACTACAGCACGATCATCATTCCCAAAACCACGCCAGCCAGCATGATGCTGATCATTCCTCCGCTGAGGTCAAAAGATGGCGCATATCTCATGGCCGAGCCGGAAGGACTGGGCGTTCCGGTTGCAGTGTACACACCAGTCAACGCTGTTGTCGGGTTCGCAGAATGGTCTCCCCTCGTGCCGGTCGATGTCGTTGTCATGGGGTTGCCGGGCACGCCAGCCTGGACGGTGGTGCTTGGCAGGGTGATGCTCGACGAGTCTTGGTAGTAGATACCATACGAGACAAGACCTTTGCCGTCCTTCATGGCGGTCGTGTCGTCCTGAGAGCAAGAGTCATGCCAGTTCCGGACCCAGCATGTTGGATCGGGCTGATCGGCCGCTTTTTGCCTGTATGTCGAATTGGCTGGTCCGCTGGAGATGAAAGTCGAGAGATCGACCTCTGTGCCGGTGGATAGGTCATTACCCAGAATCACACGGGCAAATATCTGAAAGGCGGTTTCTGGTTGATAATACGGAACGAAATGGCCGGCATTGTAGACTCGGCTGAAGCTCAGGTTTCCGTATTGACGGACAGAGCCACCAACATAAGAGTCATTGACGACAATCTCTGCGAAGCCAGCTTGAGCAAAGCCTGATGCGTAGCTGGGTGGGGTTGCAGCACCAGTTGCGGCTACTCCAGTCGCGGTGGGGAATGTTGGTAGAGCGTTCGCGATGGCGAATGCAACGGCCTGACCGCCATACCAATTGCATATGAAATCAGCGTCGCCATATATCAATGCTACACGAATGCCCATCTTCAGCAGATCGGCCAGATCTTGGACGCCGCCTCCACGGATAGTGTCGCCTGTCGAGATGAAGCCTTCTTGGACGTATCGATTGCTCTCGGTATAGTTCACCGGCGCTCCGATCGACTCCAGAACAGAGTCGTAGTTAAGATACTCTTGGTAAGCCGCGGATGGGTCCGGGCTTGGCAGATTCTGCCTGATATCGTAATTGTCGTAGCCTGCGGCCGCTGCAAGAGATGTGAGATTGTTGCAAGTGTACTGCGCACTCTCGCACAACCTGTTGATGCGCTCGTCGTCGCCATACAGGTTCGAGCTGGCAGCAAGAGCAGCGCGACAGGACTGAATCGCTGGCAGACATTTGTTGGTGTAATTGTTCATAGCGTTCAACTGGGTCGTCTGATCAATGATCTGGATCTCGTAAGTATTGTTGTACGCAAAGTTTGAATAGTAGTAATCCTGAATCAGGTCATCCACGAGGCCATTGATGATGCTCACAGACTGCAGCTTGATGGTTATGGTATCGTTGGCCGACAGCAAGCCGTTCGCCACAGCTTGATTCTGCTCCTCGAAGTAGGTCGAGAAAACAGGTGCATACTTGCCACCATAGGACTCGGTACAGAGATGGATTCCAGCAGGCTCGCTCAATGAATTCGGCGTCGTCACGTTCGGTCTGGTGGCAGGATTGTACTGGCTGAAAGTCGAAAGCCAGGTCTGCAAGAAATGCCATGTTGCCGCGGCAGCGATCTCGGTCGTGTTGGCAGTCGTCGCATGCGAGTTCTGGGCGTCCTCGCTGGCGGTGCCGAAGGTGCCATTCAGATACATAAAGCTAGGGAGCTCTTTGCTCGGCGGTGTCGGCGGTTCATAAATCTCGTTTGCGAACAAGTCCAGGGATGCATTTGTCGCCAGATCATATGAAAAGCCCACCTGGTTTGGCTGATCGATGAAAAGAATGTTGGAGGCTCTGTCGAAGCCAAACGGCCTCATCTGCGTGCCGTACGTCCCGTCCGCCATCTGCACGACCTCGCAAGGACCAGCCTCATTGAACAAACCAAACATGCTGCTGGAGCCAGGCCCGCCATTCAGCCAAATGGTGAGCGGGGCAGTTTCCGGAGTCTGTCTCGCCTCTATGAACCAGAAGAAGGTGTTGATGGAATAGTTCTGCTGGATGGGAGCGAGCGTGTACCGAGGCAGTGCTATGTAGCCTGTATACTGCTTCTGCGTTGAGAAGGCGGTGGTGCATGTGCCATTATCGGGCTGTTTGTACGCGACCGTGACATTCGGGTCTACTGGTGACCGAAGGATATTCTGGTAAGTCGGCGGCGGTGGGTACTGCGCATGCGCCGGGGACGCAAAGGAAGCAAGCAAGGCGAGCAGCGCTGGCGGCAGCGAGAAGAGCTGTGCGAGGGTCAGTGGTGGCCGTGTGAGCATGATATAGGAGGCATTGCACTCACGTTCATGCTTGCCGTCTTGCCTGCCTGTTGTCCTCCGCGGATGCCTTCACGGCGTCGCCAGAATAGTAACCCCGACCCTCAGCCTGCGGTCTCATGTCCAGTTTCGCGGGCCAGCGGTATGAGTAAGGAGCGTCATGAACGACGGGTGTGGAAGGTGCTGTCGGTGAATGCGACGATGAAGTGCAATGCAGTGTAGTGTACATGTAGCAGTAGAATCACATCCGATCCCTGGAAAAGTGGAAAGTGGAACGCGTGGGCGCTGCTCCCCATCCCCACAGTGGGCAGTAGCTTTGACAGCTCAATGCTTGTTGCTGGATTGCTCATGCAGGTACATCGAAGCTACGCATGCTATACAGGCCAGGCCCATGCTATGCCGGGCATCTGCGGGCGACTAGTGGCAGGCGAAGGGTGGAGCACAGGATGTGATTCTTGTGCTGCTTCACCAACATGAGAGAAATGCACACGTGCGTGGGCCATATGCAATACAGTTATCGCATGCTGCTGCACGAGTGCGACGAACGCCCCAACGGCCATGCGCGCTCGCGGAACCTACATGTACCTAGGTGCCTTACTCAAGCTGTTGTGGAAGTTCCAGTGCTTCGATGGAACACGGGCGCAGACGAGAGTGGAACAGTCACCTCGCAGTGTTTGTACTACTCTACGACATTTGCGACATTGTGAGACGTGCACGCTGTGGGCTCGGAGGCTATGTATTCATCATGTCAAACATGCCTACTGACCAGATTTTTACGTGCTCATCTTGAGTATATCATCGTCGCTGCATTTGGTATCTCGTTGCCAACAGTCATCTTCCTGAACTTCCATACTCCCAGGAGGAGCGGGAAGGGCACGACAACCCAAGAAACGACGGCCTGGAAGACTAGTGCGCTCTTGAGAGAGTCTGCGGGCTCTCCGGGCCAGTTTCCTTGCAGCGCATCCATAATTATAATAAACACGGCCCCGAGAATCTGCCCACCGACCCAAGCCACTACACTCGACACCTCCGGGCTCACGGGATGAGTCACGATCGTGAGAAGCTCCAGCGCAGTCGGCAATAGACTAAAGCTAGATGCACCCAGCAGGGCGCAGATCACGTAAGGTCCGGCTAATTCCCTCGTTTGAGGCATGAATATTAAAATCGTGTAGCTGACGGCGATGAGCGGGACGAGAATTTTGATGGCAGGCAGGAAGGCCTTTGTACGATCGATTATTGGCGAGACGATGGCGGAGGCTACGAGCCCAACAACGATCAGAACAGCACCGGCAATACCTGCATCGGTTTCGGAGAATCCATATGGCTCCAAAATTTGATTGATCAAGCTTGAGGTTGCGTTGAAAAACCCGACATAGACCGAAAATGGAATCAAAATGAGGAAGAAGGAACCGTTTCTCGGTAATTCCTGGAATGCCTCTCGTAGATCTAGTTTCTCTGCTGCTGCAGTCGCAGACGGCGGTGTCGGTGGCTTGGCTGGTATGAAGATAGCAGGTAGTGCAGCTATCGTTGATATGATAGACGTGTAAAGAACCATCGAGGGGATGCCGGAGGCGTCATCAGCCCAGAATGGTCCTATGAGCTGTCCTAGAGCACCGCCGAATGGATTCGCCAACGAAGCGAGCGCTGTGGCAGACACTCGTCCCCTGTCGCTGAACCAGGTTTGACTGTACCGAGTTGGGGCCGCCAGAACAAATGGCTGTGCTAGACCGATGATGATTTGGCCGAACATGACAACCCCAAAATATCCATTATTTGCCCGGGTTCCTGCATATCGAATCCAATTACCGACCAGTACCAGACCACTTGCGACGACAATTGACGTTTTCGGCCCATAGTGGTTCAGGACCCATATCACAGCCGGTGCCGCCGCCGCAAACGCGAACAAGAAGGCCGTGCTCAACCAGTTGATCGCGCTTTCGCTGACTTTGAAGTATTGCGACGACGTGTCGGACACGGCGGCGAACGTTAGCCAGTCCCAACTGACCACGATATTGAGGAGGACCAGCTGAATGAGGCCGAGCCAGCGGCGTTTGTACACGCGATAGTCGGCTGGTCGTGAGGCTAAGCTGTCGAATGAGTTGTCCTGGCCACGTGAATCCGCAGTCCTAGGTCTCTCTGAGGTGCTGACCGTTGCAGTTGCAGGTGCGGGCGAATCGGAATATCGTTCGGTGAGCACCGTACATGTATCTGCACCTTTCGAGACGTGACTGGCAAGGGGATGCTCTATGCTGCTGTTTCTGGACATAGCAGAATCTGGCCGGCTGTGGAGCTCCACGTAGTCAGTGCGTGCCATTCACAGTGCCCTGCTGTCTGCAATGGCGCAGAGCCTGGTACTGAGCGGAACCTTAAGTCCATGAAGGACGACGGGCTGTGAAGGGTGAAGGTGGCGTCCTTCACGTGCGGCGGTGGCGCAAAGGCCTAAGGCCTAACGGTCCGTGCGGCCTCACTTCGTGTCGCCCGTCTCGACTGATTACAACATCAGATCGTCTAGAAAGTGCTATCGGCGTGCCGATACTCGTATCGTGAATTGATGAGAGATTGAAAGCCGGCTGGGTAGAGCAACGACGATCCGCCACCAATGTTGAAGCCTTGATTCGTGGCTCCTAAAGTGCCTCTGCCCTGCAAGCACATGCGCATGAGTGCTCGAGTATTGGACGCAGGCAACGATGTATCAGACCTTCTCCGGAACGAGTCGGCGGCCTCGCCAAGTCAACCTCTCCGGCCGGCCTGGTAATCCATTTGCCAAAGCGAACGGCACAGCCAGCGCAGGCGGTGCTGGAGCACAGCAAGCCGTCGCGTCAGCTCAACAGGACCGTCTTAATAGACAGCTGCAAAGAGAACGCATACAGGCGGCTTCGAAGTTGCAGAAGACGTTCAGAGGGCACAGCAGCCGGCGGAAGACATTCAAGATATGGCGGCAGATATGGGATGAGCAGGAAGAGCGAGCAAATGGGCCATATCAGACAGCAGAGGAGAGCTTAGGTCAGCTCCACCGCTTGCTACTCTTCTTCAGTCCCCGGCAGGAGTCAAGCGATGTAGATCGCCTAAAATGGTACGGCACACGCCAGGTCACCACGAGCGAGACAGTGCGGTGCGTCAGTGATACGTGGTCGCGCGCATACTGCAAGCTTCAACGAGCTTGCATAGCAGCGATCAAGGCACGAAAGCATCCAAATCTCGATACAGATCGAACAGTGCTAGGCATTTTGACGTTCGCGGCAAGGCAGACTCCATTTACCCCCGATCAGGCCGTGGAGTACTACGAAGCTCTGACCTCAAACGGGCCAGATCTGCCGCGTGAATCACTGCAAGGCGCTCTTCTTGCTCCGTTGCACTCTCGGACGGCTTATGGGGGCTTAGCAGTGCTTCTTGCAAGGCCTCTTGACGAAGATTTCATCAGCCTCCTACAGACTGCCGTGGATGCAGATGCCTTATCCAATGCCGTGGCTTCCCGATTGGCACAAATGTCGCGCCAGCGACAGCCAAAGTCAAATGGTTATCAGCTGGAGTTCTCAACAAGATCGAGGGTCTGGCTTCTCGGTAATCTGATATCGCTGGTTGAGAAGAGATCGAACATGGCATTTGTGAGTGCTGTCAGTCAGCTTCTCGGAACCTTGGCCGATAATATCGACTTTGAGAGCACACCTCTTGATCTAGACAATGCCACTTACGACAACGATGTCCTGGGTAGTGTTCAATCCGGGTTTCCCTTAAATCGTTTTTTGCAGAGCCAGATCAATTCGTTATTGGATCAGCAATCTATACGCAATCTCCTGGTCGGCAAGCAAGGCTTGGACGGCAATCGAGACGCTCAAGCGCTCGCTAGCTATGCTCTGACTTTACTAAGATGCTTCCCTCGTAGATCCGACGAGATTCGCATGTGGCTGCATCTTGGCCCAACAAGCATTGACAGTCCTTCTCCCACTACATATTTATGGAACGCAACGAAGCAGACTCAAGTCTTCTCTGAGATTCAGGCTACCTCGAGGGGCGTTGTTCGTCTGCTCAAGAACAGAAACCCTTCGCCACGAGAGAAGGACGACTGGACCATCATTCTGGTTTTCTTAGAGATGTTCTCGTTCGACCTGAAGATCATGGACGATGAAGAGTTCATGGGCAAGAGTCCAGTCAGCAAGAGGAATAGCGCTGTTCCCATCGCCGATGTAGCCAACCTCGTGACTTTTCTGAAGAATCTAGGCTTCACGCTGGTCTACGATGCAGCCACTTTGAACAACTCGGACATTTCGATTGCGCGAGACCAAGGCCCGTTGTACAGTACAGGTCGTAGATTTGCCAGCGCGCCGCAGACCACTTCTTCAGCTGTCGACGAAGGCCCATTAATGGTCGCCCAACTTCCCGGCCTTACTGTGGACTATCTCAAGGGTGTCGTGACGGGCTTACTGCGAGCCGTCTACGAGCGAGACTCTCGGCGAGACTTCCTTCCCAAAGGACATTGGTTGATGCTAGAGCGCTTCAATATGGAAGCTTTCACCAAAGATGTCGTCATAGAAGAAGAATCGAGACATATCATCCAACAGCAAGAGGACGAAGACAAAGACGATGATTCTGATGATGATGATTTTGACGACAGATTTGGTAACACACGTAGCGGTGCAAGCTCGCACGCCCGCATTCTACGCTCACAGGAAGCACGAGCTCGCGCACAACGGAAAGCAAGCAGGAGAAGGTATTTGGAGTCCATGGCTCCTAAGCTAGAGATTCTCCAGAACATGCCGTTCCTCATTCCGTTCCGCACCCGTGTTGAGATCTTCCGACAGTTCGTCCGTCTTGACCAAGAGAAGCGGCGCTTTGGCACGACAGACCCAGATCTCTGGCGGCAGCAAATGATGTTCCAGCCCCAGCAAGGACCACCTGGACATCTTCTCGCCCGACACCATGCTAAGGTCAAGCGCACGCAAGAGTTTGAGGATGCGTACCAACAGTTCTACGAGCTGGGTGCCGACCTCAAAGAACCGATTCAGATTACTTTCCTCGACCAGTGGGACATGCCTGAAGCGGGAATCGATGGAGGTGGCGTCACCAAAGAGTTCCTCACCAGTGTGATTGGCCAAGCTTTCGACCAAGATCCAAAGTCTTCAGGCCATCGGTTCTTCATCGAGAACGATCAGCACTTGCTCTACCCTAATCCAACCATTTTTGAGGATCTGAAATTGCAGCATAAACAATACGGCTTTAGTGAGAAGACGCCGGAAGTTCAGGAAGCTTGCCGCGACCTCGGCAGGCAATATGAGTTCCTTGGTCGAATTATCGGCAAGTGCTTATACGAAGGGATCCTCGTGGACGTGTCCTTTGCTGGGTTCTTCTTGAAGAAGTGGGCTCTCACGGGTGGAGCGGGCAACGCTCGGTCGGAATCTCACTATCGACCGAACATTAATGATCTCCGCGAGCTGGACGAGAGTCTCTATCGCGGACTCCTTCAGGTCAAGAATGCTGATAATGCAGAGGAGCTCGGCATGACTTTCTCCGTCAACGACGAAGTTGGCCCACCCAATTACAAGCGCATCGTTGAAGTCGACCTTGTTCCACACGGTGGCAACATTGCGGTCACAAACGAGAACCGCCTCCAATACATCAACCAGATTGCAGCGTACCGCCTCGCACGACAGGCCCATCAACAAACGCGAATGTTTCTTCGTGGCCTTGGCGACATTATTCAGCCCTCCTGGCTCAGCATGTTTAATCAGTCCGAGCTTCAGACCCTCATCGGTGGTGCTGCCGCCGAAATCGACGTAAATGACCTTCGACGCAACACGCAATACGGAGGTACATATGTCATCGGCAATGATGGACTGGAGCACCCAAGCGTGCAAATGTTCTGGAGTGTCATGCAGAAGATGGAAGACAAGGACCGAAGACAGGTGCTCAAATTTGTCACCTCCACGCCCCGTGGGCCGCTTTTGGGATTTGGCCATTTGACCCCTCGATTCTCCATTCGGGACTCTGGGAGTGACGAGAACCGCTATCCCACGACTAGCACCTGCGTGAACCTGTTGAAACTGCCAATGTACAAGAGCGAGGCGGTACTCAAGGAGAAATTGCTCGCAGCAATAAACAGTGGAGCGGGATTCGATCTGTCCTAAGAGACGAAAGATCCAGCGCAATGTCTGCGATGGAAATACATATATTTCAATTGGTGATCACGATGTAAGTTCGATTGTTGGTAGCGTGGCGCTTGGTAGAAGGGTTGGGGTTTCGCATGACCGACGAGCCTCTTGCACGTCTAGTGGATGACGGGAATTCTCGCGCGCATGTACAGGACGGATAAATGACAGGTATGAGAGAAAGACTGAAAGATACTTCGCATCCATTCTCGTGCAAGGCCTAGCAAATTTTTTTTAAAGTACGGTTTTGCCCGACTATTCTTCGAGCTTCGGCAGAAGCCCAGAGGTCGCAATCCTCATCCTTTTGCCGAACAACCACAGCGGCAGAGTCAGTAGTGAAAACACTCCCATGATCATGCCAAAAATCCCGAATGGCAATGCAGCTCCTTCCGCATTGATCCAATCACTGACGAAGAAAACCCACGCACCGCTCACCACGGCTCGCATGCACGTGGTCATGACGAAGCAGTCCGCTGCCACTACGTGATAGGCATCGATGAGGTAGTTGAAACCCACACTGGGGATCTGGGTGATACCGGCACCCACCATTCCATATCCTACCTGCATTCCCACCCACGCATATTTGGAGGGGTTCGCAGCGCAGAACCCGAACGTCCATATTCCTGTCGTGGCGAGGAACAGGGCTGGGAACATGACGGGAAGTCTCGACTCCGCCTCGGCCAGACCGTGGAGTTCCTTTCGGGCGTGACGCTTGGTGGCGAGATCTGCGATGAAGAACAAGATGGCGCCGCCGAGCAGTGTTCCAATGAGACCGCCAATGTTCAGGAGACCGACGTTGTTGCCCCAGAGGTATGGTGGCCTGGCGAGGATTTGTGGCCCGATTGTGGCGATGGTGACGAGACCGCCGAGGAGACCTCCGTAGTGCAGCATCACGACCCAGGTGCCTGGGAACAGGAGGGAGAGCCACGGTGCGCGGAAATTCCGCAGGAGCCCGCCATGGTACACGCCAACTTTGAGAGACTGGGCGAAGGTGAACGTTTCGTGGATGGAGGGTGTGGCACCGGCTTGCTCGATGGTTTCTGCACCGCCTTCCTTCTCTTTGCTGCTGATGGAGAAGTCGCCGTCTGCGTACGCGCGGTCGCGGAGAAATTGGGCTCCACGGTCGAAGCTGGTCTCCGGGACAAAAATCAGCAACGCGACGTAGACGAAGGCGAGAAGGGCGAGGGGGATCCAGAAAATGAATCGATAGCCGTGGAAAGCGGCCATGTAGCCTCCTCCGAGTCCACCGAAGAACGAACCACCGGCGAGGAAGACCGTGTAAATTGCCTGCAGGGTCGTAAGTCAGCATCGTGCAGCGTCATGTTTGCTATGTCTCCTCGACTGACCATTGCTCGTCCTCTCTCGTGTACGAAGAACATCTCTCCAACGACACTCGCAGCAAGTGTATCTGCTGGGCCCAATCCAAATCCTTGGATTGCTCGAGCAGCAAGCAAGCTGTCGAAACTGTTGGCCACTCCACACCAGATAGTGGCGGCGACTCCAATGGCCATGGCGACGATCAGAACTGGCCTTCGACCAAATGTGTTGGCAAGTGGAACCCAGAATATGTTACTCAGGCCAATCAAGAGTACGTTGACAGCCACCAGATGAGTGAGGTCACTCAATGACGGAGAGGGGCGGCCCCATGCTTGAGGAATCTGAGCCATCATGTTCTGCAGTGCTGGCGCGACCGTGGCAGATGCGAAATTTGCCGACCCACAGTACAAGGACATGACAGCGAGGACCGTGTATTTTCGCCATTTGGGCCAATTGACAGGATCTTTGGGGCTGAGGGTTGGTGGAGGGATTAAAGTGATGTGTTCGTGGTTTTCGTGCTCTACCGTGAATTCGTCAGTTATTTGGTTGGGAGAGGAGGTACCGTACTGGAGGACATACCAACGAGCCTCACCGTGCCAGGGGGCTCGGCCTCAGCGACTTGCTGCTTGGAGAGCGAGAAGGCATACCGCCATTGAGACATGGTGTGTATAGTGTGTATAGTGTGGCAGAGGAACACGAGTAGTGCAGTGACGGCGAGACGGCGAGAACAAGTTCACTCTTATGTGGAATGGTGGAGAGGAGGCATCTATATCCATGCACCAGCCCTCCGCATCAGCAGAATGCCACAGTCCGGGGCTCCATGGGCACTATAAGCAGGCTAGCCATTGGTCAATCACGCCTAGCACTCGCCAGAAGGTGAGACACTTTTAACCCGCCAAGCCACGACTTTCCGGACGCCAATCGCTAGAAATCACCACGAGGTCGACGAAAAGCTACCAACACCGGTATCATTCGATGCTCCTCGTCGCTCAGGGTGGTTTGGTGTTGACTTGACGCCTTTGCCGCGTCCTCCGCTCGAATCAACGTGTGCCATTGCTGACGGCTGTCCAGGTGCACCCACCGGGGGTGCATCGGGTTGAGTACAGGCTGGCGTATCGGGCCCAGTCAGGCGACGTGTCACCGTGATAAAAGTGCCGACCAGATTGCCATGTGCGGAGTATATCTTCCGGCGTCGTAATCTAATGGGGCTTCATTTGTAAATAGTGGATGTCTTGTGTCGCCTAACTGCTGGAGTTAGTTAGCCTGAGGCAAAAACGGCTGTATCGATGAAGCTTGATAAGTGCGAGATGGCGGCCGAGTCGGGGATTGATGCTAGTGGTATACAAAGGAACATGTCCCTCGCACCTCGACTGTTAATGTATTCTTGTAGCCCAAAACTTGCTTCGAGTCAGTCTCGGGGACTTTGGAGAAGCAGCCATCGTCTGACAGCCGAAGCTGCAGCTGCAACATGTTGCGAAAGCCCCACGGCCGAGCCGCCCAGGTGGAATGAAACTCACCGCAGCTGCAAAAGCATCTCGCGGTGGAGTCTGGAGCGTGTACCGAAAGAGTCGGTGTTCCCAACGGACCCCAACTAGGCAAAGGTTAGCAGTGCGACTGGTTCGGAGCAATCTGGCCATAAGTCGCCAATTGGCATTGATTACAGTCTCTCGCTGGGTCAAGGATAAGCAAACCTGACTCGGGTTCGATCGTGTAGCACTTCAGGAACTGTGGTGAAGAATGAAATTTATTATGTGTCTCAATCCGGCAGGAGGGCACGTCTCTGCTTCCAATCGAATGAACATGATGACGTGTAGGATTGTGCTACCTGCTTGGTCTTGGCCAACTGCGATTTCACGTTCTTTGCAACACATTTGACTTGCCCAATCTCTTTGATCCCGGCCAGAATGACCGAATCGTTATCAATCGAAACGACGCTCAAGCTCCACAGCGGTGCTGAGCTGCCACAGCTCGGCTTCGGGGTCTGGGACAGTCCCAGCCACCTGACGACCAAGTCATGTCTAGAAGCAATCAAAGCAGGGTACCGTCATATCGACACAGCCCAGGTCTATGGCAACGAAGCTGAAGTTGGCGAGGCTGTGAGGAAATCCAACATCCCAAGAAAAGATTTGTTCATTACTAGTAAAGTTCTCGCACCAGAATCTTCGGACGAAGCGACATATCAGAAATGCCTAGAAAGCATCACCAAGATCGATGGCGGCAACGGATACTTGGATTTACTACTCATCCATAATGGTCAGACTCAAGGTGCCCAAGGCATTAAAGGGCTGTGGCCAGTGATGGAAAAACTTCACGCCGAGGGCAAGCTTAAATCGATTGGCCTGAGCAACACTGGCGTCGGTCTTATTCAGGGCATGAAGAGCTATGCAAAGGTCTGGCCACCTCATGTCAATCAGCTTGAGGTATGCCCATCGCCACCGCCGCAAACAACACTGATCAAGCTGACGATCCTTCCAGCTGCACCCTTGGTGCCAACAGCGCGAGATTGTCTCGTACTGCCACCAGCACGGCATTGCAGTAGAGGCATACTGCCCTCTTGTCCGCAACAAGAAAGCAGACGATCCGACTCTGAAGTCCATAGCTGAGAAGCATGGCAAGTCAACGGCTCAAATACTGCTGAGATATTGCTTACAGAAGGCTTGGGCGCCGCTGCCCAAGAGTGATAACCCAGAACGCATAGCGCAGAACGCAAATCTCTACGATTTCATGCTAGGCGACGATGATGTGGTGAGACTGGATGAAGTTGGAGACAGGGACAGGGAGGCGCTTGTGTTGGAGGTGGATAACATGCAGTCGTCGTAGTCGTATGGCTACATCGGTCCGGAATGGATTGGGTCCGCTTTCGAGGTGCCATCAATGTGGAGAGCAAAGCAGTAATGATGCCCGCTCCGCGAATAGGTGATGCACTTGCTATGGATCTCCAGTGGATGTTTTGTTGGGAAGAGACGGCCAGAGCTCGGATGCTGACCAGCAATCAGACACTGTACTGTGCCGGACGAATTGGATCAAATCGGCAGAATTCGGAGGGCAGGATCATGCTAAGTCGGGTACAGCATGCCCTGATCAATAACGGCATCACTCTCACATGCGGTTAACGAGCTCGGTGCACAGACTCGGGAATGGGTTTAGAAGGTCCCCACGCTCGAGAGGAAACGCCACTAACTTCGCGGTCGCCAGTAGGCATCGTAATATTACTCCTCCAATGCTGAAGCATGTGTCGGTTGAAATCTTGACACTATCAGATGATGACCTTCAGAGTGCCGTTCCTTGCTTCCGTGCTAGGTCAATTTGACGTTTCATGGATCCATCTTTCCAGCCGCTGCGGAGGATGCATCTCGGATGGCTTTTGACACAGTGCCCCGAAAGCAGCCTTCTTCTAGTACTTGGATTCCAATCGTGGTGCATCCGCCTGGAGTCGATACTTTATCTCGCAGCGTTGCCGGATGTTCTCCCTCAATTATGAGAGTTGCCGCGCCTCTCATTGCTTGCGCCGCCATCTCGTACGCTTCACGGCGCCGAATACCCTTAGCGATCGCGCCCGCAGCCATAGATTCAACCATCATAGCACAGAATGCAGGGCCAGAGCCACAGAGCGCAGTGCCTGTGTCCAAGGTGGAAGCCGAAAGCTCCGTGACTTTACCCACGCGAGTAAAGATCCACCTCACGAGTGTGCACATTTCCTCTGAGAGTGAAGGACTCGGTGTACTGATGACAGTCATAGATTCACCCACTGCAGCTGCAATGTTGGGAATAGCCCTAACAATGGAACACTTCTCTTGCACCTGAGCAGTTCCAGGGTATAAAACATCGTGGATGTATGATTCAGGGACACCCGCACAAATGCTCACGAGAAGCTTACCTGCAAGTGCATCTCTCATACCATCTTGCCTAAGCACATCACCAACAACATGTGGCTCGCACGATAAGACCACGATATCGCTCTGTTTCACAGCGCCTAGGTTGTCGTTCTCCCAGACAACAAGGTCTGCATCATACTTCCCGAGCTCTTCTTTGACCGTTCTAGCGCCTTCGGACGTCCTCACACAGGCGTTGAACTTGGTAGGTAGTCGTGAAGGGATCTGTTCCACGCTGGCTGTACGCTCTAGACTTGCCTTCGTATCCGGCTGTAATGAGGCCATGATGCCGCCCAGTATCGCGCGGCCCATCACACCACAGCCCAGTACTGCAAGAGTTTGTCCTCCGTCTTGCGATCTCAGCTCCGGCTTGCCTTTGACGAAAGCGGAATGAGCGGTGTTCTGCGCAGAAAGTGCCGCCTGCAGTATCCAGTCCGGTGCCAAATCTTTTGACATTTTGTGCTTATTCGTGTGGTGGATGGAGGAGGATAGATTTGACACGCGAGAATGTAGGTCTCTCCGCAACAGCGGGGCCGAGCTTCAGATCGACTCGACTCAAATCGTGGAGTTCAAAGTCACAGGGCTATCAAGACAACCTACGTCTAGCTTCAACCCGCTCCTTACCCTCTTCTGTTCACTTACAACGTCCGCGTACAGCTTCGGCCTGTTTGCTGCGGTCGCTCCGTGGAGCCATTGCACTACAATGCATAGCCAGGCTATTGTTACTTCCACAAGGTGCGGACAGCTGAGCAGAAAGGGAATGGTAGCAGTGCAGTTTTGCTTTTCAAGTGATGCATTAGAAACCGAAGCTCAATCTACCTCGTCTAGATGTCACCGTTCAGCATCCTCCCATAAACACCCCATTTCAATTCTGTCTAATCAGCTGGAACAATAGGAGATAGTGATAACAGACGGGAACACTCAGTTCCATGTTCGCTCATGCCGCTTCCGAAATCAACCTAACCGTAGTCGGGTGCCTTTTTCCAACGCCATGCATATAAAACCAAATTATTCCAACCTCAGTGAGGGCCAGAAGAGTCTATACGCCCAGCGGATACTTCTTCCATGCGCCCGAAGCCTGGTCAGTGAGGCCGTCCCAAGCGAACAGGTCTTGGCCTGGTGGTCTCACCACCTGCCACTTGTCTGTTCGTTGTTTTTCATTGTCGATAATCAAATTTGCGCCTGGTGGGCAGTCGTTGAGGATGTACTGTCTCTTGGCCTCCGAGCGCACTTTGATGTCGCACTTGAATGGCTTGCTCATGGTAATAACCCATGGAGCAGTCTCGTACCATGGCACCGCTGCTGCATTACCTCCTTCTGGTCTCTTGATCTCAAAGGCCCAGATGAGGGAACCAATGAGTGTGAGAAGCTCGTTCTGGGTGAGGTCTACGCCAGGGCAGGATCGGTTGCCGTAGCCAAAAGCGCGATCGCCGTTCAGGTTAGGGAACTCGGTGAGAGGCTCCTTGTAGGTTGGGTACTTCGGATCGAGGAATCGCTGTGGCTTGAATTCATTGCCTTGTGGGTATGTGGACTCTTCACGGGAAATGAGGCTGCAATGCTCAGTCAGCTTTCTGCTAATTCAATGTTCAATGTAGTTGGTTGTGCTTACTAGTGGTTGGCGTGGCAGATGGCGCCCTTTGGAATGTGGTAGCCCTCGTAGACATCATCTTCCATCACCACGTGTGGGACACCAAGAGGAGTAGCCTGTCGCCATCTGACAATCTCCTTGACGGTGGCTCGCAGGCGTGGCAGGTTTGGCATGTCCTTCATCTCCGGTGGGTGGTCGCCACAGACACGGTCCAGCTCCTCAACAACATGGGCTTGCCATGAGGGGTAGTGGCACATGGCAGTGAAGAAGGCATGGAGCGGGCCGCCAACAGTGGCGATGGCTACGAAAGAGCTGGAACCGATGGCGTGGGCAGCCTCGTAGAAGTCGAGATGTTCAGTGCCCTTTTCGTTCTCGAGCCAAAGCTTGCTCCAAGAGTCCTCGAGACGGCCTTCCTGTGACCTCTGTTGGCAGTCCTGAAGAGCTTCCATGAATGCATCAGACATCTGCTTCTTGCGGATAGACTCCTGCTGTTTCCATGGAGAGACGGACTCGGGCAGGTTGGAAAGGAAAGTAAGCTTGTTGATCAGTGGACCAGCCGGAGAGACGGCTTTGAGAATGATCGGTATGATTGTAAGGAGCTTGCTGCCGTGCTCTGGATTTGCCCACGCGACGCCGGCGATGGTTCGTGCGCAGTGGACAAGCATGTGCTCGGACCAGTGATCTGGGCTCTGCAACATGCGTCGCAGAGTCCTCTTGTTCTCATCTGCTGGCCACCCGTAGAAGGTTCGTGGGTTGGCGTGTCGCATGATCAAATGCATGAAGTTCTTGTATCGTCTGAATTGGTCGCCATAGCCCATGAGCGGAAGGATCTCAGATCCCTCCCGCACACCGATCGCGGCTGGCAGCTCGTTTCGGTCGCAATAGTTTCGTTGTCTCGTCACAAAAAGATCCTTGGCGATCTTGTCGGTCTCAATCCAGATGTGGATGGTGCCCATGACCTGCCACTCGTAGATAGGACCGTACTTCTTGTGAAGCTCGCCAAAGTGCCATGCTGCCTCAATACCTGGCCCAGGCACATCCCAGAACCGACCTGCCCATGGAAGACCAGGCCCTTTTCGTGGGAGCGGCTTGACGCCGGCGGGCAGCTTCTGCTTGCTCCCCATAACTCTTGTGACGACGACTGAAATTACTAGTAGGAAAATGAGGATAAATTTTGGCTGTGTAAAAATAGAGGAGGTCGAATCCAGGGCGCCGGCCATGTCGACGTTCTTCACGGCCTCGGAGGCATTGCGCGCGGCGTAGAGCATGTGCTCCGCTGGTGACTGGATAACGGAAGCCATGTTGTTGTCTTGTACACTTGTGTTGCAATCAAGCAGTCAGGTGTCGGGAAGGAGAGGTGGAATGTATGTATAAGTTTTACTCGGAGCCTCGGGGGCAGTGGAAACAAAGCCGTGTAGCACAGCGTGCAAAGAGAAAAAGGAGGAACAGACCTAGTGAAGATATCAGTAGTGGAGAGTGCATATGCAAGCGCTCCGAAGGGCAGCTGCGCATATATTCTAATATTAATGGGAGGATGGGGCCCAGCCGTCACACAGCCTACGGCGTCCGCCATCATGTTTTGGGGCGGCAAGCGAAAGGACGGTCTCGAAGTAGAAACACGCCCTGAGTTTCTGGTGCGGGCGTTGCGCATCACCGCACGCGATTCGGAGGAATGTTGGAGAGCCGTAGTTATAGTGCAGCTTACCGCAGCTTCAGCCTCACCAATGCAGAGCTTTAACCCTGAAGCAGCCTGGCTCGGCTCTAATCTTAGCCAGGAGCCCGACCGCATCTCCTCCTGTTCTCCTGTGCCCAGAAGTGCATCTCACCCACCACGACTGCCCGCCCGCCCGCACATATAGGGCCATAGCCTCTCCGCTGCAAGACGCATAGGGCGGACGTAGGCGACGTGGCCATTCTGGGCCGTGAAGATGGCGAGTTTCAGAGTCAGCACGTCACGAATACCACAACAGAGGTGGTGAAAGGACAATCTTAAAGCGTCAATAAGGTTTATCCGTACCGGACATCCATTTTACGCCGGCGAGGCCGACTGAAGAAGCACATCCCTTGGCGTGCTCTCGGCCAGCTCGTGGAGAGGATGACCACTGCTCGGTACCGACGTGCATTTCTCACCGCAATGGTGCTGAAAGGTATGGAGATCAGTGGCGTCACACACGCGAGCTTCCTCGTACGCTCACCTAACGGCTAGCACCGTTTCCCAGATGGGACGTTGAAACGAAGTCCTGTGTTCGCCCGGACCATGAGAAATGCCGATTTACCAGAAACGGGAATCAAGCTTCATTCGAACACATGAGTCGTTGCACAAGTGCTGCATCGGCTTACTCAGCCTTGTGCCGAACGAACGTCTGTACAGTATCAGTGCTGTGAGTGCTAAGCCCTAAGTACTCCCACGTGTGAGTCCATAGATGGAACTTGAAGTCGTTCTTTGTGCATATTTCACGAGACTTCGATGCCATGTCATGATCGAAAGCCGTTCCATGCAAGGAAATGTGGAAGTCCGAGTGAGATTATCAACGGAACGACGGGCTAGTGATCAACTCATCCGGACTTTGTATCCATCGACAAGTTTCGTGATGACAGAGGATTCCCTCCGCAGGGCACGTTCTAGGGCAAGGATACCTCGACGACTTGTCGAGCCTTCGATGTCCACCACAACATATGGTTCCGACACGTACTCAGATCACTCAGCAGCAGTCGAAGCAAGCGAACGAGTGAGTCAGCTGGCTTGTTGTAGCCCACCTCGCCGCACCGGATCAGACGTCAACACGGCAATACGTGGCAAGGACGTGTCTCAGATCATTGTCTATGCTCCGACACCAACGGCTCTCGGGTAGCTGCTGACCGGCTGCAGAATCATGATACAGCACGTAACTCTTGCTGCTATAAACCAGGACAAAGCACTTGGATCCTTAAGACCGTTTACATATCCTGGCATGTAGAATTTCGCTAACAGACCAAAGGCGGCAGACAAGCTGTCTATACTTCGAAAAGATACTGCCGGCGGTGTATTTTCTTTGGGTGCGTTGATCTTTTCTGGGTCTAGTCTCAGGCTGAAGCGCTTGCCGGGCCTGTCCTTCATATCTCGCCCAATTATCCAGCCATCGTTTTTCACCATGCCAGAGTATGGGCGAAGAGGTACTATGAGCGCCAGGGTACTTCTCTTGTCAGCACCCGATAGTTGTTCCTGAGAGGGAGATCCATCAACAATCGGGATTTTGTAAACTCCAGACCGGATTCTGGAAGACATCTCGCTGCTCAGACCACCACTGCAGGGTCTGAAGCTGCGACGGGACTGATTCCGCTGAACCATCTTGTTCAGCAATGAGCTCATCGCTACAACGACGGCCACGCTCGGAGGCTACGTCTACAGCACATGTATATCATCGCATCTCACACCGGCTAGGAATGTTGTCGTCCTGCCAATGCCAATCGCATTCGTTGTAGGCATATTTTCGTTGCTTTCTTTTCATCCCACCAGCATCTGCATGAGCTACTCATGCTACCGCGATTAACACAAATCACTAGAACCTTCACCGTAGCGCCTCGACACACGATGACAACAGTATCACTGCCAAAAGACTGGCACGCCGGCCCAGACGATTCATTCCACGGCAAAATCACGCCAGACGGTCCTTTCCAACCCGAGAAGGATCGCTACCACCTCTATATCGGCTTGTTCTGCCCTTTTGCGCACCGAGCGAACTTTGTGTTACACCTGAAGCAGCTGGAGAGGTATGCGGGGATCGAGACCAGTATCGTCCGGCCGTATCCTAAAGGCGACGACAAAGGGTGGCCGGGCTGGCGATTCAACGTGAAAGACAAGAAAGACGAAGATGATAGAGCAGACTATGAGGGCGCTACTGAAGACAAGCTGTTCGGATCGAAATACATGCACGAGGTGTACTTCAAGGCGGACGCCAATTACAAAGGAAGGTACAGCGTTCCTGTGCTCTGGGATAAGAAGCTGAAGACCATCGTGAATAACGAGAGCCACGAGTTGCTCCGAGATCTGCAAACCGGCTTTAATCCCCTCCTCCCGAAGGAGCTGGCAGATATCACACTCTACCCGGAATCTCTGCACGCACAAATCGATCATCTTGGCGAACAATTGCAGCGCGACCTCAACACAGGCGTGTACAAAGCCGGCTTCGCACCAAACCAGGAGACGTACGAAAAGAACCTCCCACCCGTCTTCGCCATGCTGAACATGCTCGAAAAGCTAGCCAACGCCCACGGAGGACCGTACATTCTAGGCCGGCACATGACCGAAATCGATGTGCGCACCTACTGCACCCTGATCCGCTTCGACGTCGTCTACGTCCAGCACTTCAAGTGCAATCTCGGGATGCTGCGCCATTCGTATCCGACGCTGTACAATTGGCTGAAGGGCATGTATTGGAACCACCCGGAGGCGCAGCACACGACGGATTTCCGACATATCAAGGAGAATTATACCAAGAGTCATTATGACATTAATCCTCGTGCCATCACGCCTGTGGGGCCGTGGCCGCACATCGACTCCCGATACGAGCAGGATTGGTCCAAGGTGGGACAGGGAGAGATCGGGATGGCGGAGGTGTTGGAGTATGAGAAGCAACTTCGGGGAGAAAGTGAGAGGAAGGCGAAGGAGCAGGGATTCTCGCTCGACCGACTATAGGCTTGTAATGATGCGAAAGCTACGAATTATGCCTAACTGTTCAGCTTCAGACTTTTCTTGTTGATTATGTATTCATCCGAGTCCCGGCTCTTTTATCAAGATTTTTGGTGGTATGACTTGGGCCCTCTTCCATGATGTGCTCCGCAGCGAGTACTGCTTCGTAAAGTTTTGTAGCCAAGCTGATTACGAGGGGTCTCCTCGAGGTCATCCCGCTTGTTCTGTGATTGCCGCACAAGTCCCGAAATGTCCATCACAAGCAGTTCTTCATGCCGATTTCTTCTGGCTAGTGGCTTCGACTTTGGTGGGACCAACGGCTAACAAACTCCAATGCAGTGCACTGGGGAATGCCGTGACCAACCAGTTGAGACTCCTGTACCAGGACCACTTTGCTGGCTTCCTCGCATATTTCTCTCCAAACTTGCTGCGGATTTCCTCCTCGGTAAACCTCCTGGTCTTGGTCCTCAACATCTCGGCCACCTCAGCTTGAGTCATGCCAATCTGGTCTCCGATTGGCACCAAACAGCTTGCAAGGTGCATGTAATCCTTCTGCATGAGCTTGAATGTCATCATGAGATAGTCAATATTGTGAAAGACCAGAGCTCGTCCTTGACTGTAAGCCTCTTTGGACTGCATGAAGTGAAGTGGTTGGTCACGCCAGTGGCGACGCGGATTTAAATGGTGGGCCGTGTGATAGCCGTCGTTGAAGCAGAAGCGATTGCTGGGGACATCGATTAATGTGATACTCGAGCGGAAATCCGAATCGGGTTCACATTCGTCCACGAGTGCGTGCTGACCCCAATTACCGATCATCAAGCCCAAGCGCAGAAGAGCGAAAGGGATCAGAAACACGAAAATAGATGCTCTGGCGTGAAGCCTCGTCATGCCGTAGAGGAAAGACATGCCGGCTACTTCCCAGGAGAAAGCGGTGATGGCCAATTGCCGCTTGTTCTTTCGCCAGAAGTAGAGTGGTAGATCCAACCAGACGAAGAAGATGAACCGTCCGACATAGTGCAGAAAATGCCAAATGTCATCGCGCTGGTAGCGTATCGTCGAGCTCAGGTCGTCTGGTCCATTCCCTTCGACATGATGATGCTTGACATGATGGTAGTAGTACGAATTCCAGGTGTGGCCCATGAGAGGACAGCAAATGTACGGGAAGGTGAGATCCAGCCAGGACCACGATTTCGCCAGAATGCCATTATTGTGGATGTGATTGTGCATCATCAGGGTAAAAGATCCTGCGCACCAGAATGTGAAGGCGGCGTGGACAACGCCATGGATCCAGGTGAAATTTCGGAACAGTAAGAGTGCGCTGGGCAGGTTGACGGTGAGGTAGAGAATGATGTGTGTCAAAAAGACCACGTCGGTCGGGTGCCGTACTATCCTGGAGGCATACCGAGCATAGGGTCGAACAAGATATTGATTCAGGAGTTCTGGAATGTCCTTGTCATCCCAGGTGACGAAGACGGTAGGCTGGAAATCCGAGTGATCTGGGTTGTTCAATGCTTTCAAACGCTGTATAGCGGCATCATCGTGGGCCGCAGGATCTGCTGTGTCTGTTGCTCGTGTGTCCTTGGTCTGGTGGGGAGCGCGGTGGCCTGGCTCTGTCGGAAGTCGGTGGTCGACGTCTTGGAACAAATTCCGAAGCACAATCAGATCTGGCTGTGTGAGGTACTCGTGTATGCCATGTTCAGACATGACGGACAGGAAGTGGGGGTCAGTTCGTGCCGCAAGGTGAAGCCATTCGACAGGAGAAACATGAAATTCCTACTGTAGAACTTACTGTACAGGGCACCGCGTACCTGCAGATCTCGAGCGGCGGAATCCACAACAGCACGGGCCTTTGATCTGCAATGGTGCTGGCCAATTGTATTCGGGACGGCAGCATTCTTCTTCTCCGCCGAGGTGCCCACGAAGCACGCGCTGGAATGCCATTGCATCTATGCTGCGGCTTCGGCCCACCCCTATCCGTGCCCAGAAACCCGGTGACCGTCGCGCAGCAGTTTGTCCACTGCGTGTGGCATGCTGCGGGCCGGTCGGCGTGTACTTGCGGCTATTGTACATTTGATGTCTTCCATTCAGTGAGACGGAATGGCACATGGGAAGGGCGCACGGCACGGCGAGGTTCAAGTCAGGGTGACGCCACACTCTGGTCAAGGGAAGACGAAGCCGGTCTCGATGGGTTGCACGCGGAGGCCGACCTCAGGTGCATGTGGCCAGCAGGGCCACCTCGCGCAACTCACCACCACCACAAGTATATATGCCACAGACCGTGCGCCCGATCACCACCTGGGAGCGCACATGCGTTGGCAGAATTAGAAGGCGAGCGTGTGTTTTCTGCGTTCTGGAGTGGCCCAGATGTGCCTCCATCGCCAAAGGACAAGCTGTCAATGCTATACTGTATGTGGCCATGTGCAGCATGTTAACCGATCTTACATCCCAGCCCTCATCGTCGAACACCCACCTCATGTTTGCAATGTCCATTTCGAGCGCTGGGCAGTGCCAAGAGAAGCATTGGGAGCCGCACTTCATGCACAGATCTGCACAACGCCAGCGCCGCGTCCAATCGATGGCGCCGCATTATCTCGAGACGCATACACTTTCGACTACACCCACTGAGGCTGCACCGTCGCGCATGTTGTAGCTCATCACACAGTGGAGGGGTGATCGACTCCCAAGAAAGCGCCAGCCACCACGCGTCATGTTTGTTCTGATCATGCCATCTAGCTCTCTCAGCTTCATTCTGAGCCCTTCTGGTTCTCGACCAAACGACCAGTATACTGAATTGACTGTCTGACGTCGCAACCATGGGCGTGCTCAACAAGGTCACCGGAGCCTTCATCAATCTGGGCGTCATGACCTATGACAACGCCTTGGTGGTGCTCAATCTCATTATGCCTAAATTGAAGCCAGGTCATGTCATTCCAGAGGGAGCTCCAGGACATGGGCTCACCTCTTTCGGCGAGTATATTCCACCGGGACCTGGCGACTCCAGGTCGGCATGCCCCATGCTGAACGCGATGGCCAATCACGGAATCCTGCCTCATGATGGGAAGAACATCACTTTCAAGGAACTCAATACCAAAGTCCGCCAGACCTTCAACTTCGCTCCGAGCTTCTGCTTCTTCGTGCCGAAATTCTCAGCAGGTATGCCGTCAGGTTCGCATGCCATGCGAGTGTAATAAGTCTTCTGATCTATGCGGTGCAGATTTCTTGAACAAGTCATATTGGAACGACCGGTTCGATCTCGAAGAGCTTAGCAAACACGCCGATAATGCCATTGAACACGACGCCAGCCTCACCAGACATGACTTGGCACTTGAACCCGACCAGGGCAAGCCAGATGTTCAGCTCGTGCAAGATCTTTTGAAGGAAGCTACAGGCAAGACACCAGATGGACATGTTCAGCTCACCAAGGCAGACCTCTCTAGAGCACTATCCAAGCGACGCGCCGACGCGAGACGGACAAACAAGGAATACTCCGAAAGCTTCTTCCACAATATGTTTGGCAGCGCGAAGTAGGTGATGGGCGAGATCTTGAGAAGGCCCACGGCTAACCATCGGATTGTAGCTCTTCTACCATGCTCACCATTTTTGGCGGACGGGTCGACGATCTGGAGCCGATGCTGACAGAGGAGCGATTCTCGGAAAAGTGGGAACCCAGGATATTGGACCGATATGGCTTGACTATGGCCAAATTCAACTTTACCGTAATTCCTGTTGAGAGAGGCGTGGACGTGGGGCCGTACACCAAGAAAGAGACAACCTAGCAGTAGGGTTTGAGAACGTACATGCTGGACGGAAGCACTTGATTTCCCCTCTCGACCTGCGGGGCGGGTCCCAAGGTCAGGTATCGAGTTTCTCTCGCTATAAGACATGGCAAGAAGGGAAAACGCGGCAGGTATAACTGGTGCTGCTCACTGTCAGAATGCTGCTACAAAGACCACTCAAAGTCTACTCGAAAATAATCTGCGCAAAACCATGCCCGTGTAGTCGTTGTCAGGATGTGTCAAGGTAGTCACGAGTGTCCACAGCGTCATGGCGACAGACATGTCAAGTAAAGGCCGCCTCTCGTAAGCAGCATCCGCCAATTCTCAGGTAGGCTCTAAGCTCGATGGCCTCACTCTTGCATTTCAAACGCACTTGACCCTAGAATCATCCGACGCAGAGCTTGAGAAACAAGTTTCGAGTTTTGTCTGGACTAGGTGGAATTTCTCTTTGATGAATCCCCAGTGGTCGTAAGCCAAGAGCGTTGCGGCCCAGGTCGTCCATAGAGAATAAGACCAAGAGAGTAGAGGTAAGGCCATAGGTCCAGTTCACGAACGAGACCGTCAATCTTTTGCCTGCACAATCGTGATAGCACTGCCAACGGCCTAGATTGTTCAGCACGTCGATCGTCTCAGATGTGAGTATCCTGCTTCCACCTTCTCTGCTTCGCGGAAGGGTGCACTCGGACCAGCAGCGTGCGGGTGAAGCGTTTCGCCATCTCGGTCGTGTTCTACGATGATGGATATTGGCGAAGTATTCGGAGCGAGCCGACTCGGTTGAGTATGATGGTTGTATCATACACATGCCAAGAGCTGGCTGAGATCCGTGCCTCGCTCCAGTTCAAAGCTTCCCATCCCCTCCCCTCCTGGTCCATCCATTTGCATTCTCAATACCGCCTGTCAGCTCAGTTGGCTGCTCCTGTTCCGCCCTCTTACCGCACGAACAAGTCCTCCCGGCGATAACAGTTGACTACGCGTCCATTGAAGGCTGTGCTCTTTTGAGATGCTGACTGCCTGGTATTTGCATCTCACGGCTGACCCGTACGCAGCTTTCCTTCCTTCGCCTGCATGTAATGCACTTGTACAGAGAATTTTTCCCACGAAAGCAGAGCGCATTCATCGCTATGCAGCGACAATGGATGTTCGCAGTCGTTTCATACGCCTGATCAGGACCATCCTGGCTCGTCACTCCGCGTAGTCCGGGGTGCATCGAATCGTCCGGACAATGCTCGATCAAGCAGCACAAATAAGCAACACCTGTTATCTCGAAGCAGCGTTACTGTCGAGCTCTTTGGAATACAACTGTTGCTCACCCTTTAATCGCCTTGCAGGTTTCGAAGCGCTGTTGGAGATCGGAGATTATTATGCCTTTCATGAACAGCGATAAACTCCCGACATGACTCGGTCGTGCGGTTAGCTATGCCATGAATGGCAGTCGCCGGCACCAGACGGTCAAACAACGAAGCGTTATTGTTCTTCGCGATCAGGTGACTGGCGCATCCAAGGCATTCCGATGAGGAAGAAGAGATGGCCATCTTCGGAATACAGTCGAGGCGCAGCGCTGAAGTAAAATCCTGGATCACTTCGTTGAGTTCGTCCCAAGGCTAACCCGGCTTCTCGACGTGTTTCGAAATACGCGTGGCTCCTTTTGCGATGCGATTCCACTCAACGGTTTTGCTAGCGGTCGCTGCTGCGGTCCTGCTAAGATTGGCAGTGCGCAAGATCTGATCGGCTTTCCGATTCAGAGCTCGAAGCCAAGCAAGGCAATGTTCGTTATGGACCATGGCGACGACCACATGATGGGAATCTCGGTCTCTGTGTATAACTTCTCTGCACGAGGTTTGGTCCCTCGATTCGGCCACAACAGTCGGGTTGTTGTGGCGTTCCTGCTCATCCCCCCAGTCGCTCGTCGCAGACTTGGAGAGCTCTGCATGGAACCCTGTTCCGACATCACTTGTTCCATGCTAGGATTGTCACTATTTCCAAGGAAAGTGACGATGTTTCGGCATCATGCCTCTATCCTCCCCGTCAAGGTTCCAACCGTGATTCGCGCCCACTCCCAGGACCTGACGAGAATTGTGTCAAGGTGGTCGCTGCCATCATGGCTCGAATCGCGCAAGGCTGGAGATTCGCTGCAGGCTTCTTTGTGGTTGGCAACTGTGACTTGATTCTAGTCCTGTTGGGACCAGTCCCAGAGCCCAGAAGTCAGCATCTAGATCCTGATACCCGCAACAGGCCATTTCGCACATATGACGGCAGGGCACAGACGACGGCAACCCAAATCTATTCTTCGGTTGGACTCCACTTCCTATACCGCATACCCTTCAGCTTGTGGTCACCAGCGACGTCGCTGGTCCCGATTGAACGTCTTTCATGAATGCTGCTGCAGGCGTTGTGCCACCACAATTCGCACTCCAGGCCGCAGGCTCTCCAACAAGGAAACGCGACAGGCCAGAGGACATGAGCGATTACAGACCGATATACACGAACTCGTACCAGAATCCTTATGACACCAACCCCTACGAAGCTTTCACAGCTCCAATACCGCGGAAGCGACCCGAGAGTAACAGTAACGACAGCAATCGGAGTCGGAACAGTCGAAGGCATAGCGCACACGGCACTACCAGAGGCAGATTAGATGATGAGCAACTGGCACGCGCAGACCGGCCGTCAAAACATATGCACGGTGAACGACGAGTGCAGACACGCGAGCGAAGAGGGTATTCACCGCGCCCTTCCCGCGACTCTGATGATTCGTCCTACGACAGGAGACGTCGCGAAAACCGTAGCCGAAGTCGCAGGCGTGCTAAAGATTACGAGAGTAACCATCACGACAACAAACAACAGCAGCAGCAAGATCAAGAACAAGGGAAGCAAAAGAAGTCAGGACTCGCAAGAATTGATGAGCATATCACTCCTTTCAATGTAGGAGTGTTACTTGGCGTGTTCGATCTTATTGGCGGCGGTCTGTCACTGTACATGACTAACAAACGCTTTGGCAAGAAAGCGCAGGCGGCCCAAGCAGCCGCAAGCGGTGGAGGTGGAGGCGGAGGGAAATCAGGAAGCGGCCATGGTAAACCTGGTGGCGGTGGAAGCCAGAAAGCAGAGTCGCAAAGGAGGGATGGCGGCAGCAATGGCAGTTCAAGTCGTAGCTCTGAACAGTCTCGTGGACGCCGGAGACACGAGCGTTCGCGACGAGGATCTTTCTCATCTTCCGATGACAGTTATGCTATTAGCGACTCGAGAGAATCCAGGTATCGAGATGATCGACGAGAGCCACATCGGCTTGAATACGATCGTGGTAGCGGTCGCTCCATACCTAAATCAGGCAGATGGGCATATCATCCAGCGGGACGGCATTGAGAAGGGCGCAAACCTTTGTCTCTTTGCGCTACTGTCACTGTAGAATTACTGGTGCGAAGTGGGTCACGTTGGCAATTGCCATGATGTAGACTACATTGGGAGGAGAGGGTAGCGAGCATTTCTGGAGCAGGTTGTGTTAGATTCCTTTAGTAGTGCAGGCTTTGAAAGACGAAGGGCAGCAAAACCACTGTGCAGAGAATGCTGCACCAGAGGCTGTCATATTGCTTGTCTTCACAAGTTTGATAGTGCAATACTTCATGGCTCAATTGTAACATATGCACGATTGGTGGAAAGCACACCATTTCCACTGAAAATAGTGCCTGCTAGCTAGACATCTCAGCTACAGCTACACATTTCAGTCATTTGGAGCAGTGTTGAGATGTGTAGCTGGAAGCAATGACTGCCTAATCGTCTTTGGGCCGGAAGAGCACGCTATTTGAGTTTCATCTTGGTGACTGGGCGTAAGGTCTGAGACCCGTTTAACTTCTAGATCCGACCGCCACTTACTCCCCTCCAGGTACGTCTTCCAGCTCGATGAGCAGGTTCGGGTTGTAATACATGGCTTCGGGTTGCTCGTTCCACGCAGTGATCTGCTTGACACGCTTCCTTCCGAGCTCGTTGTGGCGCTGGATGAGCATCCATGGCACACCCCAGACGTTGTTACAACCCAGGATCGCACCGAATCCGTCCGTGTCTTTGGTGATGACTTTGCCTTTGCCTCCAGGAGCTTTGCCGTCCTTGACTTCGTCTGGCCAGTTCTTTTGGAGGACGCTGGCAAGCACAGCGTTTGAGAGGTCGTTGACGACGTTGTGCTGGACTACGTAACGTAGATTCTTGCGCTGGTCGAGATTGTCTTTCGTGATTTCCGCCCACTCGAGATACCAAAAGTCTGACAGCTGATGGAGTTCGGGGACTCGATCAGTCGCAATATCCCAAGCGCTCTCCTTGGACGTCTGTCCCGTCTCCACCCGCCATCCAGGACCATAGTTAAAGTCTCCCAAGATCATGCCCTGCTCTGGATACATGATATTCTCATACTGGGCGAGAGTGGGCTGAGCATGGTCAGTAACGAGAAAGAGAAGCCAAGAAATATTCGTTCAAGCTCACCGGGTAGTTGTAGGTTACACCATCGATAGTTTTGGGCTCATGAGTGCCCTTGTGATAGATCTTGATCGCCTTGGCATTTTCTGGGTCTGCACCCAGGATGTTTTTGATGATCTGCTCGCGTTCGCCGCCCCAATGACCACCGATGGGACTCTGACCTGGGTTCACGCCCTGCCATCCCCATGCTGCCACTTGGTCCCACGTGGTCCACTTGCTCGTGGCTAGGTCACCGGCCAGTTGTGGGTCCTCCATCCAGCACATCAGCGTCTTGCCCTTTTGCTCAGCTTTGGCGTATACCTCGCTGCTAGCCGGCTTGACGGGTCTGCTACCTTGTCGCTTGAGTAGATTTCGCCTGCTAGCACTAGCAAGGTCCTGCGGAGCAGCAGTGTCGCTCTCATGCAGAAGGCTGGGGTGTTCCAGAACAAGAGCTGTCTGCTCAGCATCACGGTGCCATGGCGAACGTGGGCGAGCTCTCTCCGTGATGTCGAAATTACCTGAAGCATGAGTAGCTATCAACACAAACGCAAGGATGGCCAGAGGTAGGATGGCAGTCAAGCGACGGCTGGAGTACCAAGATGTCATGTTCGCCGACAGCTGGTGTCGATATATGGGTAGTATCGTGACCAATGAACAATCGGGGGTATCGTTATTGTAATCGCGGCTGGTAGATATTTGAAAGGCTGTGCGTCGTGGATTGCAGCTTTGCTACTGGGTTTGTCTTGAAGTCAAATAGCTCATTTGTCAACACAGGGTCACACCGCGGAGCAGCATGTGATACAGCTAGAGGCTCGTGGTCCATACTATTTGCAGTCGTCGTGCTATTGCACCTCGCGAAATTTGTCTGGAGAATGCTTTGGTATGATGATATGAAATCCAGCGGTGTAGTCGGACTGATGATATCAAGTCTGGGCGTCTTGTTGGAAGGGAGTACCAGAAATGCCTGGTGTCAGTAGAAGCTAGCACAATTGAGAGGCATGTGCAGAGTGCCAGTGCATGTGACAATGCGAGCGAGCCTATGAAGGTTCTCGTGAAGATTCATGTCCTGGTCGGGAGACATGACCAGTAAAGCAGATTGGTAAATAAAGAGCGTGCCATACGAAACACTAGAATTGACAGAGTCACCGACACTCCACGCCCCATGTCACAAGTGGATTCCCGCTGTGAAGTTTGCTGTGGTTCTGCCGTTTCTGTTCACTGTCCATATTGGAAGTCTTGGTCCTGGTGAAGTGTCGCGGGAAATCTGCATTTTCCCTAAACGACAGAGAATGAATGACCGTCTATCAGACCCGCTCCTTTTGTCTCCGTAGTTCCAGTTTGCTTGGCTGTTAAGAAAATATGCACTGCTTCTACTCAAGCGATGCCGTGTTACCAAAGACAGCTGTCGCCCAGAGCATTACGAGAGCATCAGACTTCCCAAGAATGTAAGGCTTTCAGGTCACGCAAAGGCGGGAGTATTGCGAGTTATATGGCCCTGAAATCGTCCCCATCAAGGAATGCATATTCGCCTGGGCCCATTTAGTAATTTGAACGATTCCAAGAAACAGGAAATTATGGGTTACAGAGCACCGTCTCAGCATCCGCCTCCGAGCCTTCACTACTCTTGCTGAGTGTTCCGTAGATTTATGGATCATGCGTATTCTGGTTTGTCACATTCGCTTGTCGTCTTTCACTGGCCAACCAGGCTTTCCATGCTTGTTTCTTCGTCTTCGGCACTGAGAGACGATCGTTGGCGTTGACATGGTTCAACTGCGAACAGATATGGCCGTAGTCGCTGGAGTTGAGGTATTCAAGATTCAAGTTCCTTGGTGCTTAAGATGGATAGCTTACAGATTAGCCAGACAAGTCCGGCTCGGTCCAGTCTCGGCCTCGCTCGGACCCAGGGACGACATCACTTCGCCTTGCACGCCCATGTCCACCACCAACAGTGCTGGGCACGAGCACATACAAGTGCTGTTTCTATCATACTGTTTTCAAGCCTACCTAGTGCTAATATGCGGCTTGGGCTTCAACCATGCACATAGTGCCTCGTGATGTGCAGACGTTTGCGACTGCCCTTACGCCAGATGCAATGGAAGGCGTGGCAGGTGAGAAAGACCTGCTCGTGCTGGCGCAGTCGATGCGAATAGGTAGGCATAAGTAAGGCGTACCGGTCCTGCTGTCTGTGCCATCGCGCCAGAGGTGGAAATGCAACACTCCCATCTCCGCATCTCATAGATGTACCATTGTTGTACCAGATACACTGGATGTATCTGTCCTGACCCGCGTTATTCAGTCTAGTCCCGATGACAGGCATTCAGTCATGTTGTCGAGATCGAATAGCAATGCCGGCGAGCGCCTGCGCCGAGCAAAGTCCATGTCATCCACGCACACAACAGCATCTGGACAGCAGCGTCTGAGCGGATCAATTGCGGCTCAGAATACTCGTTTGCAGGCAGAAGTTGCTGCGGTTGAAGCTTATGAGCGCTCCAGGTACGTCAATGAGCTGACAGAATTGGCTCCCCGACCGCGACCGAATCGCCGGCGGAGTCACATCTCAGGCAAGTCCGAGGGCGGTCACTTCGAAGAGGCCAGGAGACGGTCGGTCAATCATGGAGAGAATGTCAAGCCAAAGCTATCGCATGCCCTTTCTCTGCCTCACAATCGACAAAGCCTGCCGAGCCAGCTCAAACTCGATACTTCGGGAGAGGAAAAGATCATCACCCGCAGGAGGTCAGTAATTCCGCCCGTGACAGAAGCGAATGCAGCCAATTTCGACCGTCATGCCTCTCTAGCGACTGCTCGTCAAAGCCGCCATAGGCAGCCAGTGGACAACGACGGCAGTCCAGCGCCACGTTACTCTCAATGCCTCAAGGACCAGCAGCAGACGCTGCAGCTGAGCACGCTTAGCAACGAGTTCGCTGTTGAAGGTGATCCGCCGACTCCTGGGCCAGCACCGTTCTCGCCTCCACGCCCAGCAAGACCGTCTGTCCGCGAGACACAGACCGATGAGGACATTCGTAAGATGGCCACAAACGCGTACTTGCAGGACCTCGAGCGCAAACGCATTCGCGAGCGCAGATCGTTCATCTTCAGCACTTTCCAAAGACGGCGTGCAACCGACAATAATTTCGATACGACCCTTCCTCCTTTCAACTATGCCGAAGATGGCTGCGCGGCACCAATCCCGCCAAATCCAGCTATAGTCACTTCTGGTATCGTATCTGATCACAAAGCGCGTCACTTCTCTAGCTCACTCAAGAACCGGTTGAAAAATGCTTTCCGCAGAACTTCGAGGACTACCAGCGGCATCCCACCTCAGCACGTCGAAGCGAAGGCGTTCCATTTTACTGTGAAAGACTACGATCCTTGTAGTGGTTCTCAGGAGTCTCCTGGTCTCGTCGATTACGCAGACCCATTCATGACCATTGCATCCGAAGAGCCACGACTTGCTCCACAAACTCAGCCTGTGCGGCCCAGCAGTAAAATAAGCGTGACCAAGGATGGCTCAGCTAAGTCGAGAGTTACAAGCTGGACCAACTCCACGGTGGCTGCCGTCTCGAGCATTCGTACTAAAACCGGACCTTTCCATGGGAGAGAGCAGGGTCCCGCATTGCCCCGCAAAGACAGTGTGAATTCTCTGCGGCAGAAGAAATCATTCCTTGGAGGTCCAATCCGTAACAAGCTGCGCCGTATCAGCAAAGCTGACCTGAAAGGATCCCAGGAAAGCATGGGCCTGTACACGGCCTTGCAGAAGCGAATACGGTCATCGAGATCTGTTGACCCAATCCAAGAGCCTCTGATCTCTGCCCCTCTCGAGGTTACAGCTCCGTCGCCAGTCACGACAAACGCTCGTGCGAGCCTTCCATCACAACAGCACCTCAACGTTGATGATGCGAGAAGCGAATGGGCATCGACTGTGCGACCTATAACTCCTGACCCTGCTGCCTACGGCATTGACGTTCCATCCCCAGTTCACGAAGTTACAAGTCCGGCACAGAGCCACGATGGCGTTGATACTACTGTGCTGCATCACCCGGTGCATGACTCTGGGGGGAGCTCAGCAAGATCTGGACTAAAGCGGCGATCTGCCGTGAAAGCACCACCGCCATCGCAAGACGCTCTGGCACGCAGGATGAAGCGCGCAAGTAACAGATGGAAAGGACCGCTTGATGACCTTTCCCCGTCATCGTCTAGGGCGACTACGAGAATGTCAGAGGAGAATCCGTACATATTGCGGGCGTCGAGCCAGACTGTCAAACAGGTGATGCCGGGTGATGATTTGCCGCATAGTCGAAAAGCCTGTAACCTTTTGGGTCCAAGATCGGATGTGATATCACCCAGTGTGTATTCCCGGGCCTCCGACGGTGCCTCTCCCAGGCCAGATTCGCCGGAAACTTACGAGCCGACGACGACAATCACCATTACCGGGCATGAGGTCCGTAGGTACAGCATTTCTCCGCCAAAGCGACTAGATGACCGGAAGCATCGTGGCCAAAGCAGCGGCACGTGGAAGAAGTGGCTCTCTGACGAAATGAACACCTCTCTTGGAAGTACCGAGAAGCAAATTCGATTACCACATAGTATCTTTGTTAACCCTCCACCACAACGGCAGGACTCTGGTGTTTCCTCATTGACCGCAGTACCAGGGCACAAGCGGAGTGTTGCCAGCATTACCGCGGAGCTTCGGTCTGTATCGCCACTTTCGTTCTATGGCGATGATCGACCAGGATCAAGGGCAAGCAGTCAAGTCTCCGCAATGAACGGCCGTTATCCCATCATGAATTCGAGCAGAAACGCCAGCCAGCATAGTGTTGCAAGGAGTCGAAGGAGCTCACCGCCGCCCACTCGACCCGAGAGCCCTGAAGGACGCCTCCTGCACTCTGTCGCTATGGCCAAGAAACCAAGTATTGATGCTGCTCTTCATGCAACGAGTTCGAGTGGTGCAGGAGCAGATCCAAGAGGAGCAAGTATTGGGCAGTTTACAACTACTGCGCGTAGTCAAAGCGCGTTGGAAACGAAACAGAGTGCTAAACCTGGGATGGGTTCAACGCACGGTCTTATATCTGCCACATCGCCTGCGTCCCCTGGAGCGCAGGCAGCATCGATATCTCATCGTCCAAAATCAGCTTACGAGCTGCGCGTGAAGTACAAAAGTAAGGCCAGTGGAGTTTCCAAGCCTCTCGAGGTCCGTCGAAAAGCCATTGAAGGCGCTGAGCACAGCACACTTGAAGACAGCACGCTGCTCAGCATCTCTGCCGGACCCTATGCTGTTCCACGCTCGCCCAGCACCAAACAAGAGAACACACGGCCAGTGGAGAGTCCTCTGCAGTCCTTGTCAAGCTCAGAGTGGCTGGCTGCTGGGTGTAGCAAGAAGCGTGACGCCCGGAGGTTTACAGCTAGTCCGCTGACTTCGTACGGTTCGAGGAATGAGCGGTCGCCTGGGCAGAGATTGGTAACTAACTGGTTGGATGAGAGGAAGTCAAAAGAGAACTTGCAGCCCTCGAAGGAGAGCACACCTGCTTTTGTCTGAGCCTGTGACAAGTCGGTTTGGTTATGCTGCATGTTGGAATACGTGGCTCGGTATGCAGACAAGGTACAGGTTATATCAATAGCATGGCTTTTACGCCGCTTTGTATGAAACATGAATTGACGGAATAAGTCAGAACAACTCCTCACAAGGGCTTCTTCCGCGTGAGGCTCGCTCCCAGGAATTATCTTGTCCTGGTGCAGCTATGTAGCAACAACCTGAACCCAGGAGGTATTTACCTAAGCAGCTTTACTTCGTATTTGCACTCGAAACACAAAGCCAGAGTGGTGAACGTTTAGACCCAAATTCGTCTACCGAAGCTTAGAAATAACGAAAGACCAGGTTCGACAGATCGAGTTTGCCCATATAAGCAGTCTCGGTACGTTGTCTCGGTGCCAAGTGCAGCAGACCGGCCCAAACGACAAAGTCAATGTTGTCTTCTCGAAACGCATGACACCAGCAAAGCTGATCGGAAAGGACGTTGAGGTGCTACTCATTTTCAGCCATCCGTAGGATGGGAATGCAGTCCCTGGGGATGAGTACTGGCAGGGGAGTCTCATGAGCTCTAAGTCACCTCCCTGGTCCACCTCCTCCCCTGCAATGTGTCTCACTGAGATCTTTGGCTGACCACCGCTTGCAGCTGGGGTTCCTGCAGGGGCCTGTATGAGCAACCCTCTCGCCAAACCAGAATATATGGAGAGGATGTAATATAGGCGAGAGCAGTGTCGTAGGTCTCGGATAGCTACCTAGACCCCAGATCGAGCCGAGTGTACTAGAATTAGACCGACTGTAGTGAATCAAGTCATGAACCTGTCACCGATGCCAACGCCGCCGGGAGGCGGAAGGGTTGACAACGCATCTCGGCGCCGAGCTCCGTATCTCCAATACATTTGGCAGCCTTTTCGCCAGCGGAATATTGCCGAAAGCATTGCTAAGAATTACACAACACGGCCTGCATGCGCGCGCGAGATCATGTAAGCTGCCATCTAGCCTAGTCGTCGTCCCGGCGGGCACCACCAACCATGCAAGAATCTGGGGCCCGCCAGATGTCGTATCACAGATGTGATGATCAGAGGCGGGCTTGCAAACGGCCGACTCGACCCTCAAGCTAATGGTAGGTGGCATACTCGTCAGCAATTTGCAATGCGCGCACCCTTCAGCGTCACCCCTGGGACGCCAATCGTATTTGCACTATCGGTGATCCTGCTGGCCTACTTATTATTCGTCGTTCAACCCCTCCACACCAGCGAAGACGATATGCAGGCAACCCCACTACTACTAAGGCCATTTTCCAGATTTCTCTCGACTTCTACTCCATCTCTTCGCCGACTTCCACAAAATATCCTCCTCGCACAACCTACACGGAACCGTTTCAGCACTACCAGAGTCAACATGGCTTACGACACGACGAGCTTCAAAGATGCTGTCAAGCATCGACGTACCGTCTACAGCCTCACCAAGAAATCTTCCGTCTCAGACGACAAGATCAAGGAGATCGTTACACAAACGATCAAAGATGTCCCTTCCAGCTTCAACTCCCAATCGGCTCGGATCGTTGTCCTTTTCAAGGAAGAGCATGACAAGTTCTGGGAAGTGGTGACCACCATCCTCAAGGCTCACGTTCCAGACGATAAATGGGAGCACACCGGACAGAGGATGGACATGTTCAAGAATGCATACGGCACAGTCCTGTTCTATGAAGACCCTGCACCAATCAAGGCCTTGCAGAGCAAGTTCCCGCAATACGCGGATAAGTTCCCACAGGTATAATCGAAGCCCTTTCCTGCTTTCCTTTGGTCCTCTCTCATGCTTATGGTTTGACTGACACTCCTCGTCCGCGTCCAGTGGTCCGAACATACCTCCGCCATGCACCAGTATGAGCTCTGGACTGCCCTGGAAGCGGAGGGTCTTGGCGCCAATCTTCAGCACTACAACCCGCTTCCAGACCAAAAGGCCAGTGAGATTTGGAACGTTCCACTCGAGTGGAGCTTGAAGGCACAGCTTGTGTTTGGCGACCCAGCCGAAGGTGCGCTGGACAAGCTGCCCACGAAGAGCGAAGAGCCGATTGAGAAGAGAGTGTTCTTCCACGGTGCATGAACGAGAAACAGGTAGGAAAAGAGTAGAATGTAGACCAATGCGGATAGAATAGCCATGACAAGACTTGCCCTTCGGCACAACACAGTGAATCAAACAGTTCACCATCGATCTCCCACTTTCTGATGCTCACGTCCGCATTCATATCTACGTCCAACTTCTGCATCAATCCCTGCCATTCGCTTAACGTCCTCCACCATGTCGCTACCCACTTGATATCCCCGACTTTTAACGGTTTCCACTACAGCCTTGAGACTCTTCTCGCCTTCTAGCTCCAGCTACAACGATAGCCTTGAGCTGCCAGTCCTAGGCAAGTTGAAGCTGGTGTGGCTCGTAGTATCACTATAGAGCCGTGGTATCTTCATCCAGTGTGTGCGTAAATGATGGTCTACGGACCTCAAGCAGCTTCCATGCCCATCTCGGTAGTCCCGCTGATTTTCAAATGCGTCTCGCGCGGCTTCGACCAGTACTCGTCCTCAAGTCGCAAATAATGTGTCTTCCTCACGCAGGTACTCGCCTACATCAGACTGCCTGAACAGGACAATGCCAGTCGGATCCAGCTTTCGTGCCTCCGCTGTCGATCTCGCCGTCACGCCAAAGCCCTGGTAACTTCGATCAGTACAACGTCCATATATCACCCTCTCACGACCGCTTGTTCACACTCACCAGAGGCGTATCATTCATACTCAGCACCACAGCCCCAGCATGCTCCGGCGCGTCCTCGCTCCACCTGCCAACGTGCGCCTTGACCACATGTCCTCCATACAAGAACGGCATCTCGCCATTCTGCTTCACCCACACCTTGTACCGTGCATGCGGCGCAATCACATCCAGCGCCGTCACATGCAGACGGAATTTCCCTGTTTTCGTGAATTTTCCGAGACATGTTCCGAGACTTAGTAAGCTGTCACGGGCTACAGATGTGGCGAGGTTGGCAATGGATTCGCGGACGTAGTAGACGCGGTCTTTCTGTACGCGGAAGACATAACGGTCAGCGGATTTGGGTGTCGCGACAGTGTCGGTGATGAGGTTGTTTAGGGATTTGCCGGTGTAGTTGGCGAGCTTTTCGAACAGGGTTTTGGTTTCGGTGTCGGTGAGGGGGCGCATGGCGGGCGATCTGAAGAGTATTGTGGTTGGGAAGGGAACATCAATTGGAGATATTAAAATGTCGCGTGCATGTGAAAAAGTTCCTTTGGAAGAAGGCTTCGGCTCGGGTTCCCCAGAGTCTTGGCACCAAGGCGATCTCGAAAAAGTCGATCGTAGGCTTCTTTTGAACATTTTTCTGCGGCCGTGATACGATGGCCGAGCGAGCGATTAAGAAGAGACGCTTAAGCCCTCCGGAAGATGGAGGATCAGTACCAGGCTTCGCGACTCATGACCTCGAAGCGGATTATGCGCAGCGACTGGCAAACAAGAAAAGAAAAGACAAGAAACAGGACAAGCTTGCAATCAAGACTGCAGATGGCCGCGTAGTCGAGAACCCGCGAGTGGACGCTGAGGCAGAGGAGGAAGATGCGGACAGCTTTCTGGCCAGCGATGAAGACGCCGACAGTGGAGTCGTCGCAGATGTACAACCGAAAGAGGCGAAGCCCAAGAAGCCTCGATTACCGCCCAAAGAAGAGATTCGCCAGGCCAAGGAGGAACTTGCAAGGCTAGCCCAGTCATTGAGTGAGGACCCGGAGGAACATGTGGGAAAGCTGGGAGCATTGGCAGAGTTTTCTCAGTCAGATAATGTCACCGTCAAGAAGTTGGCATTGGCGACGCAGCTGGCAATTTTCAAGGACATCATTCCGGGATACCGTATACGACCTTTGGGAGAGAAGGATCGCGAAGCAAAGGTCTCGAAAGATGTTAAGAGATTGAGAAACTTCGAACAGGGCTTGCTTCATGCATACAAGGATTATATCTCGACACTGTCAAGCCTAGCTGTCGCTAAGGCGAGCAAGACGCTGGATCAGAAGGCCGCAAAAGGCCTCGCAAGTGTCGCAATATCCTGCGCCTGTACGCTGTTGACAACAGTGCCACACTTCAATAACCGCGGAGATCTGATTGGGATTATTGTTAAGAAGATGGGGGCCAGACACGTTGACGCGGATTTCGTCAAATGCAGAGAGTCGATTGAGCAGCTATTTCAGGAGGACGAGGAGGGCCACGTATCGTTGGATGTGGTGACCCAGTTGACCAAGATGATGAAAACGAAAAACTATGCCGTGCATGAAAGTGTGCTCAATACATTCTTGCATCTGCGCTTGCTCAGCGAGTTCTCCCAAAAGGCTGCGCCCAATCGAATCGATAAGAATGAAGAAGAGCAGCAGAACGGCAAGAGGCTTAAGCAAAAGAGGGAATTCCGAACGAAGCGAGAGCGAAAAGTCATGAAGGAACGGAGGCAGGTGGAAAAAGAGTTGAAGGAAGCAGATGCGGCCGTATCGTATGAGGAACGAGATAAAAATCAGGCCGAAACGCTGAAACTGGTCTTCGTCGCTTACTTCCGAATCCTCAAGGAGCGAGTACAGCATTTAATGGGAGCTGTGTTGGAAGGCCTGGCAAAGTACAGCCATCTCATCAACCAGGACTTCTTCGGCGATGTTCTGGAAGTGCTCAAGGATCTCATCAGGGAGGCTGAGGCGGCATTACAGCCAGATGAAGATGAGAAGGAGGAGGATGGTGAAGTGGATGAAGAAATGCAGAGAAACATCGTTCGAGAGAGCCTCCTCTGCATCATCACCGCCTTTGCGCTCCTGCAAGGCCAAGTCGACGTGGCCAAGTCCGCGAACGCATTAAGTCTGGATCTCAGCTTTTTCATCAAGCACCTATATCAGACTTTGATCCCACTCAGCATGGATCTCGACATTGAGCTTAGTGCCAAGACAGCTCATCTCAACGACCCAAACGGCCTCCACGTCCCCCAGACGAGCTCCAACAAGGTCAATGTCGCGACAACCACGGTACTTCTGCTACGGTCCCTGCAGAGTGTACTGCTCCCACCCACGAACACCAAAGCAGTCCCCGCAGTCCGAGTGGCAGCATTCATTCGACAGCTTTCGACACTCAGTCTGCATTTGCCACAGAAGAGCGCCATTGCCGTTCTGGAGCTTCTCAAGAGCGTGACGAAGATCCATGGAAAGAAGGTTGCAGCGCTGTGGTACACTGAGGAGCGAAAAGGTGATGGGACTTTCAATGCCCTCAGCGAAGAAATCGAAAGCAGCAATCCTTTCGCCAGCACGGTTTGGGAAGGAGAGCTGCTAAGGTTACATTTCGACCCTAGGATACGAGAGGCTGTAAAGGTGATCGAGAGCAACGTGAAGGAGGCGAGGTCTTGATTGCTCGTGTAGTTGATCGTGCTCAACCGATAGCTCCATCGAGCTTGCTGCCTCTGGCCTTTAAATAAAGGTTTAGTGTACACCCACAGCTCTGTTCCTTGAATCTCAAGACCCATCGTGCAAGCGCGGCGAATTTCTTTCGGCCATCGCCTCAGACTCGGTGTGAATCGGCCTCACCTCCCATCGTGTACTTTCCTCCTCTAGTCCATGCCAAACGCCCAGATCCCGCGGAAGGAACACCCCGACATCCTCCATGAAGTCTCGTCTCGCCGTGCGGTCGGCGTGATGCAGCTTGTCAAGCTCCTTGCGTGCCTTACTCGCGATCCGCTTCATGGCTGCTTCATTCGCCTTCCGTCGCTCGACTTCCTTCAACAACTTGCCATAGCCGCCGAGGAACTGCTCATAGAAGACACTCAGCTCGGCGAGCTCGCGCGTCTTGGCCTGCATCTGATCACGAATATCGGCCCAGGTTTCGCGGAAAGAAGACGCCGCTTCCAGATGTCTGGGGATGGCTCCACGAATGTCTCGCATGGTGTCGAGAACTCGGCGGAGTGAATTGTTGCGAAGGCGGGATTTGCGCGCGTACTTGGACAGCATGCCGTACTGCCCCTCCAGCTCGGTAGCGCGGTCACGGATCTCAGTCACAACGTCTTCGACTTCTTGGGCATCTTTCTCCAAGACGCTGAGCATTTCATTGCGTTCTTCGTCCGAGATTGGCTCCGCGACGGTCAGGCCGTACAGACTTTCTTCGGATTTGGCCAGGTCTTTGGTGCTTAGCTCGGCTGCTTGTTGTACTGCTGCTTTGGCTGCCTCGCCACCTCCTTCGGTATGTCGTAAAGCGGTTACGCTGAGGTCATAGTGGTTAACCAAGTTCTCGAGCAGGGATGCCATTTCTGTGGCATGATCTTCCATGCCGTGAAAGAGGTCCGGAATGGATGGTGGTGGCTCATCGTAGATTGTAGGTCTGTCAGGCTCGTCCGATAGTCCGTTGGCGTCGTCAGCTAGTTTTTGTCCGATGCCTCTCAGAGTGACTTCGAAGGTGGACAAGTCCGTGTTTAATTTTGATCGTGCCTCGTGATACTGGTCGATCAGGCTTCGTAGTGACGACAGTAGGGTTTCATGCGTCGCCTCATCAATGAAGTCGAACAGCGTCTTCGCTTCGCCTTCCGGATCTGACGCATTCTCATCAGAAGCGTGGACGGACTTCTCGTTGGCATGATCAACCACCGTCTTCCGAAGCAGATTCAGAGTCTTGTCAAGCCTGGCGTGAGCCTTATCCAGACTCGCAATCGTAGCATCGAATTCGTCGGACACCTTGCCGCCGTCATCAACGAGAGCATCCCGGATCGCGGCCAAGGTATCCGCCTGCTCATCCAGACCATTTTTGGCGTAAGCATTCTTGGCGTTGAGAGCCGCGATGTCTTCTATCAACGATCGGGAGCTGGTAACAAGTTCATTGGCGCGGTAGACATGGCTGGTGGCGTGCAACGATCTTTTTGCTTCGACAAAATGGCCTACCAGTCGCTCTAGGCTGGGCGGACCCTGGTCGTGCACGCTGGCCGCTGGTGACTGCGGCGGTGAAGGACTTGCTGAGAGTTCGGAATCAGAGTCACTCATGTTTGGGCGGTATGCACGTCTCTCTCTCTCGCACGTCACGCCGCCGACCTGCACCGACGAAGTCCGAGAGTGAGGTGGCACTGGGGGTGATGGTTTTTTGTTTCTTACATATCGCCTTTCTGTGAGAGCCGCACCGGCTTTGCTCGCGCACGTGAGAGGCGGGATGACGGGTTGGCGGGTTGGCGGTAAGGTCGCCGTAAGCCTAAGGTACCCAGCGTGCCGAGCCACCGGAATACGGTAGATCCTATGTGCGTACTGTAGGTAGTGGACGGGAATGCTCCTCACCCTCTCAGCACTACCGGCGCGAGAGATGCCGGCGGAAGTGTGTGGAAAGGCACAGCAGTAGAAAGTAGAAATAGCCAGCGGACGAGGATTCTGCGCACGCGATGAGGCTCAGTCCGACGAATCATTCTGGATGGTGAACAAAGCAACGCTATTGCGTGCTAGAACGCACCACGCCTCGCCCCGGTGCGCGAGTCGAGACGACTCTTCCTGACACAGAAACCCGCGCCAGTGGTAGTGAGACCGGGTGCCGTCTCGCTTGACCAAGACCGACATCACCTCATCTGCTGCTCATAGCACGCATTCATTTTCTGTCCAGGGATATTAGCCTTCACGCATGATTCCCGGCGCGCCTGGAACCGTACGACTCATCAACCACACGTGCAGGGGCTCGCCTTATACGCCAGACTGCATCACACCAGCGAGCGAAGCCGAGAGCTATTGCGCTCGCCCAACAACGAAGGCGGAGGCGGAGGCGAAGGCGGAGGCGAAGGCGGAGGCACAGGCTGACCGAAACACCACCGGTCCCATCGCTCTGCCTGCCCTCGCTCTCCCCGTGTGACAGCGCGGCGAGTGATGTGGCCCGGGTAACACAGCGCACGTCTGAGCATGAGCATGAGCATGAGCATGAGCATGGCACCACAAGCACGCAATGCCGACTCGCGAAGAGAAATCACCACCGAGGAGCAAGTGAGACAGCAGCCAATAACTTCCGGCGCTGACGACGTCGACGCCAACCGCCCCCTCCGCCAGCACGGTGTCCATGATCCCGCCTCCCGCACGCACGAACATGCTCAACCGGAGCACGTGCATGATGAGCTTTGGCGGCACGATCACGAACATGAGGGCCACCTCAGGCTGAGGCGCGAGACCGACGACCAGAACATCTCCATCCAAACGAGCACCAAAGCCGCCGAGATGTCCGTGGCCCCCTTCCTCTCCGAACACATTCCCACCCAATACAACCCCATCGGACAGCCCCGCTCGACGCTGCTCGACCGAAACGAAGAGGAGAAGGAGCTGAGCACCAAGTTCTGCTACCGACACCGTCCCGACCTCAAGTGTCGCCGACAAGCCAACGAGCCGTCCATGGAGCAGCTCCAAGACGAACTCTCCGGCCTCTCGCAGTCCGACCAGCAGGCCATCTCTCACGTCTGGTCGCTCTTCTCTGCCGCTCCCGCCAAGCACCGCAACCTGATGCTGCAGGGCATCCTCACCCAGTGTTGCTTCCCGCAACTCTCCTTCATCTCCGCCAAGGTGCGCGACCTCATCAAGATCGACTTCCTCTCCGCACTTCCCCCAGAGCTGGGCTTCAAAATCCTCTGCTACCTCGATACCACCTCGTTGTGTAAAGCCGCGCAGGTCAGCCAGCGGTGGAGGAGTCTGGCCGATGACGATGTCGTCTGGCATAAGATGTGTGAGCAGCACATTGATCGGAAGTGCATCAAGTGTGGCTGGGGGTTGCCACTGCTGGAGCGGAAGAGGTTACGCATAGAGAAGAGACAGCTGCAGCTGCGAGCGACAGGACGAGGCTTGAACCAGTGGTCGCCAGACATCACACCCATCCCGGAGGAGGCTCCCGCAGCGACAATGCAGCCTCCCCCGCCGCTTGAAGAGGGCGAGGCGGGCAGCAGTCGCGGTGTGAAGCGAGCAGTCGATGCTAACCCAGTGTCGCCCGAACTCGCCAAGCGACACTGTTCCACATCTTCTCAAGAGAGCTCGGAAAGCTACTTTGCCCCTCGCACGAAGCGACCTTGGAAGGATGTCTATAAAGACCGATTCAAGGTGGGCACTGCTTGGAAATATGGCAGATGCAGCACCAAGGTCTTCAAAGGCCACACCAATGGCGTCATGTGCCTGCAGTTCGACGATAACGTCCTGATCACAGGTTCCTATGACACGACGGTAAAGGTGTGGGACATCAACACAGGCGAAGAGCTTCGCACTCTCGTCGGTCATACAAGTGGGATCAGGGCTCTGCAATTTGACGACCACAAATTGATGACAGGTAGCCTGGATTCTACCATGAGAATGTGGAACTGGAAGACCGGAGAGTTGTTGAGAACCTTCCCAGCACACCAGGACGGCATCATCACACTCCACTTCACCGATGGATACGTTGCCACAGGCTCACGCGATAGGACCGTCCGTGTCTGGAACAACAAGACGAAGGCGACGTTTGTGCTACGAGGTCACACAGACTGGGTGAACAGTGTGAGAATTGACGAGCCGTCGCGGACTCTTTTCTCCGCCTCAGACGACCTGACGATCCGCCTGTGGGACCTTGATACCCGCGAATGCATCAGAGTGTTTGCGGGCCATGTTGGACAAGTTCAGCAAGTCGTGCCGATGCCAGTCGAGTTTGAACTGGACGACCACGCTCTCGCACCTACCGATAAAGACGACGACGCGAGCAGTGTTAGCTCGGTCACCATCGCTCCCTCTCACCGTGAGAAACCGCTGCCGACCACGGATGATGCTGAACCTTTCTGGCCTTACGACGCAGACCGGCCTGCGCCACCACGTTATATGCTCACCGGAGCGCTTGACTCAACGATTCGGCTATGGGACACACATTTCCGGCCCGCCAAGACTCGCGAGCCGACTCCACAGCCGGAGCGATCCTCGGATTGCGATGCTTTGCCAACTGACCCGCTGACGAATTCACATACGCCCAGAGCGCAGGCCTGCGTCCGCACGTTTTTTGGCCATGTCGAAGGAATCTGGGCACTCTCGGCAGACCACTTACGTCTCATCTCTGGAAGCGAGGACCGAATGCTAAAGATCTGGGATCCCCGCACCGGTAAATGCGAGCGGACATTTACAGGCCATCAAGGCCCTGTCACATGTGCTGGCCTTTCTGACAGTAGAGTCGCTAGTGGAAGCGAGGACTGTGAAGTGCGAATGCTGTGCTTCGGCGATGTCAAGTAGAGGTTGATATACCAGGGTTGGGGTCTTTTGTTAAATGATCGAATCAGCGAGGTGTTCGGGTGTAAGAAAGCATCCGGAAGGATTTGCAAATCGCAATGGATATGGGACGCGTGCCTGTTGGGCACAGCAATGACTTGGTAGATACCCTTACGCTGTCGCATTGGCAGAAGAATACGAGGAGTGTTCAATCACTTGTTGCACCTCGTTCTCTCTTGCTCCCTTGATGTTGCCTCGAGGCGAGCCCTCGACCTGTAGGCGAAGTCCGATGATGATGTCTTGGGCAACACTTGATCAACACAACGTCTCAATCATCCACTCGGCGCAGTCACAAGTGTGTGAGACTAGGGAATTGCAGCATGGGCTCAATCGCACAGACTGAACCTGGCCCACAAGCCGTCTGCGTCAGCCTACACGAATTGAAAGACGGCACCGTCTCCCTCTCCACTCTAGAAGAAGCCTTTGGACCAGAGTCTCTCGGAATCATGATCGTTAGAGACCTCCCATCTCACTTCGCAGGCTTGAGGAGCAAACTGCTCAGTTACTCCAGCTACCTGGCCAACTTACCTCCTTCGGAACTTGCGAAGGTCGAAGTCCCCTCCGCTCGGTACAACGTTGGCTGGTCTTGCGGCAAAGAAAAACTGGATAACGGGCAATTCGATACGTTCAAGGGCTCCTTTTATGTCCAACCAATCCACAACCTCGAACTAGAGCAGAAAGCGAGAGAATTGTATGGCGACAAGATCCCTGATATGACGTCGCCGAATATCTGGCCCGACGAAGCGATCTTACCCGGATTTCAGACTCTTTTCGAAGACCTCTGTCGTTTGATCGTCGATGTCGCCGGTCTGGTCGCGAGGAGTTGTGATCGGTACGGCGTGGCGAAACTCGATGGCTACCGAGATGGGACGTTGGAACAGATCGTGACCGGGAGCGTGAGTACGAAAGCGAGGTTACTTCATTACTTCCCACCTCGTGCGGCCCAAGAGGGCACGAACGGAAATGGCCAGAACGACGATGATTGGTGTGGTACCCATCACGATCTGGGAGCATTGACCGGTTTGACGAGTAACATGTACGTTGACGAAGACGCTCACCCTCCTCGCGCACAGCCGGGTGCGAACGGAGCCTTGCTTCCGGAACTCTCGGAGCTCGACACCCATCCTCACGATGCGAAAGCCGGCTTGTGGATCAAAGACCGCTCGGGACGCGCGACTCAGGTGCACATCCCCAAGGATTGTCTGGCGTTTCAGACGGGTGAGGCATTACAGATGATCACTCGAGGCCGGTTCCGGGCTGTCCCGCACTTTGTTCGGGGAGCGAGAGCAGAGAAGGAGGATAGGATCGCAAGGAATACATTGGCGGTGTTCACACAGCCGAATCTATGGGAAATCGTCGATGAGGAGACTGGGATGGATTTTGCTGGGCTGTGTGGAAAGGTGTTTGAGAAGACATACTGATGCCCAATGAATACAAGAAGTGAATGCGTGAACTCTGAATTTTTGTGTCTGCTTCGACTACGTCTGTACAGTAGTAGTCTGAAGTATGTTAGGGTTGCTTTTGACATTGGAGTCTTCTCTCCCTAACGCAGCCAACGCATCGATCAGCCGGACGAGAATAGGCTCGAGATTCGTTCCCAGCGCAATTGGATCGAGGGTGTCGTTCAAAGTCGTCGAACGCGTGCACTCAGCTGCCACCGTCCCAGAAAAAGCCCTCTCAACAAACTGATACGCGGACATGAATCCCAAAATCTCAGTCGTGAAATGCCCTCCATTCGCAAACGTGACAAACTCCACATTCCCTCCATCCGCGCACCAGGAATCGACCAGAGCGGTCGTATTCGCGTACGGGATGATCTCATCTCCGGAAGCATGGTACACATACACCGGCACAGCAGGAGTCTCATTCGCGTTGACACCCAACGTCTGTTTAGCCAAGGCCGCTGCGATATCGGGTTGATAATACAAGCGATCGCCCAATGTCTGGACTTTGGTGTCAAGAAGCGACATCTCGAAGAAATTGAACAGATCCGCAATACAATTCTGGCTCGCGAAGTCCAATTTCGACTGTCCGTAAGGCGTAATGATGGATTCGACGACTGGAGACAGCTGTGCTCCGTACGCGCTAGGTTTGCTGAGACCGACCACGGCGGCAGGGAGGAAGCCGCTGAAAGCGGTGTTGTCGATGAAGAGAGCAGTCCCGGTCAAGTTGGCGACTGTGCCTCCCAATGCCCAACCTTTGACGGCAAGCTCAGGAGCATACGAGCTCTGCAGAGAAGCTCCCCAGCCGGAAGCGATCGAGCCTCCGGAGTAGCCGTACCCTACGATTTTCGGTGAAGTCGTGGAGAGACCAAGCGTTTTCCCGAAATTCGTGACTGCGCGCATAGAATCCAACGTGACCATTCCCGCCAGCCGTCCAGCGCCAAAAGCCGCATCGGGCCCTTCGTAGTCAGGGGATGAGACGATGTAGCCTGACAGGAGGAAGCCTTCGAGAAAAAGGAATTCTACGTCAGAAATAAGATCGACTTGGCTGGCACCCAGTTGGTAATTGTAGCTTGGGTCGCAAATAGGTGCGGAGCCATCGTAGGCGGTGTGGAAGGAGACGAAGCGGTCGATTTTGGCTCCCGCAGGTTTGAAGATTGTTGTGACCGCGGCGATGGCTGAGCCGTTGATTGCGGTGGTGCGGTAGAGGACTTGGTAGGATTGCACGCCGAGGGTGGGAATGAGGCCGAGGAAGGACGTTACGACGTTGCGGCTTCGGAGGACTGTGCCTGGGGTCTGAGATTCGAAGCCTGCCGGCGGAACGTAGAATGGGTCGGTGGTGGGTGTCAAGACTCGTTTGGTGGGCTGACTGCTCACCAGGCCGCAGGTGAGAGCCAGAAAGGTGAGAAGGCGCATCATGAGAGCCGCTGTTTGTCGTCGGTTGGGTTGTTTGAAGGATACTGGGCAAGAAGTCCGATTTAAGCTTCGCCAGGACTGCCCGCGGCTACTTTGTAGTCGAAGACGATCATAGTCTCGATTGTAAGAGGTTGGAGCTCGACCTGGCCCGAAGGACTTAGGCTAGTAGTTCAGCGAGGTCTTTCTGTAGAAGCGATTTCCATTCTGAGCTTGGTATGGTCATCTGCCGCACTCCGGTCGAGACATTTTCGAGATCAAAATGACCAGATCAGCACTAGAAGCATAGGTTGTAGTCATTTGTCAGTGAGATTACTGGTCCGTTCGTAGACTTGAAAGCGGAGATCTTCCCAAGCTGGTATGCGTGTGCCAGCAGCAAAGGAGGACATAAGGGTGCGATAGCTTCTTTTGGAGTTGTTTGAGGTTGTAAGTGGTGAAGACCGTCGATCGGCGTTGCATACGAAGCATTACGAAGCGGAGAGTAGGCCCGGGCCTGTTTTTAGCTTAGCTCTATAGAACTTTCTCTACTGCTGATATAGGACCACTAGAGCCAAGCGAAGGAGGCCGTAGCTTCACGTGGGCGGCGACGCAATCTTTCTCGATGGAGACTTCATCGCAATACCGAGGGTATCGTGTGATACTGGGGAAGGCTGGAGAGCTGTCCATATTCCGTTTTTCGCAGCGCAAATACACATGGCGTATGTATCCTGTGCGTCCTTTCGGACTTCAGAGGCTTTTCAGGTTGCTGTTGAAGGCTAGCAAACAGGCTCGTCTGCACTATGAGATGATCCTCTAAAGGCGACTGGTGTCGAGTGTCAGGAAATCGTCAACATAATAAGTGATGGAAGTAGTCGAAAGAGCGTGGTCGGTATGCTTTGGGTTGTTTCTCGGGGCAATGCCCGAGCTTCCGACATCGCGGTCATGAGTTGGTCCTCCATCAAATCCGCATCAGATCCGCGTGAACATGGCGAAAGCATCGAAATGGCCGAACGCAGCGCGAGCAGCTGTCGCACTAACGCTAGACAATATGGGCGAAGCGGCGGACTTGAACAGGAATCTGTGGCCTGAGACCAAGCCCATTGGCTCCCACTACTCTGTCACTGAAGCGCTACCCAAAATCGTCGGACTTTTGAGGAAGTACGATATCAAGGTAACGTACTTTATAGAAAGCTGGAATCTTGACAAGTACTCGTCCGCAATTGCGGATCACGTGGCTGGTGCTGGACATGAGGTAGGATGGCATGCGTGGCAGCACGAAGCCTGGTATGGGCTAGACGAAGCTGCCGAACGGGAGAACTTCGAACGGAGTTTTGATGCTTTGGCGAATTTCACGGCACCTGGATGTCCAGGAGAAGGCAAGATCAAAACATACCGTGGCTTCCGACCTCCTGGTGGACCGATCCATGGCGAACGGACACTGGAACTTTGCCGGTCCTTCGGTCTCAAATACATCAGTCCTGCTGGCGAGCATGCCGCTACAGTGCTATTGCCCAATAACGAGCGTATCGTTGTGCTCCCGTACAGATGGAGGAATGTAGACGCCTTCTTCTACATGGAGACATTTGGCAAGCTGAGAACCTTGAAGGAGGAGCCTTCCGAAAAGCCTTTGAGTGAAGACGAATTAGTCCGACGGTTCAAGTCCCAAATCGACGAAACCATTGCCTCCGGAGGCTTTCTCTCGCTTCTGTTTCACCCCTTTCTCAATAACAGCTCCAAAAGGCTGGATGCCATGGAAGAAGTTGTAGCATATCTGGCAGAAAAACGCAAAGATGGTTCCATATGGTACTGTAACGCCGCTTTCTCTTCCTCGCGTTTCTCACTGACTCTTCGCGGACTAGGCTGGCAAGATGTTGCGACGTCGCAGAATATATTCAAAGCAATCCTTGCGCGGTCCTGTCAGATCCTCTGTTGGACAACTCAACATGGCGGTGAGGTCAAAACAACCGCAAAACTACCTCTTGAGGCCTTTGACTGGAAGCTATGCACTAGTTGCAGGAGTGATGGGCTCCTCGGAAACCTGCCAGCTCCCCTCCCATAAGCAGCGAGAACTTGATTCGAACTGCCTGGCGAGGGAGCTAGAATTTGAGTTATCTCGTGGGTCCTCCAGCACATGAGAACATTCATAGTTCGGAGTCCGTGCACCTATTCTCAGTTCGAACACGTTCTAGTCATACAATGGCTTTAGCGCTGTCTTCGGTGCAATCACGCTACTCTTCCAAATCACCTGCGAGTGCTTCTATTCAAGCCAACACCAGGAATTGCACAAGATGGAGAGGCTACCAAGTACGCGTAGGCACAGAAGTGTATCACGACAAGACGCCCAGGACTCACATTTTGGATGCACACAGAAGCAGGACAAGCAAAGAAATGTCTACTTACCCGGAGACTTTGTTTCTTGCTAATCTCGTCGACATCATGTCTGAGAGGTCGCTGTGGGAAGCTGCAGATGGCTAATATGAGTTCGATAATTTTGACAGTCACGCTCAAAGATTCTGGCGCTGGACCCAAAATCGACCTCAGCAAGCGACTTGCACTTTCACGGCTCGACATTGCTTCAATCTCTTTGTATAGAACTTCCAACTGCTATACAGAGATGGAACACTCCTTGAACGCGGGTTCTGACGCGGAAGCTGTGGGAGCTACAAAACCGATCGAGGCCACTATAGAGGAGGTGCTGGTATAACTCTCACTAGCGAGGTCTCGACTGCATTCCCTCTAAGCCTTGGCTAGCAACTCCTCGGACTTGCAACTCAGTACGCAGTCATACAGGAAACGCTGCTACTGGCCGGCGGCCCACATACCCTGCCTATCGAGATCCGGAGCGGGCCGATGCACCAGACCCAAAAGCATGATGGAGCGGAGCCTTCCTGATAAGAATGTATTTGAGCATACGTTCTGGTCAGGGCTTCGATGAAGAGTTTTCCGACAACTCGAACCATACCATGCCACCCGCGACGCTGATCAAGTTCCCGACATCTTCGCCATCCGACATCTCGCCATTGATTCAGCTGTCTAGTCGTGGCGAGTTCTCCAAGGATGATATCTTAGGGGTTGTAGGCAAGACGGAGGGCAATGGATGTGTGAACGACTTCAGTCGAACTTTGTCTGCCCATGTCTGGGATGAGGTTGTCCCCCGAACTGCAATATCAATTTTCTCGGGTGGTACTGAAGGAGTCCTGTCACCGCACCTTACATTCATACTGGAATCAAAACAGCAAACTGGATTGATCGCAAGTGTCTCGCGAACGTGGAAACTGCACCCATGGCAACTTGGTACGGTGGAGCATGTCTCTTGCGTGGCAGCCACTGTACGTAAGATGCTCGAGACGGAGCGACTCAAGCCAGAAGATGTTCAGCTTGTCCTTGTTAAGTGCCCTCTCCTCACCAGCGAGAAAGTGGCCGCCACTCTGACCGCTGGTCACAAGCCCATCACTGCCGACACATACGAGTCGATGGCCTGGTCGAGATATGCTTCGGCCATGGGAGTCGGCGCAGCTCTCGGCGAGGTATCCTTGGATGAGGTGCCAATGCACCTGCAAGGCGGTGACTTCCACACAGCGAAAGCTTCATGTTCGTCTGGTGCAGAGCTGGATGATTGTCACATACTCGTACTAGCCAACCACCCAGACCCACCAAGCCCAGCGGGACCCCATCCAGAGCCGGCTCTCCAAGCATTCTCTGGTATTATGTCGTCAGCCATTGATTTGAATGGATTACAGGCGGTCTTGCACCAGGCGTTGACACCAAAGTCACCCTATCGAAAAGCAAGATTATTGCAAGTCTTTGCAAAAGCTGAAGCAGATCCGTCGGGGCTCATCGCAGGTACATTCAGGCATACGATGCTGACAGACAGCGATCTGCACAGTACGCGGCATGCCCGAGCTGCCGTTGGGGGACTCATAGCTGGCGTGACTGGAGACTGCCAAATTTACGTGAGTGGTGGGGCCGAGGGACAGGGCCCAAAAGGAGGAGGGGGAGTCTGCGTGGTCGTTCGATGGGAACTGTAAGGCATAATCGGTATGTATCATGCAAACAAAAGTTTCTCGTTCTTGGTGAGAGCGTTCTCGACACCAAAGGCATCATTTGGGTGTTCCCTTGCTTCGCCAAGATCTCGTCCAGCTCAGGAATAGTAAGAAGCTGAGCAACACGCTTCCGAAGCTCAATGCAACAGCCCATCGAAATTGGCTAGGCTTGCCGAACACACCTAGCATGAGCCACCTCCCGAGCTCTGAAAGATCTATCAAACCCGTTTCTACCGCAGAAAACTCGACACGCTCTAATTCTGAGACTTGGAGCTGGACCACCTGCTGTTCGACCAGAGAGAACGCAAATGGACCTAGGCGAGAGAGCGCCAAGCTCGCGAAAAATATCAATCTCAACGATGGCAATGAGGACATGTCGCTCACAGACGACATGAGCAGCACGCCAGTGGCTGGCACCAGACTGAGCAATTGCCACCCGAGCCCAAGTACGCCCACGGCTATGAGAGGATCTTTCCTGTGTCCTGTGCGATCAGATCTGTTGGACCACCTGCGAGACAGCAGTCCGATCAGCAACGGCGTCAGCATCGTCGAACTGATCTCCACGATTGTGCTAGCGGTGCGGGCAGCAGTGATGTGCGATAGCGGAACATGTGTGATGAGCAAGTAAGAGCTCATGCTGCCGGCAAGAGTGAGGACGGAGAAGGGCTCTAAGACGTAGGCCAGTGATGGACAGAGTACCGAACTCCTGGCATATGATTTGAAGCTGAGGAACCATCGCAAAACCGGAGTGAACATCGCACGAAAGAGGTGAGAGGGTCGACGAGGAGACTGCTCGAGCTCAGTCTGTGAACGTAGAACTGGCCTTGGGTCTCGCAACGCCGGAACCTTAGACCACACACTTCGTGTCAAGGGAAGCTCAAGGGCCAGTGATACTGCCTGCATCAGTGCGAGGACGGAAGCAGTGACCATCAAGCTGTCGAACCGAAGTTGGATAGCACTGATGGCGACTGGAGCCACGAGCTTCATGACCAGATCAATGCGCTTGGTCGTAGCGTTGAGAGTGTGCAGCTTCGGGTGCAGTGATCCGGACACCGATGCAAGGCCATCCTCTTCACCTGTGTCCGACCTCTCCACCTTTGCCATCAATGGCAACCACTCTCTCTCGATCACAACGAGATTCCCCACCGCAGATAACCGCTCAATCATCCCAAGGAGCATCAGCAAAGCGAACACGATGATCCTAGCATGCGGATCTATCTGTTTTGCTGTCGACGGGAAAAGTAGCAGCCAGCATAGGGACGCAGCGATGATGCAGACGCGCTGGATGAGAATGCATGCCTGGACCGGTCTCAGTCTCGAGTCAGATGCGCTGCACCATCTTCCAACAGCTGGCGAAAAGACGAGCGATGCCAAGTGACACGACAGTCCACGTATGGATGCTGCGACAAGGGTGTCGGGGAAAGCCGAGGTCGTGAAGAGGACGGATGCAAACTCGTAAGAGCGGTTGTTCCACATGAAGAGACCGTGGCTTAGGTAAAATCTCCAGAGACTGGATTGAGTGATTTCGATGTCGTCTTCAGGCCTATCACGGTCCTGTTGACCTTCTATGAGGCTTGTGATCTCCTGCACATGCTCACTGATGGGAGGCTTATGCTTCGCTTTGCCCTGCCCAATCTCAAGCGTACCGTACATAGCCATGATCGTTGGGATATGAGGGCTGAGAGCGAGAAGAGGAGCATGCGACCTAAATCCTTGCTCACGACCATGATCCCACGACACTCAAGCTTGATCGAGTGATGTACCATGCCTGCATGGCACTTGCAGGAAGCTCCCCTCTCAGCTGCTGAACTGATGGCTGAAGTGGGGATAGCGTTTGCGCTAGTCTCCTATATCCCACGTCGACCTACGAGTGTTGTATACTATCCTGGGCTTATCAATGATAGGCCAAAACGTCCACGGGATTGAGCCCGATCCCACTCTGCGCAGGCTATAGGCCCACAAAGCTGTTTTTATAGACTTCATATCTTAGGTGTATCCAGAGCGACATAAAATTGCCAGGCGTGTGACGGAAGCTAAGAGGATAGCAAAACGGACGGGGTTGCTCCTTTGGAGAAGCTACTTCAAGTTTGCTCCTGTCAAGCAAAGCGGTCGCTTGACGTTCAACATATCGAGAGCCAAGAGAGAATGTTTATAGCTCAAGAGTGCGAGGATCATACTACGGCGAGAACTCGGTCAGACGCCTGGGACCGCTCGTGAGTGCATGCGTAATTGACACATGTTCAACGTCCGAGGCAAAGCAGTGACATATCCCACCGGAATTATGAATGAAGGATAAAAAATTGAGGTCTTACGAGTAAGTAGTAGGTCTAGAAGGAGTTTGAAGCTAAGATCTAATGGCTCCAAAAAGCGAAGATGTGTAGCGGGTCTCATTGCTTAGCGCCTCTCGCTTTTCTGATCCGGATGACCAAAGTCATATGCAAAAGAATTGTAAAGCTCCAGAGCACTTCCTAGGATATAGCGTGGTCCCATGGTACAGTGGTTCGGTCGAGTCATGCTCATCGTGCTCGGGCAACAGCTTCTACCACCTCCTGGTAGCGCGTGTGTGTCCAGCTTCATCTTGGGGTCTTCGTGTCAAGCGTACGAACTGCGCTGCGATCGCGGTCACTCATCCTTGTCTGCAATATGCCATCCCTTTGCTATTTCAATGTGATTAATGGATCGCTGAGACCGATCATAACTTCACACCACTCGAATCCTTCTTCGGCGGTCGACTCGGCGGCGGTCCGACGTGCGCTCTCCACAGATCATTGATATCAACTCGTTCTTTCCTGGTCAATCTCTCCCAAATTTGCTTCCTCTCAGCCTCCTCGATCTCCCACCTTTCCAGTTCATCCTTCACGAAGCCAGCGCATACTTGAGCGGCCTCCTTGGGTTTCTCGAGAGGGACCAAATGACCGCAATCGATGACTGCGCCTTTGACCCTGCCCTTCGTAGCGCCACCACTGCCCCCAGGCCCAGTACCAGTGATATCCACTTTATCCTTCTGAGCTTCCGGTGGGGATACCTCGGAAGTCTGCCCAAACACAAATAAAGTCGCTGGTCGTATTTCCGGTAGTTTTCTATGTAGAAGCGTCTTCTCCTCTCTCGCAAAAGGTTGATGCAGCGGGACATCTTCCGGGAGAAACCCTCGATACCTATCCTCCTGCTTTACCAAAAGTCTCTCATCGAAGTACGTGGGTCGAATGTAATTGAACTGCTCTTGTCCCTTCACCGTCTGCAATGTGACCGGGATCTCGCCATCTGCACTCCCGGCCTCTTTCCTCGCGCTCTCGAGATCCGGGTAATTTTCGCTCGGCACCTCTCTGAGTCCAAACTCCAAGTACTTCTCCAGACACCTCCGGTCCCAACTTTTGAGTGCTTTACTCCTTCTCATCCCGTCCGCAGCGCTATCACGACTCGGCCATAGATCTCTCCGATAAGTACTCGCCGCCGCCCAATTCTGACCCGCATTATCTCTTTGAATGACCGGGTCTATCAAGATCAAAGCATCCATGAGCCTCGGATGCAAGAGAGCAAGGTGTGCCAAATGACTGGCTCCCATGGAATGCCCAATTCCAACAATGGGATGCGGAATCTCGTCTTGGAATTGGTTGATCAAAAATAACAGATCGCGGCCATGATCGAGCCAACTGGGGTCAGGCCCAAGAATTGTTTCGTTCAGAACGCCGCTTTGGCCCGTGTTGACCGGATCCGCGACCCATATACACCGGATCCTACGGCCGAGCTTTGCCAGGGAGTCGTAGAAGTCGTCCCATAATGGTTCATGGATCTCTTTCGGGTAGGCATTCGCTATAGCTCCTATGATCGTGACATCACCAGGCCGGGGATGCAGGTTGTCTTTGGGTATGTACTGCTTGACGTGGAGGCGAAGATCATTCTCGCGTCCCAGCTCCGCGCCTGCGTAGTTGGTTCGGGAATGTTGAGCTCGAACGACGTGTTCAATGACGTTGAAGTTGGAAGTGGACATATGTCGGGGGTTGAAGATCTTGGGAAAGATACGGCGCGAAGAACTATGGAAGGCTCGGCTTTTCAAGAGCAACATCAGGTTATCTAGATGTGTAGTGAATTATCAACGATGTACAGGGCAAGTGCACCCGTGGGACCTGCGGTGCCGCCTTGGACGTTGGCCTCGGCATTGCAGTTAGCTGGGCCGAAGCTCATGTTTGCGCCACAACCGATGCTTCTCGATCTATGTGCATCTTCTGAGTTTTTGATGTGACACAAGATCACAGTCCCCGGGCCTCGAGTCACGAACCCGGTTTGGCGTCACGATTGACGGCGAGTCCGATGCCGGCAGTCCCTCACCGGATTTCGGACTCGTTATACCATGACAGACGTGATCAGCAAAGGACTGAAAAGAACGATCACTTCCCTGCGACAGTGCAGAAACTGATATAAGAAAGAATGCAATATAAGCAAGAGTGCATGAAGGCTTTGGAAGCTCAACGTAGCTAACAATTGAGATCTGCTATAACACACCATATCATCTCCAACGCCTTGCTGAAATCGTGCACAAAAAGCCGGAAGGAAAAGCACTACGCCGCGCCAGTCACACGCTTGTTCCCACTCGGTACCAGGTCGAAATCCCAATGCAGACTCATCAAACTATGCCACATGGCCTTAGGCTGGGCCTGAGAACATCCTCGCTTCCAGATCCAGACTCGGCCTGGCACTTGTGGGTCGACTGGGCTTCGACAGATCTGTCATCGAGCTGTTGTAATTATTGTTGCGCTTCAGTCGTGCGAACCCCGCTGCCATAGGGGCGTATCCCCCTGTGCTCGGCGATCTGGTCTCGGGTGTAGCAGCACGTGAAACCTTGACGGTGGACTTGCTAGGCGCTGGGGCTGGCGTCTGAGGCGTGTACGGAGATCGGGAGTTGGAAGATCGTCTGGCGTCAGGCGTTTGATGGATTCGATCTGGCATGCGATACATAGCGGCCGGGAAGAGCCCAGACGCAGTATCCTCATATGAGAGTGGGCTCGCCACACCCCGGCCGGCCAATGGTGATGATGCGAGGCTCCCTGATGTCGCGGACGGCATATTTGCTGGGAGCCGCGGTGATAGCGGTGTGCTGGGTGGAGGAGCAAGAGTGTACTGCTTCCTCGCTGCGTCCGCTGACTTTGGATGGGTCTTCAGGCTTCTAGCCACGCACTCACAGCACCAGTCTTCGGCTTCGAATCTTTGATTCCCACAAAGACACGATGTGCGTTGGTACGTCTTGGTGACCGACATTTTGACTATACCACACTAGTTTTGCCGGAAATACCAGGTGCGATACGTGGAGCAATAGTGTTGAGTCCTGAGAGTTTGTTGGCCGGTTGAGCTTCTGGACTTCAAGCTGGGGGTTTCGAAGAAAATGACCTCACAAGGCCTGTGGTTCAGTTTTGCAGGACCTGGTTTGTCTTAGGTCCTGGTCGGCACGGCCATAAGCGATGTTTGAACTGCTATTGGATTGTGGAACGCGGGGTGGTAGATCATGTGTTGATAGTCGTCTCAATATTGGTTCGAACCTCTGGTAGTGTATCTGGTAGGAGGACAATTTTGGTGGTGGAAAGCGTCTAGGCCTGCGGTTGAAGACGGATTTTGGCTGCGGCAGGCGTCGAATACCTATTCGCACCTACCAAACCTCCGTCCAGAACCAAGTCTATCGCAAGGAGGCGACCCTGCCGGATCGAGTATCCGCGCCGGATGCTACTGGACCTGGACATTATGCTCAATGCGACCTATTCAAAGCGAAAGCTAGAGACGCGTTCACGCTTATTCGCGCAGAAAATGCCCAGTCAGCATCACTCGCCAGGAGCCACCGGTATAGCATGGCTGAAATACTATGCTGCAATTGGCTTCCCGAGCGCTCGTAGACCAAAGTCCAGCAAGTATCTCTGAAATTGGTCAGCCCAAGCAATCGGGTGAGAGCGGAGGTGACGCCACGCCACGTTTGTGCGTGCAGTAGTCGAACGCCTCGTCCGGGTGTTGTGGAAGAGTCTAGGCTTGCCGAAAATTACAATGCTCCTCGATCGAGGATTGAAAGCAGTATCCCACGATCTCGAGGTTCTCGTCCCCATCACGTTACTCACACCAGTGCAAGCCACACGACGTATGCAGACTTTATGCCGCGGACAGCAGAGAGTGCCCATGTTGTTTGCATGATCGGGACAGTGCAATGACTGCACTGAGGTTTGAACACGCCGCTACTCAACTATCGCCAGGCCGAAACTTCGGCTGCTGGAAGGTTAGAGATGGATATTGGCCAGATATGAAATTCTGTTCTTATTACATCACACATCAAAACTCCTATTTCAGTTCCGAACTGCTCGTGGTAATCTTGTTCGACCCTTCTACCAAAATGTGCCTATAGCAAATGGTTTCTTGTGGACTCGGAAGAAGAGACTGCCCAAGCTACTTCCGCTCCAGGGCTGCATCTTCGTACGCTGGTGCTTTCTCGTGGACGGGCAGAGGCTCTGATGCAGCGGCATCTTCGACGATGACACGCTTCTCGTGCACAGAATCGTTGGTTTCAGCATCGCTATCCTCCAGCCGAACACTCTGATATCCACGACGCCCACCACGATAGAATTTTATCCAGAGGAAACCAATCAAGCGACCAACGACAAGACCCATAAGGCTCACGGTCATCCCAACGGCGACACCGGCCATGGTGGGGATCAACACGGCAGCTAGACCACGGCTGAAGGAGTGCATAAAATGGCCGTGGCCATGATGGTGACCGTGGTGACCGTGAGGTCTCATATGGTGCGGGCGTCCATGGTGCGGACGCATGCTATCCTCTTCGCCGTGGTGACGGAATTCTGGGCGCAAGAAATGAGGTTTGATGTGGCCTGGAAGCATGTGGTCCGGTGGCCCATGATGCTTACGACCACGGCAGCCACCCTTTCTCATGCCGTGCCTCATACCTTGACCCATACCCATGATCTTGTCCTCAACGAGGTTTCGCAGCTTGCATAGCGATTCTGGAAGCATCTTACACTCCTTCATCATGCCGTGCGGAAGTCCAGGGCGGCCTTCGTGATGATCGAAGTGCGGCGGGGGAAGGAAGTCTTCGGGCATTTCCTCTGGTGGGGGTTCAAAGAAATCACTAGGGCGGGGCTCGAAGTGACCCTCGGTTTCGACATGGACGATGAAGAGTTCACCAGTGGTGCTTTTGATGAGCTTGATGGAAATGGCGTCGAGGGACACTGGCTGTCTCTCCAATTCAAAGATAGTGTGCTTGATCGGAACAAGCATGTGACCTTCTGGAGACACGATCTTCTCCTCCATAATAGATACTCCAGATCCAGTGACTTCGAGTGGTGTTGTCTGTGCCTTTCCTGCTTTAACATCTTCCAGAGATGTGGAAGCAGGCACTTGGTTGACGTAGATGCGCTGAGCCATCAAGTTCTCAGCCGTCCAGCCAAGAGGATAGATTGTCTCTCCATTGACTAGGAGCCTCTCACCATCCTCGGAGATGGTCAGGTTGACAACCACATTGCTTGCACCACCTTGGATCCAGAAGATTGGATCTTCATCTTCCTCTGCGTCTTCAAATTCCTCGCCTCGCGGGTTGCTGAATGCACACTCCGGACATGGCAACTGTAAGGCGAAGGATTTATCATTGGAAAGCTCCGAAGTGGCTACCAGCGCGCCGGCTTTGCCATTGCTCGCTGGGGCAAAGTTGGGTGGGAGAAGGAAAGCGCTGACGCGTAGCGCACTGGCTGTGAGAGTGAGGACGCCGGCTCCGCGGCCTAACATGGTGTTTGTAGTCAATCTGGTAGGTTGGCGAGAAGGGAGTTGCGAAGAAGAGCGGTCCTTCGAAGTGTAGAGCGGAAGGTAACACAATACGAGGCTAGGAGGTGGTGCTGACGCGGCCAAGAGATCACGAGACTGAAGCCAGGCAGCCCTTTGCCGAGAGTCCGAAACCCTTCGCTGTGTGCCCGGATCGAGGCAATGACGTGCTTGAGCATTCTAAATTTGGATTCCCTCACGATATTCACATGCGTATAGTATTAATGAAAGTGCTGCACATGAATGTCCGCGCAGAAAATAGAGGGTCCCACTACCGCAACCAGTACGACGCGCAGCACGCCAGATGATCTGTTTTCAAGCACACTCGACTCGTGCCACGCCGTGAGTGCATTCGATCATGTACGACGAGGGTTGGACATATTTACTCGAAGCGAGCGTTCAAATGAGTACTTCTACCGGCCACACCACCATGGATCCAGCAACGGCGATGGCCTTGGGAGGCGACTGAACTGTGGTGCGGTCAACAGTTCTGTGTCACCATCAGACAGAGCGACCAGCCGTGGCGTTTGCAGGCCGCCAAGGATCCGTCGTGACGCGTGGCCAAGGGGAGAAAAGCTCGCAAAAGCTAAGGTAAAAGCGTTGTGCCTGACGAGCCGCAGAGCCGCACTGCTGGGGACTTCTTGACATCACTTGGCTTTCGCCTCCGGACAGCTTAGTGAACAAAGGCTTCGAAAACGGACCTGAGAAGTGTGCCTCGGCCGTGATACGCAGCACCTGATGATCCGCCCGGCTAGCTGGAGGCGCAGAGCGAGAATGTTGAAATTCGGTAAAGAAGGGCCTTCGTCTACAGATCCCACCGGCCGCCAATCTGCCGTCTAGCGAATCGAACTTGGCCCGCCTTTACGATATGCAGTCTTGACCCACTGTTTTGGAAAACGCCGATCATCTTTCCAAACGCTATTCTATTCTTCTTATTCACCCTGTCTCTTCAGCATCTTCTGTCCTTACACCTACATTGGCTCTCAGTGCCACTTTTTCACTCGCTCATATCTTACCCATATCTGTCTGCTGTTTCCTTCTTGGGCTTCTTGATAATGCATTATTCCTCAGTCATCGCTGCTCTAGCAGCAGCCATTCCCTTCTCAAACGCCTATTACAAGGGTTTCAACGTTGCAGCGAACAACCCAGACGGATCTTGTAAAACTACACAACAGTGGGAGGAGGCCTTCAATAAGCTGTAAGTCAGGCAAAGGATAGTATCCCACTCAGCACAGCAGCGCGAGAGTGCCCTTCGCCCGTTCCCAGTGACGAAGCACACGCTGCATCACCGCATAACGATTTCGACCTCCTTTCCAGACTTCCAATTCTACCTAAACTCACACTGACGTTTACGCCCAACTTATGTAGGAAAGGACTTCCTCAGGACATCACAGCCGTGCGTCTGTACGCTTCCAGCGACTGTAATACCCTCGCCAATGCCGTCCCGGCCGCCCTGAACACAGGAACGGAGATCCTCGTGGGCGTCTGGACGGAAGATTCCGCGCACTATACTGCTGAGAAGAACGCCCTCGAGGCCGCCATCAATGCTCACGGCAAAGATTGGATCCTAGCCATCTCGGTCGGCAGCGAAGACCTGTACCGAGGGGACACGAGCGCGAGCACGCTCGCACAGCAAATCTACGATGTCCGTGGAATGGTGCGTGCGATGGGCGTCGAGGCCGAAGTGGGACATGTCGACACCTGGACCGCGTGGGTCAATGGTGCCAATGACGAGGTCACCAAGGCTTGCGACTTCGTTGGGATGGACGGCTACCCGTACTGGCAAGGAGCGTCCATCGACGATGCATACAATGTCTTCTTCCAGTCGTACACGGATGTCAAGAACCACGTGCAGTCCATTGGCAGTGGTGCTTGGGTCTGGTGAGTCTTCAAAAACTACTGTGCTGTGAAACATGACTAACGACTGGCTAGGGTGACCGAGACTAGCTGGCCAGTGACGGGTGACAATTACGGCAGCGCTGTGCCCTCTGTCGCCAACGCGCAGAAGTACTGGCGCTCTGTGGCTTGCGAGCTTTTCAACGAAGGTCATGTAAGTATGCCCCTGACCGGCAAGGTCAGCCTCCTTTTGTGGCTGCGTTTTCTGATCAAACTTCTTTCTATGCTTAGGTCTTTTGGTACGCCTACCAAGACTACAAGGACAGCCCTTCGTTCGGCATCTTCGACCAAAATGGCAAAGCCATCTACGATCTCTACGCTTGCTAAAAAGTTGGCTCGACACACCCGTGTTCCATAGTGAAGTAAATGCTAGAAAGCGGTGCAACGCAGGATAGCTGTACATATTATGTTCTCACTCGGACAAATCAAGCTTTTCAAGCTGAATGCTCCGGAACGAGACAGATCGCAAACTCCGTCATTCACTTGAACTCTGTATATGAGAGCCTTGCTTGTACTGACGCCGTACTCTCCACGGTACACACAGGATTCCTCGACCAGAGCATCAATTGGCCCGTAATCTTTGCTCAACTGGAGGGTGTATTGCTCCCCACGACGGACACCTCTGTCCTCGCCTTGAACAAGGACATCCAGAAAGAAGCGCTGGAGAGTTTCTTTCTACAACAATTATCCAAGAGGAGAACTTTGCACCGCGAGGCTTTGGCCAGAGTTTGAATGCTTCAACTTCGCATACGTCTTTGCGATTGTGGGTAGGTCTTCATGATTCCGCGCTGGACTGAATCAACAGTACGCCCGAGGGCTCCAGTCCCAATTCCTTCTTGGATGGTGATGTCCAGTCGTGATCATCGCAGATACGCAAGCACCCTTTCCGCCACAACCGATCCCTCAGACTTCAGACTTTCCCTCGCTGCCCGTGGTCTCTCATGCTCTCGGTGCTGTGCCTTCTCCTTCTCCCGTCTACAATACTTTTCACTTCTCGCCATTCTCATTTCCAAGTCCTCAGTTTCCTCGCTCCGCGGGATCGTCTCCTCTGCCTCCTGCTGAGAATACCTTTCCCAGTTCCCATACTCCGCCCTACGCTTCTCATACCAATGCACATCTCTCCCCAGATCCCTATGATGAACTCTCACCTCCCAACCCTCGGGCCATCTCACTCTCGCCACTTCCTCGGCGAAAGCCACAGACCTGTGATGTCCTGCCACACAGAACGTGCTAATCCTCAGGATCCGGTGCGGAGGGAGTCCGGTTTCAGGATCATACTCTGTCACGGAGCCATCTCCTCTGCTAGGTGGTTTCGAGCGGGAGACATCCACTCCAGAACTGGGCGCTTTACTTCCCACCGCGCCGCCCTCGTGGCGTCCTTCGAACGTGGCTCCTCGCGCTGCCGCGTTGGGAGATATACTCCTCCGCGGATGCCTTGATTGGTCGGGGCGATGAGGCGAAGATCCGAGGCCATGACGCTTTTCATGCACAGCTTGTCGAATAATCCGTTCTGCGGAGTGTAAGAGGTTCACGAAAGAAGGTTCCTGCATCAGCCATGTCCGCAGTCTGTGATGTCGACCATCGTGGCTGTATCTCAGGTTCGCAGGAGGATTGGGAACTTTTGATACGTCGAAGGCGATGTCGGCTGGTGGGTCCAGAGGCGGAAGTTTGCTGCCGTGGCTGATGATCTCTAGAATCTGCCGGGGTTCATCATGTCTGGACATGCCTTGCAGATGCCCTCCGATTTGAGCGAAGACGGGGGTGTTGGGCACTTTAGCAGGACAGTGCGCCTTAGAATCGTGCTTCCTTTGAACAGCACTTTACATTCTACTTCGGATCGGTGGACTCGATTGAAGAAAGAGATATGGATCTTGTTGTTTCGGGATGAACATTCACATCTCCTACATGGCAGGGATGATGTTCATATGTACTTTTACTTGTCATTGACGCCTGCCCAAAAGAGTTTGGTAAGGCCAAGTCAGATTCATCATGACAGCTGAGCGAGGTAGTATGTCATGTGTCTTGGCAGAAATGGAATCGCCTCGTGCTGAGCAGAATCATAACCCTTGTGACCCATTCCGCAATATGTATGGCTCACATGCTAGACGGGCGAGGAAACCTGTGAAAGTGAAACCAGTAATCATAAACTTGACCGTTTTCAATGCCGAAGCTGGATTTGCGAGAACTTTTCGGGCAGGGCAAGTACCGTCCGACTATACCTAGGTTGCTACAAAGTGCAGTACAACGAATGGTTTCAAATACTACATGTGACAGCCAAGGGACAGCGGTCCAGAGACGCTGTGACGATGGGCATCCATTGTTATGGCAAGACGCAAAGTCGGACTGATTCTGCACGTGAGAACGAAACAAGCCGTACGATACCATGGCTGCCATGCCTTGCACTATCGACGTTCCATGCTGCCACAACATCTGTGACGAGACCTACGTCGCGAAGATGGTCACGGATTTCAAGGTAGCGTTCGTCTGCAGTCGCCGCGAACCGATGCACCGGATTGGGATATTAATTATCCTGGTATTAAGGTTTCGACGAGGTTACGGTATCCTGGCCACTTCGACGAGACATCGAAAAGGGTCTACACCGAAGGTCAAGTTCATGCGGGCCACTGATCTTGACATTCAAGAAATCAACTTATCCTCGAGGATCTGGCAACGGCATGTGAAAGATCGGCGTCCGGGGCCGCGATTACGTTTTGCATGATCGTAACAACTCCTGCCCTTCGCCGGATAAGCAAAATATATGCAATGGAGCAACGAGTGCAAGAAGGTCACGAGGTCCGAGAAATTGGCAATATACACGCTTCTAGTAAAGGGTATACATACAGGTATTGACCAACACACCGTCCTCTTTAGCTGTGAATGAAGAGGGTATGCGATACAAGATAAAAACTCCTCTCAAACGCCTTGCTTGCTGCATGGAGAACACGTGCACTGTCGGAGACGAGACAATGCATCCTCGTCGTGACCCTCGCGGGCTCGCTCGCTCTCATAAGAAGGTTGCGCAGAAAAGTGCCGATGCGATGAAGCCCATCAACCACCAGCCGCTGACGGTCGTCTCCTATACGGCGACCCACATGACACTCACGACGATGTCCATCCCCTTTCCCTCGCCACCCTCGTACTTGTGCGACCACATGCCGTCTTTCTCATTGTTCCAGAACGCCCCCGAAGCAGAGTGCATCCCCCGTCTGCCCACCTTCTTCGCACCCACCTCGGGCGTGCCTACCGCGCCCTCCTCGCTCCCGGTCTGTGTTGATCCTGATGGCCGCGGGTCGCTGAGGTGTTGTATGATGGTCGTGTTGACGATGAACTTGTACTTCGGTGGTGTGTCTTTGGAGGAAGACTCGGATATGAGCTGTTGCAGGATGTTGCCAATGATGGCGTTGTTCCAGGCCTGGGTCTGAGCGTGCTCGTAAACAGAGGCAGAGGTGATGGCGGCGTCGCAGGCGTCGTTGCAGATTTGCTTGAGGCGTTGCACGGGGATTGGCTGGCCGCGAAAAAATTTGTTAGCGAGTGGCCAAGGGAGGATGGTGGTGGTGGAAGAGGCAGCGGCAGCCTTGCGGGTCGCGTACAGAGTTGGATGCCATTACTTGCTTCTACTTGATCGTGTGTCCTGTGGTCGAGTGGTGAACGATGTCGATGGAGTAGCGATGTCAGTGTGGATGGGGCGATGGAGGGTATGGTGTGAGATGCGGAGAGGGCGAGTTGCGGGATCAGGCTCAGAATGGCAGAGTGTATCGCTCTTCGCCGGATTATCTCGTCGCGCGTTGATTGACAAGGCGTCGGTCGCAGCTTCCTGGTGCACCCGAGCCTGGGCATGCAAGATCCGACAGGGATGTGGAGGGTCCCCGCATTGCCAAGCTTTGCTCTTACTCGAGGTCTATTGATGCTCTGTCCAATCACAGACGAGGGACTCCAACGTGCAGCTGTTGTGACGAGCCCACAAGCCTGTCTGTGCCAGCGCGGAGCAGAGAAGGTAAAAACGGAGCTTTCGCGATTGACATCCCCGTACAAGGCTGCGTGGATCCCGACGCCTTTCTGCAGACCACCGACTGTGCCCGGGTACCAGAGTAGCTCTGGAGAATCTCCAACGCCGATAACTACACTCCCACGGAGAACGACGTCCGCCGCGAACAACACACACAAACACAACAACCCCCGACCGACATCCGCCGCCATGTCTTCGCAACCTCTCCTCCAGACCGCGCCCGGTATGTTCTCACACCCCATTCCTGTCCAATGCCGAAGATGCGCCTCGTCCACGAGCACTATCCGAACTCAGGAGGCCGCATAGCCCCTCACTCCAATGGCATTGTAAATACTCACCGTGTTCACTGGCCACCCAGTCCACCGGGAAACAAACCTCCCCAGCAGGTCTGAGCACTGAGCATCCCTCTGTTGAACTCGACAGACTGCTCGACTAAAGGTCGCGGGGGATCAAAAGCGGCGTCAAAACAGCCTCTGTTAGCCTGGAGAATACAACGGTTGCGCAGTCAGCCTTCACTTCGCAAAGTGATGCTGGACAGACCCCCTACGACGACGATATCTCACAGTCACCCGACGACTCCCGTGGGGTGTTTGCAGAATTCAACTCCGAAGAAGACACCAAAGCTAACATCTGCCCCATTCACTCAGGCAAACGCATCGCCCTCCCCACCCGCATCGAGCCCAAAGTCTTCTTCGCCAACGAGCGCACGTTCCTCTCATGGCTCAACTTCACCGTCATTCTCGGCGGTCTCGCTATGGGTTTGCTGAACTTCGGAGATACGGTACGCTCGATTCCCCCCTCACCGCACGAAGCTCGCGAAGCTCGCGAAGCTCCACTCCCCCAGTGCAAGATTTTTGCTGACTGTGTTTTTTCGTACCCAGGTCGGTCAAATCTCCGCCATCCTCTTCACCCTCGTCGCCGTGGCAGCCATGCTCTACGCCCTTGTGACTTTCCACTGGCGGGCCAAGTCCATTCGAATGCGGGGACAAGGAGGATTCGATGATCGGTTTGGTCCCACGGTCTTGGCCGTGGCCTTGTTAGGTGCGGTGGTAGTCAATTTTGTGCTGAGATTTACTGGGACCGGATAAAGAGTGGACGAGAAGGTCATGGGCCTGACAGTGGAGACCGGAGGGAAGGCCGCCATGTCAAGATCAGGGGTCCACGAGACGATGATTGGGGATGGCGGACAAGGAGCGGTTGAGTGGCCCGTTGTATAGCGTTCCATGCGGCTGTGTGATAGGAGGCGCACTGTGACTCACGATGTAGAGATGTATGTACATATATGGCCACGACTTGATATGAAGCCATGTTGCCATCATCTTTCTCAGTTCGTCCCGCTGGACCGAAGACGACCAGAGCGACAGAGGCAGGATTGCTTTTCAATGATTTTCCACAGTTCCTATCTACCCCTCTACACTGCTCCAAAAGAAGCTCCTAACCTCTTTCTCGCCTATCAGTCTGGTTGGGCACTTTTCCCCCCACCATATCCACATATCGGCCTTCGCGGATCCACAGCTTACTTGGTCACTGAACCCACAGAACCACAAGCCTCCTCACTGACGTCTTGCTTGAATTGCCTGGCAGCAGAATATGACTGCACGGTGCTACGAGACAGAGATACAATCTTTCGTGTTGCTACACGAGCTCCAAGATGAAGGAAAGATATGGGCAGTGCGTTGTAATGGACGAATCTCCGAGCGTGGCACTCAAGGCACCTTGCAACCAGGTCTGTTCGGAGGAGGCTTCTTGCGACTTGACACGCCACCTTCGCACGGCGCTAGAACGGGAGCCAGGTTCCAGATGGAGATCGTTGGCAGATGGTCTGGTGCTCTGTTGCACTGGTTGCGTTATCGCAAATCAACAGCTGGCAAAGCCGCCTCCGTGGCAACCACATGATCCATATATAGGTCGATCTCGATCCTGTGAAAAGATGATCATGCCCAAAACGTATGTTGCATACCAAGTTCCAGAAAGCTGGTGAAGTCGTGGACGGCTCATTTGCCCTCGTCGCCTTGCGCAATCCCCATACCTGGGCTAGGATGATTAGGAATTGCTGCCTGCTGCCTTGGCGTCATCTGGGGATATCCGCTGCTCATGGCGCGGTGCTGCATATGGTGAGGATACTGGCCGGGGGATGGAGCATAGTGTGGCTGCATTGGCATTCCGGGCTGGTATCCTAGAAGCTGTCAGACGTTTCTGTCAACGAGCATGAATATGAGGTTTACCTTGGTGGGAGCCTTGATGCGACATCATATGTGACCTGGGGCTGCCAGAGAAGCTGCCGTGCTGTTGCATGTGTGGCATATGAGGCTGTGCATGAGGTGGCATCGGAGATGCGCCATAGTTCTGAGGCATCGGTCCGTTCTGGTAACCTTGCGACGGGTTCTGCATCATCATGTGACTTCCAGCCATTTGAGGGTTGAAATGTGGGCCCGCGAAGCCAGGACGTACTGGCATCATTTGTGGCTGCGGACCAGCGGGCATCATCATCGGCGCACCTTGGGGAGCCATCTGGCGATACTGCATAGAGGGGGACATGCCGTATTGAGGCATAGGCTGACCTGGGAATTGCTGCATCTGCATCGGCGGCATCTGACCATTGAAGGGAGCGACCGGCACCTGCTGCGCCCGCGGTGAGTTCTGGACGGAGCCATTAGGCCCAAACTGCTGCTGCAAGCGTGGGTCAAAGGAGGGCGCGTGTCCATGCTGCGGCTGACCATAGAACGGCTGACGCTGATTAGGCGTCTGCATTGATGGTACGCCTTGTAGATGAACAGGCAGTTGGTGCACATGCGGCATTTGGCCCGGGTTTGGGGTGTGTAATGGCGACGGGCCTGAGCTCGGAGCTTGCACCTTGGGAAACGCAGCAGTGTGTGGCGTGTTCTCATTCGCTTTTGGCTGTTGCCATGTTGGAGCTGTGCTGAATGCCTGCGGAACGCCGCCATTCTTGTTGATGGCCGGCTTCATGTGTTCAGGGTAATCGACCTCTGCCATGCGCTTTAGAGGGTCATGGTTGACCAGAGGCTTGACCTCCTTCTTCTTGCCCTTGCTGAAGAACGTCACGACCTGCTCGGTCTTTTCCACGCGCTGTGGGCTTGGAGAGGTGCCGGTAGGAGTGAATGCTGAAGCAGCTGGTCGAAATTCAAAAGCTTTGGCATTTACATTGAGCCTGGTTGCGGAATTTGGGCTCATAGGCATGTCTGCGCCTTGCGGCGGTGGCGGTCCCGAAGGTATACGCAAATCAGCAGGCAGAGGCTGCACGCCAGGGGCTCTGTTGTATGGGAAATTGTTCTGGAGTCGTTGGCTGAGGGGCAGACGGCCAGGAGATTGCCCGGGCGGGAACTGTGGTCGAGATTGCTGGCCCTGACGAGTGCGGTTCTGCTGGTTGAACGGTAGCCTCTGGTCAGCATTGGCAGGTGGAACGGCGGCCTGAGACACGCTGCTCGTGGGAGCTGGCGAAGCGGTGACACTTGAAGCTTTTTCTGACTCTCTGTCTTTGGCTCTGATCTCTTCCTCCTTGGCTGCTTGGTCCGCTTTCTTTTGGATCTCCAGTTGCTTCTCTCGATCTTTGGCGAGTATGGGCACAAGATCATCTGGCACTCGACTTTTGAGCTTGAAGTTCTCGGCAAACTTCTTGAGATCATTGAGCTTGACATTCTTCTCCTGGCGCTGGTTGACACGTTTCTGTTCTTGAGCAGCTCGTAATCGTAACTTCTCGTTGTTTGCGAATTGCTTAAAGGCATCAGCGGTGTCTCGGATATGGTTTTCCGTGGTGTCGCCCTTTCTCTTAGGGGTATCTGTCGTCGCAGCAGGAATGGCAGCCACTGTCTTGGAAGACTCTACTGCCCCAGAAGGAGCCTTGTCAACAGGCTTCGGCTGTTCTTGAGTTGGCTTGGGCGCAGCAGCCGGCGTGGGTACAGCCTTGAGCTGGCTTGAGATGATGGCTGGGTCGAAAGGAGCGCCAGGAACCGAGGGGGCCCCAGTAATTGGACGTTGTGATGGTGGTACATATGCGCTGGCAGTCCTTTTGGGCAGAGCTGAGCTATCTCGTGCCACACCGGAATATTTCTCCTCCTCATCGCCACCATCATCGCCACGGTGAGCATCGCGCCGCCGTTCCTCTGCAACATGCGCAGTTGCTGGTGCTGAACCTTCGATCTCACGAGCGATGCGCTCGGCCTTTGCTACTTGTCGCTTATACTCGGGGTTATTTCGGTCGATCGAGGTCGTGTACATATCTTCGTCGTATGAGGTCGATACGCCATACATCCGCTCGTTCACAGCGAATTGATCCCATTCGGCATTACCACCAGTGCCACTCGCATCGAGGGAGAGGTCTACGTCGGTGTCTGGGCCAGGCTCCCACCGCTGCAATTCACGTTCACGATAAGCTCTGTCCGAGATTTGCGCGTCGGTCATGAATGACCCAGCAGAGCCTACACCAAGTCAGCACAGCTCTGGGATTAAATTGTTGGCGGTGAATTTCACCGTTCTGTTGTGGGGCAGAGGCAACGGCCATGTTGACCTCCTGAGCATTCAGTTCTGCATCCTGGATATCGAAGCTCACGATGTGATCATCACCCTCGCCGATATACTCTTGCGGAAGCTGTACATCTCCATTTGTTTGCTGGCTGCTCGAGAATCGTGTCCTTCGGACCATCTTCAGGAGATATTGAGGTCTGGAAGCATCCCAAGACGCCCCACTGAACACGCCCGTGAACTGCTCTCCGCTTTTCAGCGTGAGAGAAACATCCTTGCCCTGGAAGCTGTCAGCAACTTCGTACATCGATTGACCAATTTCCATCGAAGCGCATCCCATCCCCAGATAGCGGGACATGTACATACCACAAAGTGGGAGAAGAGAAAGACTGCACGATCATGTGCATGCTTATCCGTATTGGAATCTACTGAGCTCTTTGCTTGCGATACTGCTGGTGCGGAAGGCGGAGGCTTCTGGGCCCCGTTCACAGCGGGAGATGTGCGGTTGCCAATAGCAGGCGCGCCTTTCGACCAGGCGTTGTGTGGTCTTCTGGATTCACCACACGTCAGCATGAGCCTTGCTTTTGACGCATGTACTATTGCGCGAAAGCGTCCATCATGGTTGAGGCATATGCATAGCTCAGGGTGAATGGGCAGGCAGGGACGCACGTGCGACAACGACAGCGATAGTGGAGATGGTAGATAGGTTGGTGCGTATATCGGAGAGCCTTACTTGTTCTGCCAATCAACCGGGCTGGGTGCCTGCTTGCGTGCGCCATCGAGAGATTTCCCATTGGGGGCAGCGTTCTTCAACTGCTGCTTCGAGGCGGCGGGTGCGGTGTTGGGCGCTTTGACCGAGTCTCCGCCGTTCATGGTCGCGGCCATCGTGGCAGGGTCTGCACCGGTGAACGGCGGATGTGAGGGAGGTGGTGGGCGGGGTGGAGACGAGATGAATACCTCGGAGTTTCGCCGTACCAGCTCGCTATGGGTCGGTCGCTGTGAGCGCAGGTGCTTTCTGGCTGCCCGCGAGAGGCTCGCAACCGCTTGGCTGCGGTCCCCGAAGCACTAACTACAACGCCGGTCTCGCAATGGGCGTGGTGGTGGGAGGCGAGAAGGAAAGGACTGGGTGGACTGGCGGGCTGGTGCGTTGAGTCGGCGCGGAGGCCTGGGATGGGTGCGCGGACGGCAGCGTTCAGTGAGGTTGAAGCAGGTCGACTCTTGGGGAGAGCTGGTAGCACACTAGCGCCAATTGGACGCCGTGTCGTCTCGCGGTACCTGCCGTGGCAATGCCGAGAAGCATCGACTGCGGACGAGAATGCGAGGGCGACTCGGCAACAGATCCTGTAGTGATAGACGGACGAATGCCGGCCGATAGCTTGCAGGTCATAGGCACAATGGGTAGAAATGGGACGTGTATCATTCCCGCCGTGCGCGTGTGGCAGAGCGACATGGCTTGAGCCGGGCCAGCACTCGTTGACTTTCACGTGAGCCCGACTTTGTAGCCGAACTCTAAGTTATGGGAGGTACTTGGTCGTCAGTGATTCTACGGCGGCCGTCTCTTGAAACATTCGCCGGCCCCCGTTTTCTTTGACATGCTCGGGGCGATCAGGCTGGTGTGAGCAAGCCTCCCCTACAACGGCCACGCTACTCCAGCTCGAAGACGGGCCCGCGCCGAATCGCAGACCGCACAGCACATACCGGTCAGGTGCTGCACCGACGCATCCGCATGCAGGACCTCGCTGCATCGCCGACACAGCACCGCAGCCATACGGCGCCCCAGCGCCAACACCGCCCACGACGATGAATGGCACTCCAGCGACCGCGACCATGCCTGCAGGGCCTGAGGATGCGGCCACGGCGGCAAGAGGCAGCAGCGGCGGGTCTACTCGGTCGACGGGGAGCAGAAGCAGGCAGAACGTGAGGATAAAACTTGATACAGTGTGAAGCACCACGCGCTGACGAATTACTTTGCAGCCGCAACAACAGCTATCGACCATCGAGAAGTCGGTCACGCACCTGCTCGTGGCCACGAAGCAGCTTCTCGAAACTCTGACCATGTGGTCCACGGGCCGCGCGACCGAGGGCGAGGTGTCGGACGTCTATGTGCGCTTGGGCTATGAGTTCAACATCGCTTGCAGGGCCTTCAACGCTATCGGAGTGGATACGGCCGACCTGGGCCCAGTGCCCGACCTGTTGCGATCCATCCTAGAGGAGACGTTGAGTCAAGACGCGAGCCAGCAGAGCTTAGAAAAGTATCTGCCAAGGATAAGAGATATCATTATCAATCTGTTGCACGGGCTGAAGAAAAAACAGCAGCGCTTACGGCAGCGAAGTAACAGGGAAGGAGGAGAGCCCAGCAGTAGGCCGCCCAGACATGCGTCGACAGCAAGCACTATAAGCGTGGCGACAAACTTAACCGAGCAACTAGAGGATGTGCCAGCACGACATTCGAGCAGCAGGTCGTTCGCGCAAAGACAGGGTAGTGGAGACTTGGGCGGACCAGACCTCCCTCCCCGAACTACAAGTGTTGCGGGTGGAAGGTCGTCGCCGCAAAGGCACACCCTCAGCCCGCAGAACAGCGTCAGCCATCCCCCAGGAAGGCCCGACACCATGTCAACAGCTTCTGGCTCGTCCATGTCCAGCGACACCATGCAGAACATACCAGTGATAGCTCCTTACCCGGAAAGTGACACCATGCCTACGACCAATAATGTGGAGCGACAAAAGCCTTCGCCAGAACCGCCGAAGCCGCCGCCCAAGCAGAACGATGCCCTATCAGCCTTACAGCGAGGGGGTGATCTGGAGAGGAGAGCTTCAAGGCGTTTCTCGGCGTATCAAATCTCAAAACACTTGGGAGGGTCAATGAACGGCATACCTGCAATGCCACCGGTTCAGAACTCACCTATACCGAATAGAGGTCGGGATGTGCGTGAGTCTTTGAATGCCGTTCGCTCGCGAGGCAGTGTCCTGCACAGCAGGGCTCGTTCACGAAACCACAAAGCTTTCGAGTCATCCCCTGCCAGAGAGCATGAGGTCAGACGGATATCTGAAGAGAGCTCACAATTGGATGACCTTCAAGCACCAAGCAGGCCTTTCGTAAAGGATGATATGGATGGCGAGATCGTGAAAACGCCCGATGATAAGCTTGGCCATCCCTTCGCTCCTGTGAACGAGGACGGGCCCCGTGCAACTCTAAACGGACCCATCGGTGAGCCCTTCACTCCTGGTGGCTCATTTGCCGCTCCCGAATCGACAGTGACGACGTCGTTGAAGCGATCATTCAGGGACTCCGTACGACCAGGCCGAGACTACACTCCGCCGGTATCGCAATACGTCCCCGAAGGCTCTCCTCAGCTCGGCAAGGAGCTTACCCTGTTCCTGCAGTACAAAAGCAAGATCAAGAAGTTCGTGCTGTCAGATGGTGGTGACCTGACTCTCGCTCGACTTCAGCTGGCATTCATCGAAAAGTTTGCATGGAATACTCAAAATAATGGGGCTGACTTGCCCGAAATATACATCCAAGATCCGGTTTCTGGTGTCAGGCATGAACTGGAGGATCTCAACGATGTCAAAGAAAGGTCCGTCCTAGTGCTCAACGTTGAGGCTCTAGATGAAGTGAAACGACATATTGATGATGGCATTGGTGGATTGCGTCGCATCGTGGAGGCAATCAAGTCCAGTGTTGACGATCAACACACTGCGTTGCAGCGCGTCTCTGAGCGCCAACAGGACACAGCGAAAGAGCTAGCCAGTATTGCAGCAGCGCCTCCTCCAGCAGTAGTCTCTCCGACCAGGGCTACCAGTGACCTCGGCAATAAAGACTTGGTCGGCCAACTGAAGGAAGTCCAAGGTCTTCGCCGCGACCTCGCCGTCGTACGACAGACCTACAACTCCTTCGTCTCTGACATGCAAGCTTCTATGAATACCATTCGCGCCAAGGCGGCAACGGTCAAAAAGGTGGCAGCTGAGAGTGCTATTCCAGACATGGATGAGAACACTGGCCGCGCATACGTCAATAGCGGCAAGAAGAATCTCTCTGACGATAGCGAACGCATCGTCAATAAGGTTGATGACCTGCAAGATCTCGTAGAGGACCTTCGGAAAGACGTCGTCAGCCGGGGCGTGCGACCACTGCCTAGACAGCTCGAAAGTGTCAGCAAAGACATCAGTACCGCAACCGCCGACCTCAAGAAGCTACAAGAGTTCCTCAAACGTGAGAAGCCCGTGTGGACCAAGATTTGGGAGAAGGAGTTGCAAGTCGTCTGCGATGACCGTGATCTACTGACAATGCAAGAGGAACTTGCTGCTGACCTCGAAGACGATCTTGAGAAAGCAAGCCAAACATTTGCACTCGTCGAAGAAGCGACAAGACAGCAAAGCTTGCAAAACCCGAATGGTGCACCAACTCAAGGTGTTCGCTCCACATCCCGGACATTGGCGCTCGACCAGGGTGCGGACCCTGTCAAGGCCAAAGACGGGGTTCTTGGTGAAGTGAGAGCACTGCAACCCAACCACGAGTCGCGGCTGGAAGCCATTGAGCGTGCCGAGAGGAATCGACAGAAGGAACTGGAGAACCGCAAAGGTGGTGAATTTCAACGCGAATTGGGCAAGTTCGTCGATGAGGGCAAGCTAAAGAAATCTGGCGGCGTTGAAGAGGTCGAGAGAGTACGACAACAACGAGAAGAGCAGACAAGGAAAGAGGTCCTGCTTTGGCAACAACAAAGAGCGAAACAGATGGCAGAGAAAGAAGCCGCAGCTGCCGCAGCGCAGGTCTCTGGTGACGGCGAAGCTGATGCACCGGTTGAAACTGACGACACTGCCATCCCGCAAGAAGGTTCTTCTGAAAGCGAGCCTTTCGTGGACGCGACGGACGAAGTTCCGCCAAATGAAGCTGCGTCGTAGAATGGCTGGCAAGGAGACGGAACTCCTGATCGTCACGATTCTGGGTACGATGCCTTCGATCAACGTAGTAGCGAGAAGCCGAGAGATCATAAAATGAGCACTGTGGCATCCAGTACTGTAGCTTCGAGGGCAAGGTGCGTACTACGAAAGGACGTGCCGAAGAGCTCGCCTGCTAGAAGTACTCTGTAAACCAAGTCCGAGCGAGAAGGTATCGACATAGATACGTATACGACATGATGCGGGACAGATCCTTATGGAGGACAACTATGATTGGGGTGAGGGTGTGGAATTGTATACGTAATCTTGTAAAACGTTTGAGATGACTGTACGTTGAAATAGACAAACCTTCTATAAGGTATTAAAGCAACGAAAATGAAGCATGTCTGTCTTCACTCCCATTGATAAGAGTTTCTCACGGTCCAACGCTGAGTCTTTTGCGTTTGGATTTCTGTACCATGACTTTCTTGCTTCCAGTCAGGCACCAAACCAATGATGTCCACGACGTCACAATCGACTTGTTCCGATCTAGGAAGCGCATCGCGTCCCAAACTTCAAATCTTCCCATCCTCCCTCCCAGCAAGGTCAATGTCGGCTTTAAGGCATGATTGTGCGATCATGCTTCTCGCGGCGGAAAGCAACAACATGTCCTTCCCTGGGTGCCGTCAATCCACGCCATTTCCACTCCTCTGCTGGTCGGAACGCCGAACTCGAGAACCATTATGAGACGCTCGATGTCTCGACAAATGCCACGCCGGCGGAGATCAAGAAGTGAGTGGTCACCAAACCAAAATACAACAGATAGTCAGAGCGAGAGAGAGAGAGCGCGGCGCTGATGGCTGAAATCAGGTCCTTCTACAAACTCTCCAAAGCCAACCACCCGGACCTCCATCCCGGCGACAAAGCCAAATCGCAACGGTTCGTCCAAGTCAGCGAAGCCTACGCAACGCTGGGTTCCGCCGAAAAGAAACAGCGCTACGATCGAGACTTCTTCCGCGCTCAGCAGCAATCTCCCAGCGGTAGTGGTGGTGGTGGTGGTGGAGGAGGAGGAGGCTACTCCCCCCGTGGTAGCTACTCCTCCGCACAGTCAGGTCCAGGAGGCCGACCCGCATCCGGTCTGAGTCGGCGACGCACACAATTCCGTGGGCCGCCACCCTCTTTTTACCGCAGCGGAGGCTGGGGCGACCAAGCCGATAAGAGGCGGGAGAACGCTGAGAAGGCATCACACACGTACGAAGCACGAGGGGAAGCCGCCAGCGGATCCATGGGGCCTGGGATGGGGCCGGGAGGTTTCGCGACGGGGTTTGATAACGACGTGCCGCATTTCGATCGCGAGGGACATACGAGGACGCATACGGGCCTGGGGAGTATGAATGAGAGGAAGCAGAGGGCCAGTCGAATGAGGAAACAGGGCGCGAGTCTGCTGGATCGTGAGGCTGGAGGCGGGGGAAGTATGTTGTTCAACTTCTTCATTGTGGGTGGTACGATATTGGGTATAGTGGGATTGACTGGGATCATTGGGGGTGGTGGGCCGACCAAGGCGGCGAGGAGGAGTCCGAGGGATGAGTAACGACAGTGGGGTACGAGCATTATGCAGATATAGAGGATGAGCTGATGTGCTGCGCGCAAGAAGTCTACTAAAGTGGTAGAGGGCGCTAGAGAGGACGATGACATCTCGACGGATGTCTTTCGAGTGTCCAATTGTCCTCATTTCATTGCATATGCCGAATTCCTCTCCCACCCTGGAAGCTTTGTGCCTACCTGTTTAAAGCAATATGCTCTATGCTGCACTCGAAACGTACGGCCAATTCATAGCAAAGTACCAGGGACACTACCATGAAAATCGCAAACCTGCCAACGCTCACAGGGGGCTGATAGGAATTGAGTGAATATCCAACTTTGTTTGTCAGACTTCGGCATAGCAGGACCAAACGTCACATGCGGCTGCTGCTCCAGGTGGTAATCAGCACAGGAGTAGGGACGCGAATCGAAATCGTAATGCAGAACACATAGGGAGCAGACATCTCCGACGATGGAGCTTTGAAGATTCGACACTGCATTCTGCAGCGATCACCAAAAGGTGAGCTGCTGAGTGACATTGGTCTAGTGTAGGCCATGAAATCAGGCGGGGGGTATACAATCAAAACCACCTGCTCATCCGTGCACACTCATGCTGTCGTCCATTCGTAACCATATGCCACCAAATCTGCGTACCCTGCGCATCATATCGCAGCGACACTCGATCGTCTGCGGTCAGCACGGCTGGCTTTCCTCCCAATACCGACCATGGCGACCATCTCGCGCCAGAAGCCAGTTGGTGGCTCGAGGAAGGTAGCCTCGTAGGCGTCGATGGTAGGTCGCTCCCAAATGAGGTCAGCCTCGGTGGGCTTGACGAACTTGGTGCGCTTGAGGAGCTTCCAAGCCACGAAGTTGACTGGAGCAAGGATCAACATGGCGTAGTAGATGAACCAGTCCTCGGTGCTCCAGGGTGCGTAGCTCGTGTAGCCGTAGCAGGTGACGATCATGACCATCCAGGCGAGACCGAGGTAGGCGCTGTATGGCTGGAACCATCCGAAGTATGGGAAGGTCTTGCGGTCGACACCCTGAGCGACACATGCGCGGTGGAAGAAGATGAAGGTGACGCACATACTGATGTAGTTGATGACACCACCAGCGGTAACCAGGTTGATGAGCCAGTTGAGCACCTTGGCGGAGCCGTTGCTGACCTGTAAGAAGGACAAGCATGGGAAGATCATGGTGATGGCGAAGCAGAAGATTGGGATACCGCTCTTGGTGCAGTATCGCAGGAACCCGGGTGCGCGACCATCAAGAGCCATTCCGTACAAGCTTCGGGTGGCGCAGTAGGTGTAGGTGTTACCGGCACTGAAGATGGAGGTGACGAGGAGGGCGTTGACGAGGTGTGGCAGGCCATCGATTCCGAGGTTATTCATGGCAATGACATACGGAGAGGCGGAAGCCGTTCCTCCACCAGATGCCTCTCCAGTGATGATTGCAACGAGAACGGGGTCGTTGTAAGCGACGACGATTCCAGCGGCCAAAGCGCCTCCGATGAAGAAGATCGCAAATCTCCAGTAGACCGTCTTGAAAGCGTTCTTGATGTAGATGCGTGGGCGCTTAGCTTCAGCAGCGACCATCGAAATGTACTCAGGCTAGAGTTGATGTCAGTATCTTGAGCCAGGTTGCAAGAAGTGCCAAGACAAACTTACTCCAACGACACAGAAAGAAGCAGACCAGAGGGCCGCGAGGAAACCTTCAAAGCGGCCGAGGTCGCCGGTGGTCCTGTGCTCAGCGAATGCGCCCGGGTTGTTCCAGTAGCGGAAGCCATAAGCGTCTCCCTTAGGATTGCCGCCTACCATGGTGATGAAGGTGAAGGCAAAGAGGAGGAAGATCAAGATGACCTTGCCACCACTGAGCCAAAACTCAGCCTCTCCGTATGCCTTGACGGCGAGCACGTTGATCAGACCATAGAGGACGATACACGCAATCGGGATCGCCCATGGTGGGATGTCTGAACTCCAAAAGCCGAGGACTGTCGTGAGAGCCGTGATTTCGAAGGGGATAATTAGTGCCTCGTACAGAAAGAAGTTCCAGCCCTGCGACCACGAAGAGCATGATCAGTATATGCTGATGAAGAGATGCAGAGTGATCGTCGCAGCCACTCACCGACATGAACCCGAAGGCCTCATCCACGAAGTGACCGGCGAGTCGAACGAAGCCACCAGAGACAGGGAATAGAGTGGTCATCTCCGCCGTGCCATTGTTGACGAGAGCCAAGAAGCAGGCGTAGATACCATAAGCGAGGAACAAGCTTCCAGGGCCACCACGGGCAAGACCGCTACCAATGCTGACGAACAGCGCAGTTCCAATGGATCCGCCGATAGCAATGAGCTGGATTTGACGGTTCCCCAGACGACGGTGGAGCTCATCGGTGTTCTCGGCGACCTCGCCATCGTGGGTGGTGATGATGGCGTGGAGGTCATCATGTGGAGCCCTGGTCTCATAAAAGGGACCCTTCTTCTCGTGGTCTGAGAGATCAGACATGGTGGATGGCAGGGAGAAGGAAGAAGGTGGACGGTGTGCGGCAGAATGCAGCTGAATTGACGCGAGAGTCACAGGCTATAATAAAACCCTTCTCTGGCTTCCAGAAGGCCACACGCAGCACATTGGCGAGTACTGTACCGCACGGCCTAGACATGCATGGCACTGCAGTGCATGGGCTAGATCCCCTGATAAGGTTCGTGGCGTTTGCGCTTGAGAAGAGGAAGTGAAGTCGACTGCGCGGACACTAGCATTGGTCGATAGCAGCTAGGACCGGACAGGTGTGGTCCGCGGTCTGGCCGAACAGCGCCTGATGGATGCGCGCTTCTGATGTCCTATCGCCAGACGAGCAGATTGGGGGAAGGCATGTTGTTATCGAGCGATGTGGTATGTGTATACAACAATCATGTTTGACAACCCGTATCTGTTGGTCCCCTCGCGCAATGACCCCAGCTATCGGACACCTGAGGGACGCGGCGACCAGGGCCCTGCTTGGGTTCGTGGACAAACTTCCACTAGGCTTGGATGAGGCCCACAATGAACCTGTGCTCTCAGCCTCGTCGTGGCTGGCACGTTGCTGGCACGTGGACGCCGTCGATAACCGCCCTCGGAGTGACACATTACCACTTTCGGCCAGCCCGAGCCAGCGTAGAATAAGCGCATGGCTTGAATTCAAATGCACAGTCGAGATACTCATCCGTGGTGGCGAGGAAAGCATCCCACAAGCGCTTATCGATTCAAAAGATAAGCCTGGTGACCGTGTACGATAGGCCCTCGGCACAGCTAAGCTTCTCCAGCATCCGATCTTAGTGTGCGTTGCTGGTATATCACATACGCTGCGGAAGCATTTTGAATCTTTGGGAGCGTTCGCTGAGCGGCCGACCCAGCGTGAGACTTGTAGATTCTCTCTTCATGCTCGTCATGAAGGATGATCGAAGCAATGCAGTGGAGGTCCGAACGAAACCACAGCAAAACATAACGTGAGCGGGCACAATCGCCGAAAATGGTTCCGGCTGCGAAAGAGGCTTGCTTGTGAGATTGGCAAACGCGCACGGTCCTGTGCTGACAGCAGTCGGCATTGCAACACGCATATCTGGTACAATGGATCGAGGCTTGGCCACCCTCTGCTTCCATCAGCGGCTTGCTGTGCCAATAGACATGATAGACACATAGAACGAGACCGGAGAGCAAGGCCAGAGGCAAGTTCATCGTGAAGTCGCGCCGCGGCACATTTGGAATGCCGTTCGCGCGGAAATTGCACTAGAAAGGTAATGCCAGGGCACGGGACGACATGGACGACACATTACTGATGAGTAGACATGCTGCTCTAAGGCCTGCCACGCCGCCATGCTCGTATGATCGAAGGAAAGACAAAAACTCGCGTCCTTGCACACGTTGAGTGCTCGACTAAGCTTCACCAACGCACAGATCCAGCACGAGGTGTTCAGCAGAGATGCTCCAAGGGCAGTGAGGAAAATCAATATATCCAGAACATCTCAATCATAACCGGGACGACCTACGCATTTCGGCACTGTACAAAGGCAGGCACCTCTTACGGAGCATCAAAGCGAACATTGAATAAGGACTATAGAGTCGGAGGAGAGCATTTCTCAATGCGTTGATTGGATTACTCCAACCTGGTAGTGTGCATGCAAGTCATCGGGGGAGTTGCTCTCGTCCTACAATGCTACGCAGAGAAAGCGCGATGGCGGCAGCAGCGATCCCTCATGATCGACCACACCATCTGCTGCATCCTCGACACACGCCTGCTTTAGCAGCAGGCACGCCTTTCCCTCTCTGCGTACAGTCGTTTCTCAGCTGCCAACGCAAAGACTCCGTGCCTGGATATCCCGGACAAAGTCGGCACGATCGTCGCACACGATCGTGGCACGACTTGTTACAGTAATCGAGCACAGAGAGTCCAACAAGGCAAAATCCTGGGCTACAAGAAGTGCCAATGGGGAGTGGTTCGTTCTCTCATTGCACTTCCGAGTAGTATTGGGCCGAAGCTCAATGTCCTTCACTTACTAGCACTATTATCTCGGACCGTGCCGTCTGCAAACGCGCATGACCCTGGCTCAACTTGTGATTCAATCACAGCTCCAAGCTATCCACTCTCAATGCACTACCGAAAGCATTGCAAGTGTGGGACTACATCGACCCTGCGTCCGCGATACAGTTGTTATACCATTATACGAGCTCACTGACCATGGATCCTTCGATTCCGCCATCAAACGGACGGAACATGCTTGAGGAGCTGCCAGCAGAAGTTTTGATCGGAATTTTCACCCACGTCGTTCCATTCGAGATCGAGAAGGGCAATGTCGACCCCATCATCACCTCCATGCCACTCGCGTGCTTCAAGTGCTTCAATCCATGGCCGCCTACTGCAGGCTTGAGCATTGTCACTACCTTTAATCTCGGCTGGCGATCGCGCAAAGCCGCCTCTTGCTACCTTGAGGTCCTACAGCAGTACGTGATCAGTATACAGGAGAAAATTCAAGCAAATGTTCTCAACCTCGACTTTACCAACCTCCTTAAGTGCATTGACGGAGCGAACAAGAAGGGGTGCTTGGTCCTTTACAGCTTGACCGAGCAGCTCGAGTATGAAGCCAACAGTGATTCGGATTCGGAGCAGAGTGAAGACGAGTCTGACTATGAGTACGTCGAGTACGAGCTGCTGTGTCCTCTCAGCATCAATATGTCCCATCGCTTCGACCATCGCCTTCAACCACAACCAACAACACTCGACACATGGTGCAGAAAGGTACAAGATCTATACGAGAACCAAAACATCGTCCTCAATACAGACCACAAGGTATGCGAAGTGGAGGACACATCGGCTCTGAACGCGTTGCTCGAGGCACATGCCGGAGTTCAGTGCGGGCCTGAGGAGATCAGCCAACTCAAACAAATATGCTTCCTGATGAGGCAAGACAGCTTCCGGGAAGCACCACACCTACCGCCAATCATCCTGAATGTTGACGAGACAGCGGCACTATTTCTTATAACGCGACTCGAGCAGCCCAATGTCCAGAGTACCGCTTTCGCCATTTCACGCACTTTTTAGCAACACCCAGCGCTTGACGCCAGCTATCCCGTCGGAGCGCCACCACCTTCGACCTAGACTAGAGAACAGACCACTAGCTCAAGCAGATGTTCCTTCGTGCCGAGGCAGTACAGCTTCAGCGAGAGCTCCATCCCCACGGCCGGTCATTCCTGGAGAACTTCGAGCAGGGGAAAGGCCAGAAATGAGCGAAGCAGTAAGGAAGAATTGGGAATGGTCAAGTTCGTGTAGCGATGATATACATGGATGAATAGTCGAGTTGCGACGATCCCCGAGAGCAGCAGAAGATGCCTAGTTCAGTGGCACGTCTAGAAACGCATGTCCTCTGTATCAAAATCACAGTGAGAAAATAAGAGCCACAACTCTGCACGAGATCACGTCGACTCGACTCCCACTCTCCCATGAATGCCCCATACGAGCCAGAACTCTCGTATTCCCATCCACCCGTGAAACATGGATAGACAGACGTGAACACAAGACGAAAGGGAAGTGATCGCATACAACACGACTCACCTCACCTCACCTCGCCAAGTAATTCCGCTTATTGTCGCTTCTCACCAACTCGCTCGATCGAAGAGTGATATGAGATCCGTGCCTCAGACCGAACACCGCGTTCTGAGCTCAATATGTCCTAATTGGATGGGGCTGGTCAGCGTGGAATAGACCGTGCGATGGTAGCCCATGTGTACCAAACGTGAACAGAGTCGAGTTCGTTTGAGATTGACGGTAACACGCCCCCGTGTGAGGGCGTACACTGACCAAGAGAATATCGCGTTCGTCTTCTGTCCAACATGGATTTCTTGAAAACTCACGTGATGCGTCTGATCTACGCGGATGCTCGGGTGCCGATGCCGGCCGGCTACACGCTTCGAGCATGCGGGAGTTGACTCACGAGTACCAGACCCAAGAAGAAACGGCTCGTGTTTCTCTAATGTTTAATGTCATGACAATGGGCTACCATGCTACCTAAGCATCTGTCGTAAATGCAAACACAAAAGATGTGCCACCTTGCTATCAGTCCACCAGCGCCATCTATCGGCAACTGATCTAGCATCAATACAGTCTATGCAATGACCACTCATCGCAAAGATTCATGTCCATCCGAGTATACAATTCCCCTCTTCTGGGCGTCAAGATTGGTCCGGAACCGAGGCCTCCCAATCTACTGGCTCTTAACCTCACGCAGAAAGTCCTTGATGTCCTTCTCGAGCTTGGCTTCGAGCTCCTCAAACTTCTCAAGATACTCACCGGCCTTCTCCTTGAGGTCGACTGGCTTGGATTCCTGTGACGAGGAGACCTCGTAGGCACCCTTCTCGACGATGTCGGAGTAGTTGGAGGAGCCTCCACCGTTCCAAGCGAGGACGTTGGCAGTGTTGCTTGGGACGTCACTGAGAGCACCAAGAGTGCCAGTCTTGACGAGGTTGGCCTTCAGCTTCTGGGGGGTGATCTCGGCAACAGCGTAAGCCGAGTCGGACGATGGCTGGAGAGACAGCATGTAGGCGAGAAGACCAGCAATGTGGGGGGAGGCCATGGAAGTACCAGAGATAGTGTTGATGGCGTACTTGCTTCCGATCCAGGTAGATTGAATGTTAAGACCTGGAGCAAAGATGTCGTTGCACTTGCCGTAGTTGGAGAAGTAGGCACGCTCGTCGGCCAAAGTGCTGGCACCAACAGTGACGGCCTGCTCAGCGGCGGCTGGAGAGTAGTTGCAGGAGTCGGCATTGTCGTTGCCAGCGGCCACAGCGAAGTGGATTCCAGCGTCGACAGCGGCGTTCACGGCTTGGTCGAGGAGAGAGGACTTGCCACCACCCAAACTCATGTTGGCGGCCGAACCCTTGAAGCCCTTTCTCTTGCCCTTCTTGGCGGCGCTGACCTGCTCGGTGTGCTGGTTGGCGGCGTACTCCACACCCTTGACGACGTCAGACATGGAGCCGGAGCCGTTCGAGCGCAGCACCTTGACAGCCTTGACGTGAGCCTTCTTGGCAACGCCGTACTTTTTGCCAGCGACAGTGCCGGAGCAGTGGGTACCGTGACCATTGCCATCCTCATCGGCATCACCAGCTGGGATGGTCTTGCCCCATGAAGCTCGGCCCTCGAAGTCGACGTGGTCAACGTTGGTACCGGTGTCAATAACATAGACATCCACACCCTCACCGCCGTCAGCGGAGTAGAGGTACTTGTTGAAGGTACCGAAGGAGAGGCTGTCACGGTGGGAAATACGGGCGAGACCCCATGGGGCGTTCTTCTCAAGCTCGCCCTCGTCGCCCATGGTTCGGACTTCTTGGTCACGCTCGATCAGCTCAACCTGTTACAGACAGCAATGTCAGCAGAGAGACTTGGAAGGGAATGATGGGAAGCAAGGTCAAAGCATTGCGAGGCAGTCGCGATGCTTGGAGTGATGCTCGGGATGCTTTCGCAAGCTTCCCGGAGCTTCTGAAGGATGGGGCCAAGTGCAAGCTTCCGGCTGCCTGGAGATCGACTCACATCAGGGTGGCGACGGATCTGCTCAATGACATCCTCGTCGAAGTGGCCCGCGTAACCCATGAGGGTGCCGGCGATGTTGTATGTGTGCTTGAGACCGTGGAAAAAGTCGGCGACCATCGGCTCTTGCGATCTCTTCCTGAGCTCTGTCTTGGCCGTCTGCGTGTTGAGGTGGATGTCTTGCACCCAGTCGTGGTGCTGGGCGGCCAGGCTCTCGGTGACGTGCTTCTTGAACTTGATCATGTAGCTGCCGGGGATCTCCTTTGCATTCATGGACGATACAATGGGAGCGGCATCACGGTGGATGGACTGGTCGACCAGCACTGGCGATGCCGCCGCCAGCAGCGGCAGCGTCAAGCCGAGGAAAGCCTTCATGGCGCCGGCGGGTGTTAAAGAGGCTGTCAGGTGTGCAGCTGCGGCTGTGTCGATGCTGCTACACGACGGGGATGATGCAAAGAGAAAGGATGGATGGACGATGAAGCTGTAGTAGTAGTAGTGGTGGTGGTGGAGGTGGAAGTTGAGGTTGAGGGAGAGGGAGCTGGCACACGACGCAATCACGAGCGAACCGCCGCCGATAAGGGCATCATGTGCCTCAAGTCTCAAGCTGCCATCACCCCAGCTACGGTCCACGCTACGGGCGCTGCCGCCTCTGATGTCACGATCATTGGCTGGTGCACCGTCTGACTGATTGTATCCACGCGCCCGCCGTCATGCTGCCACTACCCTTCCACTACTGTACTGTCCTGTACTGCACTGCTGTATCTGCATTCCGGCGACTCGACGTTGCTCGGAGACGCGCTCCGCATTCGTGCTGTACTGGATGCACTGTATGAGACCTCTCACGTGACATACCCGCATTCGGTCAGGGTCCACACCGACCAACCACCTCTCGAAATAGCCTTTACATGTACCTCACGCGCCAGCCACACCTTCTCCGTCTTGGCATCTCCTCCGGACTGCGGCCTTTTCTGCTACTAGCACGATTACACCTCCACTCGAACTGCCATCACACGCACACGCTGTTCCGCTGCGCATGGATCAATGATTCCGTCCGGCTCGGACAGAATGAGCGAGCAGCGTGTCCTTCTTCCGCTCAGCTCAGACCGCGGAGAGAATGGCCTTGCGCGTCGTAAGTCAGGTCGGTCGGCTGAGATCTTCGTCCAGAGGCATGGACCAAGATGAAGAGGCCACGGACACAGCTGCGTCCCTCCGGAATCTCTCCTGGCAGCAGACTGCTACCTCAGACAGCGATGACCTCGTGCGTCTGTCGGAAGCTGCGGAGAAACTGCGGCAGGACCTCTCTTCTCAGCCTCCAGCCAAAGATACCTTCCGGCATGGCGGCGGCTTTGAGAGAGTGCTTGAAGTACTTCGCAATGTCAATCTTCGGCTTCCCTCGTCGCATGGCCATGGGCAGGATCTTACTGGTCTCCATCGCATGGTGAAAGGTTTGCTGCGACTGCTGTCGGAAGCGCTGCGTCAGCATCATGGAAATGAGCGTTACTTCAATAATCATCTCGATGGCTGGGGAGTATTGCAACGGTCAATCGCCAGCATCCAATCAAGTTGGTGCGATGCTGCTGGCTTGGAAGCCTGGCCACTCGAACTGGCAAGGCTGTATGATGCTCTTTTCGCTTTCGCTCTGTGCCGAGAGGACTTCTCGCAGCTTTCAGAGGGACTGCTAGCTACCATTCCTGCTATCAACGGGCACCACGAATCTTGCACTGAGGCACCGCCTATATGTTTGGCGGCTCACCTTGAGCACCCGCAGGCTTGCGCAATAGCGATCAGGCTGGCTCTCGAGTCTCTAGAGAGTGCTGCGAATCAAGATGGACAGCATCCTATTGGAGACTTGCTAGTGGCTGTGGTCCAACATACAGTCCGGTTGACTGCCGACAGCACACGCAACGTGTCTGCCCTTTGGCATACTGGAATTGTGTCAGATATACTGAAGGTCGCGTATTCCACGACGGTCCCCGAGGCCTTATCGTCCTCGCTCCAGGACCTACTCCTAACGATTGGGCGGCATGGCTTGAATACGCTCGATGATGTGGCGCTCCTGTTTCGAAATGCCCAAATCTCCGAAGCCGCACGTGGTAATCTTCTTCAGCTGCTGCAACGCTCGAAAGAGCCGGCATTTATACAATTTGATCTCGAGCCTTGTGGCTTCTCTTCTATCGAACTGCCTAGTATTCGTTCGGTCTTTCCCCCTCCTATCGGATACGCGCTCACTGCGTGGGTTCGCATTGACGAATACGACGTGAATGCGCACACCACACTTTTCGGTGCTTTTGACCCGAGCCATACTTGCTTCATTCTGATGTATTTGGAGAAAGACAGCCATCAACTCATCCTTCAAACGTCTGTGCGAAGTCCTAATCCTAGCATTCGCTTCAAGTCCACGCGATTTGAATCAGGAGTATGGTATCACGTTGCTATCGTGCAGCGCCGAAGCTCGTCAGATCCGACACAGAGCCTCGCCTCGCTTTTTGTCAATGGTCATTTCGCGGAGCAGAGAAAGTGCAGTTATCCGGAAACGCCTGACGAGTCGAATTCTGCAAGTAGCAACCAACGCAGGTCGAGACCGGTGCAAGCCTTCTTCGGCACAGGTCGAGACGTGGCCGCGAATCCTATCCCTCACAGGGTGCGCTCCCGATGGTCCCTGGCGAATGCGCACCTGTACGCAGTGCCATTGACCGATGAATTCGTGGCTGTCCACTACCGACTCGGACCGCGCTATCGAGGCAACCTACAGGACTGTCTGGGACCGCTTCTTACGTATCGAGCCTCGTCTGAGCTCAACCGCTATAACGAGACTCTGCATCCAGAGAAAACCGACAAATCTGATATTGTTGCGGCCACGGAGGGTCGAGGCAGTGACGTTGTGCCCGAATCTCGTTTGCTACTCGGGATATGCCCAACAGCTGTCATCGACTTTGATGCTACATCGACCAAGCAGCAACGTTTGAAATATGAGCTTGACAATCAAGCGTTAGCGAAGTGGAACAGGCTCAGACAGAAAGCCCGCGCTGTAGCACTGAACACCGCTGTGCCGTGGATAAACGAAGCTATAAAACACTCTTATGGCACAGGAGTCATGACTGGAGACCCAGTGGTGGTCGTCCCGCAACCTCTTGACGATGCGACTTGGTGCTTGTCCGGCTCTTTGCCCCTATTGATGCAATTGTTGGAGTCCGCAAACAGCAAGAAATCTTTCCTGCAGGCTACGGAAACCTTTTTTGAATGTGTCAAGGACAATTGGAGGATTAGTGAGGCGATGGAGAAAAGCCACGGATTTGCTATACTTTCGATGATCATTCGAGAAAAATTGGGGTTTGAATCTGGTCAGCCGCATGCCAGTTCACGGAAACCCTCATCAATACTCAGTCATGAAGATCGACAGACTCTTCCACGAGCCTTGCTGGAGCTCGTATTAGACTTCGTGGGCTACGAAAAGTCCGCGCCAGAGAATTCGATGCTCGTGAATCCCATGGCCTACCGTATCCTGCTTGTTGACTTCGATACGTGGCGAAGGAGTGATTTCGACACGCAAAAGCTATACTATGAGCAATTCATTCACCTCGTGTCTGGCAACCGGAATGGTGCATTCAACCAAAGGCGCTTGTCGCGAATGAGGGTGACAAAGAAACTCAGTGAAGCCCTTAAGTCTGAGGAAATAAGCGAGGGGGCTGCCAAGTTAATGATGGAGTCGTTGCGGGTGCTTCTGGACAGCAATTCGTCAAGCCACTCGTACCGAGATCTTGCCATGTACGTTGCCTGGGGCTTACATGACGCTCGGGCGATGCCGACCACGACAACGCGAAGCTTGACCAGTTTCGCTAGCACGGTCGCCTTGCGTCAAAAGGTCGGATCGTGGCCAAAGAGTCGAGGAGGGTCGAGGCCATCTACACCTGGTGGAGCGGGATTGTCAGGTAGCCCGGGTCTTTCACGATTCGAGCTTGCAGTCATGGTACTGCAGGTTCTTGCCGACACAATGGAAGACGATAGGTCCCTTGCGATCCGCCGCTTCAGCAAAGCAGTGTCACTAAGATGGCTTCTTCATCTTCTGGCTGAAAATGATGCTCGAGTGGTCGAACTCACGCTTGGCATTCTCTGCAAGGCTATCAATTCTCTTGGTCCAGATTTCAAGGCTCCTTTCATGGAAAAGAACGGCGGCTTTGTAACACTGAAACATCGCTTGAAGCCATTCTGGAGCTCGCCTTCAGTCTGGACTATGGCATTTGCGATTCTCTTTGGCCGGCATGTTCCTACAGCTTGGCTAGGACAAGAGTTCAGCGCCTTCCACCTGGTGGAGATTCTTAGTATAAATGACACACTTCGCATTCAGAACCCAGAAATCCTGCCGGCCATTTTTGGTCTGCTCGAGGCTGGCTTGCGTAAAGTTGCGGGCGATCAGAGCCCAGTCGAAGCAGAAACGAAGATTCTGAAGAACGTGATCCAGTTCTTGGGCGAGTTGTTTGATCGGAGTACAGTCTTTCGAGAGTTTGCAGTGAATTCGCGCTACCTTCAGGAGCTGCTGTTTATCCTTTTTCCATTGCTTGCTGGCACCGACAGGCTCTCTGCAGAAACCGAGTTGCAGTCAGAAGCACTATCGTTCAACGGCGAGATGGTCAAGATGCGACCTCATTCAAACTCCCTTGGCGAGCGACCACCATCTGTGCGCAGCCTTGATATGAGCAACGGGAACTCCGGCAAACGCACTCCTTCTCCAATGGCTGTCAATCGAGTCCAGGCACCCAGACGAATTTCGTCCTTTATCCTGGTCAATGATCGCCTGGGTGCTCCACCAGCTCAATTCAAGGCGCCCATGGCGCCCGAAGCAAAAGAGCCTGTCGAAATGAATGTTGCCAATTCATTGGTAGAGAGTCTACTCGAGCTTTCAGTTGCGCTGTTCATCGATCAAATCTGCTACAAGGACAAATTCAGTGGCATTGGGTTGTTCCTGAAAGTGCCTCCAGGCTTCAAAGAGCACCAAGCATATTTCCAATCCTATGTTCTTGTCAATGCTCTGTCGCAGCTCGGCAGTCACCTCCGGCTGCATCAAGAATTGCTCGTTGAAACGAGAGTACTGACAAATCTTGCGCGCTACGCTCAGCACATGGCAGAGGCTGTCTCAGAAGGCTGGTTCATCGATGGCGCGCAACCATTGCTCGACTTCACCGGCGAGATTCTGGAGCATCTTCAGCAACCCGACATTGCGAACGTCAAAGCAGTGCGCTTATGCAGCCAATCGACCAACTCCATCCGTGTCGTGTTCCTAAAAGCGACTCTCTGGCGGCTTGCAGAGTTGAACGAGGATGCTGCGGAAAGCGACGTCGGCAATTTCCTGAACAAGATGACGTACTGGCAGACCATTTTGTTCTCGCCTGAGAACCAGGAGACTCTTTTTATCAAGTTGATTTGCTATCTGCTGTACCACAAGCTTTGCTCTGGCGTGCAGTCCGTACGACACGCTGCCGCCCGTCTCTGGCGCATAGTCCTCGTGCAGAAGCCGACCGAGACTGCCACCATCCTGACGACCACGATGGGCCCAGACCAACGTCACTTATCAACGGGCTTCATGAAGCTGGTGAGCATGGATGACGACGATTTCCTGGCCTGGGTCGATGGCAATCGCGATACTCTAGACACCGTGTTTCACAACTCGCTTAGCAAGCCTTGGGAAGACTTCGTGCAAAATGAAAACCGCAGCTCAGATGAAACAGCAAAGAACCGTCTCAGTAAGCGAAGGGAGAAATTACGACAGTGGCAGATTGAAGAGTCTACCGCAGATGATGTCGTGCATCGGTACGAAGTTTCCACAAACCACTGGCGAGCCAATGTACATGCCCAAGAGCGAGTGAAACTTCAGCGTTCCCAGCAAGATCATCAGGAGGTAGTCACCAATCTACATAACTCTTTCGCGAAAATCGAGAGGCTGATCCATCAACCATGTGGTCTGCGATCGGAGGCTACCGCCAAATGGCAATTGGACGAGACAGAGGCGGTCAATCGGATGCGTATGCGCTTGATTCCGGACACGACACAGGTGAAAGACGCGGCATATATGCCGAAAAGGAAAGCTTCTCAAAGACACAGAAATGACACGAAATTGGCGCTCAACACCGCCATCCCGAGAGTCGTGTCGGACGACATGACCCTCCTGCCGCCAACGCCTGGGAGTCCATCGAAATTGACGATTACCGACGGTGCAGCTGATGTCGTCGAAGGGGCCAGGCCTAGGAGCGACTCTGTATCCAATTCGCAGCTTCTTGAAGGTGGCTTTGAGATGGTCGATGATCCACAGATGGACGAAGACGGCGTGGTTGAAGACAAGAATCGAAAGGTCATGACCAGCCTGCAAAGAGGCGATATGGTACAACAGCTCTACAACATATCCAGAATCGTTGGTCTAGAAGCATGCGAAGGTCTCTTGGTCATTGGCCAGAAGTGTTTGTACATGCAGGACAATTTCTTTCAGCGATCAGATGGGGAGATCGTAAGCGTCTCTCAAGCGCCGGACGACGAGCGAGACCCATATGTGCAACTCATCTCCGGCAAGGATGTGGGCACTACGAGGACGAAACATAGTATCGGAGATCACGAAACCCGGCACTGGACCTGGCTTGAAGTGCTCAGCGTATCTAAACGACGCTTCTTACTTCGCGACGTTGCCATCGAGGTATTCTTCACAGATGGTCGCAGCTATCTTATCACTTGCATGTCAACGAAAGTCCGCGATGACTTGTACAGTGCAATTGTTGGCAGGGCACCGCATATTCACAGCACTTCTGCTGTTGCAAGTGAAGATGCATGGCGTCTTGACACTTTACGCAATCCTGATGATGCGCCAAAAAATCTCGGTTCGAAATTTGGTAGCCTGTTCAATACCGGTCCCACGCATATAGCGACCAAAAAGTGGCAACGAGGTGAGATGTCGAACTTTCAGTATTTGATGCTTATCAATACCATGGCTGGCCGCACCTTCAACGACCTGACGCAATACCCCGTCTTTCCATGGGTCCTTGCGGATTACTCCAGCGAGGAACTTGATTTGCTCGATCCAAAGACATTCAGAGACTTCTCGAAGCCGATGGGCTGCCAAAGTCCAGCCCGAGAAGCAGAATACAAGGACCGTTTCAAGCAGTTCGCAGAGATGGGTGATCACAATGCACCTCCCTTCCACTATGGCACTCATTACTCCTCAGCCATGATCGTCAGCTCATTCTTGATCCGACTACAGCCATTTGTGCAATCATATCTGCTCTTGCAGGGTGGCGCTTTCGATCATGCAGACAGGCTATTTGACTCAATCGAGAGGGCCTGGCATTCAGCTTCCAAGGACACGATGAGTGATGTCAGAGAGCTCACACCAGAATTTTTCTACCTGCCAGAGTTTCTTACCAACATAAACAAATACGATTTTGGCATGAAGCAGGTGACTGGAGAAGTCGTCAATGATGTGAAGCTGCCGAAATGGGCGAAAGGCGATCCTCAGACCTTCATACTGAAACATCGTGAGGCCCTGGAAAGCCCTTACGTCAGCCAGCACCTGCCTTACTGGATTGACCTGATTTTTGGCTACAAGCAACGAGGCGAGGCCGCAATCGAAGCTACAAACGTGTTCAACCACCTGTCTTATGCTGGTGCCAAAGATCTTGACAAGATTGATGACAAGGTGGAACACATGGCTACGATCGGAATCATTCATTCATTCGGACAGACACCACATCAGGTCTTCCAAAGACCCCATGTATATCGCGAGCTTGAACGGCAAACTGAGCTAAAATTGGACACTCTGGCAGAGACACTCGTTCGGCTGCCCGATCCCGATATGTCGATTGGCGAAAAGGTCTTAGATTTCACCGTGGCTCCATTGCAAGGTCGACTCTTAGCCAGCGGACCAGGGACGTTAAATGTGCTGCCGGATTGCACTCGAGTATTACGCTGGGGTTTCTCGGACAATACACTGCGATTCTTTTCTGCGCATAGCAAGCGATCCATGGGTCTGTACGAGAATACACACATCGGAGCTGTCACTGCTGCAGCTTTTTCTGATAGCAAAACCCTGGTCACAGGAGGACAGGACTGCACCATTGGAATTTGGAAGGTGACGGCAAGCAAGGACCTCATCGAGATCACCCCGAAGACGTATCTTTTCGGTCATCGCACATCTGTCGCCGTCCTTGCCGCAAGTCGCGTGTTCAGCACATTACTTTCTGCTTCTGCCGATGGGCAAGTGCTTTTGTGGGGACTCAACAGACACGAGTGCATTCGTGTCTTGCTGCCTGCTGGTGGAACACCAATCCAAGCGGCCCGCGTAAGCAATGTCTCTGGGCACATTGTGCTTTGCCGCGGTGCCAATGTCTTGCTCTACACACTCAATGGCCACCTTCTGGTCGAGCAGGAAGTTTGCGACCGTGAGGAAGAGGAGATATTGTGTTGCGCTTTCTATGAAGGCGCCGGGAACGAGTACTTAGAACGAGAACTGATCTTGACCGGACATGCGCACGGTGTGGCGAATATTTGGGCTCTTACAAACGCCAGTGACGGTTCTTGGTACTTGCAACTCGTCAAGCGACTGCAGCACAACGAGCATATGGACGGGCATGGGCGAACGTTGCCGATCACAGCGATTTTGCCTGTCGCGAGGGAGGTGTATACTGGAGATGAAGAGGGAAATGTCTTCAGGTGGGAATGTGTAGTCAGGCATACCAGCGCGAGTGCGAGAGGTAGATGAACATAAGTAATGACCAGATGGTGCAACGTCATGTCTCCTGCATAGCTGAAAATGTAGTGATACGTTGGAAGCACAGATTTTGTCGTGGAAGAAGCAAGCTTGGTGGACCGTGCCATTGGATGCACAAGATAGCACTTTCTCGATACGGTTAGTGTCCTCACACAAGTGAAGGATAGATCTCAAATGGCTTCAGTGAAAGCAGATACTGACATTCCCGGCAATAATGAGCAATTCTGTTACAAAGAAGTTAGTCGCGGACTTGATGGGAGCAATGCATGTGCACTACAGCGACGGAGCCAAGCAAACCCAAGACTGAGGCTGGCTTGCCAAGGGTGGGACCAAAGCCCATCCCAGCCACTACTGTCTCGTCTCCAACTTCTTGCTTCCACCACGCTGCTCCCCTGAAGCACCATTTCGACAGCATATCAAGGGCGTCTCTCTGATTATTGTTCACATGCCTTCACACGGGGATTCGGAGTCCTCACCTCTCCTATCGACGTCCAATAATCACCACAGTCCCCACACATTCGCGGATGGGATAGGCACGCATCCTTCCAACCCTGAGCCGAAGAGACCATACTGACACGCTATTCCAGCTCACGAAGGCGAATCCGGCCGCAGCGGCTTCCACATCACCCGTTTCTTCTCCGTGGTCGCCCGTTCCTCAAGCCATGTCTCCATGGCCGTCAACGCTCTCTGGCCCTTTGCCATCCTCGCCATCATCCTGCACTTCGTCACGTCTGCCCACCTCTGGATCTTCGCCACGGCCTACATCGGTATGGTCCCCGCCGCCAATCTCCTCGGGTTCGCGGGCCAAGAATTCGCTCGCAAGATGCCCAAGGTGGCGGGCATCCTGATCGAAACTACCTTCGGATCCATTGTGGAAATCATCCTTTTCGTCGTGCTCATCGTGAAACATGAGGGCGAGGGGGAAGGGGCAGGGGAGAATGGGGATGAAGGAAACCTGATTCCGATCATTCAAGCAGCGATTCTAGGATCCATTTTGACGAACTTGCTGCTCTGTTTGGGATTGTGTTTCTTCGCGGCGGGGATCAGGAAGCACAAGGAGAATCAGAAATTTCATGCGGTCGTGTCTGAGGTGGGGAGCGGTTTGTTGTTGGTCGCGGCTTTTGGGTTGCTGATTCCCAGTGCGTTTTACTCGGCTTTGAAGAGTGAGACGGTGTCGGCGCTGCATGAGCATCTCACAAAAGGTCAACTGCAGAACGATATACTCAGGATCAGCCAGGCGACGTCGATCGCGCTGATTGTTGCTTATGTGCTGTATGTGATATACAGCTGTACTTCAGCTCATTCGATCTTTGACGAGGTTATCGAGATGGATGAACATCGGGATGCCGATCGAGAACACGATATGGCGAAGCCGAAATTGACGCTGACGGAGACGGTGGTTGCAATCGTGGTGTCGATCGTCTTCGTGGCTTTGCTCCTGGTCATTCTGGTCGAGCAGATCGAGCATGTCGTCGAGAGCGGCGTGCCGGATCAATTCCTGGGTTTGATTCTGCTGCCGCTTGTGGAAAAGGCGGCCGAGCACCTCACTGCGATCGACGAGGCTTGGGATGGAGTCATAAATGTGGCATTGTACCATTGCATTGGCCCTTCAATACAAACGGCACTTTTCAATGGCCCCCTGGTGGTGCTTGTGGGCTGGGCTCTGGGAAAGCCGGTGAGTTCTCCAAGCACGTTTGCGGCCCCCAGAGTAACTGACATGATCTTCTAGATGGACTTGAACTTCGAAATCTTCATGATTGGGCTGCTTGTGCTCTCGATCTTGGTTGTTGGCAACTTCCTCAGAGATCAGGAGTCCAACTGGTTAGAAGGTGCATTACTGGTGGTTGTCTACATCGTCATCGCCATCGCCTCGTTTTACTACCCAAATCCTGACGTTCCTACCTCGAACGGTCTCGAAGGCGCAAGCCAGACCGTCACGATCCCCGCGGAACTTTACAAGCAGTTGCTAGCATTGCCAGTAGCTTGAATTTGAGGGATTTCGAGGCCTTCAGAGCATCATGAAACCACAGAGGACTGGGTGTGTAGAAGCCTGATGCAGAACATCGAGCATGCAACCCATAGATAGTGACCAAAACGTTCATGAAGTGAGGTGCATTCTGGCAAAGCTCATGCGTTGGGCATTGGAAACAATCACAATTTTGCTCTTAGTCCATCTGCCTCCAAACTCTCCTCCACCAACTTCATGACTTTCCTTGCACTCCCGACCGAAGCCTGATACCCTCCACCAGCATGTCCATACGCATGGACAATTTTTCTCCTTCCCACCACCTCCAGCTCCACCCTCGGGCCTCCTTCCCTTCCCGGCCTCAACCCACACTGCGTACTGATAACCTCAAACCCTCCATCTTCTCCCGTCAACAGCTCTGGAACCATCCAACTGCACCTCTCCAAAATCCTGCTCTTCGTCTCCTCACTCGGTCTTTCCTCCCAAACGCCCTTTTCCTTCGTTCCACCAAGAATCGTCGTGCCACTCCCAGGCCTTGGAATACAATAGCTCGTTACCCCCTCCCCGATCGCACCAGCATGGTACCTCGTCCTAGTCGCCTCGGCCTCACCTTTCACCAGCACAGTTTGCCCTCTGATGGGAAACATGGTCTCATCCCCACAGAGCTTCATCGCGCCTAGTCCAGAAGCATTAATGAAAAGATCGACGTCGGGGGTCTGCGGTCTGACAGCGCGAGCAATGCCTTCGGCGCTTGAAAGAGCTTTGGAGAAGCCTCCGTCGGTGGGGAGACGGGACTGGAAGAGGATTGCGCCCGAGGCGCGCGCTCGTTCCTGAAGGTAGAGCAGGTAGCGATTGACATCTACCGATGGGGCGCGAGAGGTTGCGGCCCACTTGACCTGCGGGGCGTGAGAGGGCGAGCTCGTGTTGATGCTAAGGACTGGATCTTGGAGGATGGAGAGTTGGGCAAAATCAAGGACGTGAGGAGCCCACCAGAGGTTTTCAGTGATGTCGTTGTCCCAGTAGTGGTTTGAGGTTTGCATCTGTTCGATCAAGTCAGCGAGGCACAAGATTGTTTTGTCGGGTAGTAGACTGTCTTACCTTGACACCGCACTTGGGCGACCTGGGACTCTTCGCCTCTTGAGCAAGCAGTTCTTCCCAATACTTGAACGTCTGCACATCCCAATCGCATAGCTCTGGGTTGTCATTGGAGGCATGTGTTCGCCAATGAGCTCCGGCCCAGGGCGAAGTATATTCTATGCTCTCATCTCCGGGCACATGAGCAGCAATGATCGTGACAATGTAGCCCGCTTCGGCGAGGAATACAGCGTTAGTGAGGCCTATAACGCCAGCACTGCGCGGATATTAGTCGGAGTCCGTGGTAGGTAGTTGTGGCGTACCCAATGACCACAACGTGTGGCTTGGAAGCCATTGCATGCAATGGTAGCAGTATGAAAGAAGCATAAGTTACAGCGCGAGTATGGTGATTCACGAGCTGAAGTACGGCAAAGGCGCCCTCCAGCCGAACGCCGGATCTACTCCGCTGCTTCAAAGGCGTATTCCACACTGCCCGAAGTCGCACTGATAGGCGGACTGATCACGTCGCGCAGTCTCGCCATGGGCTGAAAAGGAAGCAGAAATTCTGTCCACTGCACACAGCAGTTTCAATATACTCTCTCATATCTCGTACTAAGGGGTATCTACAAAGTGGACAAATGCATCGCTTCATCGCTGTCGTAAAGGGGGTATCTAGCTGCACCCAACGCCGCACTTGCACAAGTTTCATACCACCATGCTAACCCGGCGTAGTGTCTTCAGTCACCGAGCTTGTCGCCGACAGCGCACTTATGGCTTTCTGCACTTCGTCGTTGGCAAATTTCTGCAACTTCTCCCTTTCCGTTTGATCTGCAAGGGCATTTGCACTCGGGGCGAGCTCATATAGCTTCCTAGAGACGTCTCGGTTGATCTTCGTATACTGGTCTTTGGTGATTTCCTTCTCGCGGTAGCGGCTGCCCAATGGAAGCTTTACCATGCGTTGGATTTCTTGTTTAGCGGGATACGAGAGACCGCGAGAAGGCGACTGTGATCCGGCACGATTGCTGTCAGATGTGTCATCTCTGCCCTCTCGCTCATCGAGCTCGCGGCGTCGACGCCCTCGTTCCTCATCCCGGGTCGTGGTTGGAGAGAAAGGAGAGAAAGTCTGTCCTGCCGGCGACGACACGGGTATGACAGCCGACGAAAGCGGCGGTGATAGTGGTCGGTGGGGAGGCGTCGTGGCAGCTGTGGGAGTTCCTGGCTCGGAAGACTCCGGTGAGTGCGCAGGAGAGAATTGCTCGCACACCTGGTCGGAGGTAGCAGGAGAGGACGCTGACATGGGTTTGTTTTCGACTTCGCGGAGGAGGGACGACAGAAAAGTCGGTTCGTCCGCGTTCCTTCTGGTCGCGGCATTGGACGACTCGGCTTGATTCTCGGCTGGTGGACGTCGCAGTCTGGGCCGTTTGAGTTGGGGCTGTTCAGCTTGCTGCTGAGGTTCGGCGGGAGAGGCAGGAGATTGTGTGGCGCGCCGCTTCCGACGTCGAATACTCGTTGGCGCTTCTTGCGAGTCCCGGGCCTTGTCGAAAGCATTCCATGCGCGTATCTCTTCTTGAGATTCGGGGTTCGGCTCCGCCTGGACATTGGTGTTGTTCAGATTGGCTTGCGCGATGCCTCGAAGCCTGTTGGTGGCTCCAACACGGCTAGCGACCTCGAAGCGTTCCTGCCAACGACGAAATTCGCGTCTATTCTCAGCAGTCCGTCGTGGATCTTCAGGCTCCTCGTCAAAGGGAAAATCGAGATCAAGATCCAGACGGCGAGAGACTTCTTGCCACACACGAGCCCAGATGGCATCGTTATTCCGGCGTCGACGAGCCGGCGCACGGCTTCCACTACCATTCGCGGTATTTCCGCGCTGCCTCGTGCGCCTCTGACGAGCAGAAGCAAGGCCTGGCAGGTTTGCATCATTCTCCAAGTCCACCAAGCAACTTTCGCAGTACCACACGTCTGGAGCGTCATCGAAGCCTGCGCAAAAGACATGAACCGTCCGATCGCATCCATCACAATACATGGCGCCATGGCCATCGTCCGATATACCGCAGACGATACATGGTTCCCAAGCTTCGACAGCAAAGAGCTCGTCCTCAACGACCATGCTCGCATCTATGTCCGCCTCTTGCGTTTTGTCCTTGACAGGATAGCTGTCGATCACCTCGCCGTCGATAGTGCGGCTGATCTCGACCATATTGAAGGTGGTACGACATATCGGGCAACTGTTGGCACGCTCAACCCATGGCTTCAGACATGAGTTGTGCAGATCGTGCTTGCATGGTAATAGGTGCGCTACTGCTTCGTCGTCGGCATCGATACTACTAAACATCCAGTCAGCGTCGGGTAAGAAAAGTCCGCATACTGGAGGCCTCCAGCAGCTTTGCAATGAGATTGCAAAGCTAGGAATAACCTCACCTTCCAAGCTTATTCGGCGAACATCGTATCGATCTTCAAGCCGTCCAAGAGTGGAGGTCAGGTTCCGAGATAGTAGCGGTGAAAGGATGGCCGCAGAGGCCTCCAGGAATCATGCATCGCCGTCACCGTAACAGCAACAGCAGCGTTCGTTCAGAGGATCGCAGGGTGGTACCTTTTGGCATTGGAAGCTGTGATCGCCTTGGCGCTATCGCCCTCGCTGGCACCACCACTTGGCGCGGCGGCTATATCTTTTGGAGAATGGCCTTCGTTGTATGTGGTGCGAAGGTCACCTAAACAGACAATGCATGTCTCCGCCATGCCTGAGTGTTGGGGAATTTGCGAAATGTCGGGTGTACGAAGGCGAGAGCATAGGATACAGAAGCAAGCCCGCTCTTAAGTTCGAACACCTAAGGTACTCCGGGAATGGACGGGCCGCGTTGGACGCTAAAGCAAGCGGCCGGCCAATCAGATACGACTCTCGATCCCATGCTCTCAATCATCTGTCTCGTTGTTTCGCATCCTCACTGTCCTTACCCCGTGATCAGGACGCTTAGTCGGTGAAGAATGTGAACATTGTTGTCCCGGTGGTGACTGGTCCAACTGAATAAGCCATAGTGACGCCAGCAAACTCACCTGACAATCGCCAGTCCATTTTGTGATCACGTGAGTCGTGGCGCAGGGACTGGTTCGGCTCGAATGGTATTCGGTTTAGGAAAAGTACAAAGAGACAAGATGCCGATAGCCCGGAGGCGTTAATGAGGGCAGATATGGGCCGTTTGGCGTTCGAAGAGAAGCATAAAGAGGAGACTTGGGTCGTTTCAGAGAGTTTCATTCCTTGAGTTCGCTAGCAAACCGTGTCTCGTCGTGTACATGTCGACGAGCATTTCAGCCCATGTAATAACTCCACTGTAGAACCTCCCAATGCACCGAACTGGGCATTTAGACCTCAGCAATCTCGCGTAGACGACGAATGGTCGAGCGGGTTGCAACTGCAGCTGGTGTCCTGTTTCGGATTTCTGGTCAGTGGGTTGTCCACAGTACTCACATCTCTTCCTGTATACGTACGACACAGTGTATGCACCACCAGCGATCGTCTTTCCACAGGCGCGGCAGTTCCAGATACCAGTTGCTTGACGCTTGACAGTGACCTTTCCGCAGAAAGTGCAGGTGTACCGGGCGTGCTGAGAGATTTCGATTTTCTTGACCTGCTTACGGAGAGAGGCACCGTAACTGCAAAGTAATGTCAGAAGTTATCCTCCTGTAATGTATGCTTCCGCCCTATTCCAACGTTCCATGCCACTGGCGGATGATTGCCGCTGTTCGATCCTGCTTCCATCTCTTCAAGCCGCGGTGGGGATGCTTTCGAGGAGTGCGTACCGGGTACCGTATTTACCGGTGATGCCGACCTTCTTCGTGCGCTTCGTCATTGTTGCGGCTGTGTGTTGGTGACGAGTTCCGCTGGGTGGATGAATTCGAGTCGAGTCGTTGGAATGCTTCGGCTTCAGAAGTGCAAGTGCGAATTCGTCGTGGCCGCTAGCGTCTTCTTGGCAAAATGGTCAAAAGTCACGTGATCGCGCCGCGACTAGCATACTGTGCGACACGCCGCCGGTACATCCTTCATGGCCTGCACAGGAAACGCCTTACTGCACCCTTTGCGTTCTCCATCGCGTTGATCTGCGTGCCATTGCTGATGTAGCAGTTAGTCTGAGTCGTGATTACAGAGTCGAGAAGTGGTGGATGACATCTAAGATTGTCGGTAATCTGTCTCTTCTCAGTCTTTGCGCCGACTGCCTAGGTAACCATCACACTTCCCACTTATTCTCCTATTTCCCACTCTTGCCATTGTCGCTGCTCACAACCAGAACCCAATATGTCCCAAGGCGAGCGACAGTACGAGTGTGTCTTGTATGGCGCCACTGGCTATACGGGCAAATACGCGGCTGAGCACATCGCCACTCACCTTCCAACAGACTTCAGATGGGCCATTGCAGGTCGGTCCGAGGGCAAATTGAACGCGCTCGCGGATGAGATCCATTCTCTCAACAAAGATCGCGCTCGGCCTGCCATTGAAGTCGCCAGAAACATCAAAGATGAGATGCTGCAGCTTGCAAGGAGGACTAAAGTGCTGATCACGACTGTTGGCCCATATCACAAATATGGTACGGACGATGTACCTTCGTGCACACCAGTGCTTCAGCATGATGCTAAACCAATGATGCAGGCACGGCGACGTTCGCGGCATGTGCTGAGGCCGGCACCCATTACCTAGACGTGACGGGCGAGGTGCCCTGGGTTTATGACATGCTTCAGCAATATGGTAGCCTGGCTGAGAAGACTGGAGCGATCATGATTCCGCAATGTGGCATCGAGAGTGCGCCCACAGATGTTGCCGTCTGGCTCTTGGCGAGCCACGTTCAAGAAACGCTCTCAGTCGGACTCGGCGAAGTCCTCTACATCATGCACGAACTGAAATCGGCCCCAAGTGGTGGAACGCTGGATACAGTCCTTACGCTATTTGAATCATACAGTCTAAGGGAAGTGGCCACCGCAATGTCTCCATACTCGCTCTCTCTGGTGAAACCTTCGTCTAAGGCGCCTGGCCGTCCGCTTTTGGAGAAGCTCACGGGGATTCGTGAAGATTCGGACCTTGGTCTTCTCACGGACAGTCTTCAAGGCCCAACTGATACTCCTATTGTGAATCGCTCCTGGTCGCTCTACGATGCCGGTAAACTCTACGGACCAAATTTCAGATTGAGTGGGTACATGAAAGCAAAGAGCCTAATACATGCGTTCCTGGTCCATCTTGGGTTGACAGTCGGCTTCGCGGCACTACTTCTCCCGCCGGTGCGCTGGTTAATCAAGAAATTCGTGTATCAGCCTGGAGAGGGCGTTTCTCGAGAGTACGTGGGTTCTGCATCCGGTGCATATAGGTCATCTGCTAATGTTTGTCAGAAACGCAAGCAAAGAGCACTGCGAGTGGCGCGCGATCGCGAATGCTGATGTGTCGGATCCTGCAGACCCAAAGCGAGCTTTCGGGCGCTTCCGTTGGAACGGAAGCATGTATCACTTCACTGGAGTGCTTGTAGCAGAAGCCGCGATAGTTTTGTCGCGTGATAACACATTCGCGCACAAGCTGGGCGGCGGCGTTCTGACTCCCGCAACCCTCGGTGGGCCGTATCTGGAACGGCTGCAGAAAGCCGGCTTCATTGCTGAAGTCAAAACGCTACCGTGATCGACGCCAACCGGAGCCGCTGCCGCGTACGAGGCGGTGAGGTTGGTGACCTCACAACCACAGCGACACTTTCGTGCGCGCTTTTCGAACGAAACGCGCCTGGTTGCTGGTTGTTCACCGCCGCTGGGGGCCGACTGAGGTCAGCATGGCATTCCCGACTTGCCATGCAGGGTTCCGCTGTTCATGCGGATAGTGGACTTGTGGAGGCTCATGGACCAGAGGACTTGCGAAGTTTTGCAGAATCAATACGACTAACAGAATACGGAAAGTGACAATTGGCAGAGTATCTCCCGAAAGGACCGTACCGTGAGTACGACCTCGCCACCACTTACATTCTCACACGTCTGGTTTTGCTTCCGCGTTCTCTTCTAAGACCCTTTGCCCCTCCTCGTCATTTGGCCCTTTGTTACATCAATGGCAAAGGCACATCCTCGCGGGAACTATTACGATACCTTATGAGCAACCATTTTTCTCTGCGACGAAGGCCCTAACCACCCCATGTGCTACGGAACATACGTCGTCTCTTATTCGTGTGGCCACATATCCCTGACTCCCAATGTCTGCTTGCGAGATGTCGACGCGCATTATTGCTGCGAGCCGAGAGGTACGTCGGCAAGTCTCGATGCCCGTGTGACTCTGTCATTGGGTTTATCACTTAATGAATGGATGGATGAATGAATGAATGAATGCGAACTGCGCAACGCCAGCACTCTAATCATGAGTACAGGAATGAAAATAACCCAACCTCCTGGTCGCTGCGTCGAATGTTATGCTCGGGAACTGGACTGCGGCCGGCTCCATCTGACGACGACTGTCAGGTTCAATCCGGATCCTGAAGCGGAACAGAGAGATATTTCCGGAGAGGAGATCAAAGAAGCAACGCCCAGGTCCAGCGCAGACTCAGAACGTGCTGGCGCTACCGTGAGGTGGTGAGTGGGTCTAGTTTTGCTGCTGATGCCAGGCCTCGCGACCCATGGGCTCAGAAATTGGTGCTAATGCTGGCGAGCAGGGTCATGACGTTGCCGTCACCAACGTCGATGGAAAGGAGATCGTTCCGAGTTTCGAGCAGGCGGTGGATATCGTCGTCAACGAGCGACGGTCTGATGGGACAGGCTTTGACATGCGTTGAGAAGTTGTGTGCCTCAATGTGTTGCCCCTCATACGCAAGAGTTGTATCTTATGTGGCCTTGGGCCGGCAAAGGGAACGCTGGATCGAACAATGGGTCACCGAGCTGAATGTTACAAGCAAGGTGTGTGCTTTACAGGGCAACATGCTGTGTTGAGCAGGCGCTAATTGTGCGCAGAACCGAAGCGACAGCGGTGGAGACCGTATCGGTGTCATACGGAAGAGCGTCGAAATCTCCATCAAAGCGGAAGCAACTGAAGAACGGCCAAGTCATACTGCGGAGTCCCCAGCATTCATATGGGATTGTATCACCAAGAAAGATCTGCCGTGGGCTCTTTCTCGGTATCGATAACCTATGGCATGTTGACATACCTTAAAACATACGCTTCGATTGGACATCTGGACACTGTCGAGGACCTACATCCACGAGCCGATGGCAACATGTTCTAGAAATGAGAGGATGAAGGCTGTGCTCAGGAGCGGACTGAGTTACAGCTGACGGATGCTTCCAGAGTCCACAGCTCGATCGGCATATCGCGATGTTAGAGGCACCTGCGAGCCCCGTTCGTCTTTCCTTGTATGGTCTCGGCCTCACTCGACTCGATCAAATGTCACTGTGTTTGTTGGGACTCAATGCTCCAGCTATCTATCCGTGTCTGCCACACTCAAGACCATGACATTAATACTGGCGTTATTAAACCATGCGCGGGATAGAAGCCCTTACGGTACATCTGGGCGACCAGAGTGCAGGTACGGGCTGTATTCGCCCTGTCCCAGACTCATATACCGGTGTCGGAAGGGATGACCTATTGTGGGTCGGGCACACAACACAGCACAGCGCCCAAAGGTTCGCGCACGAAGTGGTATAGCTTTGCGCGTCCCTGGCCAAACTCCAATGGATGCCCCTGGTGCTGTGCAGTCCTCCGAAGTATGGTGAAGCTATGACCAACTATATCCACACCTCCTAGCATTGAGCTCCGCACGTGAACGAGGAACCTGCCTGTCGACATGCGACCAGAAGCCTTGCTGCATTGCCGATCGTCGACCTTGCCTCTTGGTCGCTTCTCCCTACACCTTCTAGGCCGGAGTTCACCCGCTCTACGTATCTCCTAGGCCACCAACTATTGTCGAGCATGCAAAGTTGCAACATCGGTGAACTAGCCGAAGATTCTTGCTATGCCGCCACGTCGCAGCTGCAGAGATGTACTGCCTGTCTTGGTGAGTGCAGGCTGTATTGACGTCTCATGATCTAAAGATCTTAGACGTGGTACTGCTGCTTCTGGAAGCTGCGGATGAATATTTCCACCCAAACAATGACAACTCAGTCAGTCCACCAAAAATTACGCTTCTGCTTCACCTCCGAACGAGATACGACCATCATGTGCATACAAATCACCCGAGAATACAGCTGCGGCCATGTCGAGGTCCAATACCTGAATCAACACTGCTGTTGTTCGCTGGTGGTCGGAATATCGTATTTCGAGGACAAGCCCTGTTCAGGACGGTGCAACAAAGAGAATGATATACCACTACGTCCGTTGAAGTTGCTGGTCAACCTGTTTGGTGGAGGTGGAACTCGAAACCAACATTCACGGTCGGAGAGTGCTCCGTGATGAGCATTTTGGCCATCAGCACTTTGGCACGGTATTCTCTGCGCGGCATAGGTCCGTCGTCAACACATCAGATCTGCCTTGAAGTTTGGGGAAATCGTTAACGGCTAGTTCTCGACTCTTCTCGATTTCATTAGCCACTACTGACTCGCAAATGGACAGTAGGTCGCATTCTGGCGCAAAGCAGTCTCCTGCCAACCAAGCTGCCTGTTCGACAACGGGTATTACATCGGCCACAACGTCGCGGCGCCCGATAAACTTCTGCCAAGATGTGGTTGCTAGGAAGTGGACGAGCCGGCAGTTGGCTGGGGCGGGGATGATAAGCGTGTAAAGTCGGTGCGAAGGATGGATGGCCTAGTTCATCAGCTGCGTCAAGAGACAAGGAGGTATGCAGAAGGACTATGGAAGAGGGGAAGAACGTGTCGCTGCCAAGCTCTGTCAACTCTACCCGATTGGTTCAGCACCTTCGCTCGTCAAACGTGGCCGATCGCCTTATCGAAAACGTACAACAATCCAAACATCGTTCTGTGCAGCTCTCTACCATATTCTCTCATCTGCTTCGCTGCCATCTCGCGTCCTCCGTGTTCGAGAGTTGCGTCAGCGCACACAGCGGCGTATACACCGACTAAGTCGAGCCCGCCATGATTGCGATTTATCACAAAAGTTCTGCTTTTGTGGCTTGCTTAGGCTTACCATGATTCCGCGATCGCGTATTGTAAGCTGTGTCAATTCTAGCAGCTTGCCTGGAGCCTTGGTTGCAGAGGCCATTCACAGCCAATGAAAGAGGAGTGCATAGTTGTCCGCAGCGGAATCTTCAAGAGCGCATTGTTTGTACGTGCTCGCGAGTCTGGCGTACAGCTTTTCTGCTTCAACGATGGCGCGAAGGCCACGGGCTTTGGCATGTTCTAGTATATTCAATTCGAAAAAGGTCTTTACCTCCTGCGCGTTCCGGCATGCCGCATCTGTTGTTCAGGCTGGACTTTGGCTTGGCCTGACAAAGCTCGCAATTGCATGTGGAGCCCCCGATCCTCTGTAGGCGATGCTAAAAATCTTGTATGCCGTGGTCTGGCGTGTATTGTGGTATCATGATCCTCTGCAAATTGTGTCAGCTACGTCTGGTGAAGCTATTAGCTTTGCGTACCTCGCCATACTTGATACTTCTGGTGGCTCGCACGAGCATCATGTCTCCAGTGAATGCACGGCCAATATTGCCAATGTAGCCTGGGCAGACACAGGGGTACAAGGCTAGAACCCAAATTCCAGTGGAGCCACCAGCATTACTCCCCTCGTGATCAACCCTGAAGCCATTACACTACAGAATCTGCCTGAACTTGGAAACTGTGCAAAGCAACCCAGCCACGTTCAACAATTCTTGGTTCTTCTTTTGGCTGATAACCACTATCGTGTAGATTACAGAAACTGTTCGCCTGCCTGGGTGCATGTAGGAGCTTGTGTGACTGACCTGATTAAAGTGAATGGCATGGTCGGCAAGATTGACGCTATTGTCATTGAGATTCATGATGACTTGGGGCATACCTGTCTCCTTCTCATCAAAAGAAGCACAAATGACTCTTCGCAACGTATCAAGTCCCCGGCTTTCATGCTGCGTATAGCAGAAAGACCGCGGCCTTTGTCTGGCGTGCTACAAATCTCGACTTGGGTAGCGTAGCTGGCGTGGTCAAGCCGACGATGAGTCTTCACTGCCGAGCGACTTGTTGTTTGGAAGCTATACTTGACGTAGAGCTGCCCAGAGCGGCGTTGTTCTGTTCGATGCAGCTCCCATGTGGCGTCTTCATCATTTGGGCTCATATGCAAGATCTTCTCAAATCTAGCTTTGCTTGACAGATATTTATCGAAGATACGAAACGCATCCACTGTGGTAGTATGCCCTGCCATGCGTCTTAGCGAGATGGGTCGACCTCGCAGTATCGTGGAGGATAGCGGCATCAGCATCGGCCAGTGCAGACTCATGTCGCACCAGGTGTTATGTGGATGAGCGCTCGATAGCGGCGCAAGTCTGCCACAAGCCAGCCTTGGCTTGCGTCGCAGAGCTCCGGTGCAGGACTGTAGTGAGCCAAAATATCGTGGTACTACTTTGATATGGATTCCGTGTTCCCCATCGCCTCCAGCTCTGCAGCCGGTGGAGTACATGAAGGCACCTGCAGTCGGAGCGCCACAGGAATCATGAAATCATCAAGCCCGAAGTGGACAATATCGGATTGGGGTCGACGCGCATCGTATTGCATCCGTCCCCAGTGGACTGGGGGTGTAGTAGGAAGGCCAGTTGTCAGCTCGTGTCCCCATCGAAGTCAACCCGACAGTGGAGTCTGTTCAGTAGGTATGGCGAGCTGGCAAATATACATGCCCCTACATGCCTCCTCGAGGGCATCAAAGCACCTTCCCGGAGGACACGTAGGCGTCGAGACTGAGACCGAAGCTGTAAAGAGCTAGCCGCTCGACGTCCCCTCGACAGTCTTCGGCCGCAGTCTGGGCTGATTGTATCATGAGGGCATTGACGAATGTTCGGAGTAGAAGAACTCGACGGCGGTGGTGTGTCTCCAGGCGTCGATCATCGATGAGCGTGGGCTGTAGGGCACTGAGAGGCGCTGTGAACGGCGAATAGGCATATCCACGTGCCGTTTGAACGATTCCAGGGCCACTAGGTGGTGTCTGAGCATGGCGGAAGAGGAAATCGAGGTCGAACTTGGTGATCCACCAACGTGGCTGCCGGCCTTCCTGGCGCTCGCGCTTTTGTGCAGCTCTTTCTGGTGCTCCAAGTGGGCAATGAGCTGCTGGTGATCCTCCCGCGCCGCAAGGTCTGCTTGACGTCCATGGTGATGCGGGTTGTACCTGTGAGTGAGGTCAGCCCCTTAATAGTTGGCTGTCACCAGACCTGCATGCAAAGGCTGCACGGAAAGTCGCGAAACATACGCGCCTCCCGTCGTCTGTCGAGTGCTCTGCCGTCGTCTGCCCGAGCTGAAGTCATCGGCTTCCTGACTCCGGGCGAACTTCATGTTCTATTGACGCCACTCCGCTCGGCCACCATCTCCACCGTATGTCCCGCCGCCTTCTGGTGTGTGCTTCGCCTCACGCCTTTGCACCATCCAGTCCCGCCCACCACTACCACCTCCGCTGCTCCGGCCAAGAGCCCACATTCACTCGCGCAGAGTGGATGGAGAATGTGGAGCACCCTCGCCGTCGCCCCGGAAGCTATGTCAGCTGCCGCCGCGCTTCGTCGTGCGTACTCCCACCGGCGTCCATCACCACCCACTCTCGATCCACGTCGAGAAGACGGAGTGTCGTTCCACCTTGGTGGCACAGACAACTAGAGCATCGGAGCCACCATGACGTGTCAACTGGACCTGATGCTCGTTGGCAGGACACATGCTCGCCTGGTCACCACTTGGCATGAAAATTGCTCAGCAACTGACAGGACAAGGAGGGACAGAGATCACCGGCCCTTGATGTACGACATCAAAACTGGACTTGACCCAAAGGGGTTGCTCTAAGGAAAGCAGGGCCGGTTCTTTACAGGCGCCCGGGTCACGGACCGTCGAGCAATTACCCTTGGCTTTTGGCCTCGACCAGTGCCTTTACCACCACAATGCCGGCCTCTGAAGACACCTGTTCTCCCGTTCGCAACCAGGTCTTCTCCCGTCGCCGAGAATAGGCCCCCAAAGGCGAAGTATGTCAGTATGATGGTGCCAGTACCAGTACCGTCGTCGCACCCATGCCAGCCTTTTAGCCGTCTAAGCGAAGGGCTCCACATTCTTCACACTACCTGCTATGGAATCCTTGCCCGTGAACCACAGGGCAATACTATTCGACTGCGAGCAATTCCCCTAAGAACCGCGGCTTTCGAGTTCTCTGCTGTGTTCAAGCTGCTGCGAGAGGTGGCATTTTCTTTTGGTCCCGATTTCGATCAGCCGGACGGCAAGGACGATGTTGGTCAAGAGGAGCGCGTATATGGAACCGTCGATGGAGCATCGCGTCGACAACACCGTGTCCGGAATAGTACTGGTCTATGGTGTCGAGAGATGCGAGGCTACATGGCGTAGCGTTAGGTGCATCTGTGAAAATGTGTTAGCTCGGCGAGGCTCAGACCAAAGCGCAACGCCAACAACTCCTTCTGCTCGAGATTGCAACAACCACCTCTGATGCTTGGTCTCGCGAATTGCCACTGGGATGTGGGAATGGAAAAATACACAAGAGTAAAAAAGAACGGGTCATGGCATTATACACACACCAGCTGCGATGAGCCTGAGAATAGCCATGCGTCTTCCTTCTCCCAGCATTGACAGCCGAGCATCTGTGCTGCACAGCGCTGCTGTGGATCGGGGAAGGCTAACATCGTTACAAGGCTGCGTCTTTCAGCTCGACAGGTGCTTCTTTGATGTATTCATATATGCCGCCACATGCCACAACGGCGTTGTTGTGCCCACACGGCGACTCCCTGGAACGCCAGCGGTCCTTCTTATTTAATGCCATCGGCATGAATAGACCAGCACCGATTTCAAAGACTGGAAAAAGATGTGCATTGAATATTTGGAGTCAGTTGTGGACTGTAGAGGCGACAACGACTTGCCTGGCGCAATGTTGACGTTGTTTCGGAAGTAATCCCGATTCCGACGACATCTCGATCTTCTTCCCAAAGGAATGGCCTGGATCGGCACATCACCACGCCGATTCTTTCATCAACTCTGAGCGCCACTCACTGTTCGGTGGCGATAGTCATCAAAGAATATGGGCGGAAGGCAGAGCTCGTTGCTCACGCTTCACAGCACCAGCCATCGTCGTATATGCTGATCGGAGCCTGCTTCGCCTGTCAACCAAAGTGGCAGTCCAGGAAATGAAGCTTGTTGCTTCGCGCGCTCCTCGAGCCTTGGGGTTCGCCATTGCTGCTTGTGCTATCTACCGGGGGTCTCGCTCCCACGATAGCTCAATGTTGACGCAGTTATCACCGCCTTGGCCCAAAGTCCTCGGGAGTGGGAGGCAAAAGGTCGAGCGACATCTCTTCTCCGTCGCCCAACGTCCCTGGGCTCAACGGCTGCAAGCTCAGCATTTCGAGTACCTGCTCAATGCTCTCGCCAATGCGGAGACGTGCTAGAGCTTCGGCCGCTTGCTTATCTGTTCCGTTCCGAAAGACATCCATTATTGCACTAACACGATCTAATCTTTCCGTCTGCTCAGCGAATTGATGGCGTAAATGTTGCGTCTTTGTGACGCCCTCCGTCGGCACATCGTACGAGCACGGAAGGGATCGAGCGATGCATCTTGAACATGCCGGGTGCGCTCCAGAACACTGTTTCGTCAGCTCATCAGCGTGACGGCCTGAAACCTGCGAGCAGATACTGACCTTGACTTTGTCGCCGCGACAGTGCAAACAAGCATGTCTAACCTGAGCTCTCTTCTTGACGGTGGATGAGGATGAAGCAGGAGACGCTCCTTGGCCGCGCACGGGTCCAGTGCTCGAGCTGCTTTGAGCCGTGCCGGGGCCGGAGCTGTCACCAGGACCGGAGACCTCTGGGGAGTCGTCCAGCTGCTGTTGAGCAGAGGCCCCTGTAGAGGCTGCCTTCTTTGCTCGCACCATGTGACACGGCTGTATGCGATGCTGTATAGCCTTGCGAGCTTGTGTCTGAGCAGTACTCCAGCGTACTCGCTGGGATCGTTGGAGCAAGACAGTGTATAAGATGGAAGGGTGCTGCCTCTTCGGGCCGCTCTTCGGAGCAGAGGAACAGGAATTCGGAGGTGTCACCGAAGCCGTCTCGTGTCTACGCCGTGTCTCTCTTATATAGGCACCGCTGTTGAATAGCACAGCAGGCACCACAAGCAACATCCGGCTGTTTTTAGCGCCTCCAGGATGTCGATACACCGGGACGAGGCATCTTGCCTCGAGCCCTATCGCACGAGAGGAGGCCCAGCGCACCACCAGATCGATTTTCATGAAGACATCGACTCCGCACCTGCAGCTTGTGGCTACCGATCACGATCCCTACCTCGTCGGCTACAATTCGTCGATATGGTTCCCTATGCGATCCCGACGTCCAATGGTCAGGGCCAATGCAAGAGAAGGGGAGGCTAGCAGGACATTTCAAGCGTGCATGTGACACATTCGTGCAGTCCGAGCGAACTGGTGGAGTTCTCTACCTTGGTAACGAGAGGATGATAGCAACGGCCTGCAAGCACTTCTCTTCACTGCCATGAGACACCCCTTCACTCGACACAAATCAATGTGCTTAGCATTGAGGCTCTAACACAAGTACGTCTCCTTGCTGATGCAAGACCGTATGGCGGCCGCACTATCGGGCCTAGAGTATGGGCTATCTCGTGCAGGCTGCCGTGTAGCAAAGCCGACGATGGGAGTGCCCGGGTTCTAGATGAACACGTATGTCTCCACTCTGCATGTATGCGACCTTCTCAAGACTCTATGTGCTGCGAAGTCTGACACAATATCCGGAAAACTCGGCATCATTACCATGCGGTTTTCGTCTACCCCAATACGCGGACGGAGGATATCTCGCATGGGTTGACTCAGTCTCAAATGTGCTTTGTCGGAGAGGCTGACTTCAAGGTCATGCTTGCTCTACACTACGTGGTTGCTTTACCGTGGCTTGTGCAGGTCTAGACAGCGCTCGTCTCCGGGAGTACTTGGCTGTTGCCTCTACACTGTGCTGATCTCAGACCAGCCATTGATGGGCATTATCCATAGGTCATTCACAAAGCTCTTTTGGCACCACCTACCTTTTTACAAGGGTGCGGGAACAGGCAATACGTCTGGCACAGATTATGGGAAGAGTTTGGACCGAATTCGACGTCTTGACTTCACTATGTGCATGTATGGTCTAGGCATCTTTCGGTACTCAGGACGGATGGTTGCAGAGAGTACGCTCCTCGCCGTTTCCAGCTCCCAGTCCAGGCAGGCATTGTCCTTTCCATGCACTGGCCACGCGGTTGAGCAACTGCCCTGCAGTAATTGGTGCACCTCAAGGTTACAAGGGTTGAGCGAGTGCCGTTAGCACGCTCCTTTCCTTGCCCACGAGCGCTCTTTTTTTTTTTGGCTAGCGCCCTCAGAGCCCAATTGGACCCACGCACAGCAGTGCAACCACAGCCCAAAGGTCTCTACTCTACAATCCCTATTATCACGCCTTAAGCTTTGCTGGGACTGCAAGATTGGGACAGTGGAATCTCTCACTAGCAAAGTCCAGGCCCATGTCATGTCATATCATTCTGGAGCCTGTTGACATCGTCGACAACGGGTAACGGATCTCGCAACCCAATGTCAAACGCGCAAGGAAGTTGTGTCCTGTCCATCCGCGCTCACGCCACAGAGCAGAATCCATGAACGACTTCGTGGGGGCTTCGGAGACTTACGTTCCGGGGCATGTTGCGGGCCACACATTCTTCCGTCGAGCCATCCGGTGCGATGGTATTGTGATGAACTACGTAAACAATAGACAACCCCTCTGAGCCCTTCGCCGTCCTTTCCCCAGGCAAAGGGGTTGCGGTCTCGACCCATGTCGTGTGCCCGGCTTTCAGCTTTGCTACAGTGCTGGCGGCGTCCACGATGTACGGGGGAGGTCTTGATGACATCCGGCCGTCTATGGCCCCAGCAGGTTCCCAGAGTACGCTTTGGCTTCGTCCTGGTATCCGGACCTCTTTCCAAGCGGGTCTCAGATCGTCCCGTAGATGTCGCAGCGTATTCTCCTCCTCGTGGACCCGTTTCCGCGGTTGCCGCTGAACCCTGCATCTTGACACGAACCAGGTATCGGTCCTAAAACCGTTTGAGTGCGGAGTGAGAATATTGAAGGAAAGTACCTGTAATGGCTTTGGGCCGGTATCCACACAACTTCAATCGGCGGTATGTCAATCTGCATCCGTAGCAGAACCGTGATCGATGCCCGGGTAGCTGGGTCACATGGCCCGTACCGTGATAATGAAATATGCAGGTGGACAGGTCCATACATTTTCGGAACACGTGCACTATAGTATTGCCTCCGTAGTACAACCCTCCTTACAAACGGCGGAAGCGGTCTCCTGCCCGTCTTGCGTCCAGGCTTCGGCGGTGTGAGCAGCGAGCGGTACGTCGATGATCACTTCTAGAAAGCCGCTTTCTACCTGAAATTGGAGTCCTTGCCAATTGTCTTTTTTTCTGCACGTCTGATAGTCCCTGCCTATCAATTTTATCAAGGGGTCTATTTTGCTGCTCATCTGTGCACAAATGTTGCACATGATAGATAGGTTGAAAATGCCATCGACAGTGCGGGCGGTTGTGTCCGGTCGAAGTTCGGGCTGATAAGCCCATTGACAGCGATGACAGCAGCATAACATGAAGTTGGCATACTTCAAAACAACCAGTTGATCAGACGTGAGATCATAACGCCAAAGCGGCAGGATTTCTCATCCACGACGTTTCACAATCTCTTTCCCGTGGTCGGGCGAAACAAGTGATGCTAATGTCTGTCCGAGATATATAGAGGTCATACTATGGCAAAGGCAAAGAGCAGCTTGCTAGGATGGGAGCATGGCAACCACAAGATCAGCGGGATTCTGCCCCAAAGATACGGTATAGAGCTCAGATCCAGTTTCGCTCGTATCGTCGTCAGCGAAAGCACAGAAAGGCAACGAAGCCATCGTTGGTGGAAACGCGGAGCAGGGCGTCCAGTTGTATGTATATGGATGATAAAGATACATGTACTATAGTATAACGACGTGAAGAAGCTCGGCGCTAAGTGGGGCGCCGCCACGTTTGGCCGCGGGCAAGACAGGGATCATGGAACCAATATGACATCAGCAGGAAAGAAAGTCGATCCCGTCGAGAACACTCTAAGTATCCCCTCTACCTCGAACGTTGTGCTATTACACAACCAGCTACAAATCTGGCGCCCTCAAAATCGACCCGCTCTGCTTCTCGAGCAACCTCAGGCACAGATTCGAACCCAAAACCATCCCCGGTCCAACAGCTCCTTCAGAACCAACCTATCCTCCTGACCCTCTTCCTCCTCACCATACTTGTCTCCTTGGCCCTCGGCCTATCGACAACCATGACCCGCTCATCCCGCACAACGACTGCAACCCAGCCCGCCTCCAACCTATCACCGCCATCAACCTTCACCGACGGCGGCGCTCTCCCAAAACTCTTCGTCTTCGACCTCGACTACACCCTCTGGCCCTTCTGGGTGGACACTCACGTCTCGGGCCCACTGAAACCGACCCCCTCCGGCCTCGTCGTCAAAGACGCGTACGGGGAATCATGTCGGTTCTACTCCGACGTCTCGTCCATCCTCCACAACATCAAGGACCGCGGATGTCAATTGGGCGCCGCCTCGCGAACATCCGCCCCGAGTCTCGCGCGGAAAATGCTCGAGTTACTCCGCATCCCCGTCGAGAATGAAGGCGAGGGAGGCAAGAGGCGGGCGATCGATTTGTTTGACTTTTTGGAAATCTATCCGGGCGATAAGAGGCGACATTTTCGGGAATTGCAGGCGAAGAGTGGGCTGCCGTATGACGAGATGTTGTTTTTTGACGACGAGCACAGGAATAAGAATGTGGAAGAGTTGGGCGTTGTGATGCAATTAGTGCCGGATGGGGTCACGCGAGAGGAGATCGATAGAGGAATTGAAGCTTGGAGGAAGAAGAACAATCGGACCATGGTGGAGCAATGATCGGTTCTGGAAGGTTTGAGCATGGCAAAATAGCAGTGTTGAAAGAGGCACGTCTGATTCGGCTCCAGGAGCTGAGTCCGTAGGGTGAGAGGTGAATACAGAGCTACAAGGTTTGCGTTTAATCATGGCAAGGCGCAGGATGGTCGAGTGACACGATACCCCATGAGTGCTGGTACGATAGATTAGCGAACGAGACGATAGAGCCAAAAGACAAGTGGATACGAAAGGTTTCTGATGCGTAAAGATTGACTACATGACAGCGAAATACAAGCTGCCTAACGTATTTATGTATGATCGTGTCCTGGTCGTAACACTTCCGTTCCAACAAACGGATGAAAAAAGCACAGACGCCTCACAAATGCGGATTTCTTCGCTGTCCATTATGCTCGCTCCTTAGTCGAATTTCATCGCAACAGGGACGATACAAAAATGCGCCAATGATCATCGTACCGAAATGAAGGGTATCAGAGAATTCCGTGTGTTCCTTAGCCGATGTACTCCTTTTTGCCCAAACGCTGGAAGGTGATGCTTTCGTGATATTGATGCTGAATACCTTTTCGAATCCAGCTTCGTATCTTGTTTAGAGCATGTCCTAAGCCGCCACGGCGGCAGCTGCGTCTTCATGAATGGAAATGACGTCGACATCTTCGATTTCACGACCGCGCGGGTCGACTACAGTACGACGGCCGCGTTGTGATTCTGGAACGCCATCCCGGGCAGCACCAAAGTCTAGGACCTGTAGTTCGTTAGCACGGCTTCACCGAGTCAGGAAACGTGATGCTCACCTCAATGTACGTGAGACTATTCCGCTGCACTGCGGCCACGCAACGGCGCTCGTCAAAACGGACTTGCCACACGCCACTCAAATCCGTCAACAGATCCCGGACGCAATCCCCATTCTTCACATTCCACATCTTCAGCGTGCGGTCGGACCCCGAAATGACCTTCTGTCCATCGTGCTGGAAGCATGTGATCGCCCCTGTATGTGCCGATAGTGTAGCCTTGCAAGCGCCATTCTCAGGATCCCAGATACGCAAAGTGCTATCGGCAGCAGCAGAAACCAGGCGATCGTGGCTAAGGTCGAGCAAGCCGACTAGCGAGGTGTGTCCCTCAAGGTTGAAGAGACATGCACCAGTGGACAGATCCCAAACCTTGACCAAATTGTCCATGGAGCCTGAGATGCATCGGCCGCGGTCGTGATCTAGCACTACGCTGTACACCTTCTGAGCGTGGCCACCGAGACGATGAATTACTTCCCCGGTCGAAATTTTCCACACGCGGACAGTGGTGTCGTAAGAACCGGACACCAGAGTATCTCCATGGGCCGCGATAGCACGCACCGAGTTATGGTGGCCAGTGAGTGTTCGTAGAAAGTATGGATTGTCGCGGTCGTTGGCTGGGGGTCCCGCTTGATATATCTGGCGATCGCCTGGTTGAGGCAGCTTCCACACACGTAACGTCGAATCGCGAGAGCCAGTAATTATCAACGGTTCTTTTGGCATCATCACTGGCGTTCCATCTGGCTCGGTGTCGATTTGCACAGGTTTTAGAATGACTAAGCAGCGGACCGTAGACGTATGACCTTGGAAAACCTGCAAGCAGCGTCCACTCTTGATGTCCCACACCCGAACACTGCGATCAGTCGAGCCAGATACCAATGTGTCGCCTTCATATTGAAGCGCCCATACTCCGCCTTCGTGGCCTTCCAGACGGTTCCGCAAGGCTCCAGTCTTGGTATCGTAGACATTAATCTTCGTGTCATCACTGCCGGTCAGAATTTTGTCACTGTCGAACAAGAGGCACGTAACCACATGTCGATGATGGGCACGGAAGGCGAGATGCTGTGGCTGAATGTCCTCATCCATCCAAGCTTTGCGTATAAGGTAATGGCGCTGGTACAGAGATTTGAAGAGATGCATATTGCGGAGGCTGTCCATACCAACCGAGGGATGCGGTACAGCTTGAGTGGCTGCATGAGCGAATGCATTGGCGCCCTTGGCAGTGCTCAAGAGCTTCAGCCACTTGCTGTTGGGCGTGGCAGTGGGCTTTGTGATGGACGAGGATGCGTGTAGTGGACGTCGCTTTGACTTCTTCGAGCTTGACGGCTTGAGGACGGATTTCTTCTTCATCGTTCGAGTCGTGACAGAAGATGATGCTGTGAGCTCATCGTCGCTGATGAGGGTTGATTCTGGTACGAGATCCGGCGACGCAGAACGTGGCCTGCTGAGATCCTGCTCGTACCCGTCGTCGCCAGGATGCTGCCAGCCCCAGCCTTCACGAACGGCTCGGGCGATCTCTCCGTCTGGGAGGAGAAATCCATCCCGCTCAAGGAGGTCCTTCCATGCTTTCTCATCCGAATTGATCAGCTTTCGCCATCTCTTCGACACTTGTGCAGCTCGACACATGCTTTGCGCATCAAGGAACCGCGTGATGTTCAGACCAAGCTCGGGTGGCAGAATGTTGAACGGGTCACATTTGAGCGCAGGATTGACGACATTAGCGACCATCTGCAGCGTCGGTTTGGCACAGCGGCGAAGGAACTGGTATATGAGATATGTCTGCATGGATTCGGGCATGCTGTCAAATGCGTCCACCATTGTTGGTATATCCATGATCGTGGGTCCGATTGGTGAAGCTTGTGACTGCTGGATTACGCCATCTGTGAATTTGAATGGAGGAGGAGGCTGTCTCAATGACCGCTTAGAAGACTGTGATTCGAAAGATTTGGTGCTCTGGCTCTTGCTTTCCTCGTCTAGATCCAGACCAGACACAACGCTGGCATTCTCGTCGTTGTGCTCACCAAATGAAGCGTCGAAAGTGTTCTGACGGGAAGCAAGATTTGCTGCGGCGGTGATGGGTGAGAGGCTTGGACTAGGAAGGCTAGCATCTTGCTGTGAGCTCGTAAGTATCCCTGGCAACATTGGTCTCCTCATCTCCTCTTGTCGCTCCACAGGGTCAAGGTCGGTCTCGGTGATAGGAGGTGTTGCAGACGTTGCAACACGATGGGTTTTGCTGCTAGATGGGTTGTGTTCTGCAAAGTTCCGCTCCTTGTTCTTTCTCTTCTCGTACAGCACTTCCTCGTCTTGTGGCTCGGTATCAGTCATGAGCACATCTTGGCTGTCATCTTGCAACTCCTGAAGCCGAGAGTGCGAAAGACGGCTTGTTCCTCTTCCCTTGCCGGTCTCGCGTCGATTTGCAACAGTTCTCGAGATGCCGCTCATGACATCAGCATCGGGTGTCATGGGCGACAGGTGTGATTGGTTATGTTGTGCCTGAACCGGCCTCGCAGCACTCCTCTCGTTAATCGAAGGCCGTTCGGCACTCTCAGAGTGTGTTCGGTGGAGAGATGAGCGCTGCTTCTTTGTCTTCCTCTGCAAGCTCGCCAGCTCTGCCGCCTCTGCTATGGAAGGCGGAGTGGCGGTACGCTTGAGAGCATTCGAAGCACGCATACCACTCACTTTCTTGGTGAGCTGTGGTACAGGAGTATGATATCCGTCCTGCCCTTGCCTCTCTTCCTGACGTATGGAGCCATTGTTTCTCTGTATTCTGTCCTGAAGCTCGTTGTACCTGCGCAGGGTGTCGTCGGGGTCTTCCGACTCGTGGAACACGGTCGGCTTGCCGTTCACATCGAAGCAGAATCTTTTGATGGTGTGTGGGGTGGGCGAAAAAGCGAGCGGGTACTGCTTCGGATCTCGCTCCCACAGATCCTTGGGAGGCTTCATCACCAGCGGCGGAAGTGATACTGTGGTAGTCGTCGTTACTGTAGTCACCGTCTGCTGCGTAGCTGGTCCAAAGGATAGCTGGGCCATGGTCGAGTGTTGGGGCGGCATCATGGTGGTAGTGGTTGTAGTACGGGTCTCGTCTGTGGTTCCGTGGCTTGGCATGTTGTCGTCGGCGGGAGATGCGGGAGCGGTACTCAAGATGCCCTCGGGAGGATAGGAAGCACTAGGGGGTATGTGTGAGTGCAGTCCGAGGCCAATGTTCCTGTTGGTGGCCGCCATGACCCTCGGTGGTCAGTGTTCGCGCGAGGAACGCGAAGTGAGCGGCGTCGGGAGGTCTGGCTGTGTCGGCGCTGGTGAACGCGTGCTGGATGTCGTGAAGTCGTAACAGGGCCCCAGGTGCCTCCAGTGAGCCGACCCGTGACGTGCGTGCGCTCTTCCTCTCCGCCGCTCGCTTGGCTGGTGATGTCGGTCAGATGCTCACCATTACAGTCACTCGGCAATGCACCGTCCCAATCAGGATGCTGAAGCAGGGCGTTGCTGCCCCCAGAAACCAGCTGCGCTCACCTCGAGATCTGGCGTGCCTGGTGCGTGTGTGGTGGGAGGCGGAGCTCCGCTGCGTCGCTGGTCCTGCGCAGGACATGCGGCGGAGGCGGGACTGGGGAGGGTATGATCGTGGAGGGAAGGAAGCGCCAAGGCCGCCCGACAAAGCAACACACATGCATGCAGCAGATCTACAGTCTCTTACCGCCAGCAACCAACCAGCCTCGCTCGCCTCACTCAAACTTGTATTTGGCCTTCCACCCTCGCTCTACTGCTGCTTCCCGACGCCGATCAATTGCGTGGCGTACGTGAAAATACCAGACGGCTTCGCTGCTCCACGCACGAAGCGGAGAGCTCCTGGTGTCACCCCGATGCATTTTGCGGCGCTCAGGGTGACTAACATGCTACCCTACCAAAGAAATCATGCCGCCCGTGTCTTGTTCAGATCACGTTCAGTTCCGTCTGCTCCAAGAGCGGACACGAAAATCACTTTCCACATCCTCGATCACGCGAGCCCAGAGTCACCGTCATGGCCGCCAGACCAGTGGCCCTGGTCTTACGTTCCAGATTATTCGCCGGCCTTTAGAGACAAGTACAGGATGTTGAGGCTGGAACGGCTTGCGCCTATCGGATGCCCATCTGACTACTCATCTATTACGATCCATTTGGTAGCAGAAACTAGGGGGCGGAAACCTGCATAAACAGTCAGGGTATAGGCGGCTATAGAAGCCAGACAATGTTTCTGAGGCGAAACGCTGAACCTTCCTAAGGCTCGTGGTAACTCTAATGATGACTTCTGCCTGCCCAGCCTTGCTGCCGTGCCGCGGCTCTCCTCCATATGCAGGCTCCCCCAACATCGCTTTACTCCCACAAGGCTGACAAACTGCAAACCCCAGCCTCCAAGTGCGCTCCAACATCTGCCATCCTACAACGGAGCCACGATATCCTACACCATCGTCGTCATGGTAAGGTTAAGTAAAAGAAGCCAACCAACCTCTTTCGGTTCCCCCTCGTTCGGATCTCCGTACATGATCTCCTGCATGAGATCTTTCTCAAGCTCGTCTCTCAGGTCTGACGCGACATGCAGCAACTGACGAGGATAGTCTTCGGCTTCGATCTCCATCTGAAGTAACAACTGCAACTCACATGCACATTCATCGCTGAACTTTTTTCGGCAGCTTCTACTGTTGCTTGTGCCCTGTCGGGCCGCGCTTTTGATGGCGATGCCATCGCTGATACAGCTTCCTCCGAGTGATGGAGGTGGTGTCGTGCTAGGGTAGCGATCGTGCCCACAGCGGCTCTCGCTTGAAGGTGAGTGCTCGCGATCTTCCCGGGCCCTATACCGGTGCTCCTTCCGTCTGTTGCGCTCGAAGAAATCCTTGCCGTCGTGTGGTGAAGAAGAGCTTAGATCGCGCTGACTTCGATACCTTCGACTTCGCGAAAGGTCACCCGCTGGTGAGCGGCTTCTGCCTCGTTTTTCGCCACCACATCTGACGTGACGCTGGCAGTGAGGGTCGGAGTATAGCCTGCCACTGTCGTCCTTGAAGCTGCTGCTGTCCGGCAACGTCGAAGCTGAGTCGGGTGTATGATGGCGTCTTCGCGTAGAGTCACGACCATGTCGGCCGTGAGAACAAATGGATGTAGCCTCCAAATCGTCGGTATGCTCAAGGTTATCCTGAGAACACTGCAAAGAGTCTCGGAAAGATGGACTCTGAACAGAATCGCGGCGACTGGTTGAACACGTTTCGGGTAGCAGTCCGTCGTCCTCGCTGAATGGTTTGCATTTCTGGCTGGCCATCACTCCTCTCCACGCCGCGGTATGCGCAAGCAAGCAGGTCTTGATTTCTGCGGGACGTGATGGTGATGTGCAGGCGCGAGATCAGAAAGACAAGGCAGCGATGTGTGCATGAATTCCGTCGAACATATGCGGGAAGAATATCAGTTTTCCAGGAGCCATGGGGATCGACAGTGCGGTTGCGCTGTATTGTTGTTGTGCGACAATAGGGGTGTTATGTGCTTGAAAATGAAGTTAGCTGGATGTTGACATTCACTATGCTCGCTATCCGACTCCCGAACGTTCTAGGAAGGAGCGACGTCCGATGTGAGACATGCCATGCCATGCCCGTCGAAGGCTCAGAGCCGCGCAGACATGTTTCGTTCGATCCCAACAATGCTGTCAGCTCAGCGCACAAGTGACGCACAAATACGCCGAGCAGCAGACAACAACAGCAGCACCAGCTGTTTGCACAGCTACGCAACGTTCCATATCAAAGGCTATGGTTAAGAGCCGAGATAATGTCGTTAGGCGCGCTAATGAGTACCTATAAATTTGCAGAAGACATTGCTAGTTCACTACCATGGCGAACGAGTGGTCTTATATCCTACGACTTCAACTCCTCTTCCTCGCCTTGTCAAAAGTCTCCTCCACAGCATTTCCCAACATCTTCACCTTACTACTCAGCGAACTTGTCAGAACTTTCTCTATCTCCCACCGCCACAAACAGTTTATTTGCCCCAACCCATCCGATCCACCATCCTCGAACGCGGTGAGACACAAGAACAGCTTCTTCCTCAGCTCCGAAGGTGCAATAGGCAGGCGGACACCTTTGGTCGCGAGGTTGAAAAGTACTTCGGCGCCGTAGAAAACGCGAAGTCCTAAGGTGAAGACGTCGACGTTCGTGCTCCACCCAAGAGCACCGTCAGGATGAGATTCGGCGTATTCAGTTAGCCCAGCCAATCCTTCTTCGACCCATGTTCCGAGCTGCACAGTTGATGCTCTGGGAATGGCAGACAGGTCTAGTCGTAGGATAGCTTGACTCCAGATCTTGGCCTCTTTCGCCTCATCGATGTATAAGTTCTGCTTTTCTTCCGCGAAGAGTGCAGTGTCGTTACGTGCTGCGACTTCGAGCTGCCTGGAGACCGAATCTGGAGGACTCGGTCCGATCCCAAAGGCGCGGAGGAACGCGACCTTGATGAGCTCGTCATTCGACTTCCAGCGACGCACGCAAAAGCTAAGAAGTTTCTGGCTCGAGACGATGGGTTCGGACTCCGTGTTGTGACGGTCCTGATCCGCGGCTAGTATTTGACTCGTGATTTGTGCCGCTTGCAGACGAATATCTTCATCGTCATCATTGAGCAGGTCGTATACTGCAATGCATACTCGCAAAAAAGCCGAATCGAGTGGTGTTCCAGGATTCCTACCAAGGGTGGACCACAACGTTCGCACACGGCCAAGGGCTTCAACAGCTGCTTCGCGGGCGTGAATACCAGTATCATCAACAGCCGATGAACACTCATGAGCCCACTGCACAATATCACGGAGGAGTACCCGGTCTAGCATCTGCGCGTCGTTGATATCACTATCAGTCCTGTGGTCCAGCTGGACTGCATAGAGCTGCAGCCAATTGTCAACGTACGTCTGATTACACGTCTTGTCGATCAACGCATCTTGTGAGTTGAGCGCAACAGTTAGGTCAACGTTGCCCTTACTCCGGCCGCACAGCAGTAACAAGGTCTTTTGCGCCTCACATACCAGCTCAACATCAGCCTGTCTGTTGACAATGTCTAAGCACGCATCGATTACAAAATCCACAACGGGCTCCGAGCCTTCAAGGTTTTCTTGGAGTTCCAATAGAAAGTGACAGCCGGCGTTTGGGTCGTACTGTGATAGTCGCTGTGCAAGTTCGTGATAGCCATAGACTTCCTCCTTATCGGCTGGCTGATCGATGATCAGATACCGAGCAACAAGACGAGCCCATGCTTGTCGAAAGCCAGCCGCGCAAGGGACCGAACGGCAGGACTGAAGGGTTTGACCGAAGACTGTCACAACTGAACTATCTGAAATGCCCAGAGCAGCGGACAGGTAGGTAATTAAGCTGCGGTGGCCGTGTCCTTTGAATCTGTGTTGGGCTAATGCAGCGCATCTGCGCAGGACATCTAGAGCTGCAGCCTTGGAGACGATGCTCTTCGACAATTGGAAGATCCGAGCAGTTGCACGGCCGATCTTTTCAAGGTCATGTTGCAGCGTCATGCCCTCGGAGGTGCTGAACTTGGCTTGTCTCTCACCCGCGCTGCTTATAACTCCTCCCAGCGTGTACCCAGCAGTAAGTAAAGCGCCATGTAAGCTGTTCTCCTTGGGCATCGCACCGTCTAGAAAATCTTCGAGCATCTGCGTCACACTGGACGTGGTCTCAAACGACGCGAGCGTTCTGGCTGCTCTATCTCTTACATGCCACGACTGTACGCCTGTCAAAGCCCCTACTGCAATCTTGACTTCTGCTTCTCGGCCTTTGGGGAGGAGCGTCAACTGGAGTAGCTGCAGTGCTGGAAAGACGCCCTCGTACCTAGGGGCGGTATCTTGGAAAGGCGGTGCGAGAAGTCGCAGGATCAAATCAAGTAGCTGCGGATGTTGCTCAATGGAGATACGCTTCCGTGTTTGTGAGCCGGCCTCGAAATACGCTGCACTGGTACCAAAAAGGCGATCGATAACAGCTCGAAAAAGCATCAAGCCGCAATTCCGGATCGCCCACACGTCCGACTGTAAGGCATCGGATGCCAGCTGCAAGGCTACAGGCACATAGCGATCCGACTTTTTACCCAAGGCGGCATTCTTCAGTATGTCCTTCATGCAGTTCAGAGCATGAACTTGCGGCAGGCTGCCCTCTTCTGCGGCTGTAGGATCAACCTCCTGCCGTGAAATCGCTTCAAGGTCGACAAAAGCGTCAGCCATGAGTTTCCCGGAACCATCGCCGATCAAAACGCCACAGAGCAATGATGGTAGGCCGGCTGAACGTCTGGTATTGATCGTTATGTTCCTATGAAGCATGTCCACAGTCTCGCTGTACCATAGCTGAAGAAGAGGTGCATCGTCAGTGTCTCGAAAGTTTTCGCACCGGATACAGCATGCAGTCCATGTCTGCGCAACTGTTGAAAATGCGCCACGATGTCTTAGCTCGGAGAGCTGATTGAAGCACAACTCACTCATCGCCCTCAGATGTGGTAAGTCTGTCCGCTGTCTTGAAGTCATCATGTCAAGTAGAAGACTCGACTCTTTCAATGCCCTCCAGCAATAGCTCAGGGTCTCTTTCGTGCTGTTAGACGTTTCTTCGACTTCTTCGGGTAGATAGCCTTCAGGTGCGTCATCACAGAGTATCGGCCTTACAACATTCCAGACTCTGTGCAGGTTCGAGAAGAGGACTTTGAATGAGTCGTCATCGATATTCGCTTTACCACCAACAACATATTTCAGACTGGCGAGCAGGCCATGCATCGGGTACCGCTCAACTGCGGTCGCAAGGTCCTGCTCAGCGATCACAAGTAGACTTTCCAGCTTTTCAATGAGCTCCTGAAGTTGACGCGGACCACTCTCAAGACTAGACTCGCGTGCATTGATTGACTTGTCAACCAGTGCGTATAGGTGAGCGACACCATCCGCTTGGTCAGCTCGACCGGACAGATACATTCTCTTTTCAGCACGCTCGCATGCTGTGCGGTAAATGTCAACCATGGTCCCTGCCCGGGTATTTAAGCAATACAGCTCCAGAATCGAAGCCGCCGTCTGTCGGACGTCGTCAAAAGGATCTAGTAGCAGATCCAGCAGCTGACGTTGCAAACCTCTGGTGAGAATCTCGAGGTGGAAAGACCATTTTGTTTCACCTCTGGCAGATTTGGTCCACTGCTCGGGGGGCACTCCGTTGTCAAGACCTGAGCGAGCCAGAATTGACATGCATTTCAAAGCAGAGATGTGTCTTTGGTAGCTGGCGGACGGGCGCATCTCTTGAACCAAAAAGCGATGGAGCCACTTCACGAATTCTTGGTGATGCTTGAGCAGATCAGACGAGTCAGAGCTCGTGGAATCTTTGGCGGCTCGTTGCGAAAGCAGTTTGGTGACAGATCTAAGTCGATCTGTCATTCGTTGAACGGCTCCACAGACCTCGCTGCGAAAGTCTGCGTCAACGTCTGCGAAAAATACTGACAAGCATTTCTTGATCAGCTGGAGCGTGCGCCAGGAGAGTGGCCTTGTCGCTGATGGGGAAGTTACCAGAAGCCAAAGGCCAGCAAGGCGGGCAGCGCGAGAAGCCTCAAATAGGAGATCTTCAATATAGGCGACCGGTAGGAATACTTTCGAGGGCGTGGCAGCAATCTGTTCACTTTCGGTCTCCAAAAGCAGACTTAAGTCCTTGCCGGTCTGTAGAGCAGCATATAGGAGCTCAGGACTTTTGACGTTCTTCCCCTCCGTCCTGGCCCCAAGTTCGTCTGTGAGTAGAAGGGGTCCAGTGATTCCCTGATGTCTCAGAAATGCTACAAAATCTTCGAATTTGCGGCTGAAGAGCACAGGCAAGAGGTGTGCACGCAAATCATCTATATTAACGCCGTCTGTGTCATGAACGCTCTTCAGTGGCTCAAGCCAAATCGGACCAGAATTTGCTTCTACGGATCCGCTGAGGTCGTTGTCATGAAGGCATTCAAGCTTGTCGAGGATTGTTGACATTGTGGTGGCAATTGTGGATCCAAAATCTCCTTTCCCGAGCCATCGAAGTATGATGTGAAGCAGCACCTGAACTCTAGGTCTCTTATTATCTGATTCCGACGGGACTGATCTGAGCACGGAGCTTAAAGAAACGACGTCCTTTTGTAGCAGGTTGCCAAGAAGTTGAGCGCTTGCCTTGGCTCGAGGTGGATCATGGTAGTCTTGTAACGAGTGAAGCAGATCCTTAATTGCAACACCAGAGAGCACAACCACATCCACATTGCTGGTGGCCAGTCCTTTTTTCAATGCATTCGTTAGCGTTACAAGCAGCTGCCTTGAGGATTTGGGTCGAGCACTTTGCGCATGAGTGAGGTAGAGGCCAAGAGAGCGGTTCCAGATACCGAGACTCCAGCAAGAATTCCTCACAGCCTGGATATCGGAATCGAGGCTCTGATCAAGCAACGAGCATAGCGTGTTCCATGCTGCAACACGATGTGATGCACTCAACAGAGGACAGCTGCTTGTATGAAAAGTGTTGTTTAGGAGAAGCTCGAAAGTTCTACCTACCTATCAGCTCGCCGATGCAGGATTTGGCGATGCTGTCGTCCATGCCACTGTGGCATTGAGCCTTGCAGTGCTTACTTTATGTCGTCTTGCAGCGAGGATTCCGTAGACGCTGCGGAAGAAGGGACGTGATCTCGAATGGACCTAGAGATCTGCCGGAGCCGGGTCTCGTCCAGCACACGGTCATCTCTGCTCATTGTCGTGGTTCAAGTCGAAGAGAGCATTGTTTGCACGTGAAAATGAAGGAGTGTAATTACTGACGCTGTTGGCTTTTCTCGGCGTCGGCTGAATCTCGGCTCTCGGGACGGCCCAAGAAAAAGTGAAGGACGATCACATCCATACTCTCCTGCATCATCGCCGTCGCCGTTCTCGGGAGCCTCCTCATCCACGTCCATCGCCAACGAATTCACAGACGTCCAAGGCGCACTCAAAATGGGCGTGTGGGACGTGTTCACGGGCAAGCAATCAACACAGAGCGCATCGTCGGCGCCAACAGACAGCTTCCACGACGCCGCCGGGAATCAGATACAGCCGATACAGCAGATACAACCGACATTTAGCACGCCCACCGCAGAAGATGTAGGCTCCTTCATTACGCCCGGCGCATTCGATCCGTCATCTCTCCACCCCTTAGCCGGCCTCAATAAGGACACTCTCGACTACCTGACGCTTGACGATGATGTGCTCTCGGATTTGCCGGGCAGCAAATCTTTATTGCCCTCGAGGGGATGGTCAGACGATCTGTGTTATGGCACTGGAGTCACATATTTGACCGCGCTTTCAATAGGAGGCGCATGGGGTTTGGCCGAGGGATTAAGCAGGGTGCCTTCCTCAGCGCCGCCTAAGCTCAAGCTCAACTCGGCCCTGAACGCCATAACAAGGAGAGGGCCATTCTTGGGAAATTCTGCAGGAGTGGTTGCGATGATGTACAATGGCATAAACAGCACAATTGGATACTACAGAGGGAAGCATGATGCGCTCAACAGCGTAGCTGCGGGAGGAATCAGCGGCATGATTTTCAAGAGTTCAAGAGGCGTGCGGCCGATGGCGATCTCAGGCGGGATCGTGGCTTCTTTGGCTGGTACATGGGCGGTAAGTACATTAGTCAAACCCCTTTCCGATCCATTCTCCTAACGACATCTTCGCAGCTGGCACGAAAAGCATTTTTCGATGGGGAATAGAAGGAGCTTGTGAGTGTAATGTAAGATGATAGAGGCCGGGAATGTGGGCAGTAGCGAGGCGTCCCGGGGCTGTTTCCGGAACATCGCATGGTGCAGGGCAGGTCTGACCTCCTGGGCACCTGTATGAGACCAGTGCGATTGCATCGCGCGGATAGAGGTTTCCTGGCATGGCGACGGCGCTACTATTAGTTCTCATCTCCACTGCGTTGAGTATAACTTCTGCCTTTGTCTAACTCCTCCAATAGCATTAACAGCGACAGAAGCGCATGTACATTATACATCCGGCGATCTGCCCATTTCCTTGACTTCCGACAATATTCGTATATTCCGCAACTTATAGCGCTGCTCCAGGGTCACTTCGCTGCGATGAGCGACCTCAGTAATGAAGCTCATAATGAAGCCTCTGGCTTACATCGCCGTCCAAACACCGATGTCTGCGTCTCTACGCTTTCAATGCAGCCTACGCGTGCGAAGCACCCAGCATGTTCCAGCATCTCGTTCGATCGGAACGGTACAAATGGCAGCGCACCATCCACCAGTTTGGTCAGGCTCCCCGAGACTCGAGTCGAATTGCAGGCTTCGGAGAACGAGTCGTGGTGGTCCCAAGACGGCACGAAGGAGCATACGAGCCAAAGAAGCCATAGGGTGCTCCCCAAGCCACTAAGACGTAGCGGTGTCGACAGCCTCATCAGCGAGATTCCCGGGACTCCACACCAGGCAAGGCCATGGAGTTCTGTTGTAGAAGGTGAGGAGTGCCATTTCCCGTTGCATTGCACTTCATATGTGGAAAGTGACTCATTAAATTTTTAGCCTCGAACAACCAACGACCCATCGCGAACACGTGGTCTACCGAATCGGTTCTTGTTGCGGAATTGACTGGTCATACCTATCCCCCACATGCAATCAAGAACAGCATCACCACGCCGTCCAATTCCAACACCACCATAAGAACAGATAGCGACGCCAACAACCAAGGAGTACCAAAGTTCATCCGCGCACTACCGACTTCAGACAGTGAAAGTTCTTCAACCCGCCCTACTGCAGACGCTCCATCAGCAGCCAATGCGGTGAACCCTGCCAAGTCCGAAAACGACAGCGTTGGCGGTGCTCACCCCGTCCTCGTTGGACCAGATTTCAGGCGCGACATTCATCTTGGTAACCTCACCCCATCAGGCCGGGCCGCCGCACCACCTGCTCCCGCACGCGACCTGGACTCGCACATGGGCCTCAGGCAGGATAGCCGACAAACGGTAAAGGGGAGTGTAGCATCCTCTTCGTACGTTGATGCGGGTAGCTCACGTGACGGCGGAGAAGAGGAAGAGGGGCAAAGAGTGTCTGATGAGATCGCGAGGGCCGATCAGAGGGATGACGACAGTGATTTCGATTGCGGAGATTGTATCTATGCTTGGTGTTGCCTTCCCTGTATCAAGTTGAAGGAGTGCTTGTGTTGTAGTTGGCCGGACGCCTACTGAGATTGAGGCTAGCCTGTCGCTCTCGCTCTGGACTGCTGGATGGAATCTTGTCAGTCGTTGATAGACGCGACACTGGTAGGAGTGAGCACGGGTACTGAGCAATCGATCATTTTGTATCTGAACAGAGTAGAAATTGAGCTTGCGCGATGTGGTAGTTTCGCGACCGGGTGAGGTAAATTTCTTATACCGTGCATTGTAATATGACATCCCTATGATTCGCGCGTATTACTCCGATAAGGTTTGCCAGCTGCGAGGCTGTGACCTCAGGATACTGTGGAATGGACTGTGCCAGGCGAGCTTTGGAGAGTTACTTCTCTGCTGCTCGTTTGTGCTTCCTGCACTGCTATAGTGACTAGACTCGGCCGCCAAGGCATAAGCCTTGGGCCGATGGCAGAGTCACCGACAAACCTCATCACTTGCTTCGCAGTCCGGAAGTTCATTCTGATTTATTGCTGCTCTCGAGCAGCGCAAAAGTCTCGTGGCAACTATCTGGAGCTCAGAATGCACTGTTTCGCTTTGCAGCCAGAGCTGATTTCTATGTGAACCTAGGCTGCACTGCGGTTTGCCTCACCCGGCTCATCTTTCATTGCCGGGATATTCTCCTCATAGTCAAGATTCAAGACCTCCGGGGCATCGCTGGCGGCTGACCATGGAGACGAGGTGGTTGGGTAAGCTTGGAAGCCATCGGCTACCCATCACCGCAGCTGCAGCTCTACTGTCTCCCGCTCTGCCCAGAGACTGATCTTTTCTACAGCCGAACATGATCACATCGCCTTAGCCACGCGCAGGAGCGAACATTTCCTGATAGTTCCGCTCTTGTTCCTCAGTCCATCCCATTTGCTGCAAGATATCCGCTGCTGTGCCTCCCGATGCTTCCCATGCAGTCAGTTGTTCCTCGAGATCCCAGGACATCACGGCATCGTACTTATCGTTGGTGTCAGTCGTGACTCCGTTCCGTGAACGATTCTCAAAGACTGAGACTTCCCGTTCGTCAACCCGGTACTCGACCTGCGGTTGCACTTCCTCGAGATCTTGAGACTCTTTGATGGACGATTCGCCTTCTCTACACATCTAAGACTGGAGCGCGTTGATATCATCCTCCGAATGCTGATCGAGTCCGCCTATCTGCTCGTCAGGCTGCGTGATTGTGGGTACTGCTGAACTCAGTACGGAAGACACATCGCCAAAACGGCCGATATCCTGCGTGTCTTTTTCAGACCGTGTGTTCGTCATGACACCTGGTTGCCAAAACCCATACTGCGCTGATGGTAACAATCTGCTCAGCAACTCGGTTTGCTCAGGAGTCAGACCAAAATCCATAACCTTCTGCCAATCGCCGTCGATACATGTGGTGGCCGGGCTGTTCCGGAACATAGACTGCGAAGCATGGGAATGTCCTGGATCTGAGATTCCTGCTCGAGGTCCAGCGCGAGAAACTCGAAAGACGTCCCCGTCAATGGAACCATTCGTCAAGTCAATCACCTCGCGCCTAATACTCCGGTCCGGAGCCAGAACAGAGTCCCTCCGACTGTCTGCTTGTCGCAGCCCATCACTCGGTTCATCTTCGTTTTCGACGTGGAAACACCAACGTTGCTCTTTCCAACAGAACCTACACTTCCTGGTCTGGCCTCGTCTCTTCCTGGCAGGCTGCTCGTGTAGAGAGGCCTCATCTTCGAAATCTTGACGTTGCACCGACCGCTTTCGAGGTCCTCTCGGTACAGGCACTGAGCTGACACTAGCGGTTCTTCAATGCCTGGATCTGCGAGGAATCGAGCCGGGGTGTTTGACATCTGACTCCAAGCACTTTTGTAGTCGACTCTGCATTTTTGGTGCCTCCCAACTGGCGGCGGAGCAGGAGCCGGAGCAGGCTGAGGAGGCAGAGGTGGCTGAGGCCCAAGACTATCTCTCTCAATCCTGTACGATTGGAAACACTCAGCCTTGAGCTCGCCTCGTCCAGCTTGATGGACGTCCAACATTGGACTTCCACGCACAAATTCCACGTTCTGCATTCTTTCCAATGTAGGAAACCACCCGCTCGTCTGCCCTGCAGTACAGCTTTCCAGATGTTGCATGACCCTGCCGGCTCTCGTACTACTAGTATCGCAGTGAGTGTAGCCGCAAGGGCAAGCGTAGATTAAACGTCCTTGGGCGTGAAGACAGTGTTCGTCGACTTCATGCTCGTCGCTGGATTTGAAATCGCAGCCAATGCACCCTAAGATGGCCATGTCGGCCATGGCTCAGCCAGAGATGTGATAGAAGTAGTACGGTTCGCAATCGATATAGTCCAAAGAGGTTGTGAACCCAATCGACAGAAGTGTTGTACCAGATGATGGCTTTTGCGTATCAAGACTCCTGTCAGATGGTGCTGGTGTTGCTGACTTTTTCGACGGTATGTATAGATGAAATCCAAGAGCAGTCCAGACTGTCGAAATCTATACCATTGAGACAGAGTCCGAAAGAGCACGTGAATCGTGACATATCCATTCTGTGCTAGAGCGGGCAGTGCTGCACTTCGTTACACATTTCTTCACCTGCTCTAGTACCATCTTGTGATCGAATTGAACTTCTTGTGTGAGAGGAATCTGTCCCATGTAGGCTAGATGACAATAGTGCGAAAATGATCAGCGGACAGCAGAGCTTGCTCTGCCCACTCTGGCAGAGACCGCAGCCATACTGCGTGTCAACAGACAGTGCTTCACTCAAATGCAGGTGAGTCTCCGTCATCGAGTCCCATCCTGTGATCGGTATAGGCGGCTTATGTATAGACGACCGTGTTCCGTATAAGCGGCGAGGATGGTCTCCACAAGCAAGCTCGGATATCTTGAAACAACAGCAGTGTGTTACTGTTTAGAGCAGCCTCAGTTCACTCGAGATCATGTGCTTTTAGGTGTTCCAATTGACTTTTTTCATTGTCGCTAGCCATCTTGTGCAATCATTTTGACAGCTCTATTCCAGATCCTTCGATGGGGGAACTTTTCTGCAGTTATACTTGTCTCTGGAGAGGGCACAGTCTCTATCCATACTGTGCGCCATGTTTGTGTGTATGTCAGAGCAGGTGCACATAGGAACTCAAAAGCTCTAGAGAGCCCTTCACGGGGACTATAAGCAGCTGAAAAAGTCACTTCGTACAAAATGCATGTCATTGTGCTGGGAACAATGCTACGACAATGCTGATCCATTAATTCATGCTTCACATACGTTCTGTTGGTCACCCCATTGTGCAAAAAAGTTTTGCTGCTCCCCCTCATCCGATACGCCATGCCTTTGCCGTACGCCTCCATAGTTACGAAATGGCCAATAAGAGAATAAGGAAACGTCTAATATATAACCACCCTGTCGGTCGTCGTGAATCATAAACATTTGGTGCAATCTCAGCCAAGCCAGCCGTCATCGTCATTGCTTTTCCTCATGCTGAGTCCAAGGTCGAGCTTTGGTGCTGGGAGCGCTTCGAGTTTTGGCGGTAGGTCAGCCTTCTTTTTTGGAGACTTCTTAGGGCTCTTTTGCTGTTTCATTGCTTCTTCGACGATTTGTTCTTCGCTAGGTCCTTCTCGGACAAAACGCGTGTCCCAGCCATCTTCGTGGGCCGCAGCCACGTAGGCTCGGAGACCATCGTGGACACCAGAGTAGAATTTTTCCTTGCAAGTGCGGAGAACTGTGCCCATGACCTTCTCGAAGCCAGACGCCTGAAGCTCTTCGCGGAGAGTGTTCCGGGCTGCGGCGTCTGGAATACTAGCAATCACGCCATTAAGGAGGTCTAGATGGGCGGTCAGGTATGTTGTGGCGTCCCATTCGACGCCACCAATGTACGGTGCAGCCGGGACCGGTGGACGAGAACCAGGGAAATGGCGAGTACTGTATGTAGCAGCGAGCACCTTTTGCCTCTCCCCCCTGTCCTCGTCCGCCGCCTGAGAGTGGCTGCTTGAGGGCTTTGGGAGTGGCACGACGTTGAGGTGATGCAAGAAGATCCAGAAGACTTCGCGGGTCACGTTTGACACTTCTCGCGACCATAGCTTGTACGGTCGAGGAACACGCATGGCTGAGACGAAGTCAACCGGCTGGGTGTCCTGCGGTTTGGGGGGCTCGCCAAGGTATCGTAAGACTGTTCGTGCTCGCTCTTCTAACTCCTTTGCAGAGTCCTTCGTCGTCGTCGCCAGATAGTTGAACAGCAAGTTGATAATAATGGTGCGGGTCGAATACTCTGCTGGCCCCTTCTTCTCGTCGTCAAACAGCATACCTAGCAGCGCCGGGAATAGGTCCTGCGCAGACTTATCCAGCTCGAGCATTGCTCTTTCAGTGGTGCACAGTCCCTTCAAGCAGAGGAGAGTCTCGTGAAGAAGCTGATCTTCGTGATCCTCGCGCCATTCCAAGACCATGGTCCTCTTCAGCAGGCCAACAATCTCCAGCATACCGTCCTGCTCGATGAAAGCATCCACCCATGCTACAGTCTCATTCCGTAGCAAGATGCGTAGCTTATGTAGCCGGCCCACCTCGACCTTGGAAGGGTCCTGGTTGTTTCGCAGGTAAGAGATGTAGTCTGCCGGGAGCGCAGGTGCAGTATTCTTTCGACCCCACGAGCCGGTAGGTGTTGTTGGCGTCTTGTCCTGGCCGCTGGACCTGTCATCGGGGATCACAATCGAGTTCGGTCGACTCCGACTCTGCGACTTCTGCTTCTTCGACGGTGATTCATCGCCCCTTTCCTCTTTTCTCCCGCGAAAGGTGAAGCCCCTACTGCGTGTCCTTGACCTTTTAGTAGACTTGCCCTCCTCATCATCACCCTTCTTCGTCTCGACTTTAGTGGTCTCGGTGAGCCCCGCTGTCGACTTGGATTTCTCCAGGCTGCTCAGTGAGCCTGGGGGACTACTTCCCTTGCTCGCGCCCTGGTCCTGCTTGATGAAATCCGCCTTGACGCGCAAAGTCAACGAACGCATCTTCTGGCGCATCGGCTCGGGGATGTTCCGCGAGTCCAGCACCACCTCAAACTGTGCATCCACCTCCTTCGGATCCAGCGGCGGCTCATCCTTCTCCCTCGTTTTCTCAGACTCCTTGTTCTTACCTTGGAGTGCTGCCACAGCTGCCATAACACGCCCTCCGCGTTTTTTTACATCGAGCTTCTCCTTGGCTGACGAGTGCTCAGCACTGCTTCCACTCGCCGCGCGGCCATCACCTTGCCGCCCAAGTATCCTGTCGCGTTCCATCGAGACTCTGTTGTTCGAGCCCTGGAAGAATCGTCGCGCAGAGTCTTCTGACTTCCGTCCTTCCAAGCTCTTCTTTTCACCATTCACTCGTCTGCCAAGGGCCTCTATAATGCTGTCGCCAGGGCCAAAGTGTGCACTCTGCGGTCGGGGTTTGCCCAACGTCGGTCGCAGACTTGGTGCGTCAAAACTGCCGTTGAAGTTGCGCTGCTTGCTGGGAGAGTATACAGTCGGGGTGTACTTGTCGATCTCTTCTTGCAGGGTGTTGGAAGATGTGCTGCCAGGTCTGCTCTGCGATCGCGAGCTTCCTGAGCCGCTGTCTGAGGCAAAGTGGGCCCAAATAGGAGTTTCGACCCTCTGCATAGGCTGTGATACCGGCTCCGAGGGCGAATCGTTCTCTTTGTCCTTTTGCTCAGCATTCATTCTTGACACGTCCTTGCTGGAACGATTCATCTTGGCGAACATGGCAGAAAGGTTTGTTGACGACTTGGACTTGGGTGGCTTGGAAGCATATTCACCGTCCTTTCTCGTTGACTTCCCATCTTTACCGGTCCGTCCCAAAGAACCTTTCTTCTTGGAGGGTGAAGAAGGCGGCGACTGCACATTGCCCTGCCTCTCGCCCAGGACTTTGGCAGCTTTCGTATCCGGTGGCAGCGTCGGCACGGTGGTCGTCTTGCTATCCTGCTTGGCGTTTGCCCGTGTCGGCTCCGGGCTGGCTGGGCGGCTCTTGGGCGATACCAGCGCCCTCAGAATGCCCGACCTGCTGGACTGGTTGCGGCGATGACCATGGCGTTTCTGCTGCTGCTGCTGCTGCTTGACTTCGGCCATTGTGCTGGCTGCGGTACTTTACCGACCCGACGACATGTGGAACAAGTAGAGGGGGGCAATCAAACACACGTGTTGGAGTCGTGAGTGTCTCGGGGCGGCAAGAGGCAGCTGGAGTATATATTAATACAGTGCACTACAACACCACATCAGTATTAATGTCCGCCATGCCTCATTCGCGCCTTCCGTTGTTGATCCACCTTGTTGTCAAAGGCAACCACGCCTCGGCTCATCCCGTCGCCCGTTTCCGTTTCACAACGCCGCAATTTCACCACGCCTCATGCTTCACGCCATCACTTCCTCCTCGCCTTCACGACTCAGCGCCAACTCATTCATCGCTCGTGGCCCGCGGTCATGGTGCATCTTACAATGGTCAACATAAGGCAGTGCGGTAGCATTGCTTTATACCGCGAGCACATCTCCTCCACGCGCTCTCCGGAGATACTATAGCCAAAGGCCGAGCTCGCAACGTCATGGCACAACTCAATGTAGGTAGAACTAGTCATTTCTCATTGTGGAGTAGCGACATCTATACTTGCTACAATATTCACTATACTTCACTATGGCAGCAGCAGCACAGGTTTTTCGTTCTGGAGCTACGGCTCTCATCACTGGCGCCGCATCTGGTAAGACCCCCACTGTGCAACCCGTGGTGAAGGCCACGTACTGAAGGTACCAGGTGTTGGCCTGGCGGTGGCCAAGTTGTGCGCGTCACACTCCATGAACCTCTTCCTTGTCGACAACAATACCGATCACCTCGATGAGGCTCTCAAGACTGTCTCGAGCTCCAACAAGGGCACCACACAAATCCATGCCATGGATGTTGCCAAGCTGGAAGATTGGAACGCATTGAAGTCCAAGGTCGAAAGCGATGGCACAAAGCTCGACTTCCTACACCTAAACGCCGGAATCGGTCTCAAGAGTGATTGGACAGACAGTGCTTACTTCCACAAGATCTTTGATGTCAATTTCTTCGGCGTTGTTCACGGCATAAACACTTTCTTTCCCCATTTTGAGGGAAACAGCACAGAACAAAAGGCTATAATCGTCACTGGCTCGAAGCAGGGCATTACGAACCCGCCTGGCAATCCAGCTTACAACGCGAGCAAGAGCGCAGTCAAGACAATTGCGGAACACCTCCACTTCGATCTTGCCAAGTCGAGCCCCAAGACTTCAGTTCACCTCCTCGTACCAGGCTGGACCTTCACGGGCCTCACGGGCGGCGGCAAGACTACGACAAAGCCAGATGGTGCCTGGGCGCCAGAGCAGGTAGCAGACTATCTTTATCAGAAGATGAGCCATGATAAATTCTACGTCATATGTCCGGATAATGATGTCGATTGGGAGACCGATCGAAAGAGAATGACTTGGACAATGGGCGATGTTGTCTACGAGCGCAAACCACAATCACGGTGGTTGGATGAGTTCAAGGAGGAGGCGAATGAGACGATGGCCAAGATGCAGCTTGGTGCCAAGCAGGCTGGGAGTTCGTCGTGACCGGTGACCAACAACAGGAGGACGAAGCTATAGTAGTCCTTAGACACGCAGAATGTGAAACAAGGTTATACCTAGCCGAGAGCAAGGCTCTCCAAAGTGTGATGCATTCGATGCCCACCTCGTGCACGAAACCTCATGCACGGCATTAGCTATTATGCCGGCAGGTTGTAGGGATGTTCCAGTAGTCTTTCGGCAAAGGATCTTGCTCCACGGATTAGGCAATGTTCAAGAGCCGGTCTTGTCGCTGGAACGTCCGGGCGAAGGTTGCTTGGCGCATCATATGCGTGCACCTTGAAGATTCGCAGATCCTATATCGCAAGGCGCGACACCGTACTACCATCTTTTCACCACACACAAGATAGCTCCATTCATATCGAAAACACTGGAAACGCTTGCTATTATTATCAGTGAATCAATGGGGCTGCAACACCCATGCAGATACCGAGATATGGCGCGCGACTGACTTCACCTCTGCTGCCGACTCGACATCTCCTGTAAATTCCGTTTCCCTGGGGCTGAAGAAGTGACCGCCATTTTGAGTGTTACAACAAGTGCACGGTAACTACCACGACACCGCGTGTCTCATGCTTGGGAAGGGGAGACTTCAGGCAATGCCGAGCGCGTTGTATAGCTGGCACTGAGATGGGCTGAACATACCTTGTCGCAGATTCTTCTGGTGGTCCGGCCACGCCATCTACCATTTAGCAACCCAGAGACCAATATCGATAATATCTCATCCCCTCTGCGCTTGGAGTACCGTGGTACAGCTGGAAGATTCCAAGCCACAATCTGCGGCAAATTAGCTGAGAGCGGTGCTTCAAGCATTTCGGAACCGGTTCATGTTACCATAGTGACCCTCGTCATGGCCAAGCCCGATTGATTGAACTCTTAAGCAAACATGTCCAGCTGCAAAGTAGCATATGTATTTCGGAGGTACATTGACGTTGGGACATAGAAGCGCTTTTCGGCGATGTTGCCGGACCCTGCTTGTAGCAGCAGACACTCTACACGATGTGCCATGCCCGGTAACGATAGAGACCTGCTCTTCGCACTCTAGTATGAGAATTGACTGAGGATAGGCTACGCGAAGTAGACGAAGGCTACATTCACCGAATGTTATCTGAAACCAAGGCACTTGACTTGAAATGTACTCGAGATGCCCGACTTCAGGCGATCAGGTCGGCAACATGGTGCTCATACCATCGATGACAGTTCTCGAAGTTCCTAAAACCTGGATTAATATCAAAAAGGTATTGCGGCAAGTTCCAACACGCTAGAGCAGGACGTAACAGTGCAAGACGACAGTGCCTACTGATGTGCTGGTAGTGTCGGTACACCTTTCAACGATCCGACATAGCTTTTTATCTGCACCCTCTCTTGGTCTGTGGTCTTCGATGCACGCTGTGTATTCATATGGACTCTGAATCATTCACATAGCGTATCGAACATATGCAACAACCAGCAAGTCTCAGACACGGCAACACCTCTGCAGGATGAATACAAGAAGTGCTTCCAGATGATGGGCGTCGTCATCACTGCTTAATACGTTGTTGCTTTGTTACAAGATCAACGTGTTATCGTACGAAGCGATTTAGACCTGCTGGCAACCATTAGGCGCATGTCCAATCCTGTCCACAGTAGATGTATGGCATGGGTCAGCCTGGCAACCAAAGTTCTAACTCAGATGTAGGACAAGAAGTCGGAAAGGAACATCGGTAGCTATGGTGATCAAAGGGAAGGAAGTGTCTTCGGGGCTGAAACTTCCGTATTGAGCAAACGCTGGAGGAAGCACCGACTAGCCTCCTAAGGTCCGAGCCCCTGGAATCTTTTGATCTAGGATTGTGTGGACATGCCAGGATCGTTACCTCGTCAGCAGCGAATTTTGTCTCCAGAGTGTCCATTCAGACTTGCAGATCCAATGGCTCAAGACATGGAAGAAGTCAAAATTGAATTCCGCAGAACCCTTGCACTGCTCTCCGTGTCAAATAAGGCCAAAGAGGAGCTCGATGACTTCACGTTCCAGTCAGAACTTCGCGAATTGTTCTGGGGCAGAGACTGGGTGAAAGAAGCATATTATTTGTGGTCCAAGCTGTGCACTCCTGCTGAGAAGTTTGACGGACGTTCAATCGTTGGTCTGAAACACCTCTCAAGACATGATGATCTTAAGGTCTGCCGGTGGCTCGGGATGAGCGGCCCGAGGACTGTGTTCGACGATGAAAAGATCTCGCTGCTACAAACGGAAGACCTTCGAAGCATCATCGACAAGCATATCCAATTCTGCGATCGGGTCCAGGTTCGTCTCTACAAGTGTGCACATTCCCATGAGTATGATGCACTTCCAACGCAGGGAGTCATGTCTCTCGATGGGAAGGCTAAGTATAACCGCTCAATGCTGTCACCTACGGCCAGGGCTGTCATTCTCATCAGTTGGGGCGACATACCCGAGACGTGGTCCGTCCTACTTGTCTTGAACTGGACACAATGAGGATATAACATCCGGTCGGCTCACCTTCGTGGATATTGAGGAATCCGCGGTCGTGTCTCGACGGGCCGACAATGTTGTTGAGGTCACACTCCAGACAGCGATTCGCTGGCTCTATCAAGTCTATTCAAAAGAGGAGGTGACCAATCAAGAACTGAAAGCGATCAATGTTGCACGAGGAGCTGCAATCGCGAAGGAATTCAGACGCAGAGCACAAGAAGATGTGGACGAGCTTTGCGGCATTGTTGAGTCGACGGATGACGAGGATCCTCTAAACCATACTTACGGACTCCGTGAGGCGTGGGAAGCTATCATTGCAGACGAAAAGAGGCAGGCGAAAATCTGAGATTTTTGCGTGGGTCGTTGGCTTCCTTCAAGTACAAGCGACCTGCAACAAATCTCGAAATCCTATAGCATGGGCGGCCTACAAACCAGGTCTAGCTATGAGCGACCCGGCACACAATGTCGCACCAAAGCAGGGCGTGGCCGCATACAGCAAGAAATACACGATGGCAGCCCAAGAGCGGGTGTTGAGATGGAGAAGTGACAAATGCAACGCAACAGCACACGTAGATGACTGTGCATCCGATCATGCTGTGGAAGATGCAGATTGTCACCCAAACCCAGAGAACCATGTGTTGCATCTCATGTCTTCCAGCTCAAACTTTGGATGCTGTGTTGAAAAGCGTCTCAAAAGAAGGTCAAGTCTGCACGGCTTCTTTCGTTCTCTGCTCAGCAAGTCCGTGTACATCATGTACGATCTCGTTACGACCGGAATCCAACCAACAGTGATTGACACGGTCTATTTCCAATTCAAGGTCAAGCGGTAGTCATACAGCATGTCAGTAGCCACCATGCTGCCAAAGGAGTAATTTCGTGCTAGATCCAGCCGTTGCATCTTCTTCATCCATTGATCAGCAATGGCATGCTATTGAAAGCCTCTAGAAAAGTTTCATACCAGCTTCGCTACAGCTCGACGCACCACTCTGGTAGTCATGGTGCAGGAATAAGCTTCATAACAGCAGCCTCCAGTCGGAGCGCATTGATTGTTTGGCGCCCTGTCCTGCAGTGAAGCGAGCAGGCCGGCCAAAAGTTTGTATCGTGGTCGACTTCACCTTCTTCTGCCTTTCATTGACTGATGACGCTCTTCCAAACTCCAGCTGTCGATTATGGACTTTGGGTCACGCATTTGGCTCTATTCCCTCGGTCCTACAGCAACGGACGAGCAAGACAAAATGGCAGCATTCGCTGGTCGGTCTCATATTTTGAATGCTCGCCCAGTGCTCAACGCATGCGTTGGTGGAACGCATTACCGTATCTCCCAAGCTCCATCCGGGCTGGTCCTTCCAAGGAACTCCCCTCGCCGATGCATGCTGCGTTGTGGCTGGTCCCCCAGATCGATGCGAATTTTCGGGCAAGTTCCTCTCGAGTGCCCTCCATGTTGATTGATTTTTCGTGCAAGTTGTGGTCCTTCTGGATGTAGTGGTCTTTATTGGGTGTCCCTGAGGCTGAATAAAGCCTCGATGCAGCTCAGGCGCCTGCGCTCACCATAACTTGTTGGTAGAGACCCATACAGGGGATGGTCGAGCGGCACGTCTACCAGACCATAGCGGCAAGAGTTTTACGGTAAGAACAGACCACCAGCGATTGCCCTTCATCAATGCTGCACTAGTCAATGCGAAGAGTCCGGTCTGGTTCGTACTCAATCCACATCATCATCTGCCGCAGGCTGCAGACCATGTTCGATCGTCACGAGCTTCGGAAAGCGATCCTGCCAGTCCACTTTGCTGACGACCTTACCAGCGATGAGGGCCAAGGGTAAGGGTCCGAAATGTCTCGAGTCGCGCGAGTGAGCTAGATTATCACCAACGACCCAGCAGTGACCTTCGGGCACCTGAAAGTTGTCAGCCACCGTTTCCTGCTCATGGATCATGGTCGGGCAGTCGTCGTACCTGTATCATCGCGTCGCTCTTTCCCGGTGTATACATCAGCACCAGATCTCCGCCCAAGCCCATTACTCTCTTGACCGCATGCACTCCTTCTCTCACTGGGTGATGGAAGCTGACCACATCGCCAACGCGAATGCCCCGGCCGCGTCTGTACCATTTGCTGATGACCAGATAGTCATTGAAGCTCGCCATGGTGGGGAGCATCGAGATGCCGTATGCTGCGTTACAGGTGTAGAAGTACGCTGCCCACGTGTGCCATCCGACGAGAAGTGTCCAAGTGACTATGGGAAGTGCCAATGCAAGGTCCACTGGCTGGAGGTGAAGCCAGCGTCGAGCCCGGTCCGGAGTATGCGAGTTTACATGTCGAGAAGCCAGGCGCCACGGTCGAAGCCATCGCAACATGGCACCAGCAAATCTGCTGCAGGTGAGGAAAAGAATTGTGAAGAGCATATGCAACACTTGCGATTCTTGATGCACAGACTCTGACCAGGGTCGGAGCTCGCTCCTGTTCCCGGTAAAGCTAAAAAGTCTTGGACCAGAATTTCCCTTCGCAGCTCTGCGAACTCAACTTTGCGACAACATCTTTGCACGCGTATCTGAGCACACAGAGCTGCTGACACCATGGCGAAAGCAATGAAGCTCAAGGCTGCGCTGGACCGGGAAAAGGGCGTCAACTACAAGCAGGAAAAGCAAAAGAAACTGCAAAAAGCTGCGGAGAAACGCAAACGACACACCAAACAGGCAGACGTTGATCTTGAGGCATTGGAGGCGGCAGTACAAGATGCCGAAGCTGCAGAAGGGAGTGAGAAATTGAAAAAGGACAGAAAGCAGAAGAAAGCGGCACGGCAGGAAGAGCAGAGCGACAGCGAAGCAGCCGCCTGGACAACCGACGACGGAGAGGATGCCGATCAAGTGAACGGCGGCGCAGAGATCGGGCCCCTGTCAGACGAGTCAGACTCGGATTCGGACGACGAAGAGGCTGCCGAGGGCCACGGCGAGGACGAGGAGGAGGAGGACGGAGAGGAGGAGGACGACATTCCACTTTCTGACATTGAATCTCTTGCCTCAGAAGATCGAGCAGATGTGATACCCCACCAACGACTCACAATCAACAATACTGCCGCACTGCAACGATCTCTCAAGTCTTTCGCGCTACCTTCCAGCCTGCCTTTCTCGGAAACACAAGCAGTGACGTCCGTCGAGCCAATCGAGATCAAAGATGTTGAGGACGATTTGAATCGAGAGCTGCAATTCTACCATCAGTGCCTTGACGCAGTCACAGACGCGCGAGCGAGGCTGAAAGCTGAGGGTGTCCCATTCAGCAGGCCGACGGACTACTTCGCGGAGATGGTCAAGTCGGAGGAACAGATGGGTAAGGTGCGGGCTAAGATGCTGGACGAGGCAGCCAGGAAGAAGGCAAGTGCGGATGCAAGACGGCAAAGAGATCTCAAGAAGTTCGGCAAGGCTGTGCAGGTCGCCAAGCTGCAGGAGAGGCACAAGGAGAAGAGAGAAACTTTGGATCGAATTCAGACGCTCAAAAGAAGTGAGTCCGCTTTCATACAGATTTTTCGACGCGGGATCGCTAATTCCTTACAGAACGCCAAGGTGGCGCAGACCTCAACGCTAACGAGAACGACGATTTCGACATCGCCATCGAGGATGCCGCCGAGACTGCGAAGAAAGACAAGGCTACAAGAAGGACATCAGGCGATGGTCCGAACCGGAAACGTCAGAAGAAAGATGAAAAGTTCGGCTTCGGAGGCAAGAAACGATTTGCGAAAAGCAACGATGCGAGGTCGACGGGCGACGATCGGTCATACTCTGTACAGAAGATGAAGGGCAAGAAGAGCACTTTCCGACCGGGCAAGAGTAAGCGCGCGAAGAGGTAATGGACGATGCGTACGTCGGTGTTCAGGTTGGAGTGTCAAAATGTTCCAGTCACTATTTAGCGAGGCGTTCTCGGCTTAAAAATGGGAGAAGCGCACAATAAGCGCGATTTGCTGTGTCAATAACAGACTTCTACTTCACCATTTGTCACGCTCAACATCGAGGATACCTTACCTGTTGATCCCAAGATGTCGAAGCACGTGCTATTGCCCATCGTCGGCACCCCGAATATACCTCACACGTAGCTAAGTGAGCATATCGATCAAAGCTAGGGGTTGATCGACATATCACTGCCACAGGGTAGAATCTGCATTGATGCGTTCCACTGCTTTCAAGGGGACGAGCTATGCAAGAGTGAAGATTGAGCCTCGGAGGCTACGGTATCTGCCGTCTGCCGCCAAGGAACAAGGAACAAGCGAACTCCTCCGGGAAGATCTTGCGACACGCGACTCTTCCATCACCACAACCACTGCGATTTTTACCTACACGTGTTCCTGCTTTCCAGCTCTTGAAGGATGTCGCATACTCGAGTTTTGTCGTGGCTTGCGGGAGGCATGACAACACGCCAAGGTCGACCGGAGCATTTGAGCCGACTTCGCCTGCATCAACGATAGCCGATGCTCCTTGAAGGATTTCACAATGTTTGATGTGCTGCGCTGCGCCTCGTTACATTTGGACACCAGGAGTCTGAATGTGGAGACACCACCATCCGCTGCGGCCCGTCGACCACATTCCAATGGTGTATCGCAGATACCAGTCCCTATTCAGTCGTACACAGCCTCGAAAGCACATTATTGTTCCGAAGATGCACAGCATGACATAACATTTCTTAAGTCTGAAGCGAAGGATGCACTCGCTTGGCATCAGGCAGATTATCGCCGTCCCAGGCCAAGCAGAAGGTAATGAGGCTCAGAGACACTGTTACACTGCAACTGAGCCCATGCCATGGACCGCCATTAGGCTCCAAGGAGCCGCTGTCTTCCTTGGTCTCTCGTATCCTCCGAGCTTCTAATGCTTCTCCAACGTAGCGTTGTTTTGGCGTTTTTTTGACAAGCCATGCGCATCAGTCGACTACAGCCGCGAAAGGATTGTCGTACCTGCTATATGTCTCGAGGAATACCCTGTCACTATCTCAGCACTCGCCTGGCTAACCTTTTGAGACCGTCGCCGATATGATCGTTTCCCAGTTCGCAAGCCAGACCTGGACACTCACTAAGAAGGACTTGCTGCTTGTTGCACGACGCCGATGGTTCAGCACGTTTATCCGAGCCTTTGCTTTTCCCATCGTTCTGACAGTCATCCTTGCCTCTGTCAAGAACTGGATCCACAATGATGGCGGTTATGGCATTGGTACACCGACACCTATTCGATCGTTAGCCGAAGCATTTGACTACGTGGGAAGCACTCGATCCAAGTTCGTGATCGTGGATAGAGGTCTACAAGGAGAGAACATTCGAGCTGTCATCAATGAACTATACGAGAGGGCAACCAGTGGAGGTCGGGAGATACATATTGTGAAGGACTCAGTCAACATCGCCAATGTATGCCCAAGCTCTTCCAAAGGAGTCACAGATTGCTTTGCGGCTGTCGATTTCTGGTCCTCTCCCGACCAAGGCCCTGGGGCTATCTGGAACTACACCATCTGGCAAGACAGCGTGATCCGTGGCGCTGATGTGCGGAAGACCGACAATGGCGTCCAGATCTACACGTTTCCTCTTCAGCATGCACTGGATGTAATGATCTCACGCAGGGACAATGGGACTAGTCTGATATCTGATGTAGTTCTGCAATATCCCTTCACGCAGCAGACTCAGGCAGAAGAAGACTTCAAGGATAGCAAGTTCTTCGGACTGCTTGTAACTCAAGCCATTGCCTTCGCCCTTTTCCTGGCTATGTGCGGTATCGCGTACCACTTGACTGGACACGTTGTGCGACAGCGTGAAGAAGGCATGTTACAGCTCATCGACGCTCAGATGCCGAACAGATCCCGCTACGAGGCTCTTGTCGCTCGGATGCTGGGAACACATATCGCGTTCGACGTGGTCTATCTGCCTGCCTGGATCATTTGCGGCATTGTGGTCGGCGAGATAATCTACCCGTCAAGCAATACCGGGTGGTTTGTGCTGCTGTACTTTGAAGCCGGCCTGGCGATGACAAGCTTCTCGATCCTGGCAAGCTCGCTATTTCGCCGGCAACAGCTGTCTGCCATCAGTGCCATTGTTGCAGCTATAGCATTTGCGATTGTTGCGCAGTTCTCCCAAAGCGGCCAGAGGTCGACAAACAACGCAGCCGTGATCGCCACCGGTCTACTCTTCCCGCCTAGCAGCTTCATCTATTTCCTAGTCACCAGCGCAGTTTCGGAGATCTTTGGTCAACCTGTGGACCCGGATTCATCACCGTTGACCATGCTTGCTGGTTTGCTGGACATCAGGGTTTACACACTCACGCCAGGAACGTTTCTCGGCTTCTTCGCCTTCCAGATTACGCTCTATCCCATTTTAGCCGTTGTGATCGAACGTTTCATGTGGGGCAGCTCACTCCGTGGCAGACATGTCCGGTCGACTGCTGAGATGAATGGCAACGCTCTCAGGATCAACAGATTCACCAAGCGTTACAACAATGCGGCTAAGAAGCGAGATAGAACCCTAGCGGTTGATCAGCTGACATTGGAGGTATACTCTGGCACGATCATGTGTCTACTTGGTAGTAATGGGTCTGGCAAGTCCACGACCCTTAGCTCGATTGCTGGTCTTGAAAGCATTACCGACGGCACAATTGAGATCGACGGGAGTGGGGGCATTGGCTTATGTCCACAAAAGAATGTGATGTGGGACGACATGTCTGTGGAGGAACATGTCACATTCTTCGATCATCTCAAGAATCCATCTACATCCCATACTGAGCGACGACAAGAAGTTCAGCGCCTGATCGCTGGCTGCGACTTAGAACGCAAAACTCATGCCTGGTCGAAGACTTTGTCTGGTGGTCAGCAAAGGAAACTACAATTGGCTATGATGTTGGCTGGCGGGAGTCGAGTGTGCTGTGTGGACGAAGCTAGCTCGGGAATTGATCCACTTGCTCGTCGAAAGATCTGGGATATACTCTTGCGGGAGAGAGGTCGTCGCACTTTGCTCTTGACCACGCACTTCTTAGACGAGAGCGAGGTACTTGCGGACCACATCGCATTGCTCTCGAAAGGCAAGCTTCGCGCTGAAGGGACTGTTGCAGCGCTGAAAAGCTCTCTTGGAGGCGGTTTCCGTGTGACACTTCCCAACCAAGAGAGCTCAACCGTGGAGGGTCTCACCACTAGCAATATTGTTCAATGCCGAGTAGGAGCAGATGAAATATTCGAGGTCATGGACAGCAGAGCTCTGTCGGGTCTGCTCACGAAGCTTGATCAACGTGGGCTTACTGGCTACAGGGTCGAAAGTCCAAGTATCGAGAAAATATTCCTCCGACTTGCAGATGAGATGCAAGGCGAAGGACTGCTCCTGTCCTCCAGAAGCAGCCAAGAGTCTAAACACTCACAGCCCGTGCCGAAGCATGGATCATTTGTTGAAGACAGCTCCGTTAAGTCCTCCTCTATGGATCTGCACACTGGCAGAAGCCCTGGACCTGTGCGACAAACCATGGTGCTCTTCCGTAAACGTCTGACGATTCTGAAGCACAACTTCATGCCATACGTCGCTGCGCTCTTCGTACCTTTGGTAGTGGCCGGGCTCGTCACCCGCTTCCTGCTCAATGTCTCCTCAGACGGTCTGCAGTGCAGAGATCCAGACATCAATGACGCCTACGATCTCGTCCCGAATCAGCTTGCGACGTACCAAATCGCCACCAACACGGTGCTCGGTCCAGCAGACAGAGTCAATCCGGACCTCCTTGAAAAGCTCATTCCAAGCGCTGGCTTCTGCTACCCTTACTCGCCTTCTTCTTGCGCCGTCGCTGATGATTACGTTCTGACTTGGACTGTTCAGAACGCGACATCTGCCATCAACTTCAACGATCGGATTAGGAACAATTTGGACACATACTCACCTGGCGGCTTCTGGCTGGGCAATGGGACTAGCTCTAATCTCCCCATCGTGGCTTGGCTGGCCGACGGCGGGTATACTAACAATGCGTTCAATCTGCTTGGTGCTCTGGATATAGCTTTGACCAATACCTCGAAGGCAGTCTCGTACAACACTTTTGCGACAGGCTATGCACCGAGAGACTTTTTTCAGAGTCTTGTTGCCGTCTTCACGACCCTAGGATTTGTGCTCTTCCCTGGCTTGTTTGCCCTTTATCCAACGCGAGAACGACTTCAAAAAGTGAGGGCTATGCACTATAGCAATGGTATCTCGAGCGGTCCGCTATGGACCGCTTATGCGCTTTTCGACTTCTGTTTTCTGCTTCTGATTGCGGTGCTGGTCACGGTCATCTGGCTGGCGAACGGATATGCCTGGTATGGACTAGGATACATGTTTGTGTAAGTCTGCTCTTTCTCACTTTCACGACTTGGCGCTAATAATCTGTCCAGTGTATTCTTGTTCTACGGCTGCGCGGCTACGGCGTACTCATATGTCATCTCGCTCTTCGCCCCTTCACAATTGGCAGCGATTGCGATGACGTGTATCGTCCAAGTAGTCATTGCCATGTTGTTCTTCGTGGGATGTTTCTTGACGGTCGATATGGCTGATCTGTCCGTACTGTACAGGCAGCTCGATACTATCTACTACACCATCGCACTGATCTGCCCAGCGGTAAGTCTGCTTCGAGCATTGCTAGTAACACTCAATGTGTACGCAATCTCGTGCAATGGCTCTTCGCTGGCAATATACCCTGGCGCTATCAGTCTCTTTGGAGGACCAATCCTATATCTAGTCTTGCAGTTTGTTCTGCTCGTTGCATTCTTGGTTTTCTGGGAATCCGGTCGCAGCCTGGAAGCGTTTGGCATTCGCATCGGATCTGGCCAGAACAAGAAAGCCACGGACGATGTCGAAAAGGAGATCGCCATCGCTCCTGATGCCATGGAAGACGGCCATCGTTTGTCGTCAGAAAATCGTGGACTACGCGTGCACCACATCTCGAAGACCTTCGGTACCAACAGAGCAGTCGACAAAGTAAGCTTCGGCATCCTCCCATCTGAGAAGTTTGCTCTCCTTGGTCCGAACGGCGCTGGGAAGTCTACTATGATCTCGCTGATTCGAGGCGACCTACGACCGGACTCAGCACGCCAATCCGAGATCCACATATCGGGAGATAGCCTCACGCGTACCCCAGTTGCAGCCAAGCAGCATCTCGGTGTCTGCCCTCAATTCGATGCCGTGGATTCCATGACACTCTCCGAACACCTTCACTTTTATGCTCGTGCCCGTGGGTTGAACAAGCAGGAACGTAAGGAGAATGTTGCAGAGGTCATCACACGCCTCGGCATGCAGGATCATTCCAAGAAGCTTGTCAAGAAGCTCTCTGGTGGTACAAAGCGCAAGCTGTCTCTGGGCATAGCACTCATCTCAAATCCGTCTGTGCTTCTGCTCGACGAACCCTCCAGCGGCATGGATGCTGCATCGAAACGAGCCCTGTGGAAGACTCTGGCAGCCATTTCTGCAGGCCGATCACTACTTCTCACGACACACAGCATGGAAGAAGCCGACGCCCTTTGCGATCGCGCAGGGATCATGGCCAGTCGAATGCTGGCACTCGGAACAATTTCCAGCCTCCACGAAAGGTACGGGGACAAGGTCTACGTGCATATCGTGCATGAAGATGCACCGCGCTCTTCTCCGCAGCAAATGGATGAGCTTTCGGGATGGGTGAATGACACTTTTGCTGTCGCCGAGACGGAGAAGACTGTCGGTGGACAAGTTCGCTTTGCGATCCCTGTCGTTCGAGAGAGTCATGGTGGACGTCTCCTAGACGGCAGCAGTCTGGGACTCTTGTTTCAGACCATCGAAGCGGAGAAGGAGAGGATGGGAATCAGAGATTACAGCATCGGACATGCGACGCTGGACCAAGTGTTTCTGAATGTGGTCGGAAGACATGGTGTTGATGAGGAGAACTCGCATGTGGTGAAGAAGAAGAGTCTTATCCAAAAGTTGCTGAGACGATGAGGAGTCATGATAATAGCATGAAATTATTGTATACGATAGTGGATCAATACCATGGAATGATTTGATGACGTGTCTCATGGGGTCTTCCCTGCTAGGACAGTAGGCGTAATTGTCTCTAAAAGCAATTTATTGGCTGACGATTTCCTGCTTCCTTGTGATCCTCTGACCTGAATAATGAGCCGAAGCCATTGGACGGGGTGTAAGGAGGCGAGAGGTAGTGTGAAGAACGGGCAATAAGAAATTCCCCCATACCCTTGGAGGCCTCGAGGACAGTTGCTTTCTATTCCAGTCCTGGGTTGGTTCGAGGGCGAGAGATGATCGGTCTGATGATTTCTTCCATTGTAGCTACGAATGAATGTGTAATATCTTGTGCTTTTTGGTCTTGGGCAAATATGAATTTCTGCGGTCACAGGAGTCAATCCAGGTTTGGGAGCCAACGTGGCGTGCGATTCGTTCAACGATTCGCATAGCCCTGGTCCAGAGGGCGTGATTGAGACAGGGCTGAATGCGGCATATAGAGTGATCAAGAGTGGCGGGAAATAGTGATAACTGGGAAGGGCTGGCAAGTGCTAGGGCACCTCTGCTTTCGTACCGTCTATTCAAGGTTACTCTTTGGTGGGCTTTCATCGCAGACACGAATATCCATGAGTTTTGCATTGCTACATCGTTTCCTTGCCGACAAAAATTGGATTGAGGAGTGCCGCAGCCCATTCGTACGTTGTGAAGAGAATCCCACCACTGAAGACCGTTCGCCCGAGTCGCATCGTGGTACCTTTCCAGAACCCTTTCACACCGTAATCGGCGACGATACTATTAAAGGCATCTACTGTGCTTGCTCCGCGGGCGGATTGAGAGCGCGTCTTGATAGTGTCGAATGGTTGCGTCGCTAAAGTGGTGACGATTCCCGCAACACTTCCGTTGGCGAAGTTGGTCGCAGTGGTTTGGGGGATGTTTCGTACTCGCTCATAGTCTTTCAGAACATTGTAGGTTCCCATCCGAAAAGCAGTGGCGCCGGCTTGCTTTAATGTCGTGCCCGCGAAACCACGATAGAGACCCAGTATTCCGTCTTCGGCGAGAATGGTCTTTATGCAATGCCTGGCGTTCAGGTATCGCTTCTCGTTTCTCGCGTCGTCGATTAGAGCCGTCTTGATTCTTTCGGTCGGCGTTACCGCTGTTGCGGATGCTACAACACCTGACGCCATTCCGGAAAGCATATTCCGTAGAGGAGAGAGCGTGCCGGTCTCGGGATCCTTGAAAGTGTTCTTGATCGTGTCGAAGGACAAGAATCGGATCCCGTCCTTGCCAACACTACCGATCACGAGTGGGAGACATCCTTTATATAGAGCGCGAACACCCTCTTTCGCATAGACGTTGTAGACGACTTTGAAAGGGTTTCTTGGGGTTGGCTGGCCTTTCTTCTCGCGAAGCTGAACGCGAGTCTTCGCGAACTCGAAAGGATACTAAACACCGTGTCAGGTCTGATTGCTTGAGCATCTTGGTTCTGGTGGACTCACTGTGGCAGCCCCTTCGACGGCTCCAGCAATACCACCGGCTGTCAGAGACACTATCGCTGGAGGACTCGGACCATCCTGCTCTCAATCAGCCCAGTACGAACACGAGAGTCTGGTGTTGTACTCACATCTTTCATATTGTCTCGGTCTCATTCCAAGAAATGTGAACATGAGAAGAGTGCTAAAGGTGATGTACAGGGATGTTGTAAATAGAAGTGAAATCAAATATTATCCTGACCTCGGAACGGACAGTTGAGCGATGTCGGCGAAAGTCGGATACTCCGCGATGGCTGGCAGACACCAGCTCTCGAAGGCAACGATGCCATCGACCTCATTAGGAAAACCGTAGAGGATCTTGAAAGCTACATTTCCACAAATTTTTGGAGATCTCGTCGTCAGTATATTTTCTCGCCAGGACAGCACCTGTTCCAGCGAAGTCAAACACCAATGGACTCGCAGGAATGATATACAGCCCCTCCGCCTCCACAATATGTCGAGTCTCGAGCCAGACGACCACCTCCACTACCTCCGAATCGCGTTGGACGAAGCCCGCAAGTCTCCTCCGAAGCCGACCAATTTCTGTGTCGGAGCACTGCTTCTGGCGCCCTCGGTGAGCTTGGAACCACTAGTCACGGGCTACACTCTGGAATGCGAGGGCAACACGCACGCCGAGCAGAGCTGCTTCATCAAGTTAGCAGAATCTCATAGCTGTGCGGCGGCCGAACTTGGTGCGCATCTGCCAGAAAATACCATCCTCTACACCACGATGGAGCCCTGCAACAAGCGCTCTGTAGGCAACACGCCATGTACGGACAGGATCTTGGCCTTGAAGAAACCAGACGGCACGCAGGCGATCAGACTAGTGGTATGCGGCGTGAGCGAGCCCGAGACATTCGTGGGTGTCAATGAGGGTAAGAAGAAGTTGCAAGATGCTGGGATTGAGGTGATATCTGTACCTGGGCTAGAAGAAGAGATTCTTGCAGTCGCTACAGCTGGACATGTGCAGGACAGCGGCTGAAGACGAACCACTTCTGGAGAAACATTCAGCCTCCACAACAACGACTGCTTTGGATTCAGGGCAACAATGGACTCAGATGTTGTTCCGGTTCTGCCCTCGGCTCAATTGAGAGAGCACCTGGGCTAAGCTGTCGATGCTACCACTTCACCAACTCTCTTTGAAACGATTTCAGCTGATTTAACCTATGGGTCAGGACGGAACTTTCAATTACTTGCACAATCCAAGCTCTACTTGGATTGGGCCTAGCAGCTTATCAACTCTGGTCCCAAGGTCTATGGGCAGGGTGACGTTGAGAAGAGTATCTCCCAAATAAATGTTCGCTTGCGAACATGGCGATCTAACGCGCATATATGCCGAAATTATTCTGGACTGCGCATCTTGGAATATGTTCTATGTCCGAGATGCCGGTACAGCGAATCGGATCTGAAAATCGTGGACCCTGCCGCGTCGCGTGGTCGTCGCGTCAGGGTGAGCTCACAGTCGTGTACGTCACACTGGGCAATCGATTCCAGGCGACATATGGCCATTGTCTTAGAAATAGTTCTTCCCAAACCCATCCCCCATACCCTCCCCAGACCTTGACAAGCAACAATCTTCTACATTCGTCAGTAGAAGAATTCGCCTCAATCTTCATTAATGAGGCCATTTGCACCCCAGCTGTCTCGAACAATACGCACTGCTGAGCTCAATTCCGCAAGAGCAACACCCGTCTTCAAGTACAGCTTCGGCCCATCGACTTTAACCTTTTCCCAAACGCAACAGCAGCGAAGCAAAATGTCCACCGATAAAGGAGAACTCAAGATTGAAAACACAAACATCAAAACGCGTGAAGGTGTAAGCCTGAACGAAAACCAAAAGACCTTGGTTGGTTCAGTTCTCGATCTCTTCGCTGGTCGACCCAGTCTAGCAAAGCTCCAACTTTGGAAAGACGACGCCACATTCGAAGATCCTATCACTGTCGCCAAGGGCCGCGGACAATACGAGCCGCAGTGGTACGGACTTCAGAGTGCATTCTCGGAGATTGAACGGTTGCACCACGAAGTCACATCTTCGGGCAACCCAATCGAACTGGACCTGAAGACGAGATATGTCGTGAAAGGAATTGGCAAAGAGCAGATCATTGCGAGTAAGGTGAATATCTACCTTGATGGCGAGAAGATCAGCAAGGTGGAAGACAAGTGGGATGGAAAGCTACCAGAGAGTGGTATTGCGAATGTGAGTTCTGTGTTACAATTGGTGAACCCTTTTTGGTGGTTCAAATATGCCGAGGGCTGGGCGTGGTACACTTGGAGTTGGGTGTGGTATACCACGCCTTGGATGGTGAGAGACTTTCGTCTCATCATATCGCGATTTCGTCGACCATGTGTTTGAGTTCTACTGACCGGCTCCTAGGCTTTCCGGAGATTGAACGCCAACAGCGTTCCGCTTATGATCAGTGTGCCGAAGAACGCCGAGGAAGACGCGAAGAGAGGCAACTAGACCTTGGGTTTCTACGTTGCTAAAACAAACAATAATGGGAGCTCATACTGGACTTCAGCAGTAAGTTACTGCCAAGTTATCGGGGACATGCTATATGACGCACCGTCCTCACCAACGCAGTCTCCACTAAGGATGTGAATATGGCATGGACAACGCCTCTGAGCGCAGTAAATTATTCACCACACCAACTTGTGGCCTTTTGCGTTGTATAATCGCTTTGCATTATGCTATTTGTTTCCGCTGTATGATGTATGTACGCTGCACTATCCACACCCCCGTAAAGCCAAATCCCTTCCAGCCGCAGTGTCGAAAGCCAAGACGAATCGACCAATGCCAAATACTATAGCGTTGTAGAGCTCTCGTTGCCGGGCACCTCAACCTACTTCCACGACGAAGAATTTAACGATCATGCCATCAGCTTGCTACCGCGTCTTGCATACAGCAGAATTATGCGAAGCTATTCTCCTCGCCTGTGATTCTGAAGCAGCCATCAAAGCTGCGCGAGTGCTGAAGGCTCTCGATGCTACCATATTGGGATCCAAACAACTTCAAGAAAAGCTTTATTTCCGACAAGTGCCTGGAATCGGGGACGGTGTCATCAAGCACAATCGTCTCCTGTTGTCTAAGCTCTACACCAGGAACTGCAAATTGCACGCAGGGCCAGTGTACCCTTACCACGTCGGGCCCAACGTAGCACCCGAACTGGTATTGGTCTACCAAAGCGACAATCTGAATTTCGACCGCCTGAAAGGCACTTCGGCAGAGCGAATGTATTTCACAAACAAGCCTTGTGATATTGTTGTTCGTTTAGTTCTGCCGACGCGTCAAAGAGTGTATCGGACTGTCGAGTTGAGGATTGGAAGCTGTACGTTGGGTGCAATACTGAACACCTGTGAGAGCATCATCACGGACTTTCAAAGCTTCTCGGAGCCAGAGTTGGACGAGGCGTGGGTGGTCTATGGGTGGGAGCGGCCACTCTCTGAGCAGAGTAAAGCTTTGCTAAGGCAGTACGGTGGGCGTGTTGTGCGATTCAGCTGTCGCCTGTAGAGCACGGCCTTCAGTGTGTCAGTTGACACCATGCGTTCACGTGCAGCAAGTGAACTGGGGACTCAACATTGTGGAAATGTCGTTTTCTAGCCTGAATTCGGTACTTGACACTCTCAAGTTGTACGAGACGATCATGCTTAACGTGACAGTGAAGGCTGTCATCATCTGCCTGCATGTCTCGACTTAGTCCAAGGACACGATTGAAGGGTTGAACAAGTTATACCGGAAACTCTTTTTCCAGACACCAGCCGCTTCCCAGTACGACCGACGACACAAGCGTACCATCGACGAGGCGTACTTACGATCTTTTGTTTCGTCAGACCGCATTCACAAGGGCAAGAGCTTAACGGCGAAGATCGGCATTAACAACCTCGCTCTGCTAATTTCGTGCTACCTGGCTGTCACTGAAGCTCCGACTCGAAAGCGCCAAGTCATGATAGATTACGACTTTGTCAAGATATCGAATGCCACAGGCCTTCAGGGCAGCTCAATGGCCCACATGTACCTCATAGACCAAGCCTGCAGAATGGACGTGAAAAATACTATCTTCCGAAATGGCCTTACTCCACGAGGATATGCATCCGCCACTCTACCCTGGGGGGAACCTGTGAGTGTATGTGTCCAGACTCGCCAGGACTTCAAGAGCCGCAACTTGGCCAACCTGATCAATATAATGGACACAAAAGTTTGGGAGGAGCCATTGTCAGAAGCCAGCAAGGCAATGCTAAGGATCTTCGAGGCTCTCTCGCGCTCTGTGGCAGTTACTAGACTGCGCTTGGTCATTGAGCAGGTCAGGACTTCCAGGGAGCAGAGGAGAGGAGGTAGCGCTGTATAAGTCTCAGCATACAGCCTTGCTTGTGAACAACAGTCGCTTAGAGAGCCAAGCGTACTGCAGATAGAGAGGACTGGGTAGCCTCTCCACCGGCGAGGTATCTCGTGGACTACTCCAACCAGCGTGTGAAATGGTACGTTCTGGAAGTGTCCCGTCGAACCTTTCTTACGTTTGCTTTCCACTACTTTGGCAAGCAGGATTCATACCTTCGCAGCCACAAATGGAGTGCCGTGTTGACAGCCTTCATGCCACAGGAGCTACACGTGCCTCCCAAGACGCTTCACTCTGCTCACGTGTCTAGCCAATGATGTGCCTCGCAGCTGATCCCCCAAGGTTCGCGCACACTTCATCTAGACCGAGAGAAGTGCAAGCCAGGATCTAAGCTTTTTGACCTTGCTTAGCTTTTGTGATAAGACTGCTGACCAGCTTCACCTACCAGTCAGAATTGCTGTTCTAGGGCACAAACCTTGACGGGAAAAGCCGGCATTGGTGTGCAGTGCTTTTAAACTCTGTGAGAAGCCAATGAATCTACGAACGACGCCTGTCAAAGCCACAACTCAGATACTTCTACCAGCATGCTGGAGTTTGCCTACTACTACTACACCACGTTGTAGCTGACATGCCCTTGTACGGCGCTTAACAGAGCTTCGGTAGGTAGGCAAGTCGTGCTGCAAATATATGTTCAGCAAAGCAAGAGCACGAATCCCACAGTGCCATACCACAGAGTGCAGAGTAATACTGGATTCTTCCAAAGCAGACCAGCCATCCGACAGATCGCACAAGTCATCTCCCAAGGCACCATGACGACAAACGAGATTCCATCCGCCACAGCCACATCATCTCTATCGCCCACAGCAACCGATCTCTGCGCGGGAGCGAACGTGCCTCATTCATCATTCCCTGGAGTAGCAGCGAACGTCAACTGGTGCGTGAGTGACGGCTCTGCAAACCACTCCCTTTCGCGAATGGAAAGCTGCTGCGCGCCGAACCAGGTCGAGATTCGAGACGGATGCCAATTTTGCCTGCTGCCCGACAAATACCTCAAGCATGCAAATTCGGAGTATGCGGTGAACAAGGCTTTCGACAGTTGCTTCTTGGATGCGGAAGGTTCTCCGTTGGGTGGTTTTGAAGCTTATTGCAGTGTGCCAAGCATAGCTCTGTCGGCGGCTTCGCATCGCTCTCTGGCACCTGGCATGTTGATCTTGAGTTGGCTGTTGATAAGCATTTTCTTGTCGCAGGGGTTTGAGGACGTAAGATGTCGCAGCTGATGGAAATGGTGGTCATGATGACATGAAATGGGCAGCGGAAATGGCAGAACTGAGAAGGATCAACGGTCGATGCACGAAGCCAATGTTTACAGGCAGGGGTATAGAGTCAATGCGAGAGACTAGCAATTGTGTGGTGTCATGCTATTATGCTGTCTTGCGAGTGCAATGTCGCTTCTTTGTGTCTTTCTTCCATTGCTTGACAGCACACTGTCGGGCGTACGCCGCTGTCGTATCGGTCTGGGAGTACGGCAGACAGATTGTGTCTTCTGTCTCCAACGTAGCCAAGTCTATAGTTGCATTGGATTCGCTGGAAAGCTCGTTGATACCATCTGGAAATCCTGATGAAAATGCTGGACTTGATCGTAGTGAGCCGCAGCTCTTGCGAGGGTTGGTCCGGCTCGATGCGAGACTACCTTCGTGACACACCAATCCAGGTGTCCCATCGTCTGAGTGCTCTGTGTCGCCTGTACTCCGAGCTCGATGGCATATCTGGGTGCTATTTTATCTTAAGAAGCAAAAGTGGCGTACATTGCCCACTTTCCTTCATCTTGAATCTTGTATCGGACGCGCGGGATGGCTAGGGAGTCGCCGAGACCGTGATAGAGCGAGCCGGACTGCTTCAAAAGAATGAATACATATATTCATGGCATTCCTTGGAGGGTGTACCTCCGGTGCTGAAAGCAAGGACGCCCGGTATATGCTCGGGGTTTGTAAGAGCCTTCCGTAGTACGACCAAGATCGGTCTTCGGTGAGATCATTCCGCCGTTCTCTTCCAAACATCATCTCCTCCCGACCGCTCCGCTATTCTACAGTATCAACACTAAATCCCTCGCGTACTTCGCATTGATGCCGTGCAATCCCTCCGACAACCCTCTAGCATTTCTTCAATGTACCAAACATATATATACGAGCCTCATCTCAGACCGATGTTGACTTAGTACATCTATACTTCAAGTACGTTTGAAATACAAAGTCTATAAATCGCTATCTCTGGAGCTTAGGCGGAACTTCCCTGCCATGAAAGTCATCCTCTCCGGCTCCACAGGCTTCATCGGCAGCGCTGTGCTCCAGCGTCTAGTTTCAACACCCGAAGTCACCTCAATTATTGCACTTTCAAGACGTCCGCTGGAAGTCAAGAATGCAAAGATTCAACCAGTCATAGTTGAGGACTTCCACAATTACAAGCAGACAGAGCTCGATCGATTTTCCGGGGCCGAGGCAGCCATATGGTGTCTTGGAAGTGCTTCCGATGGGCGGGATGTTCATATGGACATGACTATGCGAGCCGCTGAGGCCTTCTCCAAGGCAATTCTTCCGAGCCTCCAGAAAGACAAGCAATTCCGTTTCGTATACACCAGCGGAGCAATGGTGGAGCGCGATCAGAGCAAATTTCTGCTGATCGCTGGTGAGAAGAGGAAGATCAGGGTAGATATGACATCCTCAAGTGTACAACGCCATTACTGACACGTTCTAGGGTCAAGTCGAAGATCAGGTGATTGGGCTGGAGCAACAGCACAGTCCGGCCTGGAGATCTTTCATCGCAAGACCTGCATTTGTAACAGTCCGCGAGCCTACACTCAGCCTCATTCTAGGTAACTTATACATTCCTGTTGGCGAGCTGGCAGCAGCTATGGTAGATGCTGCGACACGTGGAAACGAAAAGCAAGTACTCGAGAATGCCGATCTGCGGAAGAGTGGCAAGGCTGCTATTGGTCGGCAGCCTTCCAATGTTGTCAAACAATAGAATAGGTATCGATCGGGGAAGAACCAGGAAATCTCATCGAAATTATCCGTAATACAACTCTGCCAAGTTGCGGTTGCTACCAAACGTCGTCTTTTCCCACCACAGCGCTCTAGCACTTGATATGGGGAAGCGTCAACACCAGAAGTGAGCATGCGGCAGATCTTTCCGAAGCCTTCCCAATGTCAGACGAACCACGACGCCCCACGCCTGCCGCGAGATAGCATGGTAAGACGCCATGGGAAGGAAGCCACAGACTACGTGAAAGTGAGCGTACTCACTGGATACTTCTTACTGCTCACCTACTCTCAGCAGTACACCTCGTGGGATCCGTGGAAGAATACCATGTGGAGAAAAGGTGAGTGAATAATAAGCTTTTTAACTTCTCCGGAGAAAGCAAGCCAAGAACAGCTCAGAAGATGTAGGTCCAGACATCGTGCTATTTCTGCCGTGCATGCACCAAATGTGTTGACTGTGGTAATCTAAGACGTGAATGTCGACCTCGCCTTGCCTCGAAACCATCTTCACGAGTTGGAGTTCCTAAAGCCGAACGCAGCCAGGCCATGTTCACTCAGCGGATTGCATGTGAAACAGCCAACTCAGCTGCAGGTGCCATTCGAGTATAAGGATCGCTTGCAGTTGATACAGGGGCAAAGACCAAGGAAAGTAAGGTCAAGACCGTGAAAGCGACCGAATCCATCGACTAGACGTCTCGGCCAGAAACATCTTGTAGAAGCAGATCAGAGGGACAGGAGAGACTGCTTTGACGAGTAGAACCGCCAATCTCTGCAGACCTGAGGGCATAGCCCACACTCGCCAGCCTGATGCGGCATCCTTCGCGAAATTGCCGTGGTATATGTTGCAGTGAGGATAAAAGACACATTTTCGTATAGTCACACGTTGCAGATTGCGGAAGACGAGACCGTTATGTACAACTGCGCGTATGCTCCGCAGGACAACCAGTGCAAAGGAGTAATTGCGATGAAGAGCAATCACATCCACAAGACAAAGGCTTAATCTGTCAAGATGGGCTAGATATCAAATCAACGACGCGGCCAAGGCCTGCGCAAAATGCCGTGAATAGATGGCGCCCTTTGTGTGCGAACGCTTGATAAAAATGGCATACCGACTACCAACGAGGACATACCGACAGCCTGTGCACATCATTGCCAGGCCCTTACCAGAAGCGTGCACGACCAAGTAGCAGCAGTCCGTGCGAGCTGTATATAGGCAGAGGGCATCCCAGTCCAGGGTCATCTCTCGTCTTCAGCCAGGGATAGATCTTCTCCAAACCACGTGCACGGCCTCCGCTTTCCAGTGTGATGTGCTCGTGAGCCGTGAGAGCGAGGCTGTCTGATGGTCCGTGCGACGTATGGGAGCTGTGGTATCTTCTATGGTCTGCTGATCGGTCAGATTCGATCACGATGGTTGGGTTCTCAAAGGCAGTGGTCCGAAACAGAAATGTGTAACTAGGTAAATCAGGGACGATGATAGTTGAGTAACAGGTGGACCGGAGTCCGAGGAACAGAGGCCTGGTCAAAAGTCTCGGCGGACCAACTATTCAGTCACCGAATATGAGGCTTCCATCCGATTCATTCATTCACTGCTCCTCTACATCCTGCTCAGCGATACTTCGCCCATGATCTCTCTCACGCCAACCCCGCCATCTTGTACACAGCCAGCTCCGCAACTCCACTCATCTCCTTACTGCCCGGATCTCCGGACGGCAATACCTGCGTTCCAAACGTATACGCAATCCCACTCTCGCGATCAACCGTCCAGAAAGGATTATACAGTCCACCCCAAGACATGGTACCTTTCTTCCTCCTACCCACGTCGTCCTGCAGAAAGACTATGCCACCAAGGGCGTACTGCACAGGAATACTCGGGTTGAATTCTCCGGGGATCATGGTATGCCAATTCTGGATGAATGTGTTGAGATCCTTCTCGGAAGAAGGGCCCAGCTGGGGTTTGAAGAGTTCATCCACGCCGGCGGGAGTGAGGAGCTTCCCATCATTTGCCAAGATGCTGCGAAGCACTTTCAGGTAATCACCCAGCACGGCATACATTCCATGTCCGCCGAAACAGTCGGTGGAAAAGGTATTCAGGGTCGGTTGATCGTTGACTTTCAAACTGCCGTCTTCCTGTCGAACCACCAGTGTGGCCAGTTTGGACTTCTTCCACTGCTCACTCGGCCAGAATGTTATGCCTTGAATTCCCAGAGGGTCCCAGAAGTGTTTCCTCTCGAACTCTTCGAGGGTCAGACCTGTGACACGCTGAACGACGAGAGAAGCCCAATCCAGACCTGGTGAGTACTCCCATGATGTTCCGGGCTCATAGAGTAGAGGGAAGTTGTAGCGTTCAAGAATGGTTCCGTCCACACGTTCCATGGGGTTACTTCGGCCAGATGTCATTTCGTATCTGATCACCTTCGGATTCATACCATATGTTGCTCCGGACGAGTGCGTCAGGAGTTGACGAAGGGTGATAGGGCCTTTGCGGTCAACAAGGACGGCTTTGCCATCATCATCGAACCCTGTAAGGACTTGTTTGTCGCCAAGCTCAGGGATATGAGGGGACACGTCGTCGTCAAGAGTGATATAGCCTAGCTCCGTCACTTTGACGATGGAGATGGCAGTGATGAGTTTTGATTGGGAAGCGAGCATGAGGAGAGAGTCTTGTTTGATTGGTTCGTCATCGATGCCATAATGCTGGAGCCCAGTGGCATGGTGGTATTCAAAGGAACCTACACTCGTGATTAATAGAGATTACAACAAACCACAGTCTCGTTCTTATGCTATCTTACCATCGGCATTGGTAGCAGCAACGATGGCAAAGGGGACTTTGGCGTCTTTGACACCTCGTGACAGTGCTTCCTCCAGCGATGCCATATTCGGCTCCTACACGTCTCGTTACTGGTGTTCCTCAAACAAATCCGAACGTCCAGGCGTTCTGGTCGGAAAACCCACGCTTTTTATATGATCTTTCAGCAGACCTAGCCGATTCCTACCTTCCATTGTGCTGATGCCTTGGATGTGGTGGGTAAGATCACGTAAGTGGGTTGAAGGATTGTTCGAGTCAGCTTGCGAGAAGCCGCGAGCCGCGCTGCATACATTTGCACGTATTGCCGCTGTTCACCGAGCTGCAGGTGAGGGACAGCGGGCAAGGTCCTCGGCTCGTTGACCAGCGATAGTTTGAGGGCACTAGTGCAGGAACGTGGCTACCCGGTCACGTCAAGAGATGCGAATCCCTGTTTAGGGTTGTGCTCTCCTTGGCATAGCGTAGGAATGTCGGAAAAGTCTTTCAACATGGCCTGCCCTTCGGCGCGTCCTTTCGAGATCTGATCAAGATCAAACCGTATCGGCGTGAAATGCTGCTCCTGCTCCGGTCAGAGTCCCCGCCTGGGATCGAAGACCGAACCAGCAGGATGAGCAACCAAATGCCACAGAGGCTGTTCCAGGGCTTACATGATATATCTAGGCTCATATGTTGCGAACACGCAAGATGGGTATGTCGCTGAAGCAGAAGTAAAGACGATCTAGGCGGATCTTCCACCGGCCCCAAAAATGCTACGCAAGCCCACCCAAAACTCCTCGCTTGCGCTTAAAATGTGTAACAATGTCGTGTCCGGGATCGCATGTCCATAGCTGTGCGCTGCGTGGTTACGGCTCTTCTAAATTACGCCGCAACCGCAGGAGCATCCTTCGCAGCATCAGTCACAGGAGACTGCCCTTCGCCGCTCATACTCTCTCGCTTCTTCCTCTCCTTCTCTTTTGCCTCTTCCTCCTTCTTCTGGCGCTGCTTCTCTTGCAGCTTTGCCATCTTCTCCATCTTGATCCTCTGTTTCTCTTCCTGCTCCTTTTCCTTGGCCTTTTGCTCGTCGGACTTGCCCTGCTCTTGCTTAGCAGCATAATCCTTCCACTTTCGCCAACCATCGAAGTCGATCAAGGCTTGCATACAGCCCCATTCCTTGACTTTGCGCTCGAGCCACACAAAGTTGACAGGTTTGGTCAGGAAGTCGTTACATCCCGCGGCAAGTGCTTCGTGTCGATCGGATTGCAGCGAAGAGGCCGTTAAAGCCACAATGATGACGGGCGACTTGAAAAGACCCTCAGTCATAGGAAGCTTGTCGTCCTCGGGGTTTCGCTTGGCCTTGTCATCCATGGGATCTCCGTTCCCATCTGGACCGTTCTCGCTGGGTGTGCCTGGCGTGGACGAAAACACACCGATTCCGTTGACCCGTTCCAGTCGCCGAATCTCCTTGGTTGCCTGAAGCCCGTTCATGACTGGCATCTGGATATCCATGAGCACCAAGTGAAATCCTCCTGCCTTGTATTTGTCCACTGCAATTTGTCCGTTCATTGCCGTCTGCCATCGAACTTTCAGCCTTTTCATCAAACCTTCCAAGATTCGCAAATTGATGATATTGTCCTCCACGATGAGGACGTTGATCGGGGGAACGGAGCTGTCAAGCACACTAGAGATATTCGGTAACTCTTTATTAGGATTGTAGGGGTCGATCTGGAGTGGTGATTGTTTCCTGGACTGAGGCTTATCCGGAGTCGGCTTCCTCATCTTGCGTGGCCGTGCACTACGATGGCCATGTGCTGAAGCTGCCGCACCTCCGTTCGGCGTTGGTGGCGATGAGTTGTTCTTGCCCACTTGCGCCGCTTCGGGAGCAGGTGGTGTAGGGAGAGGGGGAGCGGACGGTACGCCGTTGGGGTGATGCGCTTCAGAGGCAGAGGAATCCACTCTAGGTCGCCCTGCGGTTCGGAGTGGCAGGTGGGCAGTTGCCATAGATGGGGCCGCAACAGCAGAATTTACGCCAGCGCCATGTGATAATATCGTAGGGGAAGAGGTATGCTGTCGCCCGTACTTCGGGCGATGTTCACGTTCTGCACGATGGCCACGGGCTCTGCCACCAGGAGAGGGCAATGCAGGTACGTGGCCGGTATTGAGTACCGATATGGATCTGGGATGCTCTTGACCAGCTACCGAATTATGATGTTCTCTTCCGGGCGGTAGCGCAGGCTGTATGGTCACAGGCATCGGCGGGAAGTAGTCGGTCCCATTCTCATGAGGCCGAAACTCATCGAGGCCGTGGTAGCTCTGATGCGGGTGGGCTCGTGGCGATGGTCTCGGCGTCCGCTTCTGCGGTAAGTCGATGATGAGCGCTTCTTCTACGGTCTGGCCGCCCGGGTAGTAGGTGTCAATCGTCCTGCACATCTCCTCCTCCGGCCCCAGGATGCGTGAGTTGCGTGGGCCAACATGATCGCTTCTCGTGACGATGGTGAGAGTGAGATCGGGAGAATCAAACGTCTTGCCCAGTGAGTTCTGGTACTTGCGCAAGATCATGTCCCGCACATCGTCGACCAGATCGTCCTCTTGTATCTGCACCAGCGTCGCCGACTGATTCGGCCTCTTGACCCAGATCTTCCGGCGCAACATGGTCGTCATGTCCGGGATGCTCGGCGAGAAGTAGTCCAGCCGAGCACTGGTCGGGGGTACGCTGGTCGGGGCGCTCGCGGAATTCGGTGCAGTCCGGTGAGGCTCGTCAAGAAGAGTCTTCACGATGGTAGCATTGGCGCTTCCCACGATGCTCTGCCGTCTGTGCTCGGCAGCCTCGGATACTAGGCTCTTTGCGGACCCACGAGGGCTCAAGGGTCGATCCTGGGAGGCGTGCTGCAGATGGATGGAGGCCTCATCCGATGGCGATGGGTGTCGCTGGCGGAAGCTGTGCAGAAATGGTGTCAGCGGGACGATGGCTTCGTGATGTGGTGGGTGGAGAGGAAGGGAAGGGTCAGAACAGCGAGAAGAAGAATAAGGTTAATCGGGTTGGGAGGTAGCCAAGTGTGAAGCTGTGTCGAGCTTATGCACAACATCGAGATGTCGCGAACTCTCATTGGGGTGAAGTGTAGGGTTTGCAGTCCATCCATGCTTGTGCTTCTTTCCGCACCCACGAAATGAAGGAAATTGGAAACACGTACTCAGGGCTGTGAAGGACACCGGCGCGACCGCTCAGCGCTTCTGGAGTGGGCTCTTCCACCACCACGCGTGGATTCACGGGCGGGAGGTCGTCGACATAGAGCTTGAGTTCTGCTACGGCGGGTATGGTTGGCTGCTGTAGTGGAGGCGGAAGTTCTTCTTCCTCGAGCTTCTCCAGCCGGCTCGCGGAGTCAGCCAACGTTTGGCTGCAGCTGTTTGACCTTTGTTTGATCAAGTCATGCTCTGCCACAGCCCTGTCCGCCAGGCTCTCCGGCACACTCGCAGTTGTCGCTACGCTGGTGGCTCGTTGTTTCAGCACCGGCGGCAACTCCGGGATGACAGCGGCGTGAGTGCGGAAGCGGTCTCTCAGCTTCCCCAAGGACGAAGACTTCCTAGGCAACGGGTGAGGCGAGGGCGAGGGGGAGGGAGAAGCGGAGGTGGCAGCAGTGGTATGGCTGCCGTCGGATTGAGTGGATTCGGCGGCGGTAGAATGCTTGGAGGACAGTCGTCGCAGGATGGGTCGCAGGGAGAAACGACTCTTAGCCATTTGCACCAGCCCGTCCAGGGCTCCCTGTGCCAGATCTGGTCGGAGGCTCAATAGACGAGAGAAGGTCAAGCCACAGAGGAGTGGCGCAGGCTCAGCAGGGCATCAGAGTCCATGTATGCATGTATGCATGTGTTGTTGATGCTGTATACGGTATGCGGAGAGTGTTTCAGCAGGTGCAATGTAGGATACAGAATGTCAGTGGAGTGAGAGATCCAACACGCCCTTCCCACTGCCATCCGAGCGGCGTGAATCAGGGCCGCAAGAATCACGACCAACTCCTGCTTCGTGGATCAGATCAGTCGAAGCCGCACAGTCCAAGCTTGGGATGTGGAGGAGTGCTGGGGATCGAAGTTGGCCCTGCAATCGATATGCCACCTTCACCACTCCCGCGGGCACACACCTCGCCGCCAGATTCACTTATTATTCTGTATTGCCTTTTCTTCCCACACATCCGCATCCATATTGCTCGCGTCGACTGGACTTTCTGTCGACTGCTGTGCAGCTTCACACACCAAACGAATCCTGGAGCCTTCTTCGCGTGCTCGTGTTGCCCCCATCGCGAAAGCGAGAACCCAAGCGAATCAGGTCTTGGTGCAGAACGATCTTCGATCTCAACTCGAGAATTCTTGGTTGCGGCACACTACGGCGGTACAAACGCGTCCGCCAAACGCGTAACATTCGCTTCCTCCTCCGCGCCTTTCCACCTCGCCGTCGATTGATTGCTGCCGGATGCCATACAAAACACCATGATTCCACGAAACCACCCACTCCCGGGCGCGCACTGCTGGGCATATGGCATGTCCACCTTAAGCTTGATCCGCGTCGATCGTTAGCTCTCGCACTATTGCCTCTGCCAGTTTTGACTTTCAATACGTGATGCTGTACTGGAGAGACTATCCACCCACCGACGGTTGCACGCCACGTCTTCGACCAAGTCATTCTTGCGCAGCTACCGCCTAACTCAACACTTGGCTTGACCGCGGGTTCTGACTGGCCAGGGCCTCTGTGCTATCGTACAAGACAGTGGTACTTACAAGGCAACGCTCAGGAATGCTGGGAAATCGGCAAGCTAAATCGATCAGATCCCTATCTACACTGTCATTCACACGGACATGCTCATCATCAAGCCATTGAGTCATGAGGCATACGATTTCTTCCACATGCTGTTTTCACATTCCAGCCGGCGTCATCAAACGGAGACCTGGTCCATGGCTAGCTCTCACACGCTCACTTTCCCCCAGATGATACCCCTGGTCGTATATTCGTGCCCTGTCGGAACGACGATCATGCTGGCCACGTCGGCCTTCCTCGCGACGCGGAGCTTCGTCGTATCTTCTGCCTTCCTCGTCCGAAAAGCTCACTGCTTTTGGTTGACGGTCACGACGAGCGATCCCACGATCCTGGCTGCTACTGCTTTGCGTTCTCTGCGTCGGGCTGCGCTGAGTGTTCTCTCTCGAAGGAGCGTTCTTGATGCTGGCCGATGAGGGCTGCTGTGGTTCGAAATACTGCTTGGGTGGGAGGCTCATTTGCAGCAGAGGACTCTCGGGTGGTGTCCAGCTGCCGCCTCCGCTCTCCTGGCCTGGGTTGGCTTCCCAGTAGTTGAAGAACTTGACAAAGTGGTAGTAGCTCCCGGAGAGAAGCGCGCCGAGCAGAGGACCTACCCAATAGATCCAATGGTAGCTCTGGAAGTTCGGTGACAGCAGACATGGCGCAAACGACCGCACGGGGTTAAGGGAAGCTCCAGTGTAGACCGCGCCTGCCAATTCTGCGACGAACAATGCGATGCCAATGCCAACAGGCGCTATGAACGTCGCCCGCCACTTTTCAGCGGCTAGCATCAGCACCGTGAAGACCAGGAGAGAAGTGAGGAACTGTGACCGGCATCAGCGCCTGCTCCCATACCGTTGAGTGGAACCCACCATTTCCAGGAATAGCCCTTGCGCGGCACTGACGCCCGGAGCCAGCGTTGTCTGAACCTGCTCGATATCCCCAGGTATGATGATTTTCACGACAGCCGCAGCACTGACCGCCGCCAACAATTGCACGGGAACGAACAAAACTCCTCTTACCGCGCTCAACGCACCGCCCAAGACCAACCCCAGTGTGACAGCCGGATTGAAAAGTCCGCCGCTCACACGATACATGGTCCAAGCATTCACCAGCAACGAAAACCCATAGCTGAGCGCGATGTACATCAGCGTCTCGCTCGCATGCAACCCATCCGGTCCCCGGGACGACGCCTGATACACCGCCGTGCTATGCCCGAGAAAGGCGAAGAACAAGAACATGAACGTGCCCACAAATTCTCCCGTACATGCGACGAAATGGTTCCTCCACGCCGGTTGCCGACGGGCGTCTCGAGGGGAAATGTATCCCAACCCGGGCTTGTCCATTTGTGGTGCGTTGAGGAGCCAACTCGAACGGTTCGACGACATCTTGCAACAATGCGATTCCGACGAGCTCTGTTCTTTGGCTGCTTCGGGGGAACGTGTGACTTTGTGAACACGGCCTGGTGATTCGATGGAGAGCGCGGGCTCGGACCAATGTATGCAGGAAAGACACATTGCTGTTTCCGGGCCAAGCTCGCGGCGAGGAAACGTCCGGGGGTTTCGTCGTGCGATGCACACGTGTGCTGCGTGAGCTCGTATCCTCGAGAGAGTTCGTTCGATCAGGTAGGTGCTTGCTGGAAGCTGCATTGAAGCGCACGCGAGAATTCACTCCGCTGGCTACGATGAACCCAGGTGCTGTTGCTCGGCACGACGACCGTGACCTTCCTATACACCGCCTTGCACTTCGTGCCCGCCGCCCCCAGCCTTTTTCGCTAGTCCCGAAGGTGGAGCTCAATCACTGCTATAGCCATGTTACCTGAGGCATCCATGTTTACGGCGCTGAGACCGCAGGGTTCAGCGTCTGGGGGATGCTGGGCACATGAGGTGTCAACCACATGGTATGACGCTGTATGGTGTAGAGCGACATGGGGATTTGGCAGATAAAAGAGCGAAATGTGGAAGCGGAGAATATTCGTTGGGCATCTTCCGCGGGTGAATCTGGAGGGTGTAGACGGATGTGCGAAGATGTTCTCTCCGATTGGTGCTTCTGTGTCTCGAGTAATGTGTATCTGCTCTGCTCGGTTCATCATTCTGTACTCATTTCTCAGCAGTATCCAGCTAGCCTGCTCGATCTAGAACATCTGCCTGTTCCTCATCTCGACGGGTAAGAATACCATCATGAGCGCCGAGACCCATATCCCCCCAGCACCCAGCCACAAGATTCCTGAACTCTCCGAGGCTAGATAATGCTGACCTGCGAAAGGAGCTACGATTCCGGCAATGCGTCCCAGACACGACAGCATACCACTTGCACTCCCACGATAAGCCGTGTCGAAGAGTTCGGGCGCGGAGGCGTAGAGGACGGCATTGAAATACTACGAGCGAATCAGTTTTCAGTTCCATCCGATGTGAAAGAGAAGGAGATCGTACCGTTTGCATAATATACTCAAACGCATTCAATCCCACATAGCCTGCTGTGGTATATACCTGCGTGTACATCGCCATGGCCAAACCTTGCAAGATGGCTGAAATAACGAGTGACCACTTCCTCCCAACCAAGGGGAGCTGCACGGAGATCAATCCCATAATAGCCCCGAGGATACCTGGAAGATATATGTAGACGTAATGGCGATAAGTTTCGGCCACGGTACCTGTACCCTCATCGACCTCGTTCCGGAGTAGGATGATGGGCAGGAAAGAGCCCGCGAGGTTAAAAGACCAGTAGTCGCCCATATACGCGACCGCTAACAAGGCGAACGAAATGGCCTGGATTGGTTTTCCGAAAAGATTTTTCAGATTCGCCAACGAATCTCCGACGTTCTTCAGCACTTTCCTCGTCGTCTGTGCCGTCGTTAATTTCTTTCCCGATTCATGCTGCGCCTCCCGTGAATCTAGAGAAGTGGTCTCATCGATAGCTCGGAACATCTCCACGGTCAGAGTGGGTGGAGGGGCCTTGTTGAATTTCGCGATCTTGTGTAGCACTTGGATTGCCTTTTCTTCTTGACCTTTAGAGAGGAGGAATTTAGGGGATTCGTAGAATTTAAAGATGAAAAAGCGCAGGACAAACACGACGAGCGTCATACAGCCAAGTACAATGACCAGGTAGCGCCATCCCATGTTGCTGTCGACGGTGCAGCAGGTGGAGCTATCCTTTGGCTGTCCATCTGCGATGGCCACGCATGAAGGCAGATCGGGGTTGCAACGCCATGCCGGCTTGGCTGCTGTTCCATATGCGACCGCAGAGGCCACCACAACGCCAATGGGCTGCCACATGGAGAGGAGGGTGACCAGATTACGGCGATTTTGTGGCAAGTATTCAAGAGCGATTGTGGCATCAATAGGAATGTTGCCACCAAGACCGATGGATGCGAGAAAGTAGATGCCACAGATGGCTCCATAATTGTACTTGGGTGCAGCCAGCAATAAGCCAAACACCGAAGTGATGAGACATGTGAGGTTGAAGGCCCACCGTCTCCCGATAATGTCGACCAAGATTCCCCAGGAAAAGGCACCTACGGCAAGACCTGCGTTCGCCAGAGACCAGATCTGACCTGTTTTACTGTCGGGCACATTCATCTCCTGGTAAATAGCGGTTGCGATCAGGCCCACACCTTGCGACCAGGCCAGGTCGAGGAAGTAGCCAAACCCGCAGAGAAACCAGATACATATCTGATATCTGCCGAGTCCGAAATTGTCCAGCTCGGCATTGATCAGTGCAGCTTTCTTCTCAAACGCAGTCAAAGGACTAGTTGCACTGCCTTTGAGGATGGAACTGATGGATAGCTGGGTCTGGGAAGGGTTTTCCAAATGGTCCAAGGTCTCGTGAACATGTTGCTCGCTGGCACGTCGCCACTTGTCGTCTGAGCCTAGCTTATCGTGCGCCATGATGGACTCGATCGATGCGATGCTGCGCCAGGTGGAAATCGATCTAAGCTATGCAGCACGTGGCCGCGGTGCAATTTCCAGAATGTCATGTCGGAAGACAGGCGGAATGGTGCGCTTATCACCAGCTCCCGTCCCTCTTTCTCGCGAGCGTGTACCAACATTGAAGAGCATGGTCGTTTGCATCATGTGCATCACGCTAGCAGGATGTACAGGGATGCTCGATAGATCTAATCCCCAGTCTGGTTAGCTTGCAACCCATTTGCTGCTCCACATCTGTTCCGTTCGCTTGTCGTGACTATCAGCTTCATCACACCGAGGCCGTATTGGAGTCGCAAATGAGACCGACGAACACAGGAGGCGGAAGAATTCCTGAATAGAGGTGCGAAAGAGGGTCGAGAGTGGTGGCAGAGCTATTTGGCAGACGCGCGCCTGCGAACGCGGTGAGAAAGCCACAACGGCTTCACCGACCGCACCGCGGTAAAGACAGCGGTATCGTGCTTGTAGATCTGTCAGGCTTCCATTCCTCGGTGTGCGCCTTGGAGTCCTTGGTGAAGTACATGTAAGAAGAGGTGGATGCTGAAGTTGCGAAGCGCGGCCGCCTGATATCCTTGTATCGATCCGGAGACTTGGTGGGAACATGAAGCTTCAAGGAGGCCCTGAAGAATCGTGTGTGGTTCTTGCTGCCAGACTCCTGCCAGACATTCAGTTGAGAAGCGAATTGACGTTTTCCGGTGAATGGCGGGTTCAGTCGTGTAGCGTTGGTGTCTGGAAGGTGCGACATGGACTTACTGGTGGGTGATGACACGAGGAGCATCATGGAGCAGGTGCATTCCACACGATGTGTATTGATATCTGGAAGGTGCAATATGATCTCCACAATTCCGTGCGCTAGGCTACAGCCTGGATTCATATCAACTTCGACTTGCCCTCTCCATACACTGGTCTGTTGCGAAGTACACTCCCGAACGACTCCTTTTCCCAGTTCCAGACGCGGTGTTTGAGCCCAACTTCCTTCGAGGCTGACTCGAAATCATCCCGAACCGCCGCTGCATTTGAACTCGAACATGGGCGGATGGGGCTTGGGCCTTTTTGAGGTGATTTGGGCATGGCTGTGAGAGTAGAGTCGTACAACATCTGACCCTGTTGCAGTCTGATCATGATCTCATCATCGTTCAAGACCTCGACTTGGAGATCAAGCTCGTCATGCAGGACAGGGCTGTTGGGGCATGGGGTGCTATTGCTGGAGAGCACGCATCACTGGCTAGCAAGAAGCCGAATGCAACGCTTTACGCAAAGCTCAATCCAATGCCAGCGTTCATACGCTCCATGATCGAGGACAAGAAGACTCCGAGCAAGCGTAATGACAATCAGAGCGACGCGGAATACCTAATCAACAAGCACACCAATCTCACAAACGCCCAGCGTCCTGATCTGAAGAACCCTTACGGCAACGCCTACAAGACCGTTATCCTCGGAGCGTGCCTCATGAGCTTGGGCTGTACGCTGCCTCCCACGTTCAGAGCACTTCTCAAGGAGATCTATCCGAAAGTAGGTCTCCTGGACAAGGGCGAGAAGCAGATGAAGCGCGCTCTCGGAAAGAAAGGCTTCAAAGACGGCACGCCCTACGAATTCGGCTCAGCTAAGCAGGCCGACGCACAACGTATCGGGGTTCCTCTAAACGACCAAATCTATCCCCTCACTTGCATCCTCAACACCCACGCTCCGAACGACTTTGCCCCGCCGGGTGCGGAGGACACTCTCCCTGACTACCGCAGGGAGGCTCTTGCTCAAGAGCGTTACCTAGTGCACTCCATCGGCAAGCAGAACCAGCAGATTTGTGCGGGCTGCAATGCCGACCGCGCCAATGATGGTGGTAAGCTCAAGCAGTGCTCGAAATGCAAGCTCGTCAAATACTGCGGACGGGATTGCCAAGTCAAGGACGCGAAGATGCACATGGGTGCCTGCAACACCCTCCGGCAATTGGCAGAATTGCCTGCCAACACCAAATGCTACTTGGGCAACTGCGCGCTGCCTGAGGACTAGACGGAGAGCGTCATAGCATCGGTCCGCGAGCACATCAAGAAGAGGAAGGAGGAGGAGTAGGCTTTGGGCACATGGCCACTCAAGGTTGTGAAGTGAGAAGCTATTCCCAAACGGCACGGGTAAGGAGCGAAAAGTGCTGTTGATGCATGACTGTTTACACTAAATTTCTGTCTCCCATCAAGGTGAAACCGCATCCACTCGCTGGATTTCTGCATGCTACGAAAATCGAGGCTTCGCTTTAGCCCTTCTCTCCACTCTCCACCCCAAGTTGGCTCTGTACCTTGCTCATGATTCCTCCCAGCTCTCTGACACGAATCACGACTGGGTCCAAAGCTTTGTGCACAGCTTCCAGTCTTTCGCAGGCCTGATCAAGGCCGCCACCTTGCATCACATCTTCAACAGCTAGCAACGAGTCAGCAAGTGTCTCCAAAATATCAAAGCCCGACATGACCCTCTCCCTCATTCCACCACGGACGACGACGGGAAGATGTAAATACCGATCAAAAGCGTCGCGCTGCACCCGGCTGATCTCCTCCCAGGACGAAAACAGCTGCTCGTACGCGGCCGTGATACCTCCACGATTCCGTCCGAAACCTACAGACACAGCGTGAACGCTCTCGAGTCGTCGTCGACGTGGAGGCGCGGCCTCACATGTCGGTGGTGGATCAATTTCGACCTTGCGCTTCTTCGCATGATGTCTGTCGTCGTCGTTGTCGTCGTCGTCGGCTTCGCGATCCACGCCACGCTGCTCTGCCAATGACAGCTTCTTCTGAAAGCTCGACAAGAGCTTGTCGAGTGTATTCTGCATTCTTGGGTGAGTGAGAAGGTATGGATTCAGGTTGAAGATCACGGACTGGTGGTGCTGACTATATTGTGCTTTGATGCGGTCAGTAGGGTACAATACCATTGTCGGTAGGGTTGACAAAGCGATGCTTGTTCTTCGGACTGGAAACAGGAGGAGTGTCTCAGACGTTGCCACTGCTTTGGTTTGAGGGTACTGTGGATATATGAGCATCGAGGCAGAGGGAAGTCGACGAGGCATGATGAAGTCATAACAGGTCGCAATTGTTCAAGGTTGATTTTGTTGTGAATCGCTCACGAATGCTCATATATACAATTGCTATAAGACGCCCTCAAATGCACAAAGACCAAAGTTCCTCCCAAATCAGAAATGCCTAAAGCTTAGGACTAGTCTTCAAGATATCCGCATAGGGTCCACTGCCGCCTTCCCTGTACAGCACCGGGCTGTTCGGGTACGGATCAACAATCTTCTTGTTCAATGGGTTTTGCTCAGCGGCGCGGTAAAACATATCTTCGTAGACTTTACCATCGTACCTGCCCAGCGAGCTATTGAGCTGCCAGTCCGGGAAGTCCCAGCTGTCCACGAGGCGCACAGCGTGTGGTCGAATATCCTCAAGCAGCTGCATCACAGCCTTAGATCGTGCCAGACGGATTTGTGCTACTGTGCAAGCGGAGCTTGTGAAGAACTCGCTCGATTCGGAGACGAGAGTGTTGAGAGCGAAGAGGCGGAACAACTTGTGCATCAGGCCGAGCGTATCGGGGCCAAGCTCTTGGCTGGTTGTGGTCGAGTGCAGGGTTTCGTAGAAGTTCTTGACAATGAGGTACTGCGAATGAGCGCGGGAGAGATTGTAGAAGGCGACGAGGAGCGAGTTCCAGGACTTCTTCTCCTGGTCACGGGCTCGTAGGGCTTCGAACGTGAAGTACGCTGATCGCCAGGCGAAAGCGGCGACAATGTCTTCATCTTTTCCGAGGATGTCGAATGCAGCACCAGTATCCTGACGCTTGAGGTAGAAATGAAGGATCTCGGTGGTGTCGTTGGTTGGTTCGTTGCCCTTCAGAACTGTCCTAGCTGACTTCAGCAGATATCTGGCCACCTGCTGCGTCAACATGTAGTTGTCGCCCTCCCAGGTGAGCGTTGGGAGGTAGTCAGCATACCAGCTGCCTACACCAGAGAATGCGCTGTACCCGTGGCCTCCCATGGCTCTGCGGCAAACCTCTAGGCCTTCACCAGCAATGGTAGAGCAGAGAGACTTCAAGCCACAAGATGTGCCGTGCAGATCAGCAAGCAGGTCTGAGCCAGCATTGACTTCTTCTGGGCCAGCACTTCGCTTTGATGGCTGGTCGTTGCTGTTCGATGATCTATTCTGCATCTTGCTCTGGTTGGCTTCATAGAGCTGCATCATACCTTTTCCGGTAAAATGCAGCGCGAAAGTGGCAGCGAGCAGTGGTAGTAGTCGGGCCTGGACCATTGTGTAGTTCAAGGTCTGGTTTTCACCCTTTTGCGACGCTGGCGCGTCACGGTCCTGGAATTGACGTCTGACTGCAAGGTACCTGGTTGCAATGGTGACACCTCGAGCGAGCGTGCTACCGGACTGGAGAACAATAGTGCTGCGAACCCATGTAAGGGTACCATATACCAATGCCGGTGACGCTGGCTTGAGATACTTGCTCGTCTTTGGGTCGACGGCAGAGAACTTGGCCAGCATGGCGTCGTGAGGTACCTTGACTTTGTTGAAGAGCAGGAAACCGTTGTCCATCGTGTTGTAGCCGAACTTGGGACCAATGTCGCCAGCATAGACGTTTTCGAGAAGCTTGTGTGTGTTCAGATCTCGGATTGGGACGATGAAAGGGTGAGGACCATAGGGCTTTCCCTTGATGATGAGCTGTGCCATTACGCAGGCATAGTTGGCAGTCCTGCCCAGAGAGCCAATCCACCACTTCGAAGCAGTGAGATGGGGCGAGTGGATTGTGAAGGTCTTGTCATCTTCATTCCACGTCGCCGTTGTCTCCAGCCCTCGCACGTTTGAGCCGTGTCCAAGTTCTGTTTGCGCATAGCATCCAATGTGTTCGTGTGCCACAGCTGGCTCAAGGTATTTCTTATGCTGTTCCGGTGTTCCTTGGCCTTTGATCGTCACGATGTACATGCCTTCATGCAGGGCGTATGGCAACGGCTCGCTAATCAGGTCATAGGCCACCCTCTTCTCAAGATCTCCCCAGCCATACTTGGTGTATATTTGGTTCATTCTCTTCGCCCTCGCAAGAGCCTTCTCCCATTTGTCGACACGGCCATCGAAATAATCCTGGTCTTTGTTGAAGACCTTCTCCGCCTGGAGAACCTCCAAGATTTTACGCTTGCGTTCGAGAGCCTCTTTGCCAAACATGAACTGGCTAAGCTTGTCGACATTGACATTGGATTTCTGGCGCTCGTTCGTCAAAAGCTCTGAACCTTGCGGTCCAGAAGGCTTTAGCTTGCGCACCCAGTCTGGCACCGGAGCTGCGGTTTGAGACATGGTAGCGGAAATTGGAGATGAGTGCAATGGCAACTGGGCCGCGGAAGGGTGAGAAAGAAAGATATATTGCTACGATGACGGGCACGACTTCATCCTCGGTGTGCTCGGCGAACGAGCTACTCCAAGCTCCAGTCCATATGAGCCGATATCGTTGCGAGAAACGCCTGCCTCGGTAATGAGATTTCGATGAAGTCATTGGCTACATCTCAGGGCAGGGTGAATGAGTCGGGTCCGGCAAGATCCGAGATATCGAAAAAAATGTCATGTCGACTGGACATTTCGCTTCGGACGTGTCGTGAAGCTGCTGGGCGGGAATGGAGACCGCATGCTGTGCCCAGAAGTACTGTATAAACAGTCGGCCGAGGTTACAGCCAGCAGGTTCTGCAGGGATATGTGGCTGAACTTGCAATGCTTCCCTAAAGTTCACCTCTTTGTTTCTCCCAACAAGGCGTGCTGGGACCTCACAATCGATGCTCTGAATGCTGAGAACGAACAGTCTGAACACAATGCCGGGGCCGTATCGGCCTGTCTACGAAGCCACCACAGAGTAAGAAGATTTCTTCCCCGTTGCAATGCCCTAGCACAGTCGCCACGATCTAGAACGCCACAGACATAAGAGCAGCCTCAAGCGACTGGACCCCTCACCTGTACCGATACCAGCCTGCGCGCTGAGATTTCGCACTCGTTGCTGAAGGGCGTCGAGGTCTGCGGCGATGTGCTCGGTCCTATTCCCCTGATCTGCCTGTGGTGTCACCATCTCACTTGGACTTTATCTCCCTTCCGCTCCCTCATTTCTACGTATCCTTGCCACTATACTCCGCACCAAACATGGCGCAAGGCAAGATGAATACCGAACACAATGAGGGTGTCAACCCAGCCCACGAAGCACTACTCACAGGAGCTATCGCGCTTGCGAGCCTCTTCAGCACTTGCGTCGAAGCATTCGGGCTGATCCATCCATCGCACAAATGGGACAAGGACGAGCAGCTGCTCTTGACTCGTCTGGGGCTTCAGCAAGCGAGGCTGCTCATATGGGGTGCTGTGGTGGGAATATCCTCGCCACCAGCTGCCGTGACCGATCGAGCTGTGCCCAAGCATCCCAGCGCCGCCTATCCAGATCTTGCGGAGCCAACATTCTTCGATGCGCGAGACCCGAGATTGGATGAGCCAACAATCAGAACGACAATTGAGCAAACGCTTAGTGCGATAGTAGATCGGTCATCTGCTCATTCACGAGAAGAGATGATGGCCAAGTTCGGCCTCAAACCTCCGAAACGGCTTGGCGGTAGCTTGCAAGAGCCTGCTATGGATTCGGCCAGGTTGGAGTCATTCAGGGAGAAATACGAGCTGTTGCGGGAAGTCGCAGAGACTTTTGCTCAAATCAACACGAGAAGAAACAACTCACTCATTCACACATCCTGGACGATTGCCGATGTGAACAAATTCGGAAGCTTCATACGGCTCATCCAAGAGAAGGTTGACTACTTGATTGAGCTTTTGGCCGTGAAAGAGCAAGTGGATCGCGCGATGCGTATGGATATCAGGATATTTGGCTGGCACATCATACCAGATCGTACGCGCTCTGCCATGGACATCTCGAAGCTCCGGCTACTGCAGGAGATCTGCAAAGCAGATTATCCAGAGTATCTTGTCGCGACACAGCAGGCGCTGGACAACATCAGCCGTGAAGCTCGCGAAAACGCCATGACCTTCACGAGCTTGAGCAAGCAGCAACAAGATTACATCAACCCTGACCAAACTGGGACCGATGGGCAACATCACAAGAAGCGCCCGGGCTTGCTGAAGCTGTTCAAGTCGTTCGGGAAAACGAAGGACTCGAAAAGACCGACGCACAGCCGCTCTGTATCAGGTCCCTCTGCATCGGTGGAGGACGTTGATCCGCCGCGCGCCATGTCGGACGTGGGTCCTGGGATTTCCAGAATCCGATCCAAATCCGTCGGAGCAGACCTTGACCTAGACGAAGACTTGAGGAACAGGCTGGAGCAAATGACTACGCATACTTCCGAGCCCCCGCCGGACACTGCCACTACGGGTATTGATTCGCCCATCGCTCCCTCATTCCAGCCGATTGTGCCACTGGTGAACAAGCCGGTTCAAGCAGGTGTAGTGAGGCACGATCAATACCACGGTAAGTACATCTGAGCGATCCTGCAGTGACATGCTTGTCAGAAGCTACCACGTTCCAGATTGGAATCAGACTCCAGATGCCGCACTTGGGGATGTTTGAGTGTAAGACATTTGCTAACCGATGTGCCATTTATCTATAGGCATTGCGAGAATTGACACCAAGGACCTGCATCAGGCTGATTATTAGCCCATGTGATTGTTAATGATTGGGCACGACAAAATGATTTGGGGAAAAAAAGACTGTCATCTCCACTGCGATATACCCACTATATGATCACACGGAAGTGTTGATACGATTTCTGTAAAAATGTATTTGAGCCTACCCGCTTTTGCCCTCAGCATTTGACCCTCATTTTCCTGGCACGCTCTCGTGATACCCGCTGGAGTCTTCAGAGCTTGCTGCCTACAATGCTTAAGAAAGCATGTTGCCATTACCTGCTGGTCTTGCCTCAATATGTTCATTGATGCAACACATCATGGCGTGCCGTGCGAACTCGTGTCGGCGCCTGGCAAGGCAGAAGGGGGTCTTCGCCACTGCAAATCTTGCTCTAGCTGCGCTCATCATGCGCGACATCAAGTACAGAACGAGTTTAATGAACATGCTACGGAAGTAGCGCTCAGAAGACTTGTGCTGCGCATCAGGAGCTCTTCATCCAGCTGCAAGGCGACAACACATCGTCGAGTTGCCTGGTCCACAGCATTTACAAAGCATGTCCTTTCGCAAGACTTAGCATCACTTGACCGACTGACGATCGAGCAGAATAACCGGGTTTTCAGCCATCGAGATGATACCTACTTCATCGTCCTGGAGGTCTCAAAGGTTGTCATACGTGGGATTGGCTGATGATTATCGTGTCTGCCCAGAGCTATTGCTACAAGCAATGCAAGTCATGAAGAGCCTGCCATATCGTGCTTTGAATTGAGATTTGGGGACTACATGGAATCTTTCAGTACATCTCACATTTCCACCTTCATACAGGCGGCAAATCTAAGAGCACTGAACACGGATCGCATTGGCAGCCAGCACACACGGAAGTATGTCGATCAACGTCTCATGCGTGCTCGGTCCTCAATCATAATCCAGCTGATCCTTCACATTGTAGTAGCCTCCAGCGCTAGTGTTCGCTGGTAGCATGACCTTAGCAACATTTGTCTTCTGCTTAGAGGCTCCCGCCTGCCCTCCATCGTCCTGCCAGTGGGCGCGGCAGTATGGGCAAGTCACAGGTTTCTTTGCCTTCTCCCACTGCTGGAAGCAGGAAACGTGGAGATTGTTGCCACAAGCAGCCTTGCACCAAGTGAGCTTATCGCCGTGCTGGAAGCCTTCGAAGCAGATGGGGCATTCGCCAGTCGCTTCCTTACGGATCCCATCTTTGGCACTACCTTCGGCAACCTCAGACGGCAGGCGGGGAGCATGCACGAAGAGCTCTTTCAACTCCCGTGTGAGGTATGCTTGCTGATACTTGAGATGCTGAGGTGCCTTGAGAATTTTGTGAACGATGTAGATGATGTGCTTGCAAACAGTCTCGTTACCTTTCTTCTGGAAGATGCCCACCGGGCAGGTGCAGGTCATGAGATGAGAAATGGTGACTGTGTAGACGTGACCCTTCGAGCCAGCGACCGTGAGGGTCTCGCACGGACAGTCTTCTTGATTGGTATGGCAGTCATCGTGCACATCCCGGACACGGTCCAGCACGAACATCTTCTCGTCATTTGCTTTCTGAAGGGCGCTGAGGTAAGTCTCAGAGGAGTCATCGTAGTCTTCGACATGGCTGTTTTGAGGTCAGGATGTACCGTGTGGTGATGACAAGAATTCCTTACTCCGGAAGACGATATTCCACCTGGCCAGGCGCAAGCTTGTCGATGTCACTCAAACGTCCAGCGATGCGCTTTACGGCAGCTTCAGCAAACCAGTCCGACTTGCGGGCGTCTGGCTTCTCGACCTCCCAAACTTTAGGCTGTCGGCGCATACGACCGCTGATCTGCCTTTGGGTCAGTACTTGAATAGTCAAACGAGGAAGTGACTGCCACCAACCCAAGGAACCATGGTCCCTTCAGCTTCGGCACCGTGGAGTTGCTTGCCATCTGCAGGATTCTTGGAGGACTTCTTCGTGGTTCGCTTCCTCTGTGCAGAAGACTTCTCAACCACTTCGCCGGGGGAGTCTTCCTCGGCGGTTATGCCGTAACCGTCGCTGCCGCTGGCGTGCTTCCTCTTACGTGAGACAGCGGTGGCAGCCTCTTCAGCCTGTTCTTCGGCGTAGCTGTTGACCTGCTTACGGGCGCGCGTGGACCGCCTCAATTCTTCGACTGCCATCCTGACTGGAACGACGGTGAGAAATGTGAAAGGTGGAGAGTCGGACAGGTTGATCGAAAAACTCGCAGCAGGCAATGGCTCGAGGCAGCAGTGGCACCTGTATACCTCCCGTGTCGCACCTGCTCAAACTGATCTATCAAGCCGACCAAACAGCACCGCTGATCTCTGCTATTCGGCAATAGATCAGAAGTCCTTTTTGAGTCTCCTTGTGTATACGCCAGCATCTTCGCCTGGTTTGCTAATGAAGTGGGTATGATAACTCTGCGCAGTAGTTACAATGCCACAGCCATGAAACATGCTTCTGAATAGACCTTGCGGCTTCAACATTCGCTGCATCAATTCTCCAGCCAGTCCAAGAATTCTGGTGTGAAGTAGCTCACTATGATGGTTGCGCCTGCCCTGAGAATGCCTTCCGTCGCCTCGAATGCCATCGTTTTCAGATCGAACACACCCGCCTTCGCAGCCGCGTGGATCATTGCATACTCTCCACTGACGTGATATGCAGCAACTGGCAGATCCTTGCCAATCTCCTTCGCATCCGAAATGATGTCCAGATACTGAGTGGCGGGCTTCACCATGATGATGTCTGCACCCTCCTGGATGTCCCGATGGATCGCTCTACGCGCGAGACCTCGTCCTCCAGGAGGTAGCTGGTAGCATCTTCTGTCGCCGAAGCTGGGACACGAACCTGCAGCGTCTCTGAATGGTCCATACAAGCAGCCACTGAACTTCGCAGAGTATGACATGAGCACCACCCGATGCGCAATGCCAGCCTCGATCAGCTTCAGCTTGATCGCACGGATGCGGCCATCGTTCATGTCCGAGGGTGCGACACAATGGGCGCCTGCGTCTGCGTATGCCATTGCCACGTCTGAAATGCGGTCGACCGAGGTTGCGTTATTGAGCGAGCCATCTTCGTGCAGAATGCCGCAGTGACCGTGTGATGTGTATTCGCAAAGGCAGACATCGCAAACGATGAACAGATTGGGAAAAGCTCGTCGGAGCAATTTAATACCAGCAATCACTGGGCCTTCTGGATCATCCGCGGCCGTGCCCAGAGGGTCTTTCGCGGAGGGCGCGAGCGGTACACCGAAAAGAATGACACTCTTGAGACCTTTTGCAACCAAAGGCGTCAAGAAGGGCACTATCCTGTTGAGTCCCATGCGCTTCTGGCCAGGCAGACTGGGAATTGAGGTCTCCTCGTTCGGGTTGTCTGTGATGAAGAGCGGGTAGATGAGCATGCTCTTGGTCAATTGCCGCTCTGCTTGCCATGCTCTTGCCAGCGGATGTGAATAGCCGCCGTGGAGCTGACTGGAGATGTCACCGCTTATGCTCACGCTCGTCGCCGCTGTGGAGGCATATGATTTCGCTCGCGAGTATGTCGATCGATTGTCTCTTGTGTCGTATGAGGTATTGGTATTGTTGGATTGAGGTCGCGGTCGCTGCGCAACGTCGTTAATGAGGTTCGAGAACATTGTCGCTGTCGGGTTCAGGTTTTGGTTCTTGAGAGGAAGTCGTGGTTAAGGCGGAAGGTTTGTGTCTCGAATGCCCCTCTATTTCCACTAGCGGTGTGGTCCGAGGTCGTGTCAAGGATGGCTGAGCTGGATGCAAGAACCGACGGTCGGTATGTTGTAAGTCGTTCAGGGCGAGGAGCTGAGCGAGGTTTGCAAGGATGATACATGTATAGGTGGACCTCGGGATGTTCTGTCTGGTGTGATTTTGTTCTTACATTGCATCCAGAAGTGGCGTCAGCGCACACCAATTGGAGGTGTTCTGATTCAGCAACAAACGGCCCGAGCGCGAACTCCGCTGCATCTCCGCTGGTAACACAGGCATTTCCCCTTGGCCAGTGAAGAGCATGCAGGCTCACAGCGCAATAAATTGCTGCATTGGCCCCGGCTGACACATAGTGCTCTACAACTGCGACGCTGACTGCAATTGAACAGCAAAGGTGCTATTCCACCACGTCTCCCGTCGAATACGCAGTTTCACGAAAAGCTGTACTTATTCCGACATGATGTTGCACAGCCCGTAGTCCACTAACAACAAGACTCGGTATTGCACTCTTGCTCACGGTCCATGGACGGCCACGATCACCTTTGTACTACTCATCCCGGCAGGTCTCAGCCCCAAATGGCTGATATGTGGAGTTCATGCCTTTGCTATGCACGGCGGCCTCCTCACCAAGCGTTATGTTGTGGCCGGGCGATGCAGCAGCTCATCCTTGTTCGTACATTGCCGCCATGCGGGCATCTTCACTACCAATTCCCTTCGGAACTGCCTACTTGCAAATTCAGTGACAATGCGAATTGAGTGGACCTCAGGTGTATCTGAATGTTTGCTCCTTTCGGAAAACCTCTATCAGTATCAATCGCAGGTTGTGCTTTCACATGAAGGATTGTGCTGGTGTCGGAATCGAATTCACTTCTCGGAGATCCTGCGCGTCTACCATGTCCGACGGAAGCTTGACTGCGGAAGGTAAGTATGCAGTTTTTAGCATTCTGCTTCCTGGTAACCTGGACCCATATGTTGTGGATACAGTACAATAGTAGGGGATCGAAGATGCTTTCGTAGTGGTCTTGGCTGTCTTGGCGATGCAGATCTCCTTATCTGCAACCACTGTGCAACCGATACTGGATCACAAATACCTACTGTATATCATTACAAGCCTTCCAAGTTGTGTCAAAGGCGTTGGGGCGTTAGCCAATACTCGCTGTGATTGCTATCAAGCTCTTTTCACCATGTGCGTTGACGCGATCCTGTCTTGGCTTAGAATACCTCGTTCCGCCTCAACATCAGTTCCGCGTCGAATAGTAACGCGCAGACAAGGCTTATCTGGGAGGTTATGATACCTCCGGTTGAAATCATGCTCGGTAATGATCGACTCTTCAAAGGACGCATCGAGTGCTAGCCTCCTGCGATTTCACCTACAAGTCTTGATCCTCCGCGGTGATGGAGCAGTGTTGGTCAATGTGCCTTGGTTCGGCGAGGTCTATCTGCGATATGCTTAACAAAACGCGGGAGAAATGTCGTTCCTTACCGCGTGCAGTAGTGATGTCAAACCGCGTAGCCAGTGCCCCGAGAAGGACGTGGTGCTATAGAAGGCGGTATCGTCCACTCTCGCCCAGACTTGACCGACTTGCCATTGTGCAACCGTATCTCTCCCAGATCGCGACCTCATCTAGCTCATAACGGTGCAGCGATTCGCGCCATCGTCCGCCAAGATGCCACAACACATCTATGCCATCACCAATGCCTACACACCGAAAGAGACGGTCGAGCTATGCGGCCGAGCAGGTGTAGCTAAGGCCAATATGCGCTGGGACAAAATCTTCATAAGCTCAGTGCTCGCCGGCATGCTTCTCGGCTTCGCATGCGCTGTCCTTCTCAGCACCAACACAGCACCATGGTACCAAAGCGAAGCACCAGGTTTGATCAGGACCATTGCAGCTCTTGTGAGTGGAAGCGGGGACGACGATGATGGATGACCGAAGACATCGGGCTGACTGGAATCTGACAGGTCTTCCCATTCGGCCTCACCATGGTGATCGTGACAGGAACAGATCTATGCACCGGGTCCTTCATGATCACCACGATTTCCGTCCTGCAGCGTCGTCTTTCCGTCTGGAAAATGCTTCTGCATTGGTTTATTACCTTTTGGGGCAACTTGGCCGGGTCCCTCTTCCTCGTCGCGATTATTACAGGCTATGGTGGAGTGTTCGATACGGAGCCCTACAAGGCGGAAGTCATTACATTCAGCATGAGTAAGCTTGAATTCCTGCCAGCCAGACGTGGAGAAAACGAGACGACCCGCTGACCTTGTCCTTCTTCTTCGCAGAGAAAGTGGTCGTTCCACAATGGCATATGATCTTCCTGCGTGGCATAGGTGCGAATTGGCTCGTGTGCATGGCGTGTTTCCTGGCTTTCATGGGTGAGTGCCTTCTGGTGTTTGAGCGTCAAGCTGTTGTACGTTGCACTCGTTCTAACGTTTCCTCATACAGCACGTGAATATTTCAGCAAAGTCATGGCGATATGGTGGCCGACGTTCGCCTTCGTGGCTCTTGGCCTTGATCACGTCGTTGCCAACATGTAAGTGATATCAAGGTGGACATTCGTAGCACAGTCTACGCCGAGCCGGCGCTAGAGCAAGAGCGTTTTGCTGATATTTCTTCAAGGTTCTTTGTGCCCATGGCTATTTGGCAGAACGACCCACAAATCACTGTTGGTCTGTACATCTGGAAGTCGATGATCCCCGCACTGATTGGAAACATCGTCGGCGGAGGTCTGTTCGTTGGTGCAGCGTTCTGGTATTTGGTAAGTGAACAGCAGCAGCTCACTCACGACGTTCCCGACACATACTGACACAGGAGATTCACACAGCACCTCAGCAGTGAGGACGCCGTTCCTGTCGATGGCTCATATTTCCCCTCGGAGAGAAAACCTTTGGTTGGCCATGAAGTAGACTCGCCCCAACGAGACCATTCTGCGGAGCGAAAGAAAAGCGCTGAGGCCATGGTGTAAAGAGAACATGGTACACAGTTATGGGGTCCTAGAATGCTCCGAGCTCCCACGAAAGGAGTAAGGGCTGTCGTTACAGGTGATTGTATGGATGGGTCTCTGTGTAGCCTGCAACGAACAATTCAGTCTAATGTTGCGCCCCGGCTTGAGCCTTTTGCAATCAAAGATCTCTTGCTCCACATAGCACGCAACTCTGGAATGAAGAATCAAACACTCACAAAGGCACGTCGTCAGCAGAACAGCGTCAAACCAATAACGTTTTCCGGTACCAAAGTCTTCTCGTCCCAGTTTCTCCCCTCTGTTACACCAATCTCGGGTCCGCATCCCTGCCCGGAAACGCCCTGGTCTCCATTTCACGAGTTTCTAATCACGTAAATCGCTCTCGGGCGATCCTTACCTGAACTGTATGCCGCATTGGCTGGCAAGCTGCTAGTACCCGGGCCCTACTCCCCAGTGCTGGCAGTCTTTGATACCACAAAGCTCCCACTGTAGCAAGTGAGCACCGCGCGCTGCAGTACATACATCACAGACATGGAATAGGCGGTCCGCAAAAGGTTATAGGGTGACAATTTCTACGGCTATAGGCTAGCGATAACGAGGCAGACAGGGAAGGAATAGGCGCAAGGGAAAGCGGGGACGGCGACAATCATGCACCCTGAAGCGGTACGAAGCTACTTCGTTCATCCTGATGCAGTACTCTGCCGCTTGGCGCAGGCGTACATCACCTAGGTCATCGTGCTTCACGAGCTGTGACTTCTACTGGGTATGGCGTGTGCGTGGAGAGTATAGAATGGCACCAGTGACGATGAGATAAGGAGAAAGTCAGGCGTCGGGTCATTCATTGTTGACCACTGAACTAATACCACCCTTCTGGGCAGATGGCCTCAACTCCTGAGGCTGGTATGACGTGAACCGTGCCCATCAGTGGTGTCGGCAGCCCTTCACTGAAGAGACAAATACGGAAGTGCTGAAACTCCCGCCACTGCCATCCATGCCTGCGTTCCGCTCGGAAAGCTACGCCGGCTCTCCACGACACATCGTTGCGCAATGCCCTCAAGCATACAAAAGCCCAGGCAAGGATGCCCTCCTTGCTAGAGAATCATCGACCAGAGTAGTGACAGGACCCTCTTCGTATGAACCCACATCAAAAACCCCACTGACAACACCGTTCCATTCATGCTCGTTGGCTCGCCGGCCAGTTCATTCCCAGCGCCAGGTAACCCTCTCGAAAAGGGGTTCTCGCTTCCAGCTACAACATCGTCATTCAAACGTTCTCCGCCAAAAATGCTTTTAATAGTACAGTCGTAATGGTATCCTCCCGTCCTGTAATCTCGAAAGCTCCTTGTCAACCTGAAAGGTCAACTCATGGTAGTGGTAGTGGTAGTGGTCGTGGTCGTGGTCGTGGTAGTGCTGATCAAACCAGCGCAAGAAGGAAATTCGTAGAAACTGGACACCAGGGCCGGCCTCGGACTTTGTGCGAAAGTGGGATGGACGATCTTCGTTCATCTCAAGCTCGAACGTCGTTTAGCAGCTTTCGCTTGGTCGAAGGAACTGAAGTAGTCGTTGAGCTGGGCTTTGGTGTGCTGCGAATACCCGCCCGATGCTGTACTCGTCGATGAGGTGGAAGAGAGGGAGGTCCTCGATGACGAAGGTGTCAATTGCCGATCATCATCTCGACTGGATTGTTGTGCTGAGGACCACATGAAGTAGCCCGAATGGGGCCGACTGCTCGTGGCAGGTGTGCTGTATGATGGGATCTTGCGGTGGTTCGTTTGGCTCACAGTCCATTGTCGTTCCGTGCCTGACGCGGTCGGTGATGTGGGAGAGCTCGGGTTGGATTTCTCCAGATCGGCGAGTTTGCATTGTTGGGAACAATATGGTCCATCGGGAGAATCCCGGTCACAGTGGAGGCAGAAGTCTGTGAAGCAGTCCATGGTGGGGGTGTTTGGGACAGTCGTGGTGGATGAGGATCAAGCAGAGATCGGGTACTGATGATGGAAAGTGATGTCGAAGAGTCGAGTGCTGCAGTGGGCGGACAGCAGCGAAGTATTTCAGTTCAAAGAATGCGGTGATTCACAACTCCGCACGGACGATGGCGCAATGACCGCGTGGTATGATGGCGAGAGAGGGTCTTGGCACGAGCTCCGTGCGTGATGGAAGTGTACGAGTTGTGTGAGGATGGGATGGTATGGTGCAATGGACGAGATCAGGTACAGGATGCGGGAGGTACAGAAGAGAGTTGGTTCGGGTGACGGCGAGGGAGCGGGTAGGTAGGTAGGTATATGAAGGGCGAGCTGGGAAGCGGAGGTCGCTGAAGCCTTCGAATGCAAGAAGCTCAGGCACACCTGGATGGCGTGCCAACCAAGCACTCACACACACTCGCACAGCAAAGATGTGGGGCCCAAGGTGAGCCTCGTGCACGCTAGTCGTAATATTCTCAGGCTAGCGGCAGTGTGCAATAGTGGTGGGAGGGTTCGTTCGGCACGGAGCGCGACCAACGGCTTTTGGCACGCAGGCAACGCAAGCAACGCAGGCTTCGGCCCTGGAATCTACGGTCGTACTAGCAGACCTGCCCGGCCCTGGCTGGCTGATCATCAGTGAGACGACGAGGCTCTCTGCTATCGTCAATGGGGGGGGAGAGGCTGCCAGCCTGCCACGACTGCCCATTGATTGCGCATCGACGCTGGACGGGCACAAGTATAGTCCAGTGTGTACCCTTAAGCGAGCGTGGCAGCAGCATTCGCGTTAAGCGCCAGCCTCCACCACCACCCGTTTCACCTCGCTGGCCTCAGCGCAGCAGAATCCTCAGGCCGGCAGCAGACGGATCGGCCGTTCTTTGTTTGGCCCCCCCCCGTCCCCCCAGCGTGCGCAACATCAGATGACTCCGGCCTGCGTCGGCCAATCTGGTAGATCGTGCTCGTCAGATTGGAAATGATGAGGTCCATGCGCTCGGAACATTGCGGACGGATGGACTATGGACGGTCAAGAGCGTGGCCATACGGGCCAGTACACTTGCACCTGTCGAGACCGGTCATTCGCCTGCGCAGTGTCTGTATCGACTGTAGACCACGCCCTGGCGGTTGGTTGAACATTCTTTGCCACCTCAACTGCTTAGACGAGGGCATTCGGCTCGCATCTTCACTCTCCAGACCACCACTTTTCTCCGCGAGCCCCATGGTTCATGCAGCACGACCAGGTTGGTTCGGACCAGCCTCTTCTACAACAACTGATCCACCCCCACGCCCGCTGTACAGTGCAGAGCGTACCTCTGGGGCTACTGCACGCTCAAATTGGACTCCGAACAAGGTACCTATCAAAACTATGGAGACACAGATAGGCAATACAACACTCTCGCCAACTTCCCTCCCAGCCCTCGCCCTCGCCCTCTGTCCATGTTGGAACACGGCGCTAGCATGATCGCCCCTCGAGCAAACATGCTCGAACGAGGCTACGCGAGCTGCTGCTGTTGTACGCTTCGAGCACAATGCAGAACTTCATCGGACCATGAAGAGATCCGTGCCCGACATGTGTCTCACAAAGACGCAATTTTGGTGCGCTGGGATTCAATAGCTCGTGCCCACTGTTGACCGTGCCTGCCCTTCTCCACATTTCAACACCTCCAACGTCGGCGCGTGCGGTTATGGAGATCGTCCATGTGCGAGCGACAAACTGGCCTGTGTTGTGTGTCTGTGCAACGGGCCTGGGGGAGGGAAAGTACCGGGAACGTGAATGATGCTGCGACTTTCGACGGTCATCGTCTCCAAGTCGTCTGAAAGAAGATGGGGGATCTGCCTTCACACAACGACCTCATCTTCGATTCGGTCGTGCCACATCGATGCAGTCATGTCAACTCGGATCCCCGCCGTGATGCCACAATGCCGAGCAACGTGATGCTTCTTGTACAGTATGCTGATTTCTCCCGTCCTGCTCTCACGCCTTGGCCTGCGCCTCCTGAGACAGACACGCATGCGGTACCTGCGGAGGACATCCAATGATCGTGGACCCTGATGCGGCTGTATGTACCTCAGTGTGGAGTACGCTGCCGAGAAAAGCGACCAGGGCGTACGCGACGCCTTGGGCACGTGGGGGTACATCATTGATGCACTCATGAGCGAAGTGGTGGGAGTGTGGGAAGGACCTGGGCTCGTCTGGAATCAGCCATCCGCTTTCTTCACTACTCCACTGGATGGCAACGCACCCAAAGCAGGTACCACGCCCGGACTGCCCCCGTCCCTCAAGCTTCTCAGAGTATCACTATTGTTGATCGAGGTTAAATCCAAGCGGCCCTTCCCTCAAGGGACCGAAGTGGGCCATGTTCTTCACTATCTAAGTCTATCTCCAAGCCCTGGTCGAACATTTCGCCAATATTGCGATACGCGAGACGACCGCCAGAAATCAAACCAAGATATCGAGCATGTGAAGCGAAGTCCAGATCTCACCAGGGTCTTCCACTTCCCTTATCTCTGCCCTCGCCTCGAGACGAATACCGGACGAGATATGCTTTGGATCCGTCGAGCGGCAGCTGTCATCCCATGCTCGAGGGAAGCACCCGGATCGGCTGTTGTTCTCGGCGGTAGTGATGCCGCGCACGTCAACGTACAGTATCTATCGTACGGGAGAATGCTGTGAAACGGCGGTGTCGTGGAACGTGCCACCTCGGGATAGGATAGTTAAGCATCAATGTTCGAACCACGTTCCCATCTATGCTGTTTTCGTGACAATTGCCATCCTCGCGCAGCGTCATGAGGCGGGAGGCGGAGGAATGGGATGACGTTGCGAGGTCAGAAGGTCAAATAGCTTCTGGCCTATCTTCGGCCCACGATCTTGACAGCGACAACCATACTACATCGACCACCCTCTCCAGCACTGGTCTGCTGTCCATCCCGCCCTTTGCGCGTTGTCGACAATCATGAATGGTCAGCCCGTCTCACCGCTCAAAGGTTCTGCTTCATCATCGGGAAAGGAGAATCGACGAACAATAGCCAGCGACAAACCACAATATGGTGGGCGTGCGGTTGCGATCATTGTGGCTATCGCATGACCGACAACAGCCTTCGACGCCGATGATGCCGACGGCTGCGATTCTCGAGGACCGCTCCATCGGACAGCATCTCCTTGCTTCTGCCCAAGCTGCCAAGGCGCACGCATTATGATGTTCGCCGATGGCTGAGGAAGATTTGAAGAAGCCGATGAGAACGCGCGATCATCGTTTCGTGATCAAGGTCTAGCACGCTCACGAGACCGAGGTTGATCGTCCTTGCTGGCGCTGTTTCCTGCTTCCCAGATGCGCCACCTCGTGATGTTGGCATTCGGACGCTGAACCTTGCCAGACAGCTGCAGTGCGCTTGCTTTGCATGCTTGACCCCGCGAGACTGGTCTTGACATTGGCTAAAAGCAACGTCAGCAAATCGTGCTTGAACGACACGCAGAATCGCGGGATCGCAGCGAGATTAGCGGCTCCACGACCAAGAGAGTCATGGTGTTCGCCGCTCCATCATGTTGTCTTGTAGTAAAATGTCGCTCGACCCATGGTCAGAGCTGTTAGGATCCACGAACACTTTCACTGACATTGGCACCGTACACGAGCTCGAGCGCTTCCTACACGCGTCGCGCAAAGGCTCGGTTCTCCAAGTTCATACAACCCACATCGGCTCTACTAAACACGGCGATGTCGATGCACCCGATCTTGGCGGGATCGAGACACAGACATCTGCTGGCATGAGGGTCATAGAGAGAGAGAGAGAGAGACGGAGAATAGTCTGGCAAATGTGGGCTGGCCGAATCGCGTGAAAGTCAGACTGTATCTGCATGGCATAACTGTCGGTTTGTGAAATTCTGAAATCGTCGTGCTTCCGCCACCACTGCGAATCTCCCTTGACAGTATTCGCATGACGCGTGATAGTGAGGATCGTGAGTGCCTTGACACATCAGACTGGAAGAAATCAAGATTATCAATGCGTGAGTGTGTTGACAATGCGTCCGGCACGGAGATAGATTGCAACGGAAGCCAAAGTCCTTTGCATATGTTGATGGCCGAGGTAGGAGCCCGAGGTGGCCTTCTTCCGCTGTATTTCGAAGCATACTAAAATCCGGGATCTGCATTGAATGTGTCCACTTCGGGTTTCTCATGGTATGGTTTGCGGCTGAGAGAACAGCAGCGTGCGGTTTTGACGACAGGTTGGAAGCCGTCACATTGCTTTCAAATGCTTCGATCAAGATGAGATAGCCTCCGCAACAACGTTCAGGCAGACACCAGCCTACCTACATAAGCATGGGGCGTACTTTTGTCGAACCCAGGCACCTCTCGTAGGCCTTCCACGCTACCGACAATCCCCAAGTCACCTCGCAGCATTAAGATGGCTGCAAACCACGCCGCCTTCCTAGACGGTCCCGGCCAGCCTCTCACAATCCGTGCAGCTCCCATGCCGGAAGCAGGTCCAGACGAAATCATCATCCGCAACAAAGCCATCGCCGTAAATCCTGTCGATGGATTCATGCAGTCAACGGGATTCTACATAGACCGATATCCTCATGTGCTGGGCCACGATGTCGCGGGAATCGTGCACGAAGTCGGATCCGATGTTCATGGTCTCGCGAAAGGCGATCGGGTCATAGCCCAATGCTGGGGCATGATGACCAAAGATTCGAGGGATGGAGCATTCCAGGAGTACTCGAGAGTCAAAGCCGGGGTTACAGCGAAACTTCCCGACGGTGTGGGTTTTGTCCAAGGTGCTGTATTGCCTGTGAGTATCGGAACCGCGGCGAGTGGGCTATATCAGCATCTGCAACTTCCGCTACCGTCTGAGGGTAGGAAGGCTGATGCGGGGGTATTGTTGGTCTACGGTGGCTCATCCTCAGTCGGTCTGACGACGACCCAGCTCGCTGTTGCTGCTGGGCTACGAGTCCTTGCGATCGCCAGCAAGAAGAATCATGGCCTTTGCAGGGAAGTGGGAGCTGATCAAGTCTTCGATCAGAAAAATTCGCATCTGGTAGATGAGGTTGTCCATGCGATAGGGCATGAGGACTTCGTTGGCATCCTCGATGCCATCTCACTGGATAACACCTATCCGCATGACTTTGAGATCTTACAGAAGCTCAGAGGCGGGAAGTTGATCGCTACCCATCCGCTGCCGGAGACCATTCCAGCCTGGGTGAAAGCGACAATGCTCTATGGCCTTGGAAAGTTTGCCTATCCGGTGTGGCAACAGTTCGTACCAAATGCGCTGAACAGTGGCCGGCTGAAGTGTCTCCCGGAACCATTAGTTGTGGGCAAGGGTTTGGAGAGCATACAAGAGGGGATCAAAAGACATAGCGAGGGCGTAAGCGCTCAGAAAGTGGTCGTCGAATTGTAAAGGGTGAGTGTACAGTAATGATGTTGCTTATTCGGGTACAAGCTCCCCCATGGCTTTCCAAAAGTCGCATCTTGTGCCGCGACCACCCTCCCAGGTATAAGCATTAACAAGTCGGAAGTTATTGAATGTGCCCGGTCCGCCACAGTAATACATATTCGGAACTCCCCAGTGGGCTATTCTCTCGGTGCCGCAAGTCGTATTCAGATCGATCTGGTATGGTTCGGCGATAGTATATGGCGGCCAGTGACTTGCAGTATTCGTCATGATATTTCCTCCGCTCAAGCTCGCAAGGGCCGTGAATTCGACTCCATTGGCGATCTCATTCGAGATCGAAGGATCCCCGCCTATGATGAAATTTCCGATCAGCTTGTGGAACGCCGTCGAAAGATCGGAGGTATACGGAGATGCCCCAGGAGGTAGGAAGTATGCTGCAATATCGTCGCCGTGTAAGGCTGGCACGGCGGAGAACTGATATTTGTATGCTTTGCCATCCAAGGAATTTCCTGAGTATGCTTCGGCGAGCCAATAGCTAGGACAAACAAATGTAGTCTCGGCATAAATGTTATTCGCACGTTGCTGCTGCCCAGTTCCTACGGAACTTTGGGTGACTGCAGTGGGTCCACTATCGCCATTTGTTGCGAAAAATGGTGCATCTGAAGCACTCGAAGCATTCATGCTAGGGTAGTAGTACAGGACCTTGGCAAGATCGTTGTCAGAAAAGAGAGGAAAGGTCAAACGTAACCATGCTAGCAGGTCTCCCTCGGTCTTGATAGTCTGGGGCGTAAAGCCAGCGCCTTCGTTCGCGTTATTGCCTACCAATGCATTGGCACCATTCACTTTGCCACGAGCGAGCTGTCGACTCGGGAGATCTTGGATGAAGAAGCCATCGGTCACCGGCAGGAAAGCCCAAGTGCCGAACACACCGGATTGGGATATTGTTGCGCTCGCGTTAATCAGAGCTTCTGACGACACGTTGAGGAGACACTCGAACGTCGGCTGCGTTCCATTGGCTCCGTAAGGTTTCATGCTGTCACACTCCAGCGCCGACGCCAGAGCATAGTACGCTTGTGTCGGGATCCAATCCTTGTAGCCATACTGCATGGGCAGATATGGACTCGCGGCGAAGCTCTGACTGAATAGCTGGTTGCCTAGAGAACCGCCATAAGCCATGCCTTGTAGCATTACCGACCCTGCTCCTGCGGACTCGCCTCCAATGGTTACGCGGGCAGGATCACCATTGAAGATATGGATGTATTGCTGTACCCACTGTAGGGCTAGGTGCTGATCCAGGATCCCAGCGTTGACTGTGCCCTTGCGATACACCTCGTCGGACGACAGAAAGCCAAACGCACCCAGTCTATACTGAATCGTGACGCCCACGAACTGGTTCCCATTTACATTCATAAGTGAGCTGAGGTCAGTGATGCCACTGCCCGCGCCATAGCCACCGCCATGGATGTATACAAATACGGGTAGAGCCTCTGTGGCATGGCTTGGAGTCCAGACGTTGAGGAACAAGCAATCCTCAGAAGTATCTGTCTGGTTCATTGGCTGCACCACTCCAACTGAAAGGCCACTCTGAGGACAAATGGAGGCATAGTCCGTAGCTTGTATTATCTCGCTACGGTTGATGTTAGGCGCTTGAGGAGCTTGCCATCTCAGCCTGCCTGTGGGAGGCTCGGCGAAACGTATGCTACAGGACATTAGCCGTTGTACTGCTTCAACCACAATAGCCCTACCCTTTAAAGATGTTCAGACCCGAAGTATCGTTCTTGGTTCCTTGATAGATAGCATAGCCGAGATCAACTTCGGTGGCCGAGATGTTGTTGCGCTGTGTGCCATAGTCCTGTCTTGTCTGCAGAAGGTGGTGATATGGGCTTGGATTGTATGGTGCAGGCTTCGCGACCACGATAGCAGCAAGGGCAGGTGGCAGGATGAAGAGCAGCATTGTCGGAGGCCGTGGAACTAGGTTGGCGCATCGTGCTGATGATACATCCTGGACCTATACGTGCATTTCTACGTCGCGCTCACCCGTCGGCGACGGATCCGAAAGGAGTGCCATGAGCAGAATGCAGCATTCAGCCGTACTCGGGTGTCTTGTACCGGGACCTGCATGTCCTGGGGGCGGCTGATCTACATGAGTGTTGGTCAAGCAAGGGGAAAAGGCAAGGGAAGAACCTAACCAAGCTACACCTCGACAGACAACTTCTTCCGCCAGACAATGTCATCACCAAGACTCTAGCATCACACAGTATCTCAGGGCGATCATGGCCACGCCGTCGTTGGATCGGGTGCCGAACCTGTTCAGGGTGACAGATCGGAACGTGGTCGAATTCCTTCGCGAGTCCGTGGCCGACCTGCTAAATCGTCAGACCAAGAGCTTCCCCGGCGCGCAACCTGTCTCGTTTGCGCGACGACACCTGCGCGATCTCGATGAGCGCGACTACTTCCTTGCTGAGAAGACGGATGGCATCAGGCTGCTGCTGTACCTGACGCAGGACAACCAGGGCCGCGAAACACAGTACTTGATCGACCGCAAGAACGACTATTACTGTGTCGAGTCCGGCTATCTGCACATCCCACCACCCAACCCCGATCCACACGCGCCAAAGCACTACATACCCGGCCCACAGGCCCAGAAGCGCTACATCCTAACCGAATTCACCAAGAATACCCTCATCGATGGCGAGCTGGTTGCGCAGCGCTTCAAAGATGGCCGACAGCAGCTCACGTATCTCATGTTTGACTGCCTCGCCTTCGAGGGCCAGAATACCATGCACCTCAAGTTTGACGACCGCATCGCCAAGATACACAACAAGATCATGCCCATGTGGAGCGATTTTTGCAAAGACTGTCCTGAGGATGCTCAGGTGCAGCCCTTCCGTCTCGAGCTGAAAAAGCAGGAGTTTGCGTATGGCATTCCAAAAATGTTCTTGGAGACCATCCCCAATCTCCCGCACGGCAACGATGGTCTGATCTTTACCTGTAAAGAGACTGCCTACAAGCCCGGCACAGACCAGAACATTCTCAAGTGGAAGCCTCCTCACGAGAACACCATCGATTTCGTTCTCCAACTTGGTTCATTCCCGCTACGGCACGACGATGAAGGCGAGTACGAGGACTTCGACGCGATTCCCGAGATTCAACTTCTCGTCAATCATGGCGGCAATAATGATTATCGACCTTTCGACCGAGACGGCGGCAGACTGCACCTGACTGCAGAAGAGTGGGAAGCGATCAAAGGCATGGGCCAGCAGATCGACTGGCGGATCATCGAGTGTTACCGAGAAAAAGAGACGGGCCACTGGAGACCCAAGATCGACGCCGACGGAACACCACGTTTTCGAGACGACAAAGAACACGCTAATCACGTCAGCGTCGTGGAAAGCGTGCTGGAATCTATCGAGGATGCCGTCAGCGAGAAAGACCTGACGAGTAGATATGATAGTATCAGAAGTGCTTGGAAGGAGCGAGCAGCTAGGGCCGAGGAGCAACGAAAACGCCAACAGGAGCAACTCAAGAGGCAGCAGATTGAGGAACAGCGGCGGCGTGAAGAGGCTGTCAGGCAGCCAACTGGCCCCGATGCAGACAGTGGACCAGGTTACGAGGACTAGGAAACAGACCAGCTCGCGAAACATCAGAGTATCGCGGTCGACATCACAACATCGCAGGGAACTTCTCGGCAGGATGCTGGCCGTAGTAGTGACGATGGCAGCGGGCACGGGAAACAGAGCGACTCTAGACATTGGCCATTGGAGGATTGCTCTGGTGCGTCTCCAGTGGCTACATCGCTAGAGCGGCGTCCTAGTGCTCCTCAACCTATCCCCTCCGGATCTATGACTGAAAACATGCCTTCCTAGGAGCGGCATAACTACGAAGCAGATGCCGAGTCCAACTAGGACCCGGACGCGGACCCGTCCCAAGATTCACCGAAGGGAATCATACGCGGGCCCCAGAAAGGAACTTCACAGTGACGCCTCATAGAAGAGAATTGAAGCCTGAACAGTACAATGGGAAATTCTCAATGAGCCCAGTGGATCCAGCTGCATCTCTCACGCCTCCCTCGCCATCATCAATATCATTGGATAGTGAGATAGGCGATGTCGAGAGGCCCAGTATGGGACGCAATGCATAGACGTTTAACCTTACTTCTTGGTATCAACCGGCATTCGTTGAACACATGAAATATTGTTTTGTACTTCCGCTCCGCTCAAATTGACATTGCCCCTCTGACACGATGATTGTCTGTACTTGAGCCATTGGTCATCTAATCCAAGTCAGGCTGTTCTATCATTGCGATTGTCTCGTTTGGCCTCGTGCTTGGTATACCGGTTCTGAGTCAAATTACACATGAATATTTGAGGCGTAGCCAGGCTAATGCGGCGTTTCTGCTGACTATTCCCGCCAAAGTTGAAGTCATCATAGATTTGCGATTAAGAGCTCTCCACTATTCGCGTTCGCATTAGGATCTTGCTTCCTCACAGCATTAGTCTACGACAATGTCAAGCAAAACAGTATGCAAATCATGCCTGCGGGCAATGCACCAGCAGTCTCGCCTCAGCTCGAACCAGCCTGTGAAAGCGCTCAGGTTCCTACAAAACCCAGTCCTGCAATACCGCTCTATCTCCTCGCAACCCGAACGCAATCCCTCACAAGCCAAACAACACCCACCCAAGCCTAAAGACTATGATAATGCCATAGACAACAGCCCTATGACCAACATCGCCGCCACCCTCCGCAACACCTCCGCCCTCCGCAGCACGACAGAACCTTACATCGCGTACGGCTCCACTGAAGACCTCTTCCTCGAATGCTCCCGTCAATGCTCCTACACCATCCCCTCCGCGCTCGAAATTCCTCCGTCTCCGCCCCCTCAGAACGAAGCTGGAGATCATCTAGGGGAAGGTTCAGGTTGGTGGCTGACGCCGAAAAGTAAGGGAGGACTCGGGTTGGAAGTGACGTTCAATTCGTGGGCGCAGGTGCTGTATCTGCACATGTGGTTATTGACGGTCCGACTGAGATGTTTTCCGGAAAAATACGTCAAGGATTGGCATCAGAATTTATTGGATCATTTCTTTTATGCAGCCGAGGATCGCATGGCGACGTGGCATGGGATGGCGGCACGAGGAGTTCGAAACAAGAATCTGAAAGATTTGTGGACGCAGTGGCGGGGTGTGCAATTGGCGTACGATGAGGGACTTATCAAGGGGGATGCCGTTATGGCTACGGCGGTGTGGAGAAATATCTTCAAGGCGAATCCGCAGGTCAATATGGAAGACATGGCATTGGTGACGGGTTACATTTACCGGGAGCTGGGGAATTTGGGGAGATTGGACGATGCGACGATAACGGAGGGTAGGGTCAAGTTCGGGGATCCTAAGCAGGTGGGCGAGCAGACCTTGCGAAAGACGAGTGAATTGTTGATGGCTGCGAGGAAGGCGCAAAGAGTGGAAGAGCCGCCGGCGCCGGAGAACATGCCGTCCTGATGGAACGAAGCGCAGATGGTGCAAGGCATCTGGGGCTGGCTGTGTAGAGCTAGATGTACAGTAAGAGAAGAGTTCTCGAATGCTACACAAGCACCTTCTATCTCTCCTACGCAATCTTAGCTACCATTCCCCATTTACCCCAAGGTCACATTATGGGCACGCGTTCGACCGATCCAGAAGCCCTCAGACTTCGCTAATTCATCCAGGCTCTTGAACGATATCTTCTCCTTCGACTGCCGACCAATCCCATCTCGCTCCTTTCTCTCAGGCTTATTGAATTGCTGTGTCCATAGTCTCAAGCGACATCAGGTTCAATCTAGACACCCCGCAGAGCCATGTTAATCGCATGAGACCAACAGCATCCTGGTCGTGCGTGTTTCGAAGTCGTATAATCGTGTTGAGACCCTACATCAGCAAGGCTTTACAGTGGTTCAATCGGGACCATGGGGCCTTGGGGTTTTGATAAGGTAGCAGAATTTGAGGATCAGGTTAGATCGGTTGAGTTTTTGGGGCCGTATTCAGGGCAGGCTTGAAAAAGTACAGTATAGGTAGCGGCCGTCGCTAAGTGGCCCACCACTTGCCTGCAGAACGCACGAGCCAACAGCCGGGTCAAAAGATGGGCCTTCCCACGCCTCGACCGTCACGACAGTAATACCACTATGGACCCATATCCAGTCTATGGACCCATATCCAGTCTATGGACCCATATCCAGTCTATGGACATGTGTGTGTTCGCTTTACGCAGGTATCTAGAGGTGTGACATAACGAGCCGACATGTGGTTTTCACTCGGCCAATCTGCTACCACGCGCACTATTTGCCTATCTACACGGCGATGAGTGGTCTTCCACCGGCATCCTTGTCTACTTGCGCCGCGGCCAGCACTATAGCGAGCGACGCGATGTGCAGCAGACAGCTAGAAAATTCGATAGGCGAGTTTGAAAAGTATTCATATATCTGTGGCCGCAACCCTCGCCTAAGGCCTTTGGAAGACCTACTTTCCGCCGAGCCATCTGAGAACCACTGCAGACCAATACAATATGCCTCACCGGCTCTCTGATCCCGTCGCGATCGACATAGGCAAGCAATATGGCGATTTCCGTGACCAGCTTTTTACAGACGGCTACGCAGTCGTTAAGAACGCCGTACCAGCAGAGAAATGCAAAGAGTACATCGAACGCATGACCCAATGGCTCGAAAAGTTCCCCTTAGGCTTCGACCGCAACGACCCCAGTACCTGGACTCCAGAACATCTCCCGGCTCACATGAAAGGTGGTATGTACCACGGCTACGCGGTTGGCCACGAGAAGTTCGTCTGGGACGCACGTCTCGAGCCTGGTGTCCTGGCTGCATTTGAGAAGATTTGGGGAACTGATCAGCTCCTTGCCTCTTTCGACGGCATCAATTATACACTACCTCTGCCAGAGGGCGAGAGGAAACCTTCGACCCCATGGCCGCACGTCGATCAGTCTCCCCATCTGCTCGGCCTGCAATGCATCCAGGGCATCATCAACTTTGCTCCAAATGGACCGAATGATGGTGGTCTGGTCGTGCTGAAAGGCTCTCAAGCTCTGTGTGAGCAGTACTTCAAATGTCACAGCAAGGACAAGAAGGAAAAGTGGGGTCTGGTCCCTGACGACTGGCATGGTTTTGGCCCAGAAGAGGTTCAATGGTACAAGGACAGAGGCGCTGTAGAAGTGAAGGTCTGCGCCGACCCAGGCGACCTAATCGTTTGGGACAGCAGGACCGTTCATTGGAACGTGCTGCCGCAGAGTGACCAGACGCGGTCGATTGTTTGTAAGTACAGGATCATTTGACCTTGTCGGAGTCCAAACACTTACTAACTTCTACGCCAGACGCGTGCTACACTCCAGCTTCTTTCGCCTCTCCAGAAGAGTTGAAGCAGAAAGGCGAGATATTCCATAGCCGGACACGAACAACCCACTGGCCGCACCGAAACTTCTGGCGCCAGGACAAGATCTTACGGTTTGGCAAGGAGGATCCGTACCACAGGGACAGGCCGTTCGAGGAGCCAGAAGAGACCGAGCAGTTATTGAAGCTGGCTGGAGCAATGCCGTATAATTAGAATAGCGTATCATAGGTACTATATCAAATGTCACTAATTTCCTAATCCACCTTTCCCACGTTTGGCCGAATAGAGTATGTTTCGAGGTCCAGCATTCAGGCGAAATGGTGTTCAAGCATCAGGCGAGGAAGTAGTCGTGCAATACTCGCAAAGACAGGGACGGCGGTAGAGAGCGGCAGATTGCTGGAGACCCTCAGCATGATGCCTACACGCGTGACATATGCATTGCGACCTCCATAATCGACCCAGAGGCGAGCAAGTATCTGCTTGCAAAGGCGCGGACGTAGGAAAATTAGGCTCTCTGCTCTCCATACCTACGATTCAAGTGGTCAGCGGAAATGCTACCACAGCTCCGTGAGAAACGCTCCAGATAGTCCAACTGGCCCTACCACTTTCATCGATCTCGCCATGTGCCTCGAAGTCCTTACTCTCATCTCTATGCTAGCCGGCACAGCTATCGCTATCCTCAACGAGCCATGTGCCGGTCAAGGGTGCGTTCCAGATGACCAACACCAGAATAACTCATCTCAACTCGCGCATGAGGTACACTCGCTGATCATCCCACCCAGGTATCTTGCGCAGCACTTCCACCTTCCCATTCTCCTCGGTTCCCGATGCTAGGTACCTCATGTGGAGCATGTAAAGCCATTGCCACCACCAGGGGGAAAAAGTGGTGGCCAAAGCACCGGGCTATGTGTGAAAGAGAGAGATCGGACGCATGAGAGCTTGTGCTTATGTCTCCGATTCGTGGAGTATTCATTGCTGTCATAAGGCTAGAGGTATCATGTGCTCTGACGCTGGAGGGATGTCGACGACGTTGGGGAGGGAATATGCGCGATGGGATGTGAATGATCGTGAAAATTTGGAATCTAAGTCCGCGATTCCGGACTCAGAGCATTTTTCATCTTGGGGAGCATGGACATCGCGTGGATGCGTTCAGAGTTCACGTAGGATAGGAAGAGTGTGACGCACATGCCCTCCTAGTTTCTGCGTTCATGGAGCGAACGAGGAGACCCTAAGGGCTACGTCTATGTGAACTTCGCATAGGATACAATGCGATGTGGAGAGAGCAGGTTCTCGGGTCAAGGATATTCACTAGCCTTTTCGAGACATACCGTATACATGAGTGAACGGCAGCATTAACTGCTTCGGCTAGTAGAGAATGCTCGTTGAAGTGGACACAGATATGTGACATGCCCACCGCCAAGACCTTAATCAATACCAACCTGCTCCCAGCTCTTGACTCTGAGACCAGCACCTTTAGGCGCTTCAATCATATTGCTGAATCTACCACCTCTTCCAGAGTTCTGGTATGGGATTGCCGTGCCGTCCTTATTCGTTTTGGCAGCAGTTTTGCTGTGCTTGCGCAGTTTCTTGCGCGCGACCATGACAGGAACACTAGATTTGGTGACCAGGTAGTTTGAGAAGCTTCCAAGGAGCACGCCTTTCACGGCACTGCGACCACGAGAACCAATAATGACAAGCGTCGGCGAAAGGAAATCAATGACCTCCGTAATCATATGCCGAGGTGATTTGCAATGAAACACCTCTACGACAACCCGAACCTGAAGGCGTGTCTTCCTGAGGAGGCGAACGCATCGGTCTGTGATCGATTCCAATGCTTTGCGTCTCTCAGCATCAGCAGAATCGTGCACACCTCGACTTCTACTCCTAGAATCTGCAGGTGCTGCTCCTAGGCTTGACCGTGCGAGCGGAGACGGTCCATGATGGTTTGGCCCGTGCTGAGCGACAGTGGGAAGTCCCTTGACAATAGCTGCAGTATCTCTTACAGAGTCTGCTCCATGGCCAATCTCCACTCCGCCGAGACTTTCACCTGTTCCGACAGACTCCTCATCTGCCGCCATGACAGCGAACAGGGTGTCGCCGTCACGCAGAACGGTACCGATCGTCCATTCGAGAGCGTACTCAGCTTCCGGTGAGATATCCGTGGCGACAAGATACATTCGTTGGCGTTTCCGGCCTTCTTCTGCTTCGCGCTGGAAGTGCTCAAAGTCTCCCCTCAATATTTGACGAATCACACGATGCGCGGATGGAGTAGAGTGCACATCTGACATGCGTAGTGAGAGCTTTTGTGCCGCTCTGAGCTCAGATTGCGATTCATCGTCCGACTGTATGGGCGTGCTTGCGCCACTAGGAGCAGCATCAAATGCAGTAGATGGATGAACACGTCGTCGACCACTTGGGCTTTGACTGACCACTTTCACCTTTCGTTCCTTGATGAAACTGAGTTTGCTCTGTCCTTTCGTGGGATCCGGTTTTGCGCCACTAGCAAAGTCCTCCCGCTGTTCCCGATCCGAGTCGGACTCACTTTCCTCGCGAACATTAATCGCTTTCCCAGATGTGGTGCGACCAGGCTCAGGTCGCTTTCTACCACGCCCTCGATTGCTCTCATCCCTATCCGTGTCGTTGTCATTATCTGCATCGGCATCATCCTCACTCTCATGATGCTCTCCAGGTTCTGGTGGATCTTCGGCCAGCCTCACGTGCGCGCTGTCACCACTGGCATGGCGAGCGTGGCCATGACCAGACACTAAAGATGGAGCCGGGCTACTGTTTGCGCTTCTCAGCCGGCGAGGATCGTTAGGTCCCAGATCTCCTGGCAGTGCACTAGGTGCCGGAGACTTTGGTCTTCTCGGATCTTTGGCACCCAAGTCTCCAGGTAGGCGTATTTTAGAAGTGCCATAAACAGCAGACATGGCACCAGGCCGTCTGCGATCAGGAATTGGGTTTCCCAGACGATCAAACTTCGGTCTTGAAGCATAGTAGTCTTCGTTCGAGCTGTGGCGATGATGCTCTGTCGGAGGACTCACCGGCGGTGACACGGGCGGCGAAGCTGGGGGCGAAAGACTCGATTGTGATGCTTGTGTGGTTGTCGTTTCTGCCGAAGGAACGTCCGCAGCGGGAGGTGACACCGCGGAGTCCTTTTTGTCCACTTCGTCCACCGCAATGCTGGCAGGCGGAAGATCGCTATGGGCTGAATCGCCTTGAGCTTCTGCTTCTGCTGACATCTCAAAAGTTATGGAACTTTTGCAGGAGATTCAAATAAGACGGATTGCTTCCTGTGGTCGCCAATCTGGTGCAAAGAGAGTTGTTTGTTCGTCGCCGTCAAGAGAGCGAATTGCGTGTACACGCTCGGCTCGGCTCTGCTTGGCGATGGTGTATAGTGAAGTCCCTCAGGCGTAGACCTAGCCAAAGTCCTCAATGCATAAGGTGAGATATAAGGTTGTATGGTCACGAGACATCAATGGTGGTTGTTTTTCTGGCAGGCGTATACTTCGCTGCAGAAGCGTCCAGACAGGAAGTCAGTCAGGGAGGGGCTGGGAAGGCGCTTTCAGCCGGCATTGGCAGCCGAGCCGCTCGGCAAGGCGAGTGACGTCTGGCCAAGCACGTGTTTTCACATGTCATTGGAATTCCACCACTCCATCAATCATTCACCTGCACGTCTACTACGTTTCATGCCTATCCTGGCGAGTTTTGCTCGAAGGACCGGCGCACCCCCGGAACAATTTCATGCGGAAGTGGACCGCATCGGACATTCAACCTTTATAAACGGCCACTACTGCAGGTGCTCGGAAGGGAGGGGATAGTCGTCCTCTGCGAGCTGGGCACGCGTCTCGAAAAGCTACCACCGGTCAGCATCGTCCCAGAATGATTGGACCCTCCTTGGTTATAAATGGATTAGGTAGGACTGGGAACGATTGATTCTTTTCTACCATTCGTCTTGTTCATATAACCATTTAAAGCATCCATATATCCGCTTTACGCTACAAACCTTCAGCAATACATATCCTCACATCGCAGGTCAAAATGCAGCAAGACTATCCTCCTCAAAATCCGGCGGAGAAAGATCCTCGAACCGGCTCACGATGGATTTTGGGCGACAAATTCGACCAAGTACATCCTCACCTAGGGTCCATGGAGAACCTCTGGTACAAGAAATGGAAGTTCCCATGCGAGCGCTCCCTCTACCCTTTCCACGACGGCAGATACGAAGACTTCGCCCCGATCTTCGAAACTTTGATCAAGAAGGGCATTCATGACGGATACACAGACCCATACACCAGAGAGTTCATTCCGACCGCCGAGAAGCTAGTGGAAGAGGCAGATAGCAAAGCACAGAGTGGAGACAAACAAGAAGCCATCGATCTATACCTCCGAGCTTGTGCTGTATATCGGATCGCCAGGTTCCCTTACATCAATAGCGCTCTGAAGAAAGAAGTATACCAGGACCAGAAAGACGCGTACATGAAAGCCGCGGCGCTCTTTGACTGTCCAATCGAAGACATAGAGATTCCTCACACCGCAGGCACAGACAAAGACGAAGGCAAAACCGTCCCTCTCTACGTCCGCCTCCCTAAAGGTGCTAGCGGAACCAAGCCCGTGCCCACCGTCCTCCTCATGTGCGGTCTAGATGGGCACCGCCCAGACAACACGGTGCGCAGCGACGAATTCCTCTCCCGCGGCTGGGCGTCCATCATCGTCGATATCCCAGGCACAGCCGATTGCCCCGCCGACCGCCGCGATCCCACGTCCGCCGACCGCCTATGGACTTCGGTGCTAGACTGGATGCAATCTCAATCCCATTTCGACATGAAAAAGATCATCGCCTGGGGCCTCTCGGCAGGCGGCCACAACGCCATTCGCGTCGCACACACTCACGCTTCCCGCCTCGCCGGCTCCGTAGGCCAGGGAGCAGGAACCCACCATTTCTTCTCCCGTCAGTGGCTAGAGAAGGCCAAGGATCACGAGTATCCTTGGACGGCGTTGCCTGCTTTGCGAGAGAAGTTTGGGTATGACACCGAAGATGAGTTTTTGGACAATGCGCAGAAGGATTTCTCGTTGGTGGAGAATAAGATTGTGGATATGCCGAGTTGTAGATTGTTATTGATTAACGGGACGCATGATGGGTTGATGCCAATCGAGGATAGTATGCTGATGATGGAGTATGGGTCGCCGAAGGAGGCAAGGTTTTTCACGGGTCTTTTGCATATGGGGTACCCTCCGGCAAACGGGTCGGTGTATCCATGGATGGAGCAGGTCATGAAGGCCGCCGGATCAGAATAGGAATATCAATACGAGTATCGTGTTTAGACTTCTCCTTTGCTTCATTGAATGTGATGCTCCTCGAGCGCCGCGATATAACACAAGGGAGTATGTACATATGCAGACGATAAAAGTCTCCTGCGCTGGTCGCAACATAGATAGCTGCCTCGCACAAGTCTATTGGCCTGGGCTGATTAGCATTCCTTTGCGCACTGCATCATGCTGCCATCCTCCGGCCAAAGCTTCGCCTCCGCTCTTCTTTGCATTGTCCGCTATTCTAGCCTCCAGCTCTGGTCTGAAATGGCGGATAAGTCCCTGGATAGGCCATGCAAAAGCCTCACCCAAAGCGCATATAGTATGTCCTTCGACTTGCTTGGTCAGTTCCTGCATCATGTCGATTTCTCTTGCTCGGGCTTGGCCCTTCTCGAAACGGTTCATGATTTGCTCAGTCCACTTGCTACCCTCACGGCAAGGTGTGCATTGACCGCAGGATTCATGGTGGTAAAACTTGGATAGTCGTGCAATCGCGCGAACGACGTCTGTGGACTGGTCCATGACAATGACGGCAGCAGTTCCAAGACCTGACTGTGAGTCCTTCAAGGCGTCAAAATCCATTAATTGATCGTCACAGATGTTCTTAGGGAGAATTGGTGTTGATGAGCCGCCGGGAATGACAGCCTTGAGATTGTCCCAGCCGCCTCTTACACCACCACAGTGTTTGTCGATAAGCTCTCGTAGGGGGATGGACATCTCCTCCTCGACCGTGCACGGATTGTTGACGTGTCCAGAAATACAGAAAAGCTTGGTACCAGAATTTCGTTCACGTCCGAAAGAGTTAAACCACTCGGCACCTCTTCGAATGATCGTGGGGGCGACGGCGATGGTTTCGACATTGGCGACAGTAGAAGGGCATCCAAAAAGACCGACAGCGGCCGGAAATGGTGGCTTCAGACGAGGCTTGCCTGGCTTGCCTTCGAGCGATTCAATGAGAGAGGTCTCCTCTCCGCAGACGTAAGCTCCCATGCCACGGTGCACATAGACATCAAAGTCGTATCCTGAGCCGCACGCGTTCTTGCCAAGGAAACCAGCTTGGTATGCTTCTTGAATGGCACGCTGAAGTACTGTGGCTTCGTGGTAGAACTCGCCGCGAATGTAGATGTATGCTGCTGTTGTCTATAGCGATTGTCAGTGTCAGGCTCCCTACTACTTTAGCACGGCAATACTCACGTTCATTGCCCGGCCAGCGACCAAACATCCCTCAATGAGCTTGTGCGGGTCCTTCCGCATGATTTCTCGGTCCTTGCAAGTACCTGGCTCGCCCTCATCTGCGTTCACGACCAGATATCTTGGCTTGGTGTCCTCGTCCCAACCCTTGAAATTCATGAAACTCCACTTCATGCCCGATGGAAACCCAGCACCTCCCCGCCCTCTCAGGCCAGATGCCTTGATCTCTGAAATGAGCCATTCATGGCCCTTGTCAAGAATTTCCTTCGTCTTGTACCAATCGCCATACTTCATCGCGCTCTTGAGGTCTGCTCCGTGGTGGCCGTACAAGTTTGTGAAGATGCGGTCCTGGTCCTTGAGGCCGCCATGTCTGTGGACCGGTGGAGCGTCCTGCACTGTGGCCATTCCACGCTTCTGCTGCCCATCCTTAGGTGCGGACTGTGCGGTTGTGGTTGTAAGAGCGCGGACGGCCGTTTTGGGGAGAGAGGTGGTGGCGGACGAGCGCAGAGCCTTGCCGGCCGCTGGAGTGGACAGCATTGTGCCTGGGGTACTGAGGCTATGGGTATGAAGGTGACTGTGGCTTGCCTTCGTCGCCCGGGCGCTGGGGATGGTAATAGATGGAGTGCCCGTGGCGGCAGATGCAACTGTCTATGATGCTACTCCCCATGTGGGTACTTGCGAAGTAAAGATGCTTGGGAACGAACTAATCAACGCTGATTGGCGGAAGCGGCGAGCCAGATCCCTCGTCCTTCCGCTCCACTTCAGATCAGTTAACACGACGACTCCCAGCCTGGAAGTCATGGCTTGCAACGCTTCACTTCGTCGCCATACCATCACGTAACTCCACTGCTTGTCTTGTCTCTATTCATGCCAGCGTCTCGTTGCTGAAAGTGTTCTCTTGGCGGGCTGCCAGATCTCGAAGCTGCAGGCTTTCAAACCCTTATTTCACGACGAGCTATGCCTCTGTGTACTCTCCTCCCGCTCTTCGCTTGTCATGCCATATCCTCATTCTGTTATTTGGTCCCAAGCCACATCCCATAGCCGTTTTGTACCGTGAACAAGGCCGCCTGGTAAGCACGCTCGGGTTCGAGATTCCAACCTATGCTTAGTTGGGAGAACAACAATGACCAGACTCAGTCAGGGTGGAGAATAATGTGTCGCAGACATATTCATAGTGGACGAACAACAATGACAATGCCTCTACCGCTCTTGTTAGTCGCTGAGCTGTTCTTAGCAACCGTCGGATACCGACAAGCAATAGCCCAAACCCCTTGTACAGGAGCATTGGCGAGGAGGTAATTTTCAGTCCTTAACACGGCGCTCTTGTTTCTTTCGACGTCCTGCCTGCTTCTCGGGTCCATGGTCCTCCAGAACGAAGACGTTGAGATGAATGTATCTCATATAAATCTTGCGCAACGAACTTCTTTACCGTCCCTCGGGCTCCAAGTCTCCTGGCTTCCACATGAACAATGCTTCATTGCGCAGAGTGGAGCTTTGTTTCCATTTTCTTATGTTGAGCTACTGGTATCAAGTGAAATGACGATAGTAGCTCGCACACCACGACCGCCATCTCGAAGACTGCGCTTGATCAATCCTGGCTGACTTACAAACACTATCTGTGGCCTTCGCGCAACTCTGCATCGAAATGCTCACATCTTCAGGCTATCATCACCTCCAGAATTAGATGCCTAAGGGAATATCACCGCAAGGCGCCAGGCACCCATGAAATCGACCGAATCTTGCAAGTAGCATCGGGAAGCATGGAGACCGACTCATTCAGCTCCAAGGAGTGAAGACGCCTTCGACTGCTTCGAAAAAGCCTTGCCCAGAGAGAAGAAGACACTCGCAGCCTGGGCGAAGACAATCAAGCCCAAAACGGACCGCGAAACATCGGAACTGCGAGCAGCAGGGCCTGGAGCAACAGGATACTGATCAGCAGGATTGCTCAGATCTTACTTCCAGCACCAAAACTTGAGACAGCAAGTTGGAAGACGCTCCTTCTGCCTCAATTTCAGATTTCACCATAATGCTGACACTGAGTCCCAGATTTCGTGTACAAAGACGGAGCATGGTCTGCGGTGAGTTGTCATGTGCGCGGCGACGTGGGCCGACCTCTGTCACATGCGCACTAGCCAGACCTGGCTCAACGGCTACCCGTTACAGCTGCCTGTTTGCACTCCGCCGACGCCGACCTGACCTTCACAGATGCCAATCGAGACACTCGGACACGAAGAAGAGAATATCCGATTTGCCAATCAGTGGCGACGACTTTCGCCTGACGACATTACGTCGAGTCTTGAGAAGGACAGCATGGCGACTGTCACGCATCCTCGCCGAGGACACGACCACATTGCGAGCTCGAATGAGGAGAGCGATGATGTTCTTATGCTTGATCCGGATATCGCTCCGCGCCAATACCACCGTCATCCTCACACTGGCCACCAGCGCGAGATCTGGCGCCCCGGTATGTGTGGATTACCAATCTAGTAGCAGGAGAAGAAGACACTGACCGTAGCACAGGCGATGGAGATGGTGACCAGCGCACAGAGTACTTTGAGCGGGGGCATGTGCTGCCGCTCGAGCATCGTTGGCGTGTATTTCAGGTAAGAATTTTAACGCACTTGAACTGGAAACCCTGACGGTAGGCGTATCGAACTCCATTCTCGCGCTCAGGGCTGCGGAACCACTGTCACGCTGCATGGTCGACATGCCGAGAGAATACGAAGAGCGGCTTGCTTATTATTCACAGAGCGACATAGGTGAAATCAGCTGGAAGAACGAGAACTTTCCACCTCGCTTTGTCTTCTTGGACGATCGTACCGCCTACGAAGTCTCAGTATCCGACATCCCCAAAGCTAAGATCCAAGCATGGTGGCCGCACGACTTCGGCTCGCCCTGCAAAATCCGGAAGCATCGCGTGCACATCGGACGTCCAGCCACCAAGGACAAGAATGCCGAAGGCAATTCCCGCTACCACAGCGTCCAGCTCGCAGGCAAGGCTGGCATGTACTACTTCACTGGCCAGAAGGACTTCGAGCCCGTCATCTACATGGTAAAGCCAAAGCCGCAACCATCCGAAGAAGAGATTTCCCGCAAGCGCAAATTAGAGGAAGCGCTGGCAGCCGAGGTGGAAGAAGAAGACTACAATCCTCGAGGCCACGGCCATAACCAGTACACGCCGAGAGAGATGATGGTCAAGCATGGTGCTCCGAGCTGGAGTCGAAAGCCTGCACCGATCCACAACTTGCCTGGGCTGCCGAAAGCTAGCAGTGCCATGCGGTCCACCAAAGCACCTTTCCATATTGAAAAGAGGCTCTACGGTGGCATCGAAGAGCAAGCGCACGAACACGTCGCCAGCCAAGCCAGGAAAGCTGCACGTTCTCGCGCAGGTGATAATGAGAGGTTGTCTCCCTCTGTGACTTACGCCGGTCGAGGTAAAAGTCGTCTATGTGAGATCTCTGCTTCAGTCGAAGCTGAAGAAGATGTCTGGAAGGAGGGAGAAGAAGCTCGAGGGAACGGCGTTGGGCGCGTCGGTGGTATCGATGTGCCACGCCAAATGGGTTACATCGAGCGCAAGGCGATCCTGCAGAAGGTGACAGAGCAAGTCATTCATACCGTTCAGAAGCAAGAAGACGTGCAGCGGCTCGCGCTTGAGTTGGCCGAGGAGCAAGTCCAGGTCGGTCAGCAAGCTAAGGAGATCGAGAAGTTGAAGGAACTTCTCGATACTTCGCATGCGGAAGTCGAGGAGCTGAAGAGCAAGATGGAGGAGGATCAATCGGTGATCGTCCAGTACGAGAGAGCTCTCGGAGAGAAGGAACAGGAGGTCAAAGGCCTCAAAGCTGAGTTGTTGGAGGAGAAGCGGCAGAAGGTTCAGTTGGAGCTGGAGAACGACACGAATCGAGAGATTGTCGAATCGAGGCAGAGGAATGCCTGGAATGGATAGGAGATCTCACCTGAAGGGCAGGCTTCGCAGCTCACGCGTCTGACATTGGCGTAGGGGTTGGCGTAGGGAGATGTGCAAATGGCGGTGTCGGAGAAGCAGAACGTGAATTGCGTGATACATAACTCTCAATCAAGGTGACTTGTGCGAGAATTACTTGAAGCACTCCGATGGAATCACCAACCCGAGGCTACAGTCTCCTTCCTGTCGTCAGCGAGCAGCGAAGCTCGAGTAAGGCCAGATAGCCTGCATACGAGGAAAGTAAATAACTGGAACCATCCACATTTCCTGACTGCCAACATGGTCAGGACTAGGCAATGATGCTAGTGATTTTTTCACCTTGGACTCTTTGACTACTGTGTACTGGAGCCGTGGTATTATTTCTATTTCTGCCATTTTGGCACACTCAATCTGCTGCGGAGGGCATGAGATGGATCGCTACTCGCGAACACGTGTAGTAGAAGACATCAATTGCAATCGTCCATTCCATGCCGGACGCTCCTGGGGCGAAAGGCTCATGGATACAGGGGTGATCGGTTTCGATTGCCTCGATTGCCAGGCCTCCACGTATATCGTTGGCGTGAAGAATGAAACCAGCCGATGATAACAGGTCCTCGTGGGAGACCGACCACAAATGATGGATGCGTCCACGAGGTCATCGTTCCATTTTCCTCTGGGACACCACGTCAAGGCTAGAATGTTGACCAGTACGCAACGTGCCGAGCATTTCGTGCTTCAAGAAACCGATGACTTGCTTCATTGCGCGATCGCAACGTGTCGCTGCGGTTTCCACGGAGCGTAATAGAAACAGTTTCTACCCCTTGACCGCTACCTTGGGTCCGCACAGTTCCGACATGAGACTAGGGGACCTGCTTGGTTATGGGGTGCTGACTATGATGAAGCACCCAAAGGGACTCCGAGATGCTTGCACACTTGAGGGGCTGTTGGTTCTGCGAGAAAGCAGAAAGCGACGGTGTGGATTTTTGAGCTAATGCGGCATCCACCACAGTCGTGGCAAGTATGACTGGAGTGCGAGAAGACATCTGCCGATTGTGAGGTCTGTTGAAATGTTAAAATTCACGGATTGCTACGCGCCAGCCTGCAGCTGCGTATGATCGAAAGTCAATCCATGGCGTCAGGAGGCAATGGTAGCTGGGAAGACCCTACGCGCGCAAGAGGCCTGCGTGAGCATGTGGAGAATTTTTTGTTTCTGGAGCACAAAGTTCAGCGGGTTGAGTGTAGCTGATGCAGCGCACTCGTAACCTATTTTGCACATGAAGAAGAATCTCGGGGTAATATTCGCGGAATCTTTCACAGCCATTAAGGCGGCTGAACGACTGGTGTTCTAGAAGTTGCACAGCCTCACAGGGGGGTCCGGTGTGGTGAAACACAGGGCTCTCCAGCAGCTGAGGTGTTCATGTGGAGGACCGGGTGGCATGAAAAAAGTCATCTTGGAATCCACAACCTACGGGTCGTTTCATCAGCAGCGAGGGACCGTCACCGACCGTGGTCGATGGAAATCGAGCCTCTCGGGCAAGCCCGGGCGGATTCCTGAAAAGGTCGAAGCCGAGTGCTGAATCAGACAAGCATGCTGGCAGAGCCAGGCGAAGTGGTGCGGCATGCTGCACATTAGGCGGATTGAATGCACCATGGCCGATGGCCGATGGCCGATGCAGTGTTGCATCTAGCAGATTTTGGACCAGAAGCCAGTGAAGGTGTTTTGTAGCTACGCGCGGAGCGGTGAAGGTCACAGCAGGAGTACATGTAGTGGTTGGAGGAAGTGTGCCGCACGTGGTGTGCTCTTTGGCCAATGGCGGCAACAGCGCCTTTTCGCAAGGTTGTCGGGATCGAGAAGCGCAATATGGAGTGTTTGACCAGCGCTGCCGTCGCGTACGGTACGATGTGTTGCGGGAGGCGTTGGACGTTGCTGCTGGCCGTCCCATTGCGTGTGGGTCGTTACGTTTGTCTATACGAGGTTGCCGCATGGCGAATGCATGCCGTGCGAGCGCGACAGGAAGCCCCAGCAGCCGAAGACGGATGGGATGGGATGGGAGGGGATGATGAGTGGGAAGTGTTCTTACGTGCTCAAGTGTGGGATATACTTCCCAAGCGGCAAGACAGAGCGAGAGAATCGATGCACACCTCCGGGATCATGAAGTAGGAGGACATGGAGCATGCATTAAGTCTATTGACGAACCAACATCAGCACGAGTGAGCCTCCACATGCCAGCGTCAACGCGCAACACCACCTCCGACGAGCCATTGCACACCTTCTTGGCTCCGGCATCTTTCGCGGTTGTCGGTGCCCAGCGTGTAATAGTAGACCTGCCTTAGCTCTGATCACTATTGAAGATTGTCCCGATTCTTTGTTCAACTTCTCGTCGACCTTACATTCGCTCGAGCTACGGCATCCTGGCCCTGGCTGATAAGGATTAATGCTATCGAACCCTGTGATAGCGCCCATTGCAGTCATACAGCAACCATCACTGTCCAGATTGACGTGCTACACACCTCGGAGTGCGTGACAAATGACACTCCTATAATAGCGAGACCAGCCTGGCTGACGGTGATTGTTTGCATTGCAGACCCTCACTTATTCGCGCAGCCCTCGGATCGTCCATTCACTCGCTGCCCTCTTGATCCAGCGTGCCCAGTCACCGCCGCTTTCCGTTCGCAGTGAAGGAGTCGATTCCTTTCCCGTGCATCGAACACGTCGCTGGCGTCACAATCCTCGACGCAGGCGGCCGATAATCACGCACCGGCCTGCTTACCCGGCTGCAGGTATTATGAACCAAAGACATCATGCTCGCCAGCCTTCCCAAGGACGCAAAGTGCTCCCACCGCATGCCCGCCCGACCAAGCCACCGCCATTGACTACGAGGAGGAGCTATTCCCACCACCACTCACAATCCCATGGCGGGCAACCCTCGCCCAATAAGGCATCGGGTGCAGGTTGGAGCAAGAAGGCTGGCGCGGAGGACCGAGCAGTGAGAGACGCCGAGGACGAGACGAACGGCATGGAGAGCTTCATCCAGTTCTGGTATGTCGCGGTCAATGCCTGTTGGCAATGGTTTTTCACGATCTGGGCTGACCCGTCCGGCGCAGTGCGACGTGCGAAAGGCAGATTATTAATCCCAATTCAAGTACTCTGTACTGCTCAGAAGCGTACGTCGACTCCAACAACCAAGCGTCGGTCGGCTTGGCAAGGGTCCTTTAGTACGTACTGACATGGAATATAGATGCCGAAGAAGAGACTCGAGGCCGACATCGATAGCATCCATACAAGCTATAACACAGTCGATATACTCGCCCGCAGCGTCAAATACTCCAGCGACCTCATACTTCGACCACCCTGCTCCCGACATCGTCCCACAAAGGTCACCAACCATCGTTCGGCCCATGTCCCTCACTCTCTCCGATCTCCACCTCTCCGAACGTGATTCACATTCGTTCGCCGACTCTAGTGACAGAGAAAGTTGCCGCGACAGTGACGCCATGCATTACCTCGAGCAATTCTACCACGATTTGAACAGTTCCAGACCGACTCGACCAAGAACAAGCCGTGCAAATATAAGCACCACAGAGAGCCACACGAACCTTCCTTCACTCGTACACTCGCCCTCGTCGTCATACGGAACCGTCGCATCGAACGCTTCTTATCGCCCTCTCGTGTCCAGACATAACCCGTTCACCAGTTCGCACTCGACCACCAAGAGTATAGAATTGGTCATACCATACCCGACCGTCACCGACGGCAGCCCCACCCAGTTGATGAAAGACGCGAGCCTGAAGAGTAGTGTCAGCGCGCAGACGTGCTTCCGAGTCGCTCAAGCAAACGACATCACGTACGAAAAGCGGGACAAAAATCGTCGAGATTCCGGCCACAGTCCCAAGGCAAATCGTTCGTTGAAGCAGCTCTTCATGCACGAGGCGATGAAGGCGTCGCCGAAGCAGAACGGAGCATCCGTGAAGCCGTGACACCGTATACATTTGGAAAGAGAAGCAATGTTCTAGATTGTCGACGCGTCTTAGCGTGGGAGGAGATCTGTCTTGCAAATCTTACTATTGGGATAAAAGGCGTTTCAGGAGAGATATGATAGAGATTGGAAACTGGGTTCGGGCGTTTTCAGTGTGCTATTGGGCCTCATTGGATGGGCGCGGAACGACATGCTCTAGTACGCAAGGGAGGGGGGAGTGAGACTAGGAAATGGGAGCATTCGGATATGCTGAACACCCACGGGTCCTATCGAAGATTGAATAATCTATCATATATAGACTACAGCTCCTCGCCGACTGACGTCGTTGGCTCGTAGGCAATGAGCTTGAATATTCCATCCATCTTTATGCCAATCCACCTCTACTGCTTTCACCTTCGACGGACTGCACGCTTGTCTTGACATCGTTCTTCAATGGCATTGCTTCCGAAGCATCGATCAGCCGATCGTCCTGGTCATCGAGCACTTCCACCTCTCCCAGGCCAGTTCTGCCCGCCTCGTCGTCTGATCCCGCCACCCCGCCTTGCCTCTTCCCTTCCACCCGTCTCCTCCATGGCTTATACAGTATTACCGACAGCACGCCGAAGACCACGAACGAACCACAGATACTCCCACCGATAATGTCATAATTGTCTCCCGCAACATCCACGCCATCCCAGAAAGGCCCCGAAAAGTCCGGCCTGACGTTGTGGATCATCGTCAAGAGCTGTATCACACCTATCGTCACCGCCACGAAGACCGTGATGGCGGTGAGAACGCATTGGTAGTACAGGACAGCAATGGTGTCTTTCGCCAACCTCGCGGAAGTGTACAGACTCATCATCGCAGCTCCGTCGAAGGTATCGAGAAGACACATTCCGCTCGTGAACAATATCGGAAATATCAAGATGAGCCAGATCGAGGTGCCTTGCGAAGCTTGGATCGACGATATGCCCAGCAGTGCGATTTCGGACGACGTATCGAACCCCAGTCCAAACAGAACTCCCAGTGGGTACATCTTCCACGGCCGGTCGACGAGCTTGAAGGTCCTGCGCAAAAGCATAGTCATGCAGCCCCCTCCCTCGAAGGTAAAGTCAAGAGAGGTCTCCTGGCCCGCCGGCGCGGCTATGGCTCGTTGCAGCGCCGTGTAGAGCTTGTATAGAATCCAGCCATTCATAGCTCCAAGGATGATCAGGAATGCGGCTGAGATTGAGGAGCCGATGATGCTACCTACAGTGCTGAAGCTGTCGAAGCGTTCCTGAATTGCGGCGCTGGACGCTGCGACAACGATGGCTGTGACTATGACAATCGTGCTGTGGCCGAGAGAGAAGAAGGTGCCGACTGTGACAGGACGCTGACCACTTGCAACAAGGCGTCGCGTCATAAGGTCAATAGCGGAAATGTGGTCTGCGTCCAGGGCGTGCCGGAGGCCTAGGGTGTAGGAAAGCACAGCGGTTGAGATGAGCGCAGTGTGGTAGTGAAGAACAATGCCGACTGCAATCCAAACAACAACTTGGACCACGACCAGGAGGAGTATGATTGCTATGGCTGGACCTGGCAGCTTACGTATCCAAGGGATGCGCTGATGGTATTCCTCTGCCTGGGACCGAAGCTTCTTGAGCACCGCGGTGCTATTGGCCGAGTACGACTCCATGGTTGTGTTTTCGCAGCTTCTGCACTGCTGTAGGCAAGCAGCGGAAAGCCTTTGACCATGTGAAGTGAAATGTACAAGTATCCTTGGTGGACTTTGATGGCTGCCGTGTTGTGCTGCAGCATCGCGGCAGTCTCGCTAATGCCTGCCCAGACCCCACCTGCTGTGGGGTACCCTGACAGCACGCAATGAGTCAAGCGAGAGCAGCAGGATTGTTGGTTGCAGTCCAGGCTTGCTGTTTTTCATTTGTACTTCACTATACACAAGCTGGCATTTGTACCGCCAAAGCCGAAGCTGTTCGTCAGCGCTGCATTGACGATATGCTGTTGTGCGGTCTTGGCAACATAATTGCAGTCGAAATCCTCAGCAGGGTCTCCAGGATTCTCAAGGTTTAATGTTGGTGGCAGGACGTCCTGGTTCATGATCAGTGTCTAAACATAATTGCTGAAGTGATCATTATACGAACGTCGAAGGTCGCAAGTATTGTGAAAATAGCTTCCACCGCCCCTGCGGCTCCCAACAGATGTCCTACGGCACCTTTCGTGCTTGAGATGTTGATGGAGGATGGGTTCGATCTGCCGTCTTGGCCGAGCAAGAGATTCTTGATCGCAGCGTTCTCAGCAGTGTCGCCAAGCTTTGTAGAGGTAGCATGAGCGTTGACATAATCAATCTGTGCAGGCTTGATCTGGGCATGCTTCAATGCTCGTCTCATAGCCAAGTATGCTCCATGGCCGTTCTCCTTTGGCGCAGTCATGTGGTACGCGTCTGACGACAACCCATAGCCTTTTATTTCTGCATAGATACGGGCATTGCGGGCCTTGGCATGCTCTAACTCCTTGCTGGGGTGTCAGTACCCAAAGCCATCGAACACCATGTGCATCCATACCTCAAGCACGACTACGCCTGCTCCTTCTCCTATGACGAAGCCGGCGCGGTCTCTATCAAAAGGCCGCGAGGATGCAGGTGGGTCATGGTTCCAGTCGGTTGCAAGACTGCGAGCGCGAGCAAAGCCAGCAATAGCCAGAGGATGTATGCAAGATTCGGCTCCACCAGCCACCATGACATCCGCATCTCCGAACGCGATCAACCTCGAAGCATCCCCTATAGCATGAATGCCAGTTGTGCAAGCAGTCGTGGCAGCATGATTCGGCCCTTTGAATCCATATCTAATGGAAACATGGCCGGCAGCCAGATTGATGAGCAGTCTGGGCACAAACAGTGGCGACACCTTCCGGTAGCCAGACTCGTGGAAAGCGATTGACGTGTTGTACGCTTCGTCGAGGTTACCGATGCCAGACCCAATGGTCACTCCAGTAGCTTCTAGGTCTTCTTCTCTGGTGGGATGCCAGCCAGCATCTTCCAGCGCCTCATGAGCGCAAGCTATAGCGTATTGAGCGAATTGAGCCATCTGCCGCTCTTCACTCGCCGGCAGCCAATCTCGGGCTTGCCATCGCCCCTCATCGCGGCCTCCAAGCGGCACCAAGCCAGCGACGCGACTGGGAAGTGTCTCGAACTGGGATCCCTTTGTGGTGGTGGAAACTATGCCACTCTCCGAATTCAGGAGACGCCGCCATGTCTGCTTAATGCCAGCTGCGAGGGGTGTGACTGCCCCGAGACCAGTCACGACGACCCTTCGCATCGCATGTTTCGAAGCCGCGGGTGGTCAAGATAAGATGGAATGGTGTTGATGCTCTTGGTCTTCTACGTAGGTGCAATAGAGTTGACATCTAAGCTTTACCGAGCACGTGCCATGGGTTGGTGATCGGCAGACAGGCCAGGATTGCTGTCGCGTCACCCTTCCCTTCCCACTGTTGTGTACCCTCGCTCTTTGTGTCATCAACATCTGGGCTGCTGTCAGATCTGCCTGCACTTGGCAGCTTGACTAATAACAGCCATCGCTGAACGGGTCGCCTTATGATAGCGTCACAGAAGCGCAAATCTTATGCATACCGTCGTTCTCCAGCTCATCATCAGCTGCCCACGGAAATGAAGATCGCAAGACATCCTCGGGCTATTCTGTCACAGAAATTGCTGGACGCCTCGCTCGACTCCAAGTCTCCCTCGGCCAGACCGTACAGTAGCAGTGTCAGACGTGTACCTTGTCATCCGGGATCCGAAGCAAGGCTCGGGTACGAATCCTTCTCATTCGACACACCTACGAAGCAGTGGAGATGTTGTTGAAGATGTAATGATCATGGAATACCGCTCGCTTGTGATGGTCCTGCTTGCAAAGCTTTCATTTGGCCGTTCCCTAGGAATTTTACATCTCCAAAAGCCGGCCTTGTGATCCTTGGATATACCGTACTGCGAAGCTGTGCCACAATTAGCATCCCACTTACAGGGGTACATGCTTCCCTCTGTGCCTCTTTGGCTGCGCTATCTGGCTCCTCACAGGAAGCAGCAGCCGGACCCCGCGTTGAAGCTTTACGCCAAGTCATGCAACATGTCTGCATCGCATGCATAACATCAGCGCTATCCAACCCTTGCAGCCATTTCCTGCCCTCCAATTCGTTACTACACCCTCCCAAGCACAGCTGAACCTGCCTTGTGGTCTCTTGTCCTGAGATGGCCTGAGTGCTCTTCGAGGTACCGTTGTCCGGCATGCTGCGGTTGGATCGCCGCAGCAGCTATATATCGAGCATGGTGCGGCTACACAGCAATGTAAATGCGGTACGGTCAGCCGGGATGCACTATACTAATGGCGAGTACATGCCCATTTTCTAGCATTCTCGAAAGTTGGCCCGTTTCCCATAATGACACAGACCCACTACTTTGGCCATACCATCGTTCATGCTATTACGACGGGTCTAGACATCTGAGGCTGGTCCTTTCATAATTACGCACTGGAATATTTCAACATGGATGCCCCTCCGTCCAGAATAGAGTCTCCACCACCGCGATTCCCAGAAAGCGGCAATGGGACTCCCAGGTTCATAGAGCACTTGTAAGTGGTGCGAAATACATTCTCTCGTGCGACTGCGGTTGCATTGCGGCCTTTGTCGGACGGAAGCACATAGCTCTACCACGTTCATGGAAGCTGATCAAGCTGACGAACCCACCAGTAATGCATCACCTCCTTACCAACAATTTCACAACTTCGAAGGCGAGCAAACGGGAGTACCTCAGTATGGTCACACGCAAGAGGGAACGATTGTTGGGCATAGGTTGTCAGACAAAGAACGGCCATATTCACCTTCGGAGCTAGTGTCGCCTATGCCAGAGTCGTATCGATCAGGCAACGAGGAAAAAGAAGTCGTTGTACAACCAGTCCAACCCGAAGAATATCAGCGACCTGAAGAGCGACCGCCAAAACGAAGGAGGATATGCGGACTCCCTATGCTGTGGTTCTGGACCGTGCTAGCTGCCATCGTAATCTTGGCCGTCGGCCTAGGTGTCGGCCTAGGTGTCGGTTTACAAAGTAGTGACAAGCATGTCCTCTCGAAAGTAGCTGCAGTCTGGTTCTATGCTAACACTCAAGTTCCAGATCTTCAGGTCCTGATGATAGCACGTCTGTGAATACGGACTACTTGATCGGAGGCGCTATCGATCCGGCGTACTATTCAGAATCAGGTGCCTTCAACGGGTCTGGCATCGCACTAGCTCAGCAGTCTTTCAGCCGTGAATTGTCATCAGGTAATCAAGGAAATTTGGTAATGTACTTCCAGGTAAGACTGGGCGATGAAGTCAGACATGGAATTGAGGTAACTAATGACGTTCATCGCACCCACAGCACTGGACTGGCGATATCAGATACAAGCAACTAAGCAATGAAGGGTCTTGGATTGGAGGCGACTACTCAGCAGTGGTTGCACAGGACGCGAAGAATAGTACGCCACTCTCAGCCGTCTCCTACGTCTTGAATCAGTCAAGTCAGTGGCATGTCTTCTACATCGACCAGAACAACACCCTGAAGCAGCGCTCAAATAGCAATACGACAAATGTTTGGGAAGATGGCCCGATCAACGAGCTGAACCTCAAGGTCTACGATGCCGACATGGTGGGAATGCAAGCGTGCTGGTATGGCAATGATTACGGCGACAGTGATTATGCTCATACGCCCCTACCGAATGAGATCCCACGAGCGAACCAGTCTCATGAGGTCGGGATGCATATGTGGTACGCATCTGATAACAACACGTTCCAACAATACGGCTGGCGTGATGGTGACGATGTATGGGAGCATCAAGGATCTTGGCCTAATATGAATGGCCACGCAGGTGAGTATGGCAAAGGGTGTAAAGCACATGATGACTCTACCGACAATTTGCCATCGTGGACACCACGTCCTGTGCAACATATGGACTGATAACTCCCTGACCCAAGTCACACGACTCTAATACATCTGCTGACCATTGTATGCTTTGCTTCTAGGTGTTGGCTGCTACAGCTGGGGGCCAGGAACAGTGACGTATGTTATGATGGTGAACTCTCAGAACACGGTGGAATTCTGGTGGAAGGATACGAACACGAACCTCACAAACACGACCTCTCATCCAATCAACGTGTGGACAAATGGTCCGTCTCCAAAGAGCTTAGGAGACTATGACATACTAATGAATTCGCAGCCACGGACATTTCCATACCGAATGTGCATCCTTCTACATCCTTAGGATATACCAATGCGTTCTACGCTCAATTGCAGGACTTTTACATTCATGGTTTCAATATCTCCTGGGCGGCAGAGAACACGACGATGTATGACCCATTCCAGGTCGATGGAGAACCTGGTCTCCCTGGCACACATCTGAGCGTGACCGCGCTGCCCAACAACAGTGGAGGTGACGACCTCCTTGTGTTTTACCAGACCAACGGAAGTGACATTTCAGAGTACACGAGAGACATCATTGCAGGGCAATGGGCACAGGTCGAAATTGACATACCGAGCTGAGAACAGTCTGTTTGGCATCAACAAGGCGTTCAATGGTGAAAGGAAAAGGAAGAAAAACCAGGAAAGGACAGGCACCTTTCAATGATTGATCATACATAATTCTGGAAGATACCCCGATCATTACGACAGCTGAAATGGTGGTGTTGATACATGAACAAGAATGCAAGCGCATTGACGGGGAGACTTCTCCAAAGCTTTGACAGCCGTCGCTTATGATCTTATCGGCTTCGGCAGTTAGTAAGGGTCTCAGAAAGCGTAGTGAATGCAGCTAGACGATGTGGAACGAGAGGGGTCTAGCGTGCGCGAGGCCGCACTTCTGGCTGTAAAAGAGGTTCCGACAACTCTGCGTCGCGCATCTTCATCAGTTCTCTGCCTTGTCTAACAACTGTTCGGACAACGTTGAACTTGTTGCTAGCAAAACAAGCCACGCGAAATCGACTCGACGCTTCCATGTTTGCCACGGACGTTACATGCAACATTTTAAAGCTCGTGCATCTCAAACACGCCTCCGAAATGAATGAACTGATTCAATTCCCTATGTAGGGCAACTGGGCCAAGAGTTTGTAGACATTGACCAAAATGCTCACCGCTGGATGCAGATATTCATGTGCCCAGATAGTTACTGGAAATTGTCCCTCGAACTCGCGTGTAAAGGCATTTCAGGCAGAAACCTGACCTTTGTTAAGTGTCGATGAGCACGGAATGCTAACCATTTGAGCCATTTCCACAATGGTGGTACTTTTCGTAGTTCATTCATGCATGCGAACAGGGACTGAAGTCGACATTGGAGCGAATCGAGCATGTGGAGTGAGGAACGAGGCCGATGTTTGATTCGATTCTTTCATTTCTATATTCCCTGTGCATGACGCGAGGGTGTTTACTCTACAGCTTGGGGAAGAACATTGGAGTGTTCTTCTTCCACTCCTGATAGTCTTTGCGGTCGCCATAGCGCTTGTCGTATTTCTTCTCGGACATTGGGATGCCAGATACCTATCACACACACGCTGTTAGCAAGTCGGACGTCTCGCGAGGGTTGTAATGCCTTACCTTGAAAAGCAAGAAGGTCACGAATGCTGGGCTGACGGCAGCCATTGCCAAAGCACCAATCCTACCAACAGCAGCTCCGCTGAAGCCCATGCCGGCCTGGCCAACGCTGCTCATCATCACTCCTGCAGCAGTTGTAGCAATACCAGTCCACAATGTGCTCTCGCCAAAGTAGTTTGGATGTCTGCTTTTGCTCCATAGTCCACGTGTCAAGAAGTCCTCTTCGTGCTTCTTCTCTTTCTTCTCCTTCATCCATTGTGACTTCTGGCGATCCGCGATTGCTTCAAACGATATTCCTCCGGCATAAAGCATCAACCCAACAATATCGACGATCGTGAAGAACGGCAAGGACGCGAGGGTGGTGGCAGGGATACTGTTCACCGCGAGCACCGGCAGAAGGCAAAGCGAGACCCACGTTGCTTGTGCGAAGAATGCAACGCCAAACTTCGCGGGCTTCCCACGGATATCATCGAATCGACTGTCCCGACCGTCCTCGGCTGTGATGCGTGAGAAGAGAAAGCTGCCAAGCCGTGTCGCCCATATCGTGACGGCGGCGCTGAGAACAACTTGTCTCCAGTTCCAGGCATTGATGGCCCCTTTGCTGGTCAGACTTGCCAGCAGGCTCGGCCATGCTGGAGCGGTGCTGCCAGGTGCTGCTGCGAGCCGGGCGCGGATCGTTGGGAGGTAGAGACTGAGAGCGGTGCAGGAGATGTACGTGAGGGATCCCGAGAGGTCATAGAATCGCTCTGTCTGGAAATATATCGAGGGGATGGCGGCTGCTGCCTGGATACCATACGCGAGACCAATGGATGGAACCAGGGTTCGAAGAAATGGATTGCGGAAGTGGGTCGCGTGAAGCAGGCTGTTGATTAGGGAAGACATGGTGGAAGACCGCGATATCCCAGCCTCATGCAACGAGCAATGGGAGTGAACTTATACTGGACCTACCTCAAGCAGGGAAGAATAGCTGTATCGCCTGGGCGCGTGCATGTGAAGTGTGCCAGAGGTAAAGTCGTGATGTCAGTCCTAAGCAAGGTTCAGCTTCGTTCAATCCTTCCTTGGCGGCGTCGGAGGTCCAACATCGATCCCAGCTTGGAGTCCTCTATTCCAGATCGTCGGCCGGACTTTTGCTGCCGACGGCCGCTTGCAATGGCCGCTCGCTACGGCGAAAGAATTCCCGTATTATGGAGACTTATTACTGGGAGGCATAGCATTCTGGGGCGGTGACATAGCCTGCTGCGAACGGGGCCGGGACTTTCACCTCAATTCTATTTCCACTTGGGAATGCGAAGTAAGGACGAGGCATTCAGCTGGCAATCTTAGACTATTCGGCATCAAATCAGACAGCGATGGGCGACGAGGCTATCGTCCTGGTTGTCCATCCACCACCATGCCGTACTAAGCTGCAAGTCATCCATAATCCGAATCCAACTTCTCATGGTTTTGTATCATTTCGCACGCCAGCGTTACGTTCCACGTGGTACTTTTACAATTGTAGCGGGAATTGCGGAATGAGAAGACGTAGCAATCAGTACTCAAGTGGATCCGACATGCCTGCATCCCAAACGAAGTATGCTGCCAAGCACCAGAAGGGCATACATGAAGCACAGAACAGCATTGCGAGCCGGGGCACCTGTTCAGCGAGACTCCTGGGCCTTTCCCCATCAGTTGATGCCGGGTTCGGTCTTGTGACTAGCATTTCTCGGGCTTCAGTTGCGATCGATAAACTGCTCGGGAACTTGCGCCGGATGCGATACTCTTGTGCTTGGGTGCTTGCCTCGTTGCTCCAAAATTGAGGACAGTCGCTTGCTTAAATGGCTCGCTGGGTTGATGCTTCTGCATAGCCTCATGAGAGCGACTCTCGTCACTGATTTTCACAGCATTGTTAGCGTTGAGCTTGAGGCTCATAACGCTCAACGCCAGGATCCGTTGCATTTATTGTACAGAAATCACGGCTGTCCTGTGTTCCATGCTTCTCACAGAGCACGTCGACGATGCCAAAGATTCTGAGTAGAGATTCTGCAATTTCACAACTCCTCGAACCTTTCCCCATCACTTCTTATCCCAACCAGCACTCCTCACCAACTCTTGCAACACCCTCGCCCGGTCGCCATTCGGCCCACCCCAAGTGCAATTGAAAGTAATGCTCCCATGCGTCTCCTCCTCCAAATGTAACACCACGTTCTCCCCACCGATTCGCCTCGCTGTTTCCTCGCCATGCACGGGTGGACAATTCACATCCAATGTCCCATACCACAGATGCACGGGCAGATCCTTGCGGATATCCTCAATCTTGAATCCCCAGTCTCGGCACATTGCCCTTGCATCCTGAACAACATGACCCACGCCCTGCAAGAATGCAGCCTCGTGATTGGGAACCAGTAGTCTCATGATATCTTCGCCTAGCTCACTATCGAAGATCTCCAGGTCCCTCGGATGGCTTTTGGCTTGAAGGAGCGTCTTCGCAATGCGTGCTGCCCGTTCCTCTCTGGGCAAGTCCAGTCGTGCTTGCGGTTCACGACTCATCCACCATCCGCAGAGACGAGGAACATAGAGCCAACCATAGCTGAAGCCGGCCCAGTGAAGCCAGTTCATGCCCTTTTTGCTCATGTCCGGAGCTCCCATGCCGCAGACAACGGCCACTGCCTTGAGCTTGTCGGCTGGGAAGCTGTAAGCGGAGGCCACAGCATAAGGACCGCCGCCGGAGGTTCCCAGAACGGCATACTCTTCCAGCCCGAGGTGTTCAGCCAGCTGAATCAGGTCTCTCGTGTGGTCGAGCACACTGTATCCAGGAAATGGAGAGCTGTTGCCGTAGCCTGGCCGGTCAACGCCAATGATGCGGAGGTTCAGGTCTAGGGCGCCAGATTCGAGGGCTGCGGCTTCTATACGCGAGCCTGGAAGACCGTGGAGGTTGAAGAGCGCTCGGCCTTCTGGACACCCATATTCTGCGTAGCCAAGCTCCCGTCCATCTGCTAGAGTGAATGTTCTCGAGCTGGAGTTATCCAGCTTAAAGCGGCATGGTTTTGTAGATGACTTGACGGCTCGTCTAATGGACTCGAGTCTTGCTGTATAGTCACTGCTGAGACGACGCGACCAGTGCAGCAAGCTTCCGCCCACAGCCACGGCGCTCAGAAGTACTAGATAGGGACTGTTACGACACAATTGAGAGCACGTTCCAAGGAGTTCCGATATAGCGACCCTGCTTGTCATATCTTTTGTTCGAATGGTATTACTGGTGTCGCGATAGTGCTTTTCATCCACAGAGGGTGTATATGAATGAAGGACGAGTTCGAGTTTGACCTACATGTACCTCTTATACAGACACGATATGGTCACTTGAACCAGCAATGGCTAAGGTTGCCCGCAACCACTCTGAGTCACGCGAGTTCGCATTCGGGACAGTACTTAGGGTAGGACGCCTGAATCCTATGCCAACCGAACCATCTATTATATAGAGGATGAAAATGCAAGGGCTGCGGGTGATATAGGTTCCTACGCCCCTCCAGGTGAAGTAGAGCAGCCAGCAGCGATGACCAGCCGTGACGAGCATGGCTCAAAAGATGCCACTGCCAAGTCTGTGCCTCGTGACAGTGTTCCCTGCAAGTGCTGCAGGACTGCCGGGCGCAGAGTCGTAGAGCCGGGTGTGGCGGTGGTCGATAGCGCAACACGTGCATATGCTGGCCGACGCCATTCGATGGTCGGCAAGCTCGACGCGTCCCCGTGCGCTTCCTGTGTGGTGGTGCTGCGACGGCGGTGGACTCTGGGTGCGAGCTGCTTGTGCTCGATGGATGATGAGGCGGGCGGAAATTGGAGTTGGTGGGTTGATGTGGGCTGGGCTGGGCCATCAGTTTGTCAGGCGCAAAGCAACGCCAGCGGGGTCCTCGACGGGAGAATTATTCATGTGACAGCACAGCTACCGTACGCAAGAGTTTTGGCTGTCCAACGCTCACATCCTCACCAGCCTGCCGCTGCGACTTTCACTCGTCCGCGCCGGGAGCCCTTCTGCCTGGCCATTGCACTCGTTCATGGTCATGCTACATGATTAGGATTAGCTTGCTGAGCCGTCGCAGCAAGCCGCCCCGCCAGCAGTATGCACGCTGCCATCAGCATCGAGTAGCTCGAACGACACCTCTCCATTCGCCGGAGCACACCTGCGTCCCGAGCCAGAGACATACGAAAGGCACTTGAGACGCCCGAACAGCCATGTACGTCTTGAGAACACGAACTGAGGCGGCGGCGGAACAGAATGAACGTGCTGATGGACCGTGGGCGGTAGGAAGTTCGGAAAGCATATCCAGAAGCGACAGCTCGACATACCCGAGTATGCGGCCAGCTTCGTGGACTACAAGGCGTTGAAGAAGGTGATCCATACCGGAATGATTACCTTCTGGGGAAGCGTTCATGTTGACCATTCCTCCCTAGCTCATCAAAAAGCTCAGTGCAACGCCTGTCCTGCATGCCTTACCAGATGCGTACGGCGCACCACTTCAAGATTCTCAGGCCTCGCTGCAAGCGAACAAGGCGACATTCTTCTTCCGTCTCGAGAGAGAGCTGGAAAAGGTCAACACCTTCTACCTACAGAAAGAAGCAGAAGTCAGTACAATTGGCCCGGCGTTCTCGTCCTGCCGTCTTAACCCTGGCACAGCTCAAGTTGCGCCTACGAACCTTGCAGGATAAGAAGCGAGGGCTTCAGTCGAGAGCAACGCCCGCGTCGAAATTGTCTTCAAGCTTTGTCACCTTGGATGAGGGCTTCCGTCTCTTCAGCAACGACCTGGACAAGCTGCAGCAGTTCGTCGAGGTGAATCAGACGGCCTTTTCGAAAATCCTCAAGAAGGTGCTTGTGATTCTGAACGTTTGGTTGGGTTAAGCTAACTTATGGCAGTGGGACAAAACGTCAAAGGTGCTTCTGATCTACCTCACTGGTGTTCTGATGTGTACTGACGTGCTTGTAGTCGCGTACGAAAGAGCTGTACCTGTCGAGAGCTGTTGATGTTCAGCCCTGTTTTAACCGCGATGTCATCAGCGACCTGTCCGACCAAGCCACAACCGGCCTCCTCGAACTGCAAGCATGGGCAGAGGGTGAGAAGCTGCAATACACCCCTGCACCGGAACTAGAAACCCGACAGCAGCCCGTCGCTCAGGATGAAGAAATCGAGAGCCAAGTTCTGCAGGCAATCAATGCTGGCAACGTGGCGTTGGTACGCGAATGGTCCTCACGCATGACCGCCAATGCCAACGACGAGGCGAGAGAGCGCATCAGTCGTGTTTTCCTGTACACGGTAAACACTGGAGCTGCTGCGGCGCAAGACGTACTGTACGCAACCAAGCTCGTCGACTTCAACTACTGCGATCCGATCAACGAGCGAAATTGCATTCACGAGGCAGCTGTCAGTGGCAAGACCAGCGTGCTTCAAGCGGCCCTCGCCAACGGCGCCAACATTCGCTCACCAGACGTCTACGGCCGAATACCGCTGCATTATGCTTGCATGCACGGCAGAGTTGATATGGTGAAGATGTTGGTTGACGCGGCCCGAGACACGATCGATTCTAAAGATTTAGACAACTTCTCGCCTTTGATACATGGCATCGTGCATTCTCAAACAGGAAGCGTGCAAGAGATGCTGCAATTTGGCGCCTTTGTCAACCCGAGAGGCGCCACAGACCACATACCTCTGAACTTAGCTTGCCAGTATGGGTCGGTCCCTATTATCGAACAGATCATACGATTTCGACCTCAAATACTGCCGGATGCCGAAGGATTGTTTCCACAACACCTTGTCGCACGTTTCGGGCGAGACGATCGGATTCTAGGCATGCTCAAGGACTATGGTGTGGATATGGATCAGCCAGACAAGCTCTACCAGTGGACCCCGATCTTCCACGCAGCATCGGAAGGTCATCTACATACCGTGCGGCAATTGCTTGAGTTCAACGTCGACCCTACTGCCGTGGACGAGAAAGACCTGTCGGCGATGTATTACGCAGCATGGGAAGGCAGATTGGACTGCATGCAGTTGCTCGCCCAATCTGGAGCTGCCAATGCAATCACTAGAGATCCGATGGATGGACAGCCGATACCTGGTGAGCCACCACCGCCCGTGACTACTAGCACTCCAGCATTTTCGATCTCGGACTCCGAGAACATTCCGTCGCTGAGCCTGCCACCTCCAATCATTCCGCTCAGGCGCTATGGCCACAATTTCCTGGATACCACCAAGACGTTCATTCAACTCTCCTTTGGCGACACCGATGGAGATGCCATCGAGTTCTACGGCGATAGCAAGTATCCTGCAGCGAGACTTACCATTTCATCTAAATCGTCCGATATTATTCCACGAAACCTGCCTCTACCTATACAGGATGATTTCAAGAATATTTCAATCCAGATTGAGAACCTTGACACCTTCAGCATAGACTTTGATATCTTCCCAACGTTCGGCAGTAAAGTCATCGCCCGCGCAGCTGCGTCTAGTCGTGTCTTCAAGGGCAAAGCTAGTAGTTCGGGCATGTGGCATCTGGAGCTTTTCGATCCCCGGTTGCGCGCGATCGGCCGCATCAGTTTCCGCTATCAGGTTGTCACGCCGTTCCATGGCGTCCCGCTGGAAATCACTCACTTTGCCACATACTGGAAAGCCACAAGTCAATTCGAAGATCACCCCACCAATCTTATTACAGGCAGCAGTCTAAGCGGTGACTTCCTGCGACTGTTCGTGCAAGTCACTAGGGATGGGGTACCCGTATTATACAACGATTGGTCCCTGCCTAGTAGCCGCAACGACCTCATTAGCAGGTTGACATACAGGGAGTTCGAGGCCGCAGGGCTGGAGGCAGGTGCCGGTCGTGGCATCGTTCAGCGTCTCGTGGGCTCTGGAATCGACCGAGAGAACCTAGCTGCCGCGCAACTACAGATTGCCCGCAGTTACGCCTCGCTGGCTGATGCTCTGGCACTCCTGCCAGCTGATATCAACCTCGAGCTTCATGTCTGCTATCCAACTCGCCAGGAAGAGGAATCACTCCAGCTTGGCCCCACTCACAACATCAATGTGGTTGTTGACAGTGTCCTGAAGGTTGTTTTCGATCATGCTCGAGCGCTGAGAGAGTTGAAGGATGGTCCGCAGCGAAATTTCGTCTTCAGCAGCTACAACCCGGATGTCTGCATCGCATTGAACTGGAAGCAGCCAAATTGTAAGTATACCCCAGCACATTGTAGAGGGGCATTCACTGATCTTGCATAGACCCAGTCCTGCTATGCAACGAGCTTGGCGTCGACTCGACTGTGACGAATGGCGAGCGTCGCAGCAATAAGCCCATGGTTTCAAACTGCGGTCGTACAGACATGAGCATCAAAGAAGCCGTGCGTATCGCACAGAGCAACAACTTTATGGGCCTCGTCTGCACGAGTCGGCTGCTGGACCTGGTACCAGCGCTCGTGTCATCGGTCAAGGAAGCCGGCTTGGTACTTATTGCAGACCATAGCGATGACTTGATGCGGAAGAGCCCAAGCGTCGTCGGACTAGCTAGCGGTGTCGATGGCTTGCTGAGCAGTAATGCTGTTCTGAGATTTCGGGACTCGGTCGAGCAGTAGTCGGAAAATCGTCGGTGATCGAAAACGGAACTTCTTGGTAATGATGAATGATGATGTGAGGCCATCTGAGCGAGGCGTTTGCGGTAGCGGGAGAGAGTCGAGAGATACCAATTTGCAGCATCGATGGTGTGGCATTCTGTCTTCATAGAACACAGCATGAAAGCTGCGACTAATCAAGATTGGCCGTGGAGTATAAAGCCGCAAAGGTCGTCTGCATTGCATATTCGCAGGACACAAATATTGACCTCCATACCTGTCTCACCCTAACCCTGCTTCTTCCTCAAGCACCCTTCAATTCATATCTCGCCTTCTTCAACTCTTCCAAGTCCAGCGGTGCCAGCTGACTCCTCGCGAACATCACCAGCCCGAACATCACTCCTGGCAATGCCTCTCTCCAAGCATCTTCCACCACACCCCGCCTATAACTCAACATACTCGCCAGCCCCAACATCCCAGCGAGTCCCGCACTCAAGTAAGGCAAATACCGCTCCACTGGCCCCTTCGCCCCATCAATCTGATACTGCGGCATCTTTCCCTTCCTATCGACCTTCCCCAGTGGCATGTAATGCAGAATGTAAGCCGAAGACGCCAGAGAACTCACGCTCAAGACAGCGATCAATCGCTGTCGTGCAGACGACGCCGAGAGGAACGAGAACAGCGAAAACAGTACCGCGGTAGCCGGGAGCGCGAGGAAGAGTTTTCGGTACAAGTCGTTCTTGCGGGCATCTTCGGCCTGCAGGTCGAGGATGAGTTTCTCTTGGTGCTCTTCGTCGAGTTCGTCGGGATCCGAGTCGGAGTCGGGATATTTGAAGGTCTGGCGGAGGCGCGCCGCGCTGCTGCGGGTTGCCATTGTTTTTTTTTTTGGATGGTGGCTTGCTAGGAGTGTGGTGAGGATCGAAGCATCGTGAAGACACTTGTATGCCTGTGCGTTAGTACGCGAAACAGGAACGTCGCGTGGGTTGCGTCACATGTGTGGTCAGCTTAGGGCACGGTGGTCATAGCTTTTTTAGACTAGTGCTCGCTCTCTGTGGGTGTTTCGATGAATGGATGTGTGGACATGGATTCAGCATTGAACGAGGCCTGAGGCGTATTATTGTTCATGTCATAGTCTTCTCGCGCTACAGAAAAGCCGGCCCGCTTAGATCACTTTTCATCGTATTGCCCTTACTCGCACTCCCACTCAAAGGCGGTATCAACCCTGCACCATTGAATATATCCTCATTGTCGCTTTCTTCGGTCAACCAACAAGCCTCTCTCTCACTGCCCGCCATGGTTGTGGCATCGTGCTCGGCCATCATACTACTCAGCCTTTGCACTTCCTCAACGCTTACAGGCCTCTTAGCATTGCCTGATCGAGGTCTGGCCCTGTGCATGCTGTCTGCGCTGACCAGAGAAAGAGGCTCACTGAGACGGTTATGGCGATTGTTTGGCATCCTGTGAGTCATTTGAGGGGGAGAGCCGATCACTTGCACGTTTTGGCTCAGTGGTGATGATGAGCGCTCACGCGTCTGCTTCTTACGTGTACGTAGCTTGAGTCTGTCAGCCGCGCTGCTAGGCACAACTGCTCCAGCTTCAGTATCCGGTGTAGCCTGTCGACTGTTCTGGGCCGACTGCAGTCTTGAAGCCGGAGGTACGGAAGGTGGTGGCGGCGTTGGTGAAGCTTCGCCTGGAAGTACAAATGTTCGTTCCTGTCTGGGCTTTGAGAGTTCGGTGATCCAGTCCTGGCTAATCAAGGAATCGCTGGTCCAGTCCCCAGAGGACTCTGTCACCGCCCTGCTTGCGCGACTTGGCCCACCCGTCTCGTCGTATGATGCTGGTTTGGTAACTGCGCGAGGGAAATTTGGTTGAAATGCGCTTCGGACTTTTTGGCTGAAGCGCATAGAGTCCCGATGAGGGGAGTCGAGATGGTGATGTTGAGGCTCGACAGAAGACGACTCAGAATACATGGTCAGCATGCTCTTGTCTCGTCTTCCTCGTCTGGCAGAGCTAGTCGTACTATTCTTCGCTGAGATCTCCCCCGTCTGACGAGTGTTGTTTGAGCTGGCTCTGCTCCCGTGGGTGAACAGAGGAGATTGTACGTTGGTGCTTGCCCGATTGCGAATGAAACTTTGTCTTTTGAGGTCGATGGGCCTGTCGTCGTTGATGCTGTCGCTCCGCGCTACCAGACGAATGCTTTTGCGTTTTGAATCTGCCAGAAATGCTGTCACAGCTCCAAGAGTCGGTATGGACTGGCTGGCTGAGTGCAATGACTGCGGTGGTTGAGGGAAGTCTGATGGCCTTGTTTCTTGCCCAAGCACACTCGTGCCGCAAGTCCCCAATGACCCCATGCTGCTAGCCTCTCTTGTGGTTGACAGTCCAGCAAAGCTGCTCCTAGCTCCTCGATGCTTGCCTGTCGTTCGTCGAGAGGAGTGTCGGGCTATTCCACTTGGAGCATGGTTACCAAGTCCTAGGCTCAACCTCTTGAATGAGCTTTCGCTCTTGTGTCGCGCTGACGGCTCTTTCAGCCCTTTCTTGTTCGGACTTTGACTGTTCTGGCTCAATTGTCTGGAAACTCGGGCCAACTCTGCCGGCACAGAAAAGCTATCGTGAGGCGTATGCAGCACGGTGTTGGCCTGACCCCACTCTGGTATGTTTTGGTCTGCTCTTATTGCATCTTCGCCAACCCCTAAGCTGGACGCTTGGCTTACGCGGGAGGATCTCTTCAGCCACCTTGACTTTGGCCTCGAGCACTGTGTGGAAAAGTTCAAGGTAATTTGAGGAGGTGGGTCGGCTATATTAGACGGCATCCCAGGTCCTTCGTCTTCCTTCCCTTTCTCAATATCATGACTCACGCCAATCGGGACTTCGATAGCGCTATCTGTAGGTGGCGGTATGGGACGAGATATCGTCTCTTTTGACGGTCTGGGCGATCGACTCACGTAAGAGGTGTCTCGACATCGTCTGCGCATACACCAGATGGGGATGATTAGTAATAACGCAAAACCAAGGGCGCTCATGATAGCGATCGCTGCGATGACACTGCGGCCCAGGCCCTTCTTTCGCTGGTGATCTGATGCAAGCGCTGCACTTGTTGGCGATGTCGCTAGTGTCGTAGACGTTATGCGGGGCTCAGATCTGGAAGTACTACTTCCAGATGGAGGAGCTGCTTTGATGTCGACAACAAAGGTTTGCGTTTGGCTTTGTTCGGTGCCAGGCAATCTAGCCATTAGAGTTGCCTTGATATTCATGGCTTCTGTCATTGTGGGTACCTGACCTTCCAAAGCCTGTGCTGCTGCGTCGTAATGTAGCCATGTAGCTGTCGTTGGTAAGGTCACACTGAGTTCGATGTCCGGCCGAGTAAAGAGAGACTCGCCAAAGCGGTGAGTGAATGATTTCCCGGCTTCAGCATAGATGGTGCCAATCTGACTGTCAAAGAGGGAGACGTTGCCAGGTGCAAGGTTTAGGATCGCGGTTGCCATGTTCCCTTGCTTGTCAGTGGCTATCACCGTCACGTTCGTTGCGGAAAAGTCTGAGGGAGCCACTCCAGTCACGCCCAATGTAGAAGCGTCGAAGCTGAGCCATGAGGGCAAATCCGCTGTTGCACTTTGCAAGTCTGCAGGAGTGATCTTGACATTGTCGCTAAACAACTCATTCGAAAGCACCGTAATGTCAACCTGTTTTCCCGCTGTGACTTCGACCTCTTGCTCTTCTGGGACAAATACTAGCTGTCTCGTGCCAATTGCGATTGTGAATGATCCTGAGGTGCCTGCAAAGCCTGCAACGTCTGACGCAATCAGGGTGATATCCCATGACTGCGGGAACGCGCTTAGGTCCGGCGCAGTCCCAGAAAATGTGAGAAGTTGGCTATCAAATTTGAGCCATGAAGGCAATGGAGTGTGATCGCCGAGGCTCGCGTAGTAATAAAGCTTGCGCTGAACGATGTCAATGAATGAATCCGGAGTGAAGTCGAAGTTGAAATCCATGGACGGGACCAATGTCACCACGAGAGGCCGGCTGCTTGATAGATTCGCAGACTCCGTAAGTTGTTTGATGAGGTTTCCTGTGAGTTGTGGTGGAGGGTCGGCTGACACCACAAGTGTACATAGCATCGAGGCGCCGCCGCTGTCGTCGGCTGCAGTAAGAGTGAACGACCTGGACCCAGCGTCGGCTACACCGGGTGTTCCAGTCAGAGTTCTTGTTGCGCTGTCTATGGTAAGCCATGCTGGCTGACCCGACAGGCTGTAGGCGTAGCTTGCTCCGTCCGGCGCGAAAGTCGATACGGATATCTGAAAGCTATATTGCTGGTTGATTCGTGCGACTGTCGGGACCTGGGAGTTGAAAGGGAAAGCAATTTTCGGTGTCGCTGCAGCTATTGCGAACCAGGCGCATACGGTGCATGAAACCCTTGCGAGCACTTGAGCAGATCCCATCGTTTTGCAAGTTGCGATGCTTCAGCAATCGTAATGGACCTTGTGGCGAACGGGCATCGCACCAGCCAGTGTCCGCAGTTCTGCCTGTCAATACCGTCGTGACTCGGGGCTACTTGAGAGCACAATTCACCTACTCAGCAAATGGAAGAAAAGTCCAACTTTGGCACGCGCGAACTCGCGGGCTTCACGCGTAAAGTGGCTATATTAGACATTTAGGGCCCTTGCTGGATGTGGCTCTGAAAGAATGGAAGAGGGAATGTCTTGTCCTGTCAAGCAAGGGATAATCGCGAGCGCTCCTCCCTCTGCCACTTGGTTTCCACCAGTATGCGACAACAGAGACGACCTACCATTCCGCGCTCCTTACTCGCAGACGACTACTTGGTGAGCGTACGAGGCTCCAGGTAGTGGCAGTTTACTGCGTCAGCATTCTAGATGACCATGAGCAAAGTGCTTCCCAACTCTGTCTCACAAGATGATACGCCCAGCGAAACGCATCGAGCCGGGACAGGTGCGCTACAATATCCTGCTGGTCGATGTTCAGTCTTGATGCACAACTTCGTCGGTTCGGGATGGCTTCCGGTCGTGGAGCACAATTCGGAGGCGTGCGAATCAACCCTTCGGCCAGTGGGTGTAGTGTACGTGGAGGTACATCATCACAAAGCTCGCTCCCAGTGGACGGAAAATCTCCAGCCAGAGGATCGTGCTATTGTACGAAGCTTCAGTCCAGCACACTGCTGTCCTCCAGTGACGTGGAGCCAGACACGCCAGCGAGGCACGTTCACGTCATCTGGTCGTCCCGTTCGTTCTTCACTACTCTTGCATCCCCTTCTGGGCGATCGCGCGTCTATCTTTTGCCCTGTCGGAAAGGCGGGTACCTGTCGTAGCGAAGTCTATACACGAATTATTCATCCCGACCAATCGTCCAGTCTCTCGCGCTTGTCGCAGCTGCTGCATCCGCCTTCGGCGCGGGCAGAAGCAGGTCCGCAGGAGGGGTGTAGTACTGTCGCACTCATTACCATGCACCGATCAGGGTCCTGTAATGAAGTGCACCGGGTCGATGTGTTGCGCTATTTTTTGATTTGTTGAAGAGCGGAAGGTGTGGGTAAGTGGGCAAGACCTGGCCTGAACACTGGTCATAAATCGTGACCCGGTCTTGCCAGAATGATGCGGGCGCGGGCGCGGGCGCCATGGAATCCTAGAGGTACAGTACCATCGCGGTCATCTCGGGGCGGAGACAACGGCTGCGTCGTTGTGCACGATGTCTGCAGCAGGCGGCGCAGTATTCGTTGTCGACGGCCCTCGCGGTGCGGAAGCGGCACGATGAGGAGCATTCGGGTCGATTCCTCCCACCATGGCGGGCGTCAGGGCGGGCGTGTGGACGGAGTAGAATTATTAGCTTTCCGATCGAAGAAACAAGAACTTCCAAGCACGTTGCCGAGCACGCGCCCAGCACGTTCCAAGCCCGATGCTAAAACTCTGTCGATCATCTCAACTTGACAACGGGCAGTGCCGTTTGACAACCGTCTACCGCACAGGATTGGCCCGGAATCACAAGAACAACAAACACCAGACAATGCTATCCTCCCACGGCGAGCCCGATGATGAACAGAATGCTCTCGGCTTGTCGGAGGACCTGGTGCAGAGTCCGACCCACAAATCAGCAAGCACGAGAACAGTTGACTTCGACGGCCTGCTGACGCCGCCATTGAAGCTCCATGAAGATCTCGCCGAAGGGAATGGAGGGCAGGCGTGGCCCGCGGGGATGATACTGACAAAGTATCTGCTGCGGCGGAAGCGGGAAGAGCTTCAGCGTGCGTCGATGTTCGTCAAGACGCGCGATGAAAACTGTTGCCGGCGACAGCAGCTAATGTCCCGTTGCGTAGAGTCGAGCTGGGGGCCGGAGGTGGTTTGACTGGGTATGATCTTCATCTATGCTACTGTGGGTTGACGCACTCGTTGACAGCCACAGGTTGGCGATTGCCGTGGGGTGCGACCGAAAAGATGTGCTGCACATCACGGATGTGCAATCAATGCTTCCTCTTATGCAGAGAAATATAGCCTTCAATGACCTGGAGAACAAGGTCAAGGCATCCGTCTATCAGTGGGGAGATGCACAACCAGGAGACATCCCACAGCATCCAGATGTCGTGTTGGCCGCCGATTGCGTCTACTTCGAGCCAGCATTTCCTCTGCTGCAATCGACCCTGCGAGACCTTATAGGCCCGGACACAATCTGTTACTTTTGCTTCAAGCGGAGACGCAGGGCAGACATGCACTTCCTGAAGGCGGTAAAGAAGATGTTTCTGGTTGAGGACGTCACGGATGACCCAGATCGGCCCAGCTATTCCAAGGACAACATATTCCTGTACGTTGACCCATGCAAAGCCCACAAAGTTGGGAGCGAAGCTGATGACGGTGAAATATCAGGTGCACGATTAAAAGAAAGCGCGACCGATGAATCCTGGTGCAAACCCAAGGAAGCAGCTGGATAGGAACCGTGGTAAGGCTCAGGTGGCCACAACATGGCGAGGATGCCAGACACCACGCCAGACACCAACCACATGTTTGCGCGTGACGACAAAGCAATGTCCGTGAGCATGAGGCTCAATTCAGCCCGCGCGAAGCATCGGTGCCTGCCACGACATCATTGCTTGTCTACTGGCTCGGATATGCGGCTCCGTATAGGTTGGGTTGACCAAGGAATCCTTTGTTCGACGGTTCTTTGACGAACGTCATCCTGGCTGGAACAAGCGGCACTTTTCAGGTCAGATGGCTCACCGGACGAGATTCGTAAGGCATGTTGATTACGAATTGATGTGAGATCAAGGAGCGCTCGACAAAGCAGAACCGCAGCATGTGCGATCCAACACTACATCGATCGAAACAGACTGAAAGAATTGCTGTCGCAGTGTCGCGTCAGCTGCCAATACTTGCATGAATCTGCAGGCGGTGTCGTGGCAGACTTGACATCTGAGACGCGGGATGTGGTGTTGCTACTGTAGCTAGCCTGTGCATCGTGCAGGCCCACGTACCACTCATTGGCCGCCGCCCTCGTGCTGTTGTCGCAATGCCGGCCTGCCGTGCCCTCCACTTTCTGGGTCGTCCGGCATCGCTGTGTACATAGCCCATGCTGTCAATGTCGACTTATGGCCACCACGGTCTCCTGATAGCACACAGCCCAGAACAGGCCAGAAAAGTCTATGGACTGCTCCGAAGGGAGATGCCCTCCTGAGTACTTCCTCCCCATCGAAGACTGGCATTGTTTGCGGAGCCAAGACGCACTACAAGCAATGCAGTTGAACAAAGCGAACCAAAGGCGGCGATCCGAGGGCAAATCCAAAATGCACAAATGCTGGGCGCAAGAGCGGAAAAGCTGCGGACTTTCTGGTCGCCAGCCCCAACGACCTTTGACAGAGTTTCAGCCAAGCTTGCCGATCTTGCCGCGCCCACATAATAATACCTGCATGTTCGCCTTGTCCCCCCATCCATTAAGTAGCCCGTGCCTCCACTTTCCCTCGCGACCATTATCTCTTCTGATTCCCATCCCCCAATGTCTCGACGATTGTAATCACTATGGACGAGCGCACCAAGACTATGTGTGGACGAGCACCTTCCAGCCATATTCTGTACAGCCGCTTAACATAGCCCTCGACACTCACCCGAGCTCGACGCAATTGTCCGACCGTGCGCCGCTACTACCATTAACCGGGCGGCTCAGCCTTGGCCTATAACGGCCGCACAGGATTCACGTCACAACAAGCGCCACGATCATCTGGTAGAATACACACTGCTTCCTCCCTCCTGTCGACTCCCCAGATTCACCGTACACACATCCGTCCCCAAACATGCGGTTGCCTTGCTTCTCGCGCCCATCTGGCAACATAGCACTGGACCGAGAACAGCCCCCTCGGACGCCAAGGAAGAAGAGAGTTTCACGACAGGGGAGTAACCAGTCGAATACTTCCCGATGCAGCACTGCTTCCAATTCCAGCATATCCAAGCTGCCACCGTGCAAACGAGCGTCTGACCCCAAGATCGAGGCGATGATGATGCCGGTGCCTCCGGAACCTCGCGCCAGCAGGTGCTTGCGAATGAGCCATCCGAAGATATACGGCGACATCGTCAGCTCCATGAAAGCAACCAAAGGCTGTCGTGACTGGGCCAGTTTCCCGGTATTTCACACGGATGAAGTCGACATGTCCATGTCAGCGGACGAAGTCGCGCGAAAACGAGCTGCAGACTACGAACGAAAAATTCAACAGTTAAACAGTTTCTCGTCGAGTGAAGGCCGAAGATCAGTCGATGTCATTGACATGATATGCTGATTGGCTGGTCGGTCTGCTCATGTGAACACTGATTCACATGCTAATGTCAAACTATGCGACTGTCCGCTCGGCCCTTTGGGAAGGTTACTTGGCGGGTCCCAATCTGGAACCCCGCGTCTCCCGGAGTCACACTGCCCTTCGAAACTTTTCGGCCTCACATTTAAACGAGTCCCGCCGCTACTTCTTCCTTTCTGGCTACCAGGAACACATCTCGAACTGGTTAGCACTCGACACCCGTCATTGGCATGAATTCGACGTCGAGCTCGCTGAACACTTCTCCCTCCACGTCGCCACTTCTTCAAGGCCAATCAAACAAAAGCTATTTTGTTATTGACTCATCGCCCTCGCCGTCCTCTGTTCACTCGAAGGTCACACCAACGACATCGAAAGAGCCTCGACCACTGGCACGACTTTTGATGCCGGATGCTACTTATCAACAGGATCCGTCGTACCACAATAATCAGAGACTGGCCCGGCGCCGAATCAAGAGTTTTGTCTTCGAAGACGTCCATCTGGACTGGAGGTTGGCTCCGACTCTATGCGAGGATCATCCCTACGAGAACAACGTGCTGGAGTTACATCGAGACCTGCGATGTAACGCATCTCGTTCCTATCTCTACAAAGTCCGCGATGATCTCTGGAGGCTTCAGCATCCGGTCGCGTTGTCGACAACCGAGAGTGGCGCACTTGATGTTGAGGGTGAAGAAATGTTCGATATGATCGGCTGACATTGAACTCTCTGGCCTGTTTCTCCGATCGACATCAGCAGGACCCAAGCATGAATCCTGACTGCGACAACGTCGAACTATGGTCGACACATGCACACTATTCACGACGACATTGAACGTGTGCAAACTACTTCTAACATGACACTTGTCATGATTCGAAAGGAACATATTGATGTACCTGCACCTAAGCCAGGCGGGCAAGGCGCTCGGCGATGGCGACTTCTACTAGAGCGAGACGTGTTGAAAGCGCGTGATTGAATTATCAGTACTGCAGAATTGACGTCCGAGAATTGGGCGGATGTCGGCTGATCGCGTAGAAGCGCTTTGTAACTGTTGTTTTATACCCCTTGTGCGAATTAGCGACGGAGTTTTTGGCGATGGCAGCAGCTGGACAGCGCGCCTGTGGGGCACTAGATGTATGTCTGTATAATGAAAAGAATGTTCGAAGTTCTGGACCCATGCTTGTTTTCCAGCGTATTATCACCATCTTGATCCGAGTCTTGTAGTCGAGCTCGCTGTTGATTGTCGTTGCTGTCTGTGCTGATCTGCTATGGCTTGGCATGTCGCGCATCGCAGACTTCGAAGCATCATGAGAGCGATCCTGCTTCATCACAACCACACCTCTACATTATGATATTAAGACCCCGTCTTCGTCTGTTACGGGCGACGCCCGTAATACCCAAACCAATCTCCCGCCGCACTCTCATCGCCGCACCCAAACCCGGCTCTGGTCCCCTCCTCGAGCGCCGCCCCGATCGTGCGCTCCCCAAAATCTCCACCGGCCTTAATATCTGGATCAAAACTCTCCCCATCTTCGCCTTCATCGTCGTCGGCTCCTCTCTCGCCATATTCAACTACCAAAAGACGTCGAGTTCGGTGGTGAACTCGACATTATACAGCTTGAGGACGAATCCTCAAGCGAGGGAGATGCTGGGAGATGAGATCTATTTCGCGAGCCAAATCCCGTGGATCTCTGGGGAGTTGAACCAGTTGCATGGGAGGATTGATATTCAGTTTTGGGTGAAGGGGACGAAGGCCAAAGGATTGATGAGGTTCAAGAGCGAGAGGAAGACCAGGATGGGTTTGGTGAGTGGACATCGAACGCCGCAGGTGGTTGGAAGTGGTGTGGTTGCTAATGCCGCGACGCTATAGTTCGAAACGCTCGAATGGAGTCTGCAGCCTCAGGGCGGAGAGAAGATCTCGCTGTTACCGAGTAAAGGGGAGGATCCGTTTCAGCAAGAAATGGAACAAGCAGCTGCTGGAGGAGGATGAAAGGGTCGGTGGTAAAGAGCACACCGTGCAAGCGCGATATCCGCTACCTCATCTCAAGCATGCATGGAAGCTTCGGAGGGAAGTTTCGATGGCCATACTAGTCGTATGAATGACAACGAGGAGTTCATGGCATCCATCAGCATGCCTAGATCTGGCTCGCGCTTGGCTTGGATGCATAGAGGGTAGCGAATGCCCGCCCAATAATACCTAGCGTCACGTTCTCAGCGCCATCTGTCAGATGGGCAAGGCTTCGCGATTAGGAACAGTGGCAATCACTGGTCTTGCGACACAGCACAGAGGCTTCTACAGAATACTGGGGGAAACAATTCGGTACTCTCAATTCTCTATGCCAGTCCAAGTAACTCTCCTGAAACAGGGTAGCACTCTCCTACACGAGACCCTCGAATGTTATCAAGCGACGGAGTTGACAATCGACTAGGTGCCTTACTGGCAGACTGCTGGACACTGCTGGCCTCTTTACTGGCCATGTCTGCGCTTTCAACTGCCATGCTATCGTTCACGACAATAACCCACTGCTGTGCAACTCCTGGCACAGCACCGAATACACTTCTGGCATGATTTTGCGTAAACTGCTGCCACATCAGGATGCACAACTTGGTCGGTATGCTGGCAATTTTGAATGTCCGATTCCAGCACGATTTCGTGCAATCTTGTGGCAGAGGGCAAGGCTGTTGGCAATCACCTGGCTCGAGCCTGGAGATATCTTTGGCAGCACTTCGGCATCGCATCGTACTTGCCATCGTTTTGCCGCATGCTGCCGCTCAGGTTTTCGGCAGGCTCTGATGCGGCCTAGGCGGTGGTGGTCGTAGCAATATATTACAGCAGCGACCATTTCCCTCAGCGAGGCCCTCGATCCTGGTTGCTACCAAGCACCCGGAATCTCGGTACAAGTGAGTCCTGAGCTCGTTATGATGTAGTAAATCACCATACTATATTGGTGTGAAGGGTTCAATAGCAGTGGCAAGTTTCCTTAACTTTACATATCAGCTCCGTGGCAGCAGGTGTCAGATTATATCGCAGCCGTGTGCAACGTCTCTGCTAATCGCGATGAACGAAATGACCACTTGCCTTCCAAAGCTCCCTTCTCGACTGCAGCACAACCTTCGAAAAGCGCTGCTAATTTCTCCCAATCTCTTTCTGACTTCAAATGTTCCAACGGTTCGCAACCTCACAAGAGCAGGAAGTGGTAGGAGAAGTAATCCTGTCACTCATCAAGCAGATCCCTTCGACTTCTTCTCCGTACACTTGAAGTGCAGCTCTATTGCCGGACCGGAGATCGAAGCACCATACAGACCGTTGACGAGCAACAAGCAAGAGCATGGTCGTTATCAGGCTCGAACGCAATATTTGGCACGCCACTGGTATCTCCCTTACCAATACGATGTATGGCAACTGACTTCAATCCAAGATGCATATCGCCTCGATCGGCAGGCGACTTCGAGCACGTGCTGCGGGTAGCAGCTTTCCACATCAGAGGAAGGGCTGCTCGGATATTCAAGACGGATCCAACTCCTACCAAGGATGCTCTCCGACGTAGACAATAGAGTTCGATATCGGCCACCCTCTCCTCTCTGGGTCGGTCTCCATACATGGACAGCTCGATTGCATGTGTGGTGTCCAAAGCACAGCAAGTCGTCCGGGGAATTGTCTTGGTAGAGCAGGTGCTTTCCTGGTCCACCGAGGCTCTTCATCTTCTTCAAGCCGCTGCGGGTGACCCTAGGCTGCAGGACAGATCGGCCATACTTGCTGCTACGCAAGTCTTGGCTGTAGCACGTTGCAGCTGCAGCAGGAATGGCGGAGAAGATATGAGACAATCCCTAGGGTACCAGCTGCATCCAGGCAATCATGCTCTTATCCTACAAACCATACATCACGCATCCGAACTTAAGGCACTTTCTAGAACCCGCCAACTTTCATTTCTGGTCGAGAACAAATCTCCATATGATCAAGCACTACCTTCATCCGGAAGTCGCGGCAATACCTCGAAGGCACTCCAAATACTCAATTTTAGCCCAAGATCTCGCGTCACCACGCAAATCCCAGTGCCATCCAGGTACACCTACTGTGGGCGGGCGTCGTCACTTACTCCTAGCAAGAATACTCGCATCATCGAGCAGCCCGAGGAGGAAATGGAGCCGAATCGTGAATGTATTTCCTCTTTCGATACCAGAGCGAAGCCTGCAATTATCTCCAGTATGTGTCTGCCCTGGAATGATAGCCTTGCCAACGATATCAGAGCGAAGCCGACGATTCTCTCCAGTATGTGTCGGCCCTGGAATGATAACCTCATCAATGCTTCGCATGAAAGTCCGCCGATGGTAGGAACGCATATCGAGAACCTCGCACGGAAGTGCGCGGGGCTGCGAAAGCTCGAGTGAAAGACAGCCAGGCGTTCTTTGTGCCATGGTAATGCGAGAATGGGCGGAAAGGTCATCATTGGAATTACTCACGACCTCGCTTCGAGCATTACTTCGGTTCCATTCATGACTACAAGTGACGTGAGGAGCCTGTGTAGCCAGGTATGACTGTGCTCTTTCTTCTTTCCCATAATCTGACAATGGACACCGCCCTGTTGCAATTATGCTTCGACTTTACCAGACTTCGAAGCACCCGACGTATCCCAACCCACGACCGTGTAAAGATTGTCCTATGAAACGAACCAGTCCGGGCAAATGGACTTAGATGTCGTTTGTGACCGGATCGACTTGCAGGTGCGGAAAGTACTACGATATCTGAATGTTGTTTGTTTAGATGCTTCCTTCGAATATTTTTTCTTTTGCGATACAATTGTGCAGTCGAAATGGCTAGGACTACTTTCACATCGTACATTTACAGGTAGAGGTGCGCCGCCACCGCACGAGCGCTGGTTGAACTGCGGCCATGAATCGGCCCTTGAGACCCCTCGCCTTTTGAGCGCGCCAAATGGACCTTGCCCCGTCTTTCTTGAGCCACGAAAGCTATCATCTCCTTGCACCACCACCGCGGTAGTAGGATCCTCCCCTATCACCACGAGGTCGTCCTCTGAAGCCACCACGCGTAGGACGTCTGCCAAAGAGACCAAAGTCGGCGCCACCATCGACGAGTCTGTCGCCATCCTCGAATGTGTATCTCCGGAGTTGGCCCTCGTCGTACAAACTCGGGTCTGCTTGCCGATCATCCCAGTCGGCGCTCGTGCCCAAGGTAAGCTCTTCCTGTCGTCTGTCTGCAAGCTCTTGAGATACGGGCTGGTAGTATATTTTGGGCTTGGATTCCGTAAACTTGTAATTGGCGTCTAGTGAATCGAAAGACTTGGATTGAGCTGTCCGCTCACGTTGAGGCGTAGGCGGCTGCTGTGATTGCGAAGATTGGCGTCGTGGGCCGGAAGGAGCATTCGGCATGCCTTCGCCAGGGCGCACAGGTGGTCGTGTTGACGATGGGCCCCCAGCTATCGATGACTTTCTTCCGACAGCCGCAGCGTCCTGAAGTGTCGCAATGACACCCGAATCGGTGTCCAGCCCTGTACTTTCATAGACCACCTCCCAGCGTACATTACGGTCCTCTCTGTTGATCTCAATGTCGATCCATTCCTGCACCTTCTCGTCGGGAATATAGTCAACCCACAAAGCTTTGCGCTGTGGCTCGTCTGGCCAAACTTTGTCATGCAATGCCGTTCTCACACGAGCAGCAGCTGCGCTGGTGTCGAACAGTACGAAAGCGTGGGTCCTGAGTTTGTCTAGGTGGAAGGTCTCTATCACTGCCTCATCTGTAGGGGCACCGTCTGGTAAGGCAGCAGCCAGAATATGGTCTCGCAGAAGAGCAGGCTGCACAGGTCGCACAAGATTGCTGATGTATAGAGCGCGCGTGATAGAGTGTCTTGAAGATGGCACGGAAGGTTCGACCTCCATCGCCTCGCCATCTCGAACATGGGAAGCTGGCACAGTGGACTCAGCGACAGCGCTGTCCACTGCCTCTTGCGTAGCTGCGTCGTGCGCATCTGCGGCCTCAGCGGCCGTGTCCCTCATTTCAACGTCGTCCTCGCTCCCCTCGTATGGCAAGACTTTGTTCTCTACTTCAGCATCTTCGTCGATGGAAACTGGCGCGTCTGCCGCGATATCCTCTGGCAGTCTGACAGGCTCTTCATCAGCAGTCTTGAGCTTTTTGCTGACCGTTTCTTCACTCATTTGGGGGGTTGCGCTGCGTCGCTTGCGTTTATTTGGCAGCTCCGCATCGCTACTGACGCGTTCATTGTTTGATTCTTCGGTCTGCTGCTCAGCCAATGTTACGGCATTCTCGCTCTCGTCCCGCTGTGCGACATCTGTCGGCGCTTCCGCCTGTTCATCTGCCTCATCTACTCCCTCTACTCCCTCTGTCTGCACCTTCACCTCACCTCCATCCGAACCTTTCGCGTCTTCCGCTTCCAGCGCATCGATGAACTGCTGCTTCAATTTCAGGCCGGCAGCAGCAATGCCGCGTTCTTTGACAAGATCCTTGAGGTCGGCGACCTTGAGTTTGTCGTAGTCGGTCATATTGATGCTGGCGAAGGTGTGCGCATGGCCAATGGGCGATGAAGCTGCAGAGTAAGATACCGGAAGTGGTAGAAGCTCGAGATTGAAAGGTGTTAGTCCGAAACAACAATGCGCGTGAAAGACTTCGCCCCACTGACGTTGAAGTGCAGCCACGCAGCTGCAGCCGGCAGATCATTGCGTGCAGCCGGGGGAGGCGTTTTCACAATCAATATTTGAATGGCAGAATTGATGGACTCTGTCCCATTGGATTGTCCACACTCATACGGTCTTTATGCCCAACGTGAAATATGGGGTAGTAGCTCACAGGAAATGGGGTAAAGAAGACGGAGGGCGAGACTTGGAAGATTGTACTTGTTGTTCATGCTTCTGTATCAAGTCTGCCAGAACGTAAATACCCACAAGCCTCAGCTGGCCACTCTAGCAATTCACGTATTTCTTTGCTACCATGAAGGTCAAGAAACATACAGATGGCCGTACAGTCTCTCGATGCCCTGCGTGAGCACCACCACAGGTCGCCAACATTACAAAGAAGCGCGCACCAGTAGCCCAATATTAGCAGAGCCCGGTGTTCGTTCTTTTCCACCAGAGCGACAAATGGCGCATTCACGCGAGCACAGAAGTGCATGTATTTGATCAGGCTGTTAATACCAGGCTCGATCGGCATCAGCAGCGCGAGCGCATGTAAGATGTCATGGTACGGGTTCGGATGTACACCACGTGGCCCTCTGGGGTCTCTCACTTCGCATAGATCAAATATCGATTGTGGAAGGCGTCGTGTTTTGCCATGAAGGTTCTTGGCTTGGACCGTGAAATGGGACAGGAATCCGCTTCGACAGTGATTAGGTCTCACTTGTGCCAGGATCGCGGATTGGCCTTGCTGTACAGAGAACCAGCTCAATCTTTGTGGATCAGATGAGAACACCCAGGACTCTCCAGGCGGGTTGTCATCACAAGCGGCAAAGTACTGTACGCTGATCATCAAAGCAGTAAGTATTAGAGCATCTGAGTCGTCTAGCGATATGGGCCTGGAGATGGCCTGCTGAAAGTCTTCGAGGGCGTAGGAAAGGTGGAGCAGTTTGCTCTGACCGAAGCCTCGAATGTTGCAGCTCGCGAGATGTGTAGCTGAGATGGCTAGCAATATGTGCGCGAGGTAGGTGTGCTGCCGCTTGTGAGACGTTATCTGCATAAAAGTGTACTTGCTCACATACATCTCTAGCCATGCGCATCACTTTGTCATGATATGTTACGGGCTCTGGACCCATGAGAAGGCCCATCTTTGTAATGTCTTCGAAATGTCTCATTAACTGAATATCGACTGAGCTCTTCATCAGATCCGCACATGGGTTGTTTAGTCGTCTTGTCAAATCATCCTCGAATGTGAGGGCCAGAGACGGCTGCTGCCAGGGGTCTTGTGGTATGAATTGCGAAGGACTGCCGCTTTCTGAGCTATTCGACCCAGGACTGTTTTGATATTGGCAGTTGATCTCTCGTCTGGCGCATCGCGTGCAGGAAGGCTGCTTCTCATCACAGCGTACACGTTTCTGTTTACAACCAAGACACCCAGAGCGCGACTTCTTATGCGGTCGTCTTTGATGGTAAGGTTTTGTATAGGATTCAAATGACGCACAGAGTGAGAAGACGTGCTGGCCATTCTGATCCATGGTTATATCTGCTTGGAGTAGACATTGTTGAAGAATGGGAAGAAGCAGTGAGAAAGGCAAAGAGACGAAGCCTTGAGGATGGCGAGGTGAGAGCGGGACAAGTAATTGTGGTATCGTTTCCTGTTTTCGGGGCAGCATTTCAGAGGGGTTCGCTTACTTTACTGCTTTGGGCGTCGATATTGATAAAGCAGAGCACCGCGCACCAGTGCTTGCAATTGCACGACACTGCGGAGTAAGGGTGGAGAGGCGATGAACGAGGTCCCGTTCTTCGAGACCTTTCATTCTTCAGATCAAAAAAACATGCTGCTAATATAACTTCGGGGTGGTATCATTCAGCTCCGCACAAATCTTGCAGTATCAAACGCCATATATCCTTTGGCGAACTTTGACCTGAATTCTCCTGTAACCCCCCAATGGTGGTATCAGATGCAACACAAATCGGAAAAGGGCCAGCCCAGAAGTTCCAAACAGCTTCAGGCCGGTGCGGTCATAGCGCCTTTGCAATCGCGCTTCATTCGTGAGATGTCGGCCGTAAAAGTCATCATCGGCCCTCGAAGTCGCTCAGGTAATCCCCAGTTGTGGTACCACCGTACGCGCCCATCTGAGGCTGCATTCCTCCCATGTTATTCATACCCATGTGGTTCATGTTATTCATGCCACCCATGCTTTGATCCTGATACATTTCGTTTTCCGAGTGTTCGTCGTAGTATTCACCTCCGCTGGACGCGTCAAATGAGCTACGGCCAGAGTAAGCTTCTTCATCCGGGGGCGGTCCCTGTGGCACATTGTTCCAGTCGATTCCGGCTAGAGCTGGATACTGCTGGAGGAGCGCTGCCGGGAGGAAGTTGTTCATCATCTCGATTTGAGGTTGACCCATCACGGGCTGTGGTGCGACCAGGCCTGCCGCAACTTGGGCTTGCTGCTGCTCTTCCATCCAAGCACGTTGACGCTCAGCTGCTTCTTCGTCAAGCAGAGGTCTGATGCACACACGACCAGCTTCAGAACGGAAGTGGCGACCCAGGGCGTCCGCGCGAGCGAAGCGTCTCCCACAGCCCCACTGCGACCCCGACTGAAGGGTGCCCTTACATACGAACTTCTTTTCGCCAGAATGCAGGCCTTCATGCCGTTTTCGGTCATGCTGCCGTGCGAATGCTTTCCCACATACTGTGCATACGAACGGCCGCTCATCTGTGTGAGTTCGCAGATGTGATCGGAGGTTGTACGCTCGCGTGAAGCGCTTGGGGCAAAGATTACATTGGAAAGTAGCCGGATGCTTTTGAACGCGACCCTTGTTGTCGCCACTGGAAGGGGATCGTCCTGGGTCAGCTAGGTCCAAAATGTAGTCACGCTGATCAGAAGCATTGCTGGTGCTCCTTGCTCTGCTACCGACTGATCCATTTCGGCTGCGGTTTGCAGGCGAAGAGGATCGTGAAGAAGGCTTGGATCCGCTGTTGTCGAAAGGAGAAAGGCTCTCACAACCGCTACCCGCAGACGGAGACCTTCCACGACCAACGACAGCCGGCGACGCTGACCGGGCGCCAGCGTGGGAGTCAGACTTGGATCGGTTGCGGTTCACTGGCATTTCGAGTCAGCTCACGTGATGACTTGCCACTGGAAATAACTTACTCCGCGCCGGTGGAGACAGCGCATCCTCTGACTTCTCTTGCTTGAAGTTGTCGGTTGGCTGTCTCGAGGGTGGTGCGAAATCAATGTTGATCTCGGGCGGGCTCATGTGGTCAGCTCGGCCACCGGGACTGGAGCTCTCGTTGTTATTGATTTGCGGGAAAGCTTCTATGCCGGGACCAGGAAACATATCAATGCCATTTTGTGGCTGTGTGAAAGCGCCATTCATGTTCGTAGCCAAACCGAACCCATCCTGAGCTGTGAACTGTGGAAGCATTTGGTGCTGTTGTGGCACGAGGTGAGGCGAGGGCCCCGGACTATGACCCGGGCTATGAGAGAAATGCTGCGCTTGCTGCTGCTCACTCAGCGTGAATGCCTGCAGTCCAAGATCATTATTGAAGGTCGGGTCATTGGAGGCATTCAGCATTGGAGACGAGTGTGCCTCAAAGCTGTCCAAGTTGCCCATGTACGGTGATGCATGATTTGAAGAAATGTCTGAATGATTGTCTGAAGGTGTCCGCTTGTGCGATCGATACACATTCATGCCCATCCACTCATTCGCGCCCTGCGGGAACATGGCGCTTGACGGATCAAGCGATTCTGACACGTTCCGCGGCCTGTTCATCTGGTAGTTGGCTTGCGCGAATCTGGGCGAGGTATGTGGGCTGGGACTGCCCGACATGTGCCTGCCCTGATCGCCGACAAGGTGCGGCGGAGTGGGCGAGTGCGACTGCGCCATGGCAGCCATAGGATCAAGGGTTTGCGGGTTCGAGAGGTCGGTGTCGGGGGGTAGTAGATCTAGCGACGAGGGGTTGATATCGGTAGTGAGCAGGCTGGGGTCGAAGCCGTTACTCTGGTCGAAGCCGTTGTTCTGGTCGAAGCCGGTATGGTTCAGGTCGAAGGTCGGGAAGGATTCGGGGTCAGGCGGCTGCTGTGACTGGAAGAATGCGTTATTGTTGTTCTGCTGTTGCTGTTGCTGGAGATCTGGAAAGGCCGATCCAAAGGACTGCGCCTGCTGAGCATAGGCTGCAGTGAATCTGGGGTCGTCGAATTGGCCTGAGGTGTTCAGGACGGATGCGAAGTTGTTGCTGGCAAGACCGTTGGTGGGATGTGTGGCGATGCTGTTATCATCGCCTCCAAAGGAAGATGTCAGAGTCGGCGGATGAGGCGAAGCGGATGCTGAGTGTCTTATATGACTAGGCTGCTGACCCGCCGAGGGCGAGCGGCCGCGGTTGATGGAGTCCATGGCTGGCCTGTTGCTGGGCGTGGTGAGCTAGGAATAGCACAGCAGAGGGTGTGCGCGCGACTTGACAATGCGCGCGGCCTGGCAAGGCAAGACGAGAGACTTGTCAGAAGCAGCAGCGCAGCGCAGCGCACAAGCGCACCACACCAAGCGGCTGGACTGGCGGCGTCGCGCTGAAGGATCGCGCCTAATGGCGCCGGCCAGGATGTGATGTGTGCAGTCCTCTCGCTATGCCACAGCTCTGAGGTGCGCACTGAGAACTGCAGGTCGGTGCAGTGCAGCTTCTAGCGGCACTCTGACACAGCGGGCAGATTCCAGGTTGGCAACCCGAATGTGCTTGAAAGGCGGCGCAGTTGGGTTGGCTTTCCAGGAACACAGCCCCGAGTGACTAGCGGACGACTCGACCCACCAAAACGTGACCCTCTGACACCTTGACGGCACCACGAGCTGCACGGAAACACACGCCGGGTCCCAGATGCACCTCTACCGCGTAGGATGCGTCTGACGTCGCCGAGTCGAGAGGAATGCAGGCTGCAGCAACGTGAGCATCCAAAGACTGAAGCGAAGTCGTCATCCGGCTTCGATCGAAACCAGTAAAAATAGCATCACATACAGTGCCCTTCCTAACCTTCTTGCACCTCGCAACCCGCGGGCCCACATACCGCAGCCAACTCTCGCTACTGTAGAGGTACGGTATACCGCCAACCCAAATGCCATGTTGCTTTCGGGCATGTTGTGGACAGTTGGCGGGACAGGAGCTTTCTCATCTTCGAACATGTTCCCTTGATCAGGGCATCATTGCAAGCATTCCCTAGCCCTGGCCGCTCCGAACCTCTCCGCCTCCCTTCCCTATCCCGTCGCCAACCTCTCTCCATCCATTCCCATACAGCGTTTCCTTCTTCTCACCGCTCCTGTCCGAACATATGCCATATGTCATGACGTTCGCGTCCCACGCGAGTCGGAACAGTCTGTCAGCACCTTGTTCCTAAACTCACATTTCTGAAACGAAACGTTGTTCCTGGCACAGCCTCAAAGGATTCGCACTCCACAAGATGCATTGCGTGGCAGTGCGTCGCTACTGCAGGGCCGCCATCATGACACTGGAACTTCACTCGCTGAACGTCTCTCGCCAGCTAGCTCCTCCAAGCAGTGTGACTTCCTATCGATGAGCAGTCTTCAGGCACCAGTCTGCCCAGAGCCCTCAGTGGCCGAAGAGGAGAATGTCTGACTTTGTCAGGGCAGGCATTGACGAGGGCCAAGATGAGGCCACGACGGTCCTGTACCGGAGTAGTGCCCAAAGATGCTGAGATTCTGCAGTCGAGGCAGTGTTCACCATATGCCTGGAGAGTCTCAGGCCACGATACGAGAGCTTCAAACGTTCGTCAGGCCAATACTCCGGACTCTGCAAGGCTCACGGAGTGTATATCAGAGATGCCTGCACAACGCACAGACGTGGTGCCTAACCAATTGGAACGTGCACTTTCATTCGTAGAGATCCGCCAAATGCTGTGAGGCTCCCTAATACTAGTGTTCAAGGATGCTAGCCAAGAGGGTAGCTGCAAACACTCATTATCGAGCACCATGCCGCGACCGAACTTCGCGGAGAGTGACGGTCAAACAACCGACAGCCTACTCGCAATCCGAAATCTTTCCCGGTACTTCACTCCACCCAATGCCCCTCCATAGAGCACGAGCAGAGCAGAAAGATGTTCCCTCGGCCATGACTGCTGCTGTGCCTATGGACACGTTATAGCGACACCGGCAGTCATCGTGCGAACAGTGTGACGAAACTTGTCACAAACCTGCTCTGTTGCCCAATCACCTATCCCTCATGGCAAAGGATCTTGCGCTGATCTCCCTAGAATAGCTGCGGACGGCTCTTTCTGTAGCAGAAGGTAGTCCTCAGAATCCCCCAAGATTCTTTACACAAAGCTCGATGCCGCCTTTGTTGTTTGAAAGCGAACTGGTTTCTCGTGTACAAATCAGCTAGGCTGTTGCTTGAGGAGAATGGGCATCTATCATTTCATGCATCTCGATGGAAAACGCGCGGTACAACGGGACCATACTCTTCCCATCACGTCCTATGGCCGAGAATGGTAATGCACTCCGCTCGAAGAATTACCACGATCTCCTCAGCGGCTTGGTGGAAGCCACTCAGAAAAGCCAGGTGTGGCATCCGCGTATTGGCACAGATGACCGATAGCATGCGAACATCACATAGAGCTGGTTCCCTGATGCTCCGACGAGTGCTGCGCAAGTCAATGAAACATACTCTGCAGTCCGCTGTCCTGATCAAGCAGTGCTCAGTGTATATATCGAGTGTTGAGATGTGCGCGAGACCCTAGATCCGCGGCCCGTTGGCAGAGGCACCGGCAAGGTCCGAGGTTAGCAGCACCACAACACAGGTCGAGCCACTGTATGGAGACGTGTTCAAAATAGCCACGCTGTGACACCGTCTACAACGCATAACACCGAGAGACCTACAATCCCTTCCGAAACCGGGTATCCGGCCATGAGACGGCAGAGCTGAAGGGGGCAGGATCAGCCCTACAAAACACCAATATACTTCCAGACTAGCACTTTCGGGAAGACTCAAATCATACCGTTTCGGCTGACGAGTCCGAGGCGATAAGTGACAACGCCCTCGATCATGCATGAGATTTGCTGTAGCCCTTCCACTTCTTCGGCTGCTGCCAAAAACGGTCAGGTAGGCGCTTTCATCTATGCTTCGGCTCTCTTCATCCTGATGGCACTCCTTCCGTGTTGGTCATTCTACCCCCTCTTGAGCCTCAGATGAGATGCGCTCCTTCATCCTTTGCGCACTGGGAGTCAGCCTCGCCGCGGCTCAATTGAATGTAGGCGCGCCGGGTAACGCACAAGACAGCGTCTTCAACGGTTCTCAGCTCTGTAACCGGACTTTCGCAGATGCAAACTCGGTATGTCACCACTCTTCTGCTGCAGTTGACTCAATACTGAGAGCGAAGTTCAGACGGGTATAATATCATTCAATCCAAATGTGGGCACAACCAATTCAAACGTCAGCTGGGCATCAACAGTGTCACATCCCTACAATGCTACAAGTGATCGAAACATCACAGAGTTGTCTTTGTGGTTCTCTCCAGGCAGCTTGAATTTCTCGGACAACTATGGCTTGGGATACGACTCGTGCTACATGTGGATCAACCAGTTCACCTTGAACACCTTCGAGCGCGGACAGAATGACACTGGAGACTGCTTGCAAGCGCTGGACGAGGCGTGCGTGAATGACTTCATCGACTTGAGCCAGCAATTCAGCATAGACCTGGTGGGAAACCCAAGTCCTGGTCCAGACAGCAACCTGACCACGAATTCACTGCCGACCGTGTGCTCAGACCTGGCTTCCATGCTCACGCAGAACTTCCCAAACTCATGTAAAGTCTTCTTCAATGACTCTTTACCAATGTCCCTCACCGGCAGCGCCCCAGCACTGGGAGGCGGTAAGCGTGGTGCGAAGCACTGTGGGAATCTTGAAACTAATCAATATCGCAGCTCTGACCGGCAATCAATCGCTGATTACACAATCTAATTGCATGACGAACGATAGCTACAGCCTGATGTGGACTCAATATGGTTCTGCGACGCTCGAGAACTACTACCTTGCGACCTACTTCGTCGTCCCACTTATAACAGTGTTCATGCCTATAGCCGACTATGCTCGGCCCATTACTCTGGCTGCTCCGAAATCCTTCTTGACCTGCACCAGGGCGAACAGACTCAATCCAGGAAGCGAAGCCGTCCCCCCAGCACCGGCACCGACACCAGTAGACACCTCAGTCGGGTCATCCAACTCTTCCTCCAATTCCACGGAAATTTCGTCCTCTCCGGCGAGCTCAGAGAGTGAAAGAGATGATGCAATCAGTGGAGGCGCAATCGCAGGAATTGTGGTCGGAGTAATCCTCGGCCTTGCATTATTGGGCGCCGCTGTCTTCTTCCTCTATCGACAAAGGCAACGGAAACGCGCGGCACCAGCTGCTGGCTCAAACGGTCATGGGGCGGTGGACAACAAGAACCCAGTAGGGGAGCTTCACACGGCTTCGATATCAGAAATGGATGCATCTGGACGGGGTGCAGCAGAAATGGGTGGGACCAAAGGATACAGGACTGCCGAGCTACCGGGGCAGGAAGGACAACCGGGAGGGAGTGAGAATCCAGCTGAGTTGCACGCTACGACAAGGGAGCGATTATGACCGCGCTTTGTGTTGAAGAGTTGGAAAAGCCTGAACACAATGAGATGCCCGATCAAAGCTTGCTGTCACGGATTTCAAGAAGACGGAAAAGGCTGACCGACTAAGTCTTATAGCAGCGTCAGATTGATCTTCCGCCATTGGCACAGGCATGCCGTTCCTCTCACAATCATGGCATCCATGCGATTCCTACACGCCGCGTCCGAACTCATACAGACCGACTGCCCCTTTCTCGTCATAAGGCTCAGGTGCACGTTCTCCGTACTTCCGAACGTACTCTCGAACGCATGGACGTGAACGCAACAATCACAAGGCCGTTCCTACAAACGCTCGATGACAGCTTTCTGGCCATGGACTGCAGCTTCAGATGAGCTGTGGCGCCATTCGACGCGCCGCTCTTATCGCTTGGAGCTCCCGTCTCGAGAAGCAAATTTACGAGGGTCTCTTTGGCGTCGGCCGCGGCTTCGCGGATCAGCGCTGTCTTCAACGTTCGTGTTGATCGAGGAGGCAAGGTGTAGCGAGCGATTCTCGGCTGTATCTGCTTGTCGGAAATTGACATCCTGCGGATGTTTGTAGCAGTGCTTGTCATGGATAGGGAGCTATCAGGACGGCGATCAACTTCTTCCATGACGAAGTCGGCATGAGTTCTCGATGGCGAGAGTTGAGGAGACGTCGTCGATCCAATACAGCACACGGCAACTCTGCGTGTGGCAAGGCATCTCGGGATCAACGTCTGCAGTCTCTTTCCATAACATGATCCCAAGCGTTTCGCAGTTGTGCAGAACACAGCATCGGTTGTTGCACCTCGTGAACACAACTTCCACTATGGCTCGAAGATTTAGATCCCTCGTAGCCTAGGGCCAAATTCACCCAGGAGCTATCGGTGCTGTGTGCAGCTCATAAGCACCCATCCGTGGCGATTTCGTGGAGTTATAACGTCGAGGAGCTCTGAGGATCACCTCTTCTCTCTTCCTCTATCTTTTAGACCCTCCGGTCCCTGGCCCCAGGCGCCAGCAGACTTGCCCCATTTGGTTGTGCCCCAAATATGTGTCCAAGAAATCCTCCTGGCCGGCTCGAGCTTGGATTTGAAAGGCCCTCCGTCATATCGCTTGAAGCTCTCTTCAGGTCTGCTCGAATCTTCCTGAGCATCTCCCATTTTAATTTCCGTATCCCGTCCAGAACCATTGACGACATATCTCGAACTTGCTGGGCTGTTCATGCCGACCTTTTCCCATCTCCGTACGTCAGTAGGCGTAGGTCGATGCCAACCAGGTTCCTTGCGTGCCCACCAACGTGCAGAGCACATCTCCCATAATCGGGACTGAGCACGTTTGTATGCGAAGCGTTCGTCTTCGCCAGTGAAGGCTGACGTTTTGGTAAAGTCTGCTCGAGAGCTTGGTCCTGCGCTCTGAGCCGTGTAGCGCACTTCGTCTGGATCGATGGGCTTGCGTTCTAGTTCCGCGTCTGTCATGCCAAATGAGCGGCCGAAAGGATTCGATGATGAGCCGCCTTTGGCACCTCGAGAGATTGGTGTGCCATCCTCGACAGAGTCTGCTCGTAGCAAGCCCGCTAGGCGGGCATGTGTGTAGTCTGGCTCCGAATCCGGCTCTGCATAGTTCGGATTTTGGGTTAGGATGTTTGGTCGAAATGGCGCTGTGGCATCCTGATATACTTCTGATAAAGTCTCTGAGTAGACACTATCGCCACTGTCGCCTTCCTCGTTGTCTTTCTTCTCTTCCGGAAAGAAGATGTCGTCCGGCCCTGCTGCAGCAGAGATGAATAGCTTGCATCGGCTTTCGTAGAGGGCGTCAAGCAGTGTGATGAACCGGCGCGCCTCGTTTTTCATAAGCCAATTCAACACGGGCACTTCAGTGAGTATTATGGTATGGTAAGTCGAGGCCAAAGAGATATAATCTGCTGGACCAAAGGTGGCTTTACAGAGCTCGTCGAATGTCCATATTGTGACTCCTTTGCAGGCTCGTGGAATATCAACCACTCGGCCGTAGACTTGCATCGCGTCGCGAGACCATGCCGTCGGTGCTAAAAGCTGTCCGTCGAGAGCCTCTCTGATTGACTTCTCAATAACGAGTTCCGTCGCCTCTTTAGTCGACGCGATGTTGTAGTGCTTTGGCATTTGAGTCGTGGCTGGTTGTGCTTCCCTGATCGATACACCTTCAATGGCTTCATCAGCTGCATAGGTGTACCCAGAGTCCGCTTCCAAGTCTATATCTTTCACTGGCGCAATACTGCCGCTCTCCAGTCTTCTGAAGTCCCTTGTGCCCTCCATTTCCCAAACCTCACACCTCGCCTTCAACACTTCAAGGAAAGCAGCAAACTCATTATAGCTACCATAATTGCTTTCCTTCTGCCCTCTCCTTCGGAAGCCCAACGAGTAAGCCCAGGTTGGTTGCTGCGGAGAAGGCGCAAACCCGATTCCAGCAGCTTTAGCCAGCTCTTCTGGCATTCGATTCGAAGTAGCCACAAGCACTCCCCCCAACTGAAAGAATCCAGTCATCAAGTTCGTCAATATCTTCGACGCCACTCGATCTGGCATTTGAAACTCATCTAGGAACAGAATAGGACTCGTCTGTAACATATCCTTGGCCAGCCAGAGAAGCGAATAGTCATCATCCACGAAGGTCAGAGAAGAAGGTATCTTGGAGAGTCCAGCGCTACTTCGATCAGCTCGTAATGCTTCCAGCTTCGCGAAGATTTCCAGCATGAAGGTGCTGAAATGGGTCCTTCGTTTCTTCCGATTGGGTAGGCAGTCTGCGAAAAGATCTATGAGCATTGATTTGCCTGTTCCCACTTCGCCGTGTAGCATCAACCCCTTCGGAGAGTCCAGCTGCAAGGCGGCCTCATGAGAGGTCAACCTGGGGGTAAGAGCAAGACTGTCTCTTTTCTCCTTCCCAAACCATAGCCTCCAACCACTAGGTCGAGAAAGGGGAGCATCTTGCTTGGGATCTGTTATACGTCTTTGAGATCCAATGGCACGCGTTATCTGGTCCAGTCGGTGCGAATACTCTAACTCAGGCTCATAATCCTTTAGCCGATCGTAGAGCTTTGCTAAGTGTATCGCAAGACGATGCTGTGCCTAGCCGGGATGTTAGCATCACAATGCACATAGATCTGATAAGGCTCGTACAGGATCGGGAGTGATAGCTTTGGTTGCCAAGAGTGCTCTGTACTTCACCAAGGGATTGGTTATAGCGAGCCCCGTCGCTGTGCTGACAGACATCTGACATAATATATTAGGGAAGACAGTCAATCTAGTTGTATGCTTTATACATTTGAGAACAAAGTCGCAGTTGTCGAGAGCATTACAAGGTGGGTAGCCAAAATGGTGACGTCGGTGCTCGGCAACTTAGGACAGGCCGCACCTAGCCTAGACCACCAACCACACCTCGAAGCCTGTCATTCACCTAAACCGATGTCTACAGTCGTGTGTCTACAGCCGTAATGGGAGGCCGCCTCAGCAAGCCAAAAGGCCCGGCAGGCACCACAGAATCCTCTGTGCCAGCCAGGCCTGGCCCTCCGCCGTCGCCCAAGACACCTTTCCCTCGCCGCATCAACAGTCGAACAATTGTGGCACCTGCCGCAGCTTTCACCATGGCATTATTGCTTTTCGTGTATGCGCGCACAAGTATTCGAGCTGCCAAAGCCAACGCGCAGAGACACCGAGATGCAGACACAGGTGGAGAAGGGTTGAGTTTGTTGGCTGAGCACAGGCGGCGGCATGGTATGATCAACAAGGTCAAGGGTGATGAAGGTGGGACTCTGAGGCAGCTGGGGAGAGAGATTATTGGTGGTGTTGATAAGAAGAAGAGCAAGAGTGAAGGTGCTGAGAAAGACGATCGTTCTATTGCGGAAGATGAGATGTCGAAACTTCTGAAGATGAAATCAGGCAAGAAGGAAAGTGTGGCAGGGGACAAGTAAAGTTGCGTGGGAAAGGAACACAGCCTGTGCAAGAGTTGCGTTGCCTGGAACCATAGACTGGCAGAAACGGGAATCCTCAACTGTGCCACTATATGCCGGACAAGCTGCAGCCAGGAAATGGATCCCCCCGCGACATTGTGGTTCTGTCCATGAGAGGACCAAGCGTTCCATGCCAGGCATCTGTGGTTCTTACAAAAACATGTGATGGGTGTAAACAGCCATCGTGGAAGCAGAGAGTGCACTTAACAAGCATAGTCATAGCTGGGAACCACGAAAGGTGGAAGAGTGCACAGCAGTAACCGCCTCGAGCTCCGCGACGCTATGTGGAGATCGTCCTTGGAATGCCGCCTTGACATCCTCTGATCTTCTAAGCGCCTACTAGAGCTTGTGTGTCCAATGCTCGCCACAGCATTGGGAATGGAATGTGCTCTATCTACTTCACCCTCTGCTATGTCTCATCTTGGATTGCTGCTCTTGCCAACAGGCGATCGCAAGCCGAAGTGTACTTCTGCGCTTCCGATGAAATGTCGCATCTCTGGTTGAAGGTGCTATCGTGAAATCATATACCGGCTTACAAATATAAAGATTGAGCGGCAACAATATCACGACGAACCTTTGTCAGAGACTGCTCGAACTTCTCTTGAAGCTCGCTATTCCCCATGACCTTGGCAGCTTCCGCGATTTGCCGCAGAAGTTCCTCGAGACGACGGAAAAGGCGAATCAAGGATCCTTCATAAACGTCTGTCATCTTGCTAAGAGTGTGTCAGCAATCTTCTCCAGAATACAAATGTTTTGGGCGCGTACCATATCTTAGCGAAAGTCTCTCCATGGCACCAAGCATAGACGACCTCCATCAGCTGAGGCTTGAAGGACTGCAAGTATTCCTCTTCGTTGACGAGCACCTTGCATTCCATCGACACCTTGGCGACTTGTCGAGCAGCAGCCTGGACTTCTCTGTAGGCCTTGGCCAGCTCTTCCTTCAGCTGTGGCGCCTCGTCGCTCTTCTCTTCGAAAATGAAGCACGAAAGGACAGCAGCACACTGTTCTGGCGTGAGATCGTTAAAAAAGCCGTTGAATAGGAGCTCCGAGATGACGAGCTCATCACCAGTAGATATTTCGCAGGCTACACGAGCCTTTATCTGAACGACATCTGCTTCGTCGACAAATCCAAGACGGCGAAGCACTCGCTTGCGGTTCTTCAGCTCATCGAGCTGCAGGACAGATAGCGCCTCTGTCATCTTCTTGCGAAGTGCCTTGATCTCGTTGCCCAATTCTATCTTGGCAGCGTACTTATCGTAGAGCTCAGCAAGACGGTCTGACTTGTGCAGTGGATGTGAGAGGAGCTTGTGCTCAAGAACTTCGATCTTGCGAAGAAGTTTTTTGAAACCGTCGTCGTTGATTCCCATGTTCTCGATCGGGTCCAGAATAGCGACGCCATCAGGAAAGCGGCGTGATATCTCCTCTAATGCTTTACGAACATTATTTCGCTGTTCTTGTGTTCGAAGGTCGGCCGGCATGAAGACTCTGATATGGCCAACGCTGTCGATCGTGCCATTCATGACAGGCACAACTTCCATTTTGCTCTTCTCGCCGGGAGCTGGTGGCCTCACTCCGGGTGGGAGGTCTTCCTTCAATTGGCCTCGATCCGGTGAATTGACATCAGCCGCGACGTTCATGATGACGTCGACAACTACACGCGCCGAAGATGGAATGTCTTCCACAGTTTGACCGCGAGTAGGCTTGACATTGGTGAAGTTGACGACCGCTCCCCAGCCAAAATCGTAATCCTTGTATTTGATCTTGACTAATCTGCCTTGCTGCAAAAATCTGGTCAGATATTGTGGATGAGTGATGACCTGCTTCATATCATTCGCAAAGTCGTTCAGTTTCGATCGCAGGTCGTAGTATTCCTTGATCTCAGTCTCGTCCTCGACGATCATATCCGCACGCTTCTGCTCGAGCTCCATTAGCTGCTTCTCCAGACCAGATACGGAAGCAGCATTTTGGAATTGAAAGAAGCAACGCTCCAGCATGAATTCGGGACTGATGCCTTCGACTCGAATGAGGTTGAGCACCATGTTGTAGCCAAGGTGAAAAGCACTGTTCAGCTTGTCTTGTTCTCCACGAACAATGTCCTTCGCAACGGCGGGATCCATCTTCTCATCGATCATCATGATAACGATACCACGCTCATCCAGACCTCTTCGACCAGCACGTCCGGACATTTGGATAAACTCAGATGGTGTTACCCATCGCTGCGTGACACCGTCGAACTTGCGGACGGAAGTGAAGACCACAGTCTTTGCTGGCATGTTGAGGCCGATGGAGAATGTCTCCGTGGCGAACAGGACTTTGATGAGACCTTCTTGAAACAGTATCTCAATTGTCTCCTTCAGAATAGGTAGAAGTCCGGAATGATGTATGCCGATGCCGCGACGGAGCAAGGGAAGCAGATGAAGAATCTGTGGCAGCTGCTTGTCCTCCTCTGACAACATCTCAATCGCCGAGTCAAAGACCTTCTGGACCATTTGCTTCTCAGACTCGTCGTTGAATGCAAGCTGGCTCATCTGGAGAGCGTATGTCTCACAATCGCGTTTGGAGAAGGAGAACACAATGACGGGATTGTAACTCTTCATCATGATCATCTTCACGATCTTGTAGATGTCCGTTGGTCCATCTTTCTTGCCACCTTTATTCGTCTTCTTGTCTTTGCCCTTGCCTCTACGCTTCGCCATCGGGTCAGACCCATCGTCGCCGGCCCTATCAGCGATGGCTGACATTGCTTTATTGAAGTTTTCTTCCCGGAAAACACCCTTCTCATCGACGACCAGATGAATGCCATCGGCACCGGCTGGGAAGAAGTAGTGCTGTAGCGGCGTCGGTCGGAAGTCAGTGTATACAACGTGACACGGTTGGTTGTGTGTCTTGGTGATCCACTCGGCAAACTGCATGGCATTGGGAATGGTGGCAGACAAGAAGACATAACGGACCTTGTCAGGGAGGAGAATAATGGTCTCTTCCCAGACGACACCTCTTGACTTGTCGCGCATGTAGTGCACCTCGTCGAACACAACCCATGCGACTTCTCGCATGATCTCGCTGCCACGATACAACATCGATCGCAGGATCTCGGTTGTCATGACGAGACAAGTGGCGGTCGGATTGATGGTGACATCTCCGGTCATCAAGCCCACATCACCAAATTCGGCCTGGAACTCACGGTACTTCTGATTGCTCAGGGCCTTGATCGGACTGGTGTAGATGATGCGTTGGTTGTTTTTCAGACATTGCGCAATGGCGTATTCGGCGACAACCGTCTTGCCTGCACTGGTATGCGCGGATACCAACACAGATTCATTGCGCTCGATGGATGAGATGGACACCTCCTGAAAAGGGTCGAGTTGGAAAGGCCACACGCGTGCCGGCTCTTCTGGGCGCTTGTGTTGGTTGATGGGCGTGTAGTCGTAGTCCGGTGGCAGCGAGACTTGATGGCGCACTTGATGCTGCAGCACCACTGCCTGCTCCTCTTTCTGTGCTTGCAGGCCCGCGGCGCCCGCAACTTCTCGTGACTGCTCGGTCTCGAATGTGTCGGCTACAATGGGCTCAGGTTCGTCGTGACGGCGCTGTCGCTTCTGTTCGCGCTGGTCGTCGGACGACGGTGTTGCGACGGCGCTAGGGACGTTGGCGAAATCCTTTGTGTCTGTCTGATTATGTCCACCGGCCGCAGCGTCTGACATGGTCGTATCCGCACCGCCATGCTTGATGTCGCCGTTCAGACTGCGCTTCTTGCTCCTTTTGTGCTTTGCGCCTCCATTAGCCTGAGGCTTCTCGTCAAAGACATCAAACAAATCGTCCTCCATTACTGCACCTGGCCTTCGACTGCACAATATCGAGAGGGCGAGACGTTATGTGACAATGTGTGGTTGATGTGCGTTCAGTTTCCGCCGGCCCTTTCCAAACTTCACTCGAAGCTCAGACGTGCCAAGCCAATCGCGATGTGGACTGTCTAACACCAAAACTGCAAGCTAAACCTTGTCACGGGAATTGCCGTACAACACGGCTGCCAGGAGATCTCCAACATTACTGCTGTACATACAAATGCAACACCATTGTGGCACATTCGCCCACACCGGCTCTATCAAGATCCCGCACATATCCAAGGTCGAATCTTTGTCATCTCGTCAGCAACCACGCGAGAAAAGTCTTTTGTTCTAGAGGGTATCAAGCCGCTTCCACCAGTTGCGTCGCTTGCGCCGCTTGACGATGGATCTTCACGACACCTCAGCCACGTCCGAAACGGTCAACTATGTCCAAATCAAGCATGCGATGAACGCACCCTGCGCCCTAGCCGCACCTAAGGATTTAAGCAATCAGTGAGCACACGCCGTCGCCAGTCGCAATTAGATCGCTACGTAGCTGCGGTGATTACAGCGATGCTCCTCCCACGGCTCACGCAACTGCTCCAGCTGCGGAGCCGAAGGGCGTAATACTCCGTGATATGTACCTCAGCAGATGCACAACAACATGACATGCCACTCCACTCCACTCACTCGGGCTTTTCTCCCGCTTTTCCAATTCTCCAAGTTCTGACCAATTGACACGATCGTTCCAAACACGCAATTCGAGACACTCGTTACACTGGATTCACCATGAATGAAGGACTGGTAGCCGGCCTCATCACAGGCATCCTGGCTGCCTGCGTCCTCATAGCTCTGATCTTCACATATGCGCTCCGAGAACGAAAAAAGGCTGCATTGAGGCAAAAAGGATACCTATCAGCACCGAAAACGCCAATACACTTCGAAGTCACGCCACCGCCTCCGGGTATGGTAGAACTAGAGTCCCCAATAGACACTCCAGACCGCAGTCGATCAATAGCATCAACGATGCACAGCTGTTCACCGCCGCCATCTCGAGCCACCAACACCTCCATGAAATCGCTGCACAGCTACTCTCGACCTCCGTCTCGCTCCACCACAAGATCCATGACGGGATCTGTAACGAGGTCCGCAAACCGACGTCCACGGGACATCGTCAACAAGGGACCTAGATCACTTGCCATCGAGACCTCAACGAGAGTGGGCTCTCCCGTCTCTAGCATGCATGCGTCCATAATGTCACCAACGCCCTGGACTCGTGCGATGAGCCCCGTGAGTGATAAAGACGAATACGATTTTGGCAGTATCCGATCACCCTCGCCCGCTTTGCTTCCCGATAGCCAGATGCCTGGTCCCCCAATCACGGGATATCATACGAGGAAACCAGTTCCGCACCGGAATATGACTGTGGTTTTGGAAGGCGATTCTCGACCGACAACTCCACAAGAGGGCTCGAGAGCGCCCTCCATCAGCGAATCATTCAACTTCAACGCTTTCGACACTCCGACGGTTCAGACAGCAACAGCTTTCGACTTCACAAAGCCCGCCAACACTTCTCGCCACTCGGTCATCAGACTAGACGAAAATGGCCGACCCAGTCCCCCCGAGCAGCCGGCCGCGACTGTGCTTGGATGAGAGAGTCCGTACTGGTCGTGTCCGAATCAGTCTCAGCCAGAGCCCTTTCAAATTTCCATTCAGTGCCACCACCCAGCGCCATCGAACCTTGAATTGGAGGTCCCCCGTGATGCTCCACCAATGATATCACAGTCATCTTCACGATACCCCCCCCAATGCGCGTAACGACTTTGACGACTTGTACATAGCGATAGTTCGTCGCGAGGAGGCAGGAGCTGGGGCCTGCCCGCGTAGTCCGAAGATAGTAATGTTTTAGGCAGACTCTGAACTAGCATAATTCGCTCGACGCTCTCCTCCCTCCTGCATCATTCTCATCGCGGCGAAATAGAAGACGGTGACCAGGCCGACCAGCACGGCCAGAGAGATGACGTTTTCCGCTTCCATGTTTTTCCTGAATGGCGAATCCTGTGCTCCATTCACCTGTGATCTCTTCTGTGGCTCCCGCTCGTGAATACTCCAACTGATTCATCCGGCGGATGGTCGAGGTCATCGGTGGGTATACGCAAGTCGCGACTGTCGCGTCATGTCCCCGGGTCTCCCACTGCAGCACGTGGACAACTGCACCGAAGGACGCGAAGGGGGCCTGTGAAGCTTCTCCTGCACTATCAGGAAACATTGAATGAAGATCAGCCTTGGGCTTCTGACGTGGTGCATCAGCGTTGCCGGATGATCTTCGTTGCTGGCTCTAGCCCTGCTCATCATCAGCTGCGAAAAAAACGAAAGCCGACGCACGCACCTAAGATTAAGCTTTCCAGGTGGTTTCACAGTCCGCGCCAAGAGCTTGCTGCTATCTACTTTGAGCGATGTGGCCACTTTGTTCGGTAGCGGTGGAGGCGATTTGGAGATGCCGAAAGGACATCTTGCCCAGTGTCAACTGACAAGGCGAGTAGACAATCCGTACAAACACGCAGCACGGAAAAAATGGTGTCTTGGGGCACGTAAGCATATTGTGAATATAACTGAAGTCGAACATTTGTACTCATTTATCTCGATAGAATCCGACACTTCGCCCTCGTCCTCGGGCCTTTTCTGCTCACCAAAGCCATACCCTACTACCGCAGTCTCAAGAACCGGCCAGCAAGACAGATCAAACCACTCCCAGTGAAAACCTCATACGCCTTGACCGTACTCTTCCTCTCTGCACTCTTGGCCCTCATTTCCACCCTTCCGGTCTTCGCCCCCGAGAACATTTTCCGCATCACACAATCCCGACTGCACACGTCCGGCGGAGTTCTGTTGACTCGACTCGCCGCTCTCCGATCTGTCACCCCGCAGGATGAGCAACTTCGCACCCTCTTCGACCAAGGCGGTCTCGAAGCCCGATTACTCTACGCTCGTTATGGCCCGGATGTGACCGTGAACTGTCCTTTCGGCAGAGCAGGAGAGCTCGACGCCGCCACCAACTACCTCCTCTATGCGGCCCCGTCTCTTCTCGCCCCTCACTTGCTTCATCTGTTCGCACTCGGCATCGCGACGAGCGGACTTTTCAGTGGTCGAGAAGGTGCGAGATGGCGAACCATTGCCATCATCGCGGGCGTGAGCCTGGCGGTCGGTGAAGTCTGGTACATCGCGAACTACGACGACACAACCAACCTTCGCAGTGTTCGATTCAGCGACATCGACTTCGTCCATTGGAAGGTGCCGGTGTGGCGAGGTCTGGCGATCGCAGTTATTGACGGAACCTTGGGGTTGGCGATCTGGCTCCAAGCTACTGGTCGTGCGTTCCAGTCTCCTACCCCTGTGGCCGAGAGAGTTTTGGATCATGCGCAGAAGCTGGAATCCATTCTGGGCAAGATCCAGGCGCTGGGTGTGATCAGGAATGGTAGCGTGAGGGACGTCGGTGCGAGGAGAAGAGCGGAGCAATACTGGATGAAGGAGGGCGAAGTCATGAAGGACGTCATGGAGCAGCCGGAAGTGTTGACTGCGCAGAGGAATATGTTGGCAAGGTGCGATGCGGCGAAAATTACCAGGGAGGCGGAAGCGTTCGTGGATGGGTTTTTGGGTGCGGTGCCGCCGCCTCAAGGGGTTACAGCTAACTTACGATGAATGACACGAACTGAATGAGTGTCACGAAGGTGGAAACCCGATATTGACTCTATCCTGATCAAAGACCTCTATGTTGACCGTGCGGCTGAAGCAAGCAGCTGTGAGGGATCATTTCAGATGCTCCCGTACAAAGGGAGCTGGATTCACAGTCTGCCTTTGGCATGGTCACAGCACCAATAGCATATAGATATATCAAGCGAGCTTGCCCACAGATCGACAATCATTCGTGGTCCGATGAGATTTCGGTAAGATGTCAATTCAGTGGCTCAAGGAATCGTCGCGTCGGCGAAGATCGAAGGATATATAGCCGGATATGGTCCACTCATTCTCCAAGCAATTCAGCCATTATCATTAGACTCAGCTCGGTTGTTTTGCTTCCTTTGCGACAAGCTTCCTCTCTACAGCCTTGGGTCCCATCTTTGGGCCCAGCCACAACACTACCAATCGATCACTATCTTCAGCTTTGGAGGGCCATCTGTACCAGCATGTCATCGGATTCGGAAAGGGCCAAGAATATGCTTGTATTACAGAGGGTAGATTGTTGGATTTCCCGTGCTCTAGCATCTAGCTATTTCAGACTGAGCGAGGCCGTATACACTGGTATAAGCTGACTGCGTTTCAGCGAACACCAGTAACCATTCACAAACACATACACACGCACACAATATCGTATCATCTAGCACCTGGGCGGCAAGTCTACTGTCTTTTGCACAAGAGTCCGGCCGTCCGTCAAGCTCCACCATCCAAACATACACCAAAACACTCTGACGCGTCCTTGCTGGGATGCATCGGCGTCTTACTTCCCTCCCATTTTCCTGCTCGGACTGCCGGCACATCGTATACCACGAGCCTCTCCAGCAAGCATGCTGTTCCTTCGGATAAGAACACCATGGTCAATGCCGTCGACATTCTCCTCCTCGATGTCGATATCCATTGCATCAGAACACGTCCTGCTGACAGTAGACAATGGTGGTCGAGCAGCAACGTCCTCCACATGAGGCACTTCCTCCTCAGAAGCGCTGTGGTCATCATCTTCGTGGTCGCTGACCATGCCAGGAAGGTCAGTGTGCGGGCTCAAGTTTGCAGAGTTTGTGCCCTGGGGCGAGGACATCTGGCTGTCGAGGTGCGAGTCAGGTGGAGCGGGTGCAAGAGGAGACGGTCGAGGTCGCTGAGTAGGTTGTCGGAAACCCTTACGGCTAGGTGGACGAGCGAAGTAGCCTTGGCCGCCCAAAGTACGGCCGAGAGGTCCAAATGGCGTGACAGGTGAGTTGGAATCGGAAGTTGTGTCAGGAGACAATAGGTCCTCGTCTTGAAGATCAATCTTGGCACGAGCCGCCGCCACGGCTTGCTCGAGGTCGCCTCCCATACCCTGGCTACTCATGAACGAGGAGAGACGAGGGGTCTGGGCAGATCCCTTAAAAGGTCCAGAGCTGAATGCAAATGGTGTCTGCCTCGGGACTGGTGCGGCAGGTATCCGTGGGACGGGGCGGGGAGCGACGGCAGGAAGGCCAGCTGGGGTGTTCATCGGATGTGTTAGATTACCATGGGTCTGTGGCTTGGCGGGTGTAGCAGTAACTGAAGCGGAGATGCGATTGACACTTGGCTTTGGAGCGTGAGCAGCCTGAGTCTCGGCAGGCAGACTTGCCTTCTCGTTTTCGTCAAGAAGCCTCCCGCAGTCGACAGCAGCAGCATCATGAGATTTGTAATCAACCTTGTGCGCAATGCGACAATGGTTCAGGAAACCTTGGATGCTGCTGAAGTTCCCGCGCAGACAATTGTTGCAGATGAGCTTGACCAGTTGGCCGTCAGTCGAACGCTTCAGAACCAAAGGAGCAGACTTGTCCTTGTGAGGCGCCGGAGGGTAATTGGGCAAGCTAAGACCAGCATCCGAGCCTCTTGTAGAAGAGCCGAGTGATTTACTCGTCGGCTTCCTAACATGACCTGAGCCACGGGTGGAGCGACCAGCAGCGGTGGCCTCGGCATATGCCATAGCCTCTGGTGAGATTGCGTCGAACTGCGGGTCGTGAAGAAGCCATTGCCGGTAGTGCCTCGAGTAAGGACCATCGGTGACCCCGTACGGGGGAGGGTGTGAGGGTTTGGAGAATCCAGCTTCAGGCACTACGCTTGGACCAACACCTTCAGTGACAGACCATGAGGGTTGGTTGGTCCCTGGGTATGGTCGGAGCTCGCATCTCCTCAACTGCTCAAGGGCGATCTGACATTTGGCAAGTTCCTGCTCAATCAAGCGAAGCTCGTTGTGCTTCATCAGAATCTGCATGTTGAACTCGTTCTCGATTACCTGCTGGAGAGGAGTCAGACTAGACATTCGAGCGGTTTGATCGTGTGCTGCGATGGAGATGGCGTTGTCCTGAAGAGGCTTGGAGTTCGTATTGGCCGATGGTGCGGAGGCTTGCGTCTCCTTGAGCGACTTCATTGGAGAGGGTGATTGATTTGAAGCTGGCACGGTTGTTTCTCGGGGGGCCGGTGTTTGCAGTGTGGGGTTCGAAGAAGCAGGTTGTGCTGGAATTGGCGAATGCGCACTAGGCACCAGCAGAGCAGGAGATTGCGGCGCGGTGAGGGTGTTCTGCTGTTTCTTGACGGGTGGCGTTTGCAGTGGCGAGAGAACATCGGCACTATCTGATCGCTTCCTCTTCAAGTCTTTGAGCATGGGTATTTCTACCACAGGTCGCATCTTGTCGAGGTGTGCTTTCTCCGATAGCTGTTCGCTGCACCACGGCAGCCGAAAGATACTCTGCATGATGGGCACAGTGCTGGGGGCTAAGGTATCCAAGAGTGTAGCCTAGAAGGTTCTGCCTCCATCAAGCGCGCAGAGGATTATGGATGCGACAATCCGCCAGGCTTATCGTGGTCGCATTTAGGTGTCGCAAAGGGTGCTGGAAGACCGGCCACGTCTGGCGGGAGGTGCAGCTGAGTGGGAGGCGTGAAGAGTCTCGGTAAGTGGGAATTCGTGGATGCGGCTGGAGCGTGCAGGCGTGAAGGAGGTCCAAGAATGAGGTGGAAGGTGATGGGAGGTCGGAGATCAGGCGTCAACAAGGTTCCGGAGGTGGTGTCGAGAAGGCAGGCCGCGAGGCGAGAAGTTGTATTAGAACAGGCGCTAGTAACACAAGACAAGACAAGGCGGAGGAAAGAAGAAGTAAAGAAGGGACAAAGGCAAGGGAAGGCAAAGGCAAGGCGAGGCTCGTTACAGAAGCTGAGGTTGGACGTTTGTCGCAGACATGGAGATGATGAACGGAAACGGAAGACGATGGGCGCGGGAGACACAAGCACGACACGACAGCAGGGAGGAGAGTGGGAGTGGGCCCTCGCCAGCCCGGCCAGCCAATCCGCGCCGCCCTGGCCAAGCCCTGGCACCGAGTGTTGACGCATCCAGGCGTAAAGAGCCGGGAAGCCTCGTTAGGTGCAGGTCAGGCCACGCCTCCCGCGACCTCGCTGCCCGCGGTAAACGTTCCCATTGGGCCCATCCGATCTGCTCCTCGCGGCCGCCGTGCTCTATCGATGGGCGACGATGGTGCCAGACTGCTTTCGGTCATCAATATGAGCGCGAATCACCCCTGAGAGCGTGGAATCTTCTGCTGTGCTTCCACCACCAACCCGGCTGCCGTAGCGGTGATCTGGATGGAGCAGACAGCAGACAAACGAGCTGTCGGCGCATTTCCCGGACCGGGGTGGCAGCAATGCGAAACGTCGTTTGTGCTGCCGTGCTAGGCAGGGGAGGCGAGTGGCTTGGGAGAATATAGTATACATGTACTGTACTGGCATCTCACGTGATGTGAGCATCAGTCTGGTGTTATCGCAGCACACCAAACATCACGTCGCTGAAGACGCCAAAGTCACCGTCGGTTGAGGCTTGGCCCGCTCGACGGACCCTACCTCCCTCTGTTTCTGCCCTACGGCCGATGCGGTGCTGTTGTGTTGGAAGGCCTTTTGCGAGCGATCAACATCGAAATTCGGGTTTCGGGCGCATGGTCCGATGCGCCGGCCGGCATTCCGTCTATTCCTCGGCCTCCGCCGCCCTCTCAACTTCAATTATTGTCAAGCCATCGCGTGATCTAATCTCCGCAAACTCCCAGCTGCTCTCCACATCGGTCGTGTTGTGTTTGAGCACGTGCTTCGCGGGACTTCGCTGGTATAAGGACCATCTGTGACACGCCTGACCATTGTTGTTCCACCCAGCGAACAAGTCCGCACCGGCCATTCAACAGGAATCCGGGACATCCGCATCAGCTGCAGCGGTGCCTCCAAGCCCATGCCTTTCGACGAAAAGTCCTTGCAAGGCAGGTATGACCTGGTGAACCTTTCCATACAAAGCTCAACCCAAATATCAAGCCGCACTTCGGCCGTCTGTCAACACGTCGCATCGAACGGCGGCGGCGGCGGCGGCGGCGGGAGACCGACCATTGTCGCCCTGACTGCCGCCTCAAAGGCTGCGGGTAAGCTGATCAGTGTGGTCGAGATTGCCAAGCGAGAGCTTGTGTCCAAAGGCGCCAAGGTCTTCCAGTATAATGCTCTGAACTCCAAAATGCTCGAGGTTCCCAGGGCAACTCGTAAGAAGCAGGATAGCGACGACTCTGATGACGCTTACGAAATCATGGGCGCGGACAGCGATAATGGTCTGAAGAAGAGGAACGTGCCTGTCATGACGATTTACCTTTCTAAGACGTCTATCAGGGAGCTCAAGATTGCTTTTGGGTAAGACTGGCATACCATTCAGGCCAATTCCCCTCGTCGAGACCTTTTGGGCAATTCCAGCTTACTGACAAGCCCTAGCGAACAAACCTGAGAGATAGCGACTTCGAGGACGTAGCTTGTCGTGCATTGAGCTTGGCATCAACCACGGGCTACTGAAACTACTCCAAATCTTGGCCACGACTAAGTCCGTTCTTTTTCAAGGCAACAACATTGTCCCGAGGATATCTACGCTTCGTCAAGATCCCAAAGGTCGAATATTACCACGTCGGACAAAGTGCTTCCACCCACGAGAATTCTCCAGCACTACTGAGGGCAAGCTAGATTCTTCTCGTGTGATGGGGGGAAGAGCTTTCCCACACCACTACTGAATCAGCCCTCCCATCGGTACTGGCCTCCCCAACACGCAACAGAAGAATTTTGAACGACAGCAAAGAGTAGCCGAGTGAATCCATTGGCACTTCAGACGACCGTGGACTTCAAGGGAGCGCCTCGACTGCGAACGGTTGCAGACGTAGGAATGTAGTCCAGCAACAATACGCTGCCTGTTTCCGGGTGTATGGGTTTTGACTTCTCCGAAAGCAAAAGAGATACCTCACCAATCACGGCCACGAATTAAACTAGACAGACGGCCTTGTACAGGACAGTTCGTGGTTTTCCTAAAATCCCAAGAAGTCAGTTCTCATTATGATCGATTACATAAGACTTGGGTAGATCACACGAAGGAGAAGTGGATTCGCTGGCATTCATCAAATTTTGAGCCAGTTTCCGGTACTGCAACTCCATATAACCCAAACCTTTACAACTCCTTAGTACGAGCCTAACATGACTTTCGTGCCTGTTCCACATCACCGGTCGCCAAACGCTCCATGGACCACAATTACTTGACCTGAATTCCCCAAGCATGATCTTCGTTCCCATACATAATGTCCGTCAGCCATTGCTTGATCAGTCTCGCGTATCTTCCACTCTCGCCATCCGCCATGGGGACTTCGAAGTCGCTACCTCTGAAGTGGATGAGTCCGATAGGAGCGATGAAGAATGCCGTTCCAGCCGCAAAGGCTTCCACCAAACGCCCGTCCTGCTTGGCAGTGATAATATCATGCATCGTGAACCGCTGCTCCACAACCTCGACCTCCTCGGATTCATCCGATTGCTTCGCAAAGCGCTCTTTCGCCAAGTCCAGAACAGAAGCACGCGTGACACCTTCCAGGATGATTCTCTCCTCCAAAGGTGCAGTCACGAGCTGAAGTTTTCCACTCTCCTTCGATCTCCAAACAACGAAGAAGTTCGATGCACCAGCCTCTGTCACCCAGCACTCTTTTCCAAACAACCACAGCACCTGATCAAACCCTCTGCTCCTCGCCTCACCCTGTGCGACCAGAGAAGGACCGTAGTTGGCACCCAACTTGGCATATCCGAATCCACCAGGCCACGCCCGAATCGTATCCTCATTCGAAGCCAACAGCTTCAAGCCCGAGTTGGCATGCTTGGCCGCACCATTCAGCGCGGGCGGGATCGACTTGGTCATGTCGGGGAAACACGCGATGATGACATACAGCAACGCCTCTTTCGGCCTCTGCACGCCCAAAGCGGCATCCGTCGCAATCAACGTCGGGCGAATGTACAAGAAATGTCCCGCCCGCTCCTTTGGCAACCACTTGTCTCCATCCGTCGCACACAGGGTGATGATCATTTTCTCCAACTCCTGGGGGTCGAATTCCGGCAATGCGACTCGGCGGGCAGATTTCAGCATGCGTTGGCAGTTGCGTGAGACGCGGAAGAGGCGGAGTTTGCCATCGTAGCCGCGGTAGACTTTCAGGCCTTCGAAGCATTCGGTGGCGTAGTGCAGGACGGAGGCGGAAGGCATGATGGCGAAGGGCCCGTAGGGCTTGAGCTCGGGAGCATCCCAGCCGGATTCGGAGGACCAGCGGGCGGTGACCATGTGGTCGGTGCAGGTCTTCTGGGCTCTGGTCTCGTCTGAGTCGGGCGCAGGGACGGGTCGAGGGGATTGGGTGTAGGTGTAGGTCATCTTGGAGGTGTCCGGACCGGCGGTCGTGGCGGAATCGCTGTCCTGGAAGGCATGTTTGATGCCAGCTTGTGTGAGGGCTGAAGCGGATGTTGAGGTGGGTGTATTGGCGCCAGATGTCTCTGGGGTGAGGACGCCGGGAGCCATGTTGGTCTGTAGATGAGTGTTCCTCTATATGATATGCGCTCGCAGACCAACTCAGTTCCTTCGAAAATGGACAGGATTCCCCCTGCTCTTTGATGCAACAGCAAAAGTCTGAATCGGATCGGAGATTATTGTGAGAGACGGGACACAAAGAACAAACAAAGGCAAAGAGAAGAGCGAGGCGACAGATGGAGAAGTATTTGTTAAATGGGACCGCTGTTGAGGTGCTCACGGGCGGATAGCGGTGGAACTATTGGTAGCTCCCTCTCTTTATTGTGCCAGGGAAGAGTGCCAATGGTAGTCATACTGGTGACTCTTACCACGCGCCCTACCCAGTGAAGGCATTTTAGGACTCCCAAGACCGAAGTGGCCGGGATGCCAATGCATTGGCTTGCCCTATCGGCCTGTAATGCCGCAACGACGCCAGATGCAGGTACGTCTTTTCGAATCTGCGACGTAGCATTGTGCATACGCAGTGGAGGTCTTCGAGAAGAAAATTCCTTAAGCCGCGTCGGATATTCGTGGTCCACCTGGTTCCACCGAGGTGCCGATATCGCTGCCTCCTCTAAGCCGAGCATTGGTCTGCTATCTTGATAAAGACCAATGCCATATCCACTGCTGGAGGGATGAACGACTTTGTGCCCGCCTCGCATTCCGGACCTGATAGCGACGCCGTATGCTGCAGAATGCACGCCTTGTGTATCTTTCTCGGCGTCACAGGAAATCTCTCGGAGATATGCAATGAACTGGACAGTCCTGTTTAGGCATGCAGAACCAAAAGGAAAGAACAACTAGAGGTGATGCTTGGCAGCAAAAAAGGCTACACGTGGTCTTCACATACACCAGATATCTCCATCCTACATATTAAGCCGCGCAAAACCGCAGCGAGGTAAAGCAGCATCTTCGATCTCTGCTTCCAAAATCCTTCCCGCCAACGCCGGTGTAAAGAAGGGGGTATCTCGCGGGTATGGTCATTAAATCTGTCGTGTCCAATCACTTCCTCCAAATAGTCCCGTCATTATTTCAGCACGACTTGTCGCAGTTGTATGCCGTTGGACGGTCCAGCTGGTGCTCGCTCACGTTCTAAATGAGACCGCCCAGCGTCAACTTGCCCAAACCTGCCAGTTCTCCCTTTACGCCTGTCCGTGTCGTGTCTTCGAATTCTCGAACAACATTGGCAACGAGGATTTTGCGAATCGCTTTGTCAGCCTTTGCAAACGCTTCTCCTACCGCTGAATTGCAGTTCTCTGGACCACCGAGGACTTCGAGAAGCTTGGCATACACGTCAATTAATGTGTCACAGAGAGTGCCGAGGGTCGTGTTGAAATCAGGCTCGAAGGGTATGTGCGGTGTCAGCAGGTACGCAAACTCGTGACCCGTTGGGTTGATGGGTGAGGTCATGTCATGGAGCGGACTGAGTTCACCCTTTCCACTGTTCGGGATGCCCAAAAGCTCTGCTTGTCTGGCATCGACAAAGAGATTGTCTGGGCCGATGGCGGTGCTGGATCTTCGTCCCTTGGCGCCACGATTGCCAAATCCCATGCCAGATTTGAACATCTGCCCCATTCTGCCCTTGCTCACAATGTTGCCGCTGGCATCAAAGCCAGTCAGACTTTGATACTCCTCGAATTCAGTAAGTAACGCAGATAGTGCTCTGAGATATTCGAGAGGAGTGCCAGAATTCATGTCCAGGACCACTGGCAGACTGTATCCCAGCAGGAAATAGCTGGTAGATCGGCGACCAAGCTTGTGTGCCTGCATGGATGGGATGCTGGAGAGTGTGCCTTGCGAGTAATGATACATGCTGAAGTGGAATATGTCGCCTTCGTGCAGTTTGCGCAAATAGTCGACTGTCGCCATGCGCTTCGCTGACGTCTCCTGGATCTGAGTGTATATTGTGTTTGGGTTCAGAAGTCCACCAGTCATGGCAGATGGGACCGACCCCGTGGGCTGCAAAGGAGCGCCATTGCTGTGAGAAGAGGAGATGTCCCGCACCACACTGTTGAAGCTGCTTTGTGGATGCAGGTTCGGCCTGTGGTCGGTCGTGGAGGCTTTCCTGGCACTCGGGGGAGGGGCTGGAGGCGGTGCGGCCAACATGGCAGGTAGAGTGTTGGTGCGCTGAATGGCGGGTGCCTTTGTCGGCAGGTTATTCAGGTAGGTGGGCGAAGTCAGCTGTGGTAGTGCCTCGGTGGACTTGAAGCTGCGCGCGAGCCCTTTGGCAGTCAAGGATAGCTTCCTCTTGAGGACCGGCTCTGGCGCAACAGCAGGCGCAGACGCGGGAGGTAGCGGCGACGGGAGCTCGACAATCTTTTCCTCGTCGTTCTCTGTTGGGCTGGCGGAACGGAGGGGTGTGAAGTCGTTCGCCGAGCTTCTCGTTTTGTGTCCCAGGCTCCCTCCACTGCTCAGAGTAGTGCGACTACGCACGCTTAGACTCCTCTTGACGTTCGAACTCAGGTCCTTCGCGCTGCCCGTGACGGTCGTCGTCAGGCTGAACAAACTGCTCTCGCGGCGATGGCTGATGAGTGCCTTGCCGCCGGTGACCGCGCCGCGCTCGTCAATCCGTATGGTGTTGTCGGCTGTGTCCAGAGTCAGGTCGGCCTGGCTGGGACCTCCTGTCACATTGTTGCCCGTCTGCCGTCTGAATCGTCCAAATAACGAATGACCTCCACTCCCCCCGGATGTCGATGTAAATGCCGGCATCTCTCAAACATTCCAACCCTGCCCGCGCTCAAGTAAGCCTACCTGTGGCTCACTGATGCGGTGTATGGACGGACTGTGGAACGCTCCCCCTGACTTGGGTGTGGCGTATGAAACGTTTGGTGGGCCACACGGGAGCACAGCTTAATGGAATCCAGGAGCAGCGATATATTTCTCGCCAGATTGATTGGACATATATTTCCAGGGGCACGCTTGGCGGTCAAGACCTTATCGTGCATTAGTTCCCCATTACTTAACGCGTAGCAGCAGCAACATCGCGAGTCGCGGCTGACTTTCACTTCATACCATCGCTACTCTAACCCCCTTCATCTCGCTGCGCTGATGGTTGCAAATCCTCTTTTGCAGGACCTGCAGCGGACGGTCTTCACCTAGCACAAACCTACGAAGATGTCGCACTGCAGCAAGTCGTCGAGTGAGAAGGAGTCTGGGAGGGAACATGACACAAGCAAATAAAATATGGCCCTCCTACGCATTGTCCCAAAGCCGCTGCTCTCAAGAAGAATCCCTGGAGGCGGAGGCCTGCTTCAAAGCCGAGGACTAGAGAAACCCATTGCGAAACTGCCGAGTTCCATGTGCACGATCCTACGCATCCGCGACGGATAGTTGAGGGAACGGTGAGTGGTGAGGTGGTCAAGTAATTGTTGAGATATTGTATATCGTACATACTGCTTCCTCTTTCATAGACATGGCAGAAGTGCGAAGCGTCTCTAAATACAGACAGTGCCTGAGATACAGGCATATGAAGCTCTTTGTCTGTGCCAAAGTATCTGGATTAACTTCGCGACTAGCGCGAGAAGGGCCGACCGAAGAATGAGGGAGCATACAAAGCGAAACAAGAAGAAGCCACTGGACTGGCGGTGGAAGACACTGATAAGCAGGCAGACGAGGATGCTGCTGAGATGGTAGGGGCCGACTGCAACCTGCGGAGGAGGAGTCTGTCGTGCGAGTCTGACCTTTCCGGCTCGGCCCAAGCACGCTTACCTATAGGCATAAAGTAGGTCTTTCGATTTCTGCTGTGCTGGAACAAATTCCGGAGTTATCACAACCACGTCCATACTGCCCAATCTCGAATACTACATCTTTGGCTTAAACGTAGACCCAAACCCAGCACATGCGGCCGTGCAGCTGTACAAGACCCAGTAAGATACAGGCATGGCTCCATCAAGGCAGGTCCGAATACGATAGCCCAGTCACCGCCGTACGCGCAGAGACAAGTTCATACAGAACACGTAGGAGCACGTGACAGCACGTCAGAGCAGGGACAGAAGCAGGGCACAGAAAGGGTGGTTCGTGATTCACAATATCATTCGCTGGCCAAATACCGACTTCGCCAATTCATGCAAGACTTCACGGTCTATGTCAAATTTAGATCGCATGCAGAACCGAATGCCAATACCCGTCTAAGCTTTTTCCACTCTCTCCATAGCCACCATCTCAAATCTGGATCCCCAATTCGCGTGCTCTGCTAAGAAAGCCATCCATCTACAAACAACATTCGCTCCAGTCTCTGGCGTCCTCGCCATTAAACCATTCTATACAACTTCACAAGTAATTCCGACCACCAACGAAACTGGATGAACAAGGAGCATCACAACCCTCAAGAGTCCTCACTCGACGGGATCAAGCGGTGTCACGAGCTGGCGTATGCCAGTAATTGGTCTGATAGTGACACTAGAAGTACAATCTCGCTATGATAAACTATGGCATGCTCAAATCCAAGTGCTTCCATCGGTATAACCAAATCTGTCTGGCTCATTACTATACTGTTCTTGGTTCTCGAGACCGAAATCAAAAGCATCCATTCGTCGCTCGCTGACCCCAAAATGGAAGGGTTCAGTCTGTCCAGTCTTGTATCCACCGTCTTGCAATGTTGGGGGATGAATCCAAGTCTGCTCGGTATACGTGAAGCCATCCTCATCAGTGTAGGCTTTGAATTCTCCTTCCGAGCTCGAGAACCTTCTGGCAGTGAAAGGCCTCCTCCCAGTGGAAGCATCTCCGGCGGTCTGGAGGTGAAGGCCTTTATCGAGCGCTTCTTGCATGACTTGTTGCATTTTCCAGTGCGCAGCTTCTCCTCCAAGGATCTGCTTCGGTGATATTTCCATCAAGCCGCCCGGCACCCTGGGGTCTGGAACATAATGTCTGGGAGGAAGCACTTCCACTTGGATAACGGGAAGAATGCGGTGGAATACATCGTAATTATGAATTTCACGAGTTATCAGCTGGTGCTCGATTTCATGTGTATCAACGATTACAGTCTCGTTCGTGACTGCTGGCGCGTATGAAACATACTTCCTGGTATCCTCGGTATTGGTCAGGTCGACGATTCCGTCAAGGGATACAGGGCGGGAGGAGTCGCGAACCAGATGGTTGTCATTCTGAGAATATGAGCTGGAAGAGGTCTTGCTATCCTGCTGCAATCCAGGGGCCGCCTGGCTTGATTTTCGTGACGGAATTGAGAATGTGATTTCAGGGATCGCAGGTGGTACGGCCTTCCGCTGGGTTGTGCTACTTCTGCGTGCCGCGTTGAGCTGGTCGGAATTACCATCACCGACGTTGAGGGGCCACGACGGTGATGTAGGTCTTCTCAGTGATGAGCGTCTTGCTGGAATAGCTGCTGCAGGAACAGAGGATTCTGCAGAGTACAAGTCCTCGTCGGGTTCGACGATCGGTACCTGTCTCCTTGATCGTTTGACGTCGGCAGACTCGCTGCGCCTGTGGCCAGACTGCGTATTATGACGATCTTTCTCCAGTGCTGCTCGAATCGCCCTGGAGTCGCGTAGGTCTCCCGCCAGTATCGCCTCATCTCTTGCTATATTCTTGTTTGCAAATCCCTCCGCATATGGATCCCGGACAGGCCCGATAAGCACGCCGCGCGACCTGCTAGAGTCGTTGCTGGCTCGCTGCGAATGCTCCGAGGTCCTTTCATATGCGTCTGGGTCCAGATTGCTGCTGGACTCTTGCCTTGCATGCCGACTGTTGGACATGGTCGGATCACTGCGTTCGATCGTCGAGGTCCGAAGACGTTCATCGTTCAGGCTCAAGTATCGCAGAGCCTCTGGGAGGTTTCTATGGCCAGCAGTGTCGGGTTCCCTCTGCACGTTCTGCCATTTGCCGCTTTGATCATGTGCTTGGCCTTCCGCTTCAGTGCTCGTTTTCCGTCCTGAGGCTTCCGCAGCCTTTTCTGGGCTGGCAGGCTGGGGAGGAGAGATAGAGCTCTCGCTCCTCTTGCTATGATGCAGGCCGTAGAATAGCTTCTGCTTGAGGGACGACGAGGAAACCATCGAAGCTGATCATCCGCCCAATGGCATGCTGCAAGAAAATCGCAATAGTAGAAAAGCTAAAGTCCTACTCTGCCATGGCTGGTGTGCAGCCATACTCTCCAGCCATGGTCACTGTCCATGCAGCATCGCAGCCTGGGTCACCTCGGCCGCCTCTTTCCTAACGCCTTGCCGCCATACCGCCATCGCTACCACCAGAAAAGGCGGCTGTGGCTGAGAAGTCTCCGTGGATGGATGACGAGGTTGCGCGGAATGGTCTCGCTTTGATACCGCAACAGCGTAGACGGCGTTGAGCTTCTGCATCCTGCGGCCTTGTCTGCAGGTGCGTGCTGTGCGTGTGCGTAAGTAGATGACGTTCCGTTCATAGACGGTACCGATGATGATATTATGCGGATGATGCGTTGATGCACAAGAGGCGCGGCTCGATCTGCACTCTGAACATCTGGAACACGTCAGACCTCTTGCGCGGGACAACCCCTCTCCAATCGCTTGGCTTCAGGCGGACTTCACATCATCCACGCCATCAGGTCCATCAATCCTCTGAAACCTGGAGATGGTCTCACTGGAAGTTGGACTGCCACCAGTCTGCCAGAAACACATCTGACGTGCCTCTGCAATCTGCCTGCCAACCCATCGACCGACATACGGGTGCATGGGATCCCGAGTGATTGGTCTACCATCCGTCTCTGGGCTACCATGTTCTCTGTTATGCTTACCCGTCCTTATATTCCTGTCGGCGATCCCGCGGCTCAGATCTCAGACCAATGTCAAGACGAGCGTTGCTTGTACTGTACAGTATGTAGATGGCAGGCCGCTTAGTTGTCTTGCCACTCGGGCGTCCCGCCCACCGCTTTGCGCCTCTATGCTCGAGAGTGAATTGTCGAACCGAAGCCCTATTGTGCAATCTCACCTAGCCACGCACACATCACGATAGGCTTTCGAGCACAACGTAGTCGGGAGGAGAAATCGGCGAATCAGCATCACCAGCGGCAACGAAGTGAGATCCGGCTTTGCCACCAATATGGAACGGGCTCGACGCTTTCGTCGCCAGCAGCGACGTGCCACGTGGATACGGAAACCTTACAGGCACAATGATGTCGAAATGGCTCGGGTGTGCGGACCAGCACTTTTCATAGTGGTGGGATGGTGCAGCTATGGCACACCTTTTTGGGTCAAACTGGCTCTGACTGGATCGTTTTTGCCCGACCGGTGGGTATTGCATCTCATCGAGCTTCAACTCCATCGATCTCTTCAGGAAACCAAGTTTGAGTGTCTCTGACTGCCAACCAAACTGGGGCTCGCTTGAAATGGCGTAGCAGGTCTTTGAGGCCCCATCATGACGTTGATGTCGCACTGTTTGTCGAAGACAAGAGTACATATCATGTCTCCTCGCAGCGTAGGTCAGCATTTCCTCTAGTCCATTACATTCCAACTTCACATCACCGCCCCCGAGATTTCATCAACTATTCGCAGCCATGCAAGCCGCCAAGGACGCAGTTAAGAACTTTACCAGCAAGGCTGGTCATCATGACACCACAGTTCACGAGAAGGTAGCTCCGTCCATCCAGAATGAGACTGTCACGCGTCAACAAGAGGACCGTGTCACTACTGCCATCGACAAAGAGGTGCACCAAGATCACTACCATACCAGTGTGCAGCCTGTACACGACCGCGAGGTTCTCCCAGAGAAGCATCACCACAATCTAGCTGGTGTTGAGCACCGCAACTTCGAACATGACGATCACAGCAAAGTGAAATCCACCCTTGATCGGGAAGCTGCTCAATTCAAGGACACCACTCAGCGCGTAGAGGGCAAGCACACCACCACTGCTCAGCCTACTGCTGCTGGTGAGCATGTGCACCATCATGTACATGAGACTATCCAGCCAGTCGTCCACAAGCAGACTATCGAACCACACGTGGTTCACACCACGGTGCCGATCCACGAGGTTCATCACAACGCTGCTCAGCACCATGCCGCATCTCAGCTTCCAGCCGTCAGCATGGCCGAGTACAAGCAACAAGGCGGCGCCTTGACTGGTCGTGAAGAACGCTCAGATGCATTCGACGGATGCCCAAAGCCAATCGGCGGCGCTGACAAGCACGACCTCCATAACCCAGGTGCCGGCATCACTGGCTCTCATAGCTCCCACAGTCACGCTACCAATGGCCATTCCAGCAATGGTGTTACAGGCAGCCGCACCAACGAGGTCGCGGGTACTGGCCTCGCATCTGGTGGTGCTGTCACTGGTGCTGAGAAGCACGCACACAACGGTACCCACCATACCACTGGCAGTGACGGTACCTCTGGTGGTTATACCGGCAACAGGTACAAAGATCTTCCCGACAGCATTACCGGTCGCGGGTCTGACGTTTCCAACAGTACGGGAGGTGTGGCTTCCACCAGCGCGGCGAACCACAAGCCATCGTTGATGGACAAGCTGAACCCAATGAAAGATGCTGATGGAGATGGCAAGAAGGGTTTCATGAAATAAATTTTTACAAAACCAAAAAATTCATGTTATAATATATGGGGACGATATGATATAATCACCTTGATGATTATACGACTTCGAAAGTCGTGGTATGAGCGTTTCAGCGTATATACTATGCAGTATGTGGAATATAACCCTCTTGGTACTTAACATTGTTACATCACGTTCCGACATGTACAGTGCACATATCTCGTCTACACCACGGTCATTATACCTTAACATCGTGTACGCACTCGTGTTAGGTATGATCATAGCGTATTGTTCCTATTTTCATGATACTAATTGTTCATCTCCAGAGAAGAAAGATCGATAACATGAAGTGAGGTCGTATGCGAGTCGTGAATGAACTCAGCCGAGTCGTGGCTGCATCTAGAAGAGCTCTGTAATTGGATGGCACAGAGACTACAGAATTCACAAGCGACGAGGATGGGAAGCCTATCTTGCTTAGGCTAAACCTCTCCCTCGTTGTGAACAGATCGGCTGACTATTCTGACAGCCCAAGTTGAGTAGCAACCAAGAGCAGACAAAACTGCTCAGCACAGATCACTCTTGGAGCCGTCTAGTCGGGCTCGACGTGCTGCTGATAAGCCATACCGTGGCTATGCCGCCACTTTCATTCAACTTCGAAACTGCTCTGCTCGTAGTATCAGGCTATACATTTCTCTTTCACGCAGAACGAGGATCTCATTCCTCGAGTGTCCATGCCTTGACCTCTCCATCATCGCCGGTGGTGACAATTATCTCCTCATTCTCTGTTGACCTGCCTTTATCGAAGCGGGGGCACCATACAACGTGGTTGACTTCGAACACATCATGGGCGTTCTCAGTTTGGGCTACCACGACCCACTCGGTAAGGCTCCTGGACTGTTTTGCGGCGCCATTGGTTTCGGGAGGTGGTGTTGAGTCGGTCATTTCATTGTCTTTGCTACCTCCGTCTCGCCACCTCTCTTCATAGACAAATATCAGGCCATCGCTGCCTGCGCTCACTACTCTGCCGGATCTCTTGCTCCAGCTCACGGAGTATATCGGACGCTCGTGCATTTGTGGTAGTTGTGCTTCTTCGAACCAATCTTCTTCAAAGTCCCGATTCTTCCAGATCGTGGGCATCTTTCCTTGCCCGGTCGGCGCTTCTGGCTTGTCCTTCGGTCTCCGTCGCCATACCCGTATCGTCTTGTCGTCTGAACAGCTCATCAGTCGTGCTCCAGCCTTCGCCCTCTCTTCCATTTCCGTCTTTTGCTCGTCGCTAGGAGTCTCTCCGCCATTTATTTTTCCCACTCTCTCCTTGGACTCAAATTCTACCCACCATACAGTCCCTTTGTGAGCATCAAGGAGTGTGCAGCACGCCCAATCATCCACGTCTTCCCTCCACAGCCGTATGCGATCGTCATAGCTGCCACTGGCCAGCAACTGCTCTTCCGGGTGCCAAGCTACACATTTGACATCGCCTTCATGGTCCTGGAGCACCGCCATCGTCTCAAAATTGTCCTCCTCAAGCTCTTCCCAAACCCATACGCTTTTATCTCGCGAGCATGTCGCTAGCAGCGGTGCGGTCGGACAGAAGGCCAAGCTCTTGATCTCAGAATCGTGTCCGTCAAGTATGACTTCTAGCCTCCACTCATCATCCTCCTCGTCGCCATCTTTGTCTCCACCTGCCAGTCCCCTTGTGTAATCGACTTCATCAGAGCTGCTAACTCCAATTCCACCAACGCTGCCACTGCCCGCGCCCTCTTCCCATCGCTTCCAGATTCCAGCGCTGGCATCGAAGCTTCCCGTAGCTAGCACACTCTCACCAACGCTATTGGGTTTCCAGGCACAGCTTCTTATACTCCGCTTGTGCCCGCCTGATATGATGGATTGTTGCTGAAAGTTGCGGAGTGAGTAGACTCGTACCGTCTTATCTGAGCATGCTGTCGCAATTATTGGGAGGTGTGGGTGTGGTGTCGAGAGCCAAGTTCGTGTATTGCAAGGCGGCGTGAAGGTTGCAAGCGACTTCAGCGTGAGCATGTTGCAGGTTGTCGACGAGATAGGCGAGGTCAATGTCTGCTCATGCATTGTATGCGCTCCAGGACTTCACAAATTCGAAGATGACGCAAGTGGGGCAGCTTTGGGCTCGTGCTACGCGAGTGCATGTGAAGTCGAGAAATGGTCAGCAATAAATGCTAGAGGATGTATGCATGTTACTGCTACTGCAAAGAAAGTATCTTGTTGCGTCTCCCATTAATTCTGTCCTTTATGAGGATAAATCAGATAAATGAGACACTGAATCATCTTGTGTGAATTGATCACTTTCAGAAAAACATACTTGATGCGCCTACTCCGTGACACGCTCTTTCTTTCCAGCGTCCGCATCGCCCTGCCTCACTGTTTCCCTGATACTCATCGCACGCCGCCTGGCGTCAACGTACATCATCATCTCTGTGTAACTCCTGGGGATGACTTTGATGTCCTTCTCCACGGTGAAAGTGTAGTTGAATTGTCCTGTAGGCTTCGCTGTACCGTGTTCGACATCTCGAACTTTGGTATCAACTCGAATCTGGACGCGTGTGATTGCTGGCTTCTCACCCTCCTGCTGCTTTGCATCACTTTGCCCGGTGACGAGAGGAGGGTCAGTATACACCACAGTCGACGTCATGTAGAGAACACTGCCAACCGGCACTGGATTGTGGAACGTTGATGGATCCAATGAGACAAATGTTGGCCTGGTATGTGCAAAGCTGGCGGCACAGCAGAAGGCCAGCTCGAAGGTCTGCTTGAGAAGGTATCCACCAAAGATCATAAAGTGATGTCTAGAAGGGTCAGAGTCAGCATCTCTATCACTCCTTTACGCCGAGATTCATTCAGCCATACACCAGGATGTGTGACCATCGGACCCAACGTGGATCTCAAAGGCACGCTTACCGGTTGCGATACTGAGGCTGCATTATACTAGCCGTTCGTAGTTGCGTTGAATCCATGAAATGGGCATTGCTTGGTTTTCGCAAAGCATCGTGCGGGTCATGATATTGCAGCTGCTTTTGCCAGATGGCATGGATGAGATCACTCTCCTCGTCATTCGGTGTCTGCTTGAGCAGAGACCGCTGTGCAAGCGCTTTTCGGGTCTTGCTGTTCTTCTCACCTTCTGCGAAGACGGCCTTCTCTTCCTCGGTATCTGTGCGTACTGGGGCAATATTCACCGGCTTCTTGGTCTCAGGATCCAGGCAGACCATGGTTGTCTTTGCTGTTATCATAATGTCCTCTGGTCTTGGCCTTTGACCTTGAGACGGTGCCTTGGCCACTTGTAGGGTAATCTCCATACTACTTCTGCCAGACGCATAGGTAACCTGACCGCTGTACTCCAAGTCGCAGACTTCAGTCAAAGGATGGTTGATCGTGATTCTATCAAAGGCGGCGGTTACTGTGGTCACGCCATCACCAGTATGCTTGTAGGCCACTACACCAGCTAGCGCGTCAAGGTCCATCAAAATTGTCCCGATGCGAATGTGACCCGACGCATTCATGTAGGTATCAAGCAACCAATACTCTTGTTTCAGAGGAAGTATCTATGTATAATGCGCATCAGCTATAAAAACAGGTGGCTGCAGTTCTCCACCAACATACAACGCTATGGTAAGAGTCAGACATTCGCTTTGGCGTCAAGTCGCGATCTTTTGTCGTTTGAGGCTGTTTTGAGCCTTGGGTGCCATGGCTAACTGCAGTCTGTTCGCGGAATGCTTCGACCCACGGCTTCTGAACGCGTTCACCAGTTAATGCGCGAAAGACCCCGTCGGTGTTCGTGGGCGCTGAGCTTGAAAACTGGCGCGCGTTTCGCACTGTGAGCCTGGGCGATTGCAGCCTGGCTATATGCCGAAGTATGCTTCTTCTAGAGGGCATGGCTGTGTTTAGCTATGAAGATTGCAGAGACTGGTTGCGAACTTCGAAGCAAGGTCTGGCGGATCCCACTCGGAAGCTTTCGGGTCCATCGATCGTGCCTTCTTCAGCTTTGCACGACAATTAACTTGTAAGATATGCCACAAGATGACCGATCTCAATGGCACAGTACAGCGTGGATCTAGGGACGTTGACTCTGAGCTCAACGCGTCCTGGACTGGTAGCACGGGCTTCCACCTACGCACACATTGCTTCGTCCGGAGAGGACGCGAAAGTTTACTATGAGCGACTCACCAATGCAGCACTGACCTCCAGCACATCAAGTCGGCCGTATGTTACAAGAGCAAATGATTACCAGGTGGTCATACGACTTTCTGGCCTTGACTTTCAGGATGTAGCGGAACGGCGCGCCCTCACAGAGATTCTATCTCAAGCCCTTTCTGAAGCAGCAGTAAGTACGTGGAACAGAGTATTGGCGCAAGTCTAGTGCTGACCGAAGTTAGCTGTGGCAGCATCTGGGCATGAGACCTTCATCAGCACAGATCAGAACTTCAAGCAAGCCCAGTAGCAATAGCAACGAGTTTGCTATCTTCCTGGACTACGAGGACGCTGTGCCTGCCACTTCTAGGCAGCACAAGCTCCGAGACGGCGTACCCGTGCATGATATCGATCCACCTCAAGGGGTTGGCTGCGTTCGACTTCATCGAGTCACTTTTGATGTGCATTTCTCCCGTGATTTCCAGAACGAGCGAGAGAAAATGGACTTCCAACTGCCAAAGCCGCCCCGGGAAGAGTGTACGACTGAAGTCGAGAAGCTGGTCACAGACGATGAATTACTAGATCTCGATTCGAATGAGCAGGGAACCTGGGGCGACGCTGCCCCAGCCATGCCACTCCTTGGCCATGAGTCCGCGAAAGCAGCTGGGTGGCCACTCGAGGGACGCCCTTGCGATAGCAAGCCTGGAAGCTCGTGGGCAAATGAGAATTATGCGGCACTCGCACATCAGCTCATACCGCCTCACAATGTTGATGAGGTACAGAGACGAACTGCTCATCCCTGCTCAGATGACTACTTGGACCTTCTCATGGCGGTCATCGTACGCAGCATACATCGGCCAGGAAAGCATCCTCACAAAGAGATGACGACAATCAGCCATGAGTCCCCGAGATACCTCGCCGACTGTTTCCCAGCGCTATGGGCGGCAGGATACTCAGAAGGAATCTCGACGAGGACTGCGATGCTACCGACTATCAGCGATGCCATCAGTCAAGTCTGCGGCGTTCATGCGAAGTCCGCTGCTTTGAGAGGCAAACTATCAGAACTTTGTCGTCGAGCTGGCCCTTTCCAGAAGCACACTGGTGTTGAGGAGCTTTACGAAGAGCAGTCACCAAACCAGGATGCTTTGACCCTCCGCCTGTGGCAAGCGATCGAGGCAGTTGCTTATAAAGGAGAATCAGTCAGGCCTGTGAAAACTGCATCCATGCTTGATCTTCCGTTATCGTACAGACATTTCGCGGATGAGAATCTCCTTGAACCACAGCAGGAAGACAAGGTCTCGCCATGTGAAGCCATCATGCACAATGACAGTCTCGACTACTCCTTAGAGGACGAGCGTCGCGGGACGGAAAACCCAACGGATCTAACATGGCGAGATCGCGCAGCAACTTCGACGGGTCTGGAACCTGCATGGAAAAGGGGCGTTCTAGACGATGAGGAAGACCGTCGAGCTCAGGAGCCGGAACCACGCGACTTCCACGAGGGGTTTGCTGAAGAATGTGATACATCCCCCGTCTGGGAGGGATCACTAGTCCTTGGGATGCATATGGTTGTGGCTGAGGAGGACCAGATGTTGAGGGATTATATAGGCGGAACGGGTAAGCTTTTGGAGACCGACCCCCACCTGCAGCCAGGAACTCTGTTTGCAGATACAGATGAAGAGATGTTGGTCATCTAAGTGCAACAAAATGCAAGAGTCCACCTCTCGCTGCTTTGCTTTTTCCTCCCTTCGTTTGGAGACCCCCTACGTTCGACACTTCCTTGTAGGGTCAGCAGTAGCGGGGTTGGCAGAGGTACATATGCAAATGCCCGTCCTCCTGTACCCAACATGAGTATTTTTTCGAGCTTTCAGACGTGTGAAGAGACGTGCGACTTACAATGTTGCCCATGCCTCCTGACCTTGTGGACATTTCGCTCTAGCACAATGGAAGGCACTCTTGTCGACACAAACGCGTCCGCCGTTCACGAACAAACATCCATGCGCCCCGTTATACCAGCATCCATCGCGATCCTTGACGCAACACTGGCCATTGGTTGAAGGCTTGAGCAGGTGAATCATGTAAGCGTAACTCTCCCGTAGAACAGCGAAGAGAAGGTGAAGCTTACGAGCTCCGCAGAGCACTGGTGGCGAAAACCACAGTCGAAAGCAGCGCAACACTTGTGCCCGACGTCCAGGTCGAGGCAGCACGGACACGAGCCGGCGTCCGGTCCGATGCCACTCTGCGATCGACACGTGCACAGGTTGGTCCCGTCTGCTTTGAGACAGGTGCACCAGGCGTTGCAAGCAGAGACGAGTGTGATCGTGGAGAGCAGGAAGGCAATGAACAGGAAGATTGTGCGTGCAGAAATGGTCGATGACCGCATTATATGAGTTGAACAACAACAGAGTCCGGAAGCCAGGCTGTTGCGCAATGCTGCCTTTTATACAGTATCAGACTGTAAGCGCAAGGCAGGCATAATCCCTCGCATCTTCGTCATATAAACTTCGAAGCGTAAATGCAGTAATACGGGAAGTAATAATAACACAGTCTCTGGCACTATCCCTTGAAGCCCCGGTTTCCAGGGTTGGTGATATAGTTCTTCTTCACAGGGATGATGCCCATCTCCCCAAGAACAGCGCTTTCATCATTGACCGAGGAAATGCTGCAGATTGGTCCAACAATGAAACATCTCATTCTCGCGCCACAGCATGTGAGAATCTGCTGTTGCATGAGTCTGAAGAGGTTGGCGATCCAACCATCCACACCCTTTCACAAGACCAACTTGATGAGGCAGATGCTTTGAGGCTTATCAGCATATTCCGGAGCCGATTCCATCCGTACCGGTCGCTGCATCGGTGGAAATGACGGTCGCTGGATTGTGCGCGGTCACCTGCACGAAGACCGGCGTATGGGGAGGCATCTATCCAGGAAAATGATACGCATGCTCCTTGGGCTCGGATGAGTTCGCGAGCGCGTCTGGCGGTGGAAGGGCAATCGTCGACTACTGTACATGCGTCTGGCGTCCCGTGTCCCTGGCCGTGTCCGCAGTTAGAGTTGATGGCCACGGGGAAGCGGTTACACAGGCGAAAGGTCCGGCCTCTCTCTCCATGTTCGCTTCCAGCCGCCTCCATGCATCGAGCGCCGATGTGCAGTAGGGAAGATGAGGCGTTTCCGAAACAGGCCAATCGTCACGCCACGGGATGTTGGGCGCCAAAGTGAGGAGGTCCAGATGTACCCAACTGCCAAAACAAAAATTCCGAAATCTCAAAGTCTCAAAGTCGCAAAATCGGAGAGCTATGTAACCGCATATACACGTTAATCTACGCAGGTAGTGCCTATACCTAGCAGTGCATACAGTAACTATGCCTAGCAGTCCACTTAGAACCCTCAGGACTCCCAGTCCCCCCACTACAGTGCCCTCATTACCCTTAGTATCCTCAGTACCCTTAGTGCAGTGGCCTTAGTACCCTCAGTGTAGTGCCCTGAGTACCCTCAGTACCCACAGTGCAGTGCCCTCAATATCCTTGGTACCCTCAGTACCCTCAGTGCCCTCGGTGCCCTCAGTACCTCTAGTACCCTCCGTGCAGTGGCCTCAGCACCCCTAGTACAGTGCCCTTAGTACCCTTGGTGCCCTAAGGTACTACCTGGACTGCTAGGCCCTACAATACTACATACTATGTGTTGTTCCATGCTGGGGTCTCAGATTTGGAGATTTGGAGATTTCGGAATTTTGGTTTTGGCAGTTGGGTACATACAGAGCACCGCCCAAAGGAGAGCTCGCGTAGGCCGTACAGGACAATACGTTAGTTAACATGATCCCCACGTGGTCGCACAGTGCTGTCGTTCGAAGGTCTCGCAGGATTCACAGGATTCGCTTAATTGTGCGAGTTCCATGCACCACGCTGCAGCTGGCGACCTGCCGCACGGGTCGTGTGTGTGAAGCCGCGATTCCGACGTGAGCTCTTATTAGTTCAGGTTGGACTAGACCTCCACGCGCTGCACACAATGCTTCCATCATGGCCCTTCGACGCGCCGGGAGGCACGGTATCCTCCTGCCGTCTGCTCACCACCCCATCACTCCTGCCGCTGGGGCGCTCGTGTCAATGCTCGGGGTGCCTTCCTTACTGTACATGTTGGACCTCGATCCTCACCTCACCTCTGTACCACATCGCTTGTGGTCCCTTGCGCGCACTCGATACATCCATCTCACCAACCACATCTCCTGGGACCTGCTCACTACCGACTCCGTCCCTCTGGCTCGACGGGGAACGATGATTCGGCAACATCCTCGACCTGTATTGTCACCTGGAAGACACTGAACCCGTAGTAAGTCGTGATCGTCTGTCCTGCGGACGGACGCACAAGTGTTACCATGTCTGGCCATCCTCACTTCGGATTCGACATCACATCTTTCACAAGCGGTTGCGCTCCGATTCTCCCAGTCGAAATCTCCAGCGTTCCTCAACATATGGGATGCGATGCGCAGGCTTCGCGCCCATCCGTTCTGCTTGCACCATCAGCCTCAGCCCTGCGCTAACCATGTGGCTGTATCAGGTGTATTGGACGACGAGTGCATCGCCGCCTGAGAGTGGCATGGCCTCGTACGAAAAAGGCGATCTGGTTCCGAGCACCTTCGACTCGGGCATCGTAGCAGCATCCTACTTCGCCAGCCTGACGGGATGTCTTCTCACGATCGAAATTCTCCATCGTCGAGGCACAGCACTGGGAAACTTCAGGAGTTGGTATGGTCACTTCAGCTGCGATTGTGATGAGCACAGCTAATGTTTCCTAAAGGGCCGAGACGGTGGCATGCGCCACTTCCATGGGACTGGTCGGAATCTGGTGCATGCACTTCATCGGCAACCGTGCGATCATCCTTGGCAATGGCATGCCCAAGTATCAGCTTGTCTACAATCCTGGCTACACCGTCCTTTCCGTATTCCTGCCCATCCTGGGCCTGACCATTGCGTTCTCCGCCGCCGAACTCCCTGCGAAACAGGCCATCATTCACTGGACCGCATTGACACTGACTGGTATCTTCGCTGGATTGTCCGTGGTAGGAATGCATTACGTGGGCAATTTTGGTGTCGCCAACTACAGGCTCAACTATAGTGCGAGATACCTGGCGGCATCGATCATCATTTCAATTGGAGACTGCCTGACCGTGCTGGTTCTGTTCTACAATCTTCGCGAGAAGTGGATCAGCGCATGGTGGAAGCGAGTCATGTGTGCTGCAGCTCTCGCCGGCGGCGTGTCTGCCATGCACTTCACGGCTTCGACAAGCTGCCGATATGAGTTCCAGTCCGTCAACTCAGGCAAAGACATCGACTCCCGCGATACTCAAGTTATCGTGGCGGCTGTGTTATGTGCCGCTGCGGCGTTCATGGTAATGGGCGTTCTCATCCTCACGCGTACGAGGAACCGGATCATGAGAAGCAGGTCGCAGAAGGTCATGCTTGCATGTGCTATGTTCGACCCCACGGGTCGTGTTCTGGTCACGACCGAGGGTGTGCTCCCATCCCGCGAGATCACAGACAAGTATGTGCATCGGACCTTTGATGAGGACTTCGACACGACGCATCCTGTCTTTCAGTGGATCTATCGAGTCACTTTCAACTGGGCTGGTGTAAGTGAGCTTGTACCCAGAATGAAGAGCCACCTGGCGGCGCAGGAGGACAATACCGTTGACGACTCTCGTCCTGCCAGCCCTCAATCGAGTGTCATGTACGATGCAGAAACGTACAGCAATTATGCGCTTCTCTTCAAAGAACTCTTTTGCACAGCGGCACAATCGCTCGCCGCATCAATGCACCTCCGCATCGAAAATCTAGGCGTGCTATACGACAAGATCATCGACACTGGAACGCTCAAAGTCGACACGAGAGATACCAAGCGCCACACCTCCTCTGAGGAGAGAAACATGGCCGAAGTCGAAGCCGCTCTCAACTTCAATCTTTTCGGGAAGGGACTGCTCATGTTCATCACCAAAGAACTGACAGAGGACGAGACCACTAACCTGTTGAATGCCGGCTTCAAATTTGCCAACGTGCAGCATGTGGGTAGGACTATAGCCCAGGCTATGCAGATCCCGCAGAGCATGCTTGATACGCATATGACTGGACTCAAGCGCTACAACGAGAACCTGAGGACCATGGAGAAACCTGGGACTTACCTTTCGTTCTTCGCCATGATACCAAAACCAAACGGGAAAGGCTTTGACATTGCAGTGAGGAAAGACTGCGAAGATCAGCTTCCGGATCAGCCGTTGCTCACCGGTAAGCCTTTTCAATGGCAGGCGTTGTTTCTCGAGAAATTGGATGGCTTCCTGGTCAAGCAGTGCATTGAATTCTGCGACAATCGCACAAGTGTTGTGCCACGAGCCCCACACGAACAGCAATTCGCAGTCATGGTGAAGCAAGCTATTGTTACATTGACGCAACAATTTCCGCCAGAGTGGAGGAACCAAGCACGATTTTGGGCAAAACAGCTGTCGGCACACTATTCTCACAGGCTGCAGAGTCGTTCAACAATAACGACGATATATGCATTCACAGTCATCGGCGACTTGCATGCGTCTATTGAAGCCTCGGGGGCAGTCGTCCGGATACCACGGACATTCTTCGAGGCACGCCATCGCTGTTACGTAGGATCGCCTGATCACGCCGTGCTGGCAAAGGACATTCACGCGACTTTTGGTCCGCTCTTGGCGCGGAGAGTCCCAAAGCCGAAAGAGCCGCGCCGGCACAGAAAACTTTCTTCGGCCTTAGCGTCCAACCCGATGGCACTAAAGGTGAAGAAGCATTCCACTGGGGGCCAGACAGTCGAGTCACGAGACGGTGTGGACCACGTCGATGAACACTCTTCTATGCATGAGCTCGTGGACAAGCCTATACATTCCTCAGACTCATCTCGAGGCAGCGAGAAGCAGCAGCGAAATGACTGGGGAGGCATCCTCGTCAATAGCGAGACTGTCATCAAGACCGACAGTAAGAACGAATTCTCCAACGAGGACAAAGATGATATGGTCGTGCCGTATGGTCTGAGAGTCGCCGTTGGAACCGCGAAGCCCGAGACGACATTTGTTGACGAGCTTGTTACGATTACGAAGGAACGCTTCCTGCCCGCTTCCAAAGCTGGAATGTAGTAGATCTGGTGAAAGTTTGAGGTCCGGATTTTCCTGGCAAGAATGACTTTGGCACAAGTGTACGCTGCCATGACTGAAATGTGCTTCGATGGTGAACGGCATGTTCTTTTCTTCTCAAGAGATACCCCTTTGATTGTATAACAACAAACCTTTGGAAAGGAGGAGACAACACAGGATCATGTGTATCGTAATCGACACGGAGCTAATGCGCAGCACTGGTTACTCATCAAGATATCACCATGATTCGGGCCCTGACAGCCGAAGTTCGGCGATCCTTGTGGTTGTGCTGCACCGTTGTTCTCGTACACCGACTCTGCAAGACGGACGTGGCAGTCCGCGGGAAAAGTGGTGTTCGATTCATGACATTGGTCGGCCATTCTCCATTCGTGGCCTTGGCATGCGGCTCTCTGATAACGAATGCAGGGTCTTTCAGTCGGTAATCGCTGGCGCACTTCATCCCCGGACACTAGGAAAGTATCAACCTCCTCCCGAGCCCTTTTCGGGAACAGTGAGGCTTACAACTTGTCTCGACTACGAAGGTAGTTTTCTGGCAGACCCCTAGTTGACTTTGGGGTTCCAAACCTCTCTTCTAGCAATTGCCTTCTCTCAGCGGAAGTCGGCAGTGGCATGGACAAAGCATGGCCGGGCTAAGACAAGTATGTCCGGAATCACGAGTCTGGCCTTGCCGGAGCTGCAGTAAGCATGGCCGGGATGACCATCTGGTCGGTGAGGGAATAGCCTTGCGCGCCCTCCTTGCACTTGACTGGTGGCTTCAGAAGTGCTCGGCTTCGACGGCGAACGTGGTAGATAGTTACGCGGTCCCGGCGTGGCGTTCACTCCTCTGTACAAAAGAGCCAGCAAGGTTATCACTATCTTTACCGTAGATAAAAGGACAATGCCGTCCTCCTCGTCTATCCCCTTCTGCCTTGCATCCGTCTCAGAATCAAAGGATGGTGGTCTGGGTCGGCACCAGCAAGCATGAGGATTAAACTCGTCCAATATTGAGCTTATCTGAGGCGGCGATCTTATTAGCACATTGTTTTGTCAACAAGGTATATAGAGGCGACACCCTCGTTCTTCTCTTGCATTCGCTGACGACCGCTCAGCCATCCAACCACTCATGTACGGTGTCGTACCGTAACTACAAGTCAGCGCCACCACTTACGCTCAAAACTCCTGGCGACTGGATCGTATAAGAAACCCTTCTACACCACCATGTGCCAATACACCTTCCTCTACTATTACTGCGGCTGCGACTGGTACATCGTTGACGACACCATCGAGTTCTGCGCCAATCGATCTCTCAGCGGATATTCCGTAGATGTCTGGGGCGAGGATATGTGCAGCGGGAAGGACGTGCAATGCGGTGGTCTGAGCCGATACTACTGCGCCGAGTGTAGTGAGGATCACACTTTGGAGTATGAGCTGGAAGAATAGAAAGCATCGCTAGGCGACTGCAATGCCGAGAGGAATTGGCCCTGAGATGTTGGCAAGATGAGATGGTTTTGGCCACGAGCGCTTTTGCATTGGGGATACGATTTACAGTGCGAGTTCGAGCGTGTGGCGTTATCAGCATTTGGTTCGGAAACAGGATATTTCGAAGAGTCGAGAACTCATATGAAGGCTTTGATGGCAGCCGGCGAATATGAGGGAGCGTCCTACATACCGAGCAAGCTACCACAGCATCAATGAACCCTGTGTCAAGCACGGTTGTACTTTCCACCTCACGTTGCACAGCTTGAGCCGGTGAATGTTTCAATCGTGCTCTCTACTCGCCCGCAGTAACCTTCGCATCCTCGGTGCCATTGTCGGTGAGGAAGAAAGAGCTAGGGTGTTCTCCACGCAGCTTTTCACAACGTCAGCTTTAAACACATGTTGAAGCTCAAACCCACCTACACCGATAGCGGTTGGAGATCACACAAGCAAATACGAAAGAACCGGAGCCATGCCCGTGTCGAACTGGATAAGCTTTCTGATGACAGGTCTTGGAGTTGCCAGCCGTTCGGATTGTCAGGGACATGTCATTCCAACCGGAAGATCAGCGATGATTTGGTAATGACCTCACTCTTCCCGCGTCACCTTTGCTTCGGTTCATGCGCTTTGCACTTAACCGCTCCGCAAGATCCGCACTGAGGAATGCGAGCTCAAAATGCAGTAACAATAGTCGTCACCCGGTGAACAGATAAAGGCACAAGTCCATTGATTTCTCTCCTCACTCCGTGCCAACAGTCACTCACAGCCAGCTACGAGCCACTATCTCATAGCAAGATCTCGGTCTTCACCATGGACTCCAAGAACGAGAACAAGTCCTATCGCACAACGCCAGAATTCGCCGAATACCAACGAGAAAACTTCTGGAAATCTAACGAAGGCTCCGTCCCACCTTTCAACACCGACCCCAATAAGCTCGAAGAACGCGCCAAACAGAAACTCAGTGAAGGAGGCTGGTTCTACGCCTCCTCCAACGCGGGAGAATCCCTCACCCACCTCGCCAACCGACAAGCTTTCTACCGCCATAAAATCGTCCCGCGCATGCTGGTGGACACAAACAAACGTGATACGAAAACTGAAATTTGGGGTCACAAGGTTGCTGCGCCGATCGGGTTCTCGCCGATCGGGATCAATAAGATATACCATCCTCTGGGTGAGCTGCCGGTGGCGAAAGTCGCCAAAGAGTTGAATTTGCCGTATTGTCTGAGCACGGCGGGGAGTTCTTCGATCGAAGACGTTGGGAGAGCGAACGGCGAAGGACCGAGGTTCTTTCAGCTATACATGCCACATGATGATGAGTTGACTGTGAGCTTATTGAAGAGGGCGGTGGACTCGGGGTTCACAGCTTGCATACTCACAGTCGACACTTGGCAGTTGGGTTGGAGGCATGATGATATCAACACGAGCAACTATGCTTTCTACCACGGCGTTGGCGCGGATCTGGGGTTGACGGACCCCGTGTTTCAGAAAAGGCTGAAGGAGGCTGGCATTGATGCTGCCAAGCAGCCGAATGAAGCCGGAGCGAAGTGGATTGATAATGTTTGGCATGGCAGGGCGTGGAGTTGGGAAAAGATGCCTTGGTTGATCAAGACTTGGAAGGAGCTCAGTGGAGGCAAACCGTTCGCGATCAAGGGTATACAAAGTGTGGCGGATGCGAAGAAGTGCGTTGAGATCGGATGCGATGGGATTGTGGTATCGAACCATGCTGGGAGACAGGTCGATGGCGCGATTGCCAGCCTGGACGCCCTCGAAAAGATTGTCGATGCTGTTGGTGACAAAACCTATATCATGTTCGACTCGGGCGTTCGAGGTGCCGCCGACGTATTCAAGGCTCTTGCACTTGGTGCCAAGTTCGTGTTCGTGGGTCGTCTATGGGTTTGGGGGCTCTCGATTATGGGCGAGCACGGTGTAAGGCATATCATGAAGTCTCTGTTGGCTGATCTCGATATCATGTTCAACGTGGTAGGCTGTCAAAGCGTCGAGCAAATCGATGGGAGTTGGCTGGAGAGTCAGCCTAAGGCGTACTCGTTGATCCAAGAACGAGCCAAGCTTTGAGGTGAGGAGGACTTCAGAATTGTACCCAGAAGGGAGTGTTCATCTAGACAAAGCCATAGTGCTCGCATGCTTCCAACACTAAGAGGGCACTACTGTCACATTTCGGTCGAGCCTGACATGATCTTGATTGACTAGAAGGGCCATGTCGGTACGGTTGCTTCCACATCGTCATCGCTGGCCGTAGAGCCTAGCAGATTGCTCGCAAACAACCCGTACATAGAGCTTCATTGGTGAAGGTGTTTAGGTGCGTAGGTGTGCACGGCGTGAGACGTCCTACGACTCGACCTGGAGTCGTGTGGGGCCGAGCGAGGGCGAAGGAGAGTCGAGGGCTCCGGGTCTTTGTTCTTCTGTAGTGTCGCGTTTCCATACGCCTGCTCAGACGACCTTACAGGCATTCCATCAGGCCTGCAGCGTCCCGGGTTCGGATAACGTTAGATAGTTGTGGTGAAGCTTTGCAGTTGTCCAAAGGCAATTCGATTGACGGGTGTTGTTGCACTTGGCGCTCGGATCGCTTTTGTCGACATCATCCTGACCCACATCTTCGCAGGGACAGCAGCAACAAGACTCGCTCACACTCACACACCAGTGCGCACAGAGCTCCGACATCCGCCAACCTCTCACCACCAATTTAGCCTGCATTGACTTTCACACGCCTGGCCTGGCCTAGCCCTCGCTCCCTGCGCACCGATCTAGCACACTCGACACACGCAGCACCACGCGATCTACCAACCTCGCCCGCCCAAACAAACCCCACCCGAGCGAAATTTCGCTGCCGCGCACACTGCTCGTGCCTCCCCGAGTGCAGAAGGAAGCATGGGTCAGACATTATCAGAGCCCGTAGTGGACAAGGTATGCTACAGCTCTATCTCGCCGTCGCCGCTGGTTTCCAATTGCCTGGTCGTCGTGGCAAAATGACTCCCCCAAGCCCGCCCCTCCGCACCGCATACCTCCTATGTTTGCGGAAGGGCGATCAGAGGATCCCCAACTGACCACGCGTTCGGTGCAGAAATCAGACGAAGGTCAAGATGACCGGGTCGTCTTTGGCGTCAGCGCCATGCAAGGATGGAGAATAAGCATGGAGGACGCACACGCCGCAGTACTCGACTTGCAAGCGCTTGACGGCGATGAAGAGCTCAAGCCAGCTGCCGCCGACGTACGGGTGTCGTTCTTCGGAGTATACGACGGTCATGGAGGAGATAAGGTGGCCCTGTACACCGGCGAACATCTACATAACATCGTCGCGAAGCAAGAGTCATTCAAAAACAAGGACTTCGAACAGGCGCTCAAGGACGGCTTTTTGGCCATCGACCGGGCCATCCTGAGTGGTGAGTGCCGTACATCATGGTGGTGGTCTTGCATCAAAGGAGTCGCTCGCTGACAAATACATTTCCTAGATCCACGTTACGAAGAGGAGGTCTCTGGTTGCACAGCTTCGGTGGCTATAGCCACGAACGATAAGATCTATGTGGTATGACCCGTGCGGCATATGTGGTACTCATTCACACCATGCTGATTAGCATAGGGCAATGCCGGAGACTCAAGGTCCGTTCTCGGCATCAAAGGACGCGCAAAGCCTTTGTCTTTCGACCACAAGCCTCAAAATGAGGGCGAAAAGGCGAGAATATGTGCAGCAGGTGGCTTCGTCGACTTTGGCCGAGTGAATGGCAATCTCGCGCTCAGCCGAGCTATTGGTGATTTTGAATTCAAGAAGAGCGCGGACCTGCCTCCGGAGCAGCAGATTGTCACGGCATACCCAGATGTGACGGTGCACGAGATTGGTGACGATGACGAGTTCCTTGTCATTGCATGTGATGGTGAGCCGGAAAATATCGTGCGAGGTGGGACACGCAAACTGACTATCACCAGGTATTTGGGACTGCCAGTCATCTCAAGCTGTCGTTGAGTTCGTCCGAAGAGGAATCGCTGCCAAGCAAGAGTTGCACGCTATCTGTGAGAATATGATGGACAACTGTCTAGCATCCAACAGCGAGACTGGCGGAGTTGGCTGTGACAACATGACCATGATCATTATTGGTCTTCTCCGAAACAAGACGAAGGAGGAATGGTACAAGATGATCGGCGAGCGAGTTGCGAACGGAGATGGGCCTTGCGCGCCACCTGAGTACGGCAAGTCTTAAAGCGTCTCCTTGTTTATTTTTGCTTTCGCTGAAGCATGTGATCGCTACTCATGGTGTACCCGTTGCATTATGCCCCAGCCCCTTAATTTGCACTACACCCTTCGCTTCGATGAGCATGGCTAATAATTTGGCAGCTGAATTCCGTGGGCCGGGCATGCACCATCGTTTCGACGACTCCCCAGACGACTACGATATGGACATGGATCAGAGGACACGTATGCTAGGTCGGGGTGGCCGAATCATTCTTCTCGGTGATGGTACTGAGATTTTGACAGGCCATTCAGACCAGGACGGTGACATCGACATGGATGATCGCGTTCAAGAGGTTGAGGAAGTCTCCGAGGAGCAGGATGACGAATCGCTGCGAAGAGATCAGAAGCCAAACGGCGCGCAGGAAGATAGAATCTCACGAGAGGAAACGCCAGCGCCGTCGGGCGCAGCGACGGGCAACGACCTGTCAAGCAAAGCTGAAGAAAGCAAACAGCGCCTCACAGGTCACTCAGACATGAAACCCGAGGACCCCAAGACGACGACAGCGAGCGATGGGCCTGCCGAGAAGGCCAAGGAAGAGACGAAGTGAGGAGCTGTGTTGCATTCAGGCAAATTCTCACTGGAATTGATACCCCTTTGCAACGCGATCAAGGGCAGCTACTTACATACAATGGACGACGACGACGAACATCTTTCACGATGCACATTACCCCATCTTCACCTTCACCGACATACGCTCCGGCGCTTGCCGCCAGCCCAATACTCTCATCGAAACTCTTTTTTTTTCATCTCGGCATGCCCACGTCTGGCGGATGAAATACCCTCTGAAACAGGACGCGGTCGGGTGGCATAGACAGACTCGGGGAATTTCACTTGCATGATGTTGCGTTCCGCGTGGCGCACAAATGGGTCTTGTATAATGCGTAGCACAGCGTCTTGGAAGGGTTCGAGCAGCTCACTCGGACCCAGTGTGGTGTCATTCCCTGTCCTAACATATCATGGTGAAGTATTGACTTTGAGTAAGACACCAACCAGCCAGACCCATCCAGGTAATTCCCACGTGAATGTTGGTACGTCTGTCGTGGCCGAAGCCTGTGATGTCAGTGCGCATCAATCAATTGGCATTCACATGCTGGAAAAGTTGCACGCGCGGCCATGCCAGCAGCTTGATTCTGCAACGTATCCGCCACAGATGGTTATTGATCTGAGCTTGAAATTGTACAGCACCACAAGTGGTGTCATTGTCTGTACTGTCATTTAATCGTCAGGCAAGGATCGGCCGCCCCATACCCGTCGGCCTGGGATCCGAGAGACTTGCAGGGTTTGGAGCTCTGACCAGCACCAACCCTCGATCAAGATTCCCCTTGATTGACAGTTGGCAGAACTTGAAGGGCGCGGCGTCACCTCTACACCTAACCAACGGACGTACCTGCCCTGCCTCGTCGTACGTTGACGCGCCTACTCTAGCATATTCCGCACCTTGCGATCAGAATGCCTCCCAAAAGGAAAAGAGCGACATCGTCAGCGAAGGAAGCCAGCATGTCTGAAAGCGCGGCTGCAGTAGCACCCATCTCGCGAGATGCCAGCGGCGAAGACACGGCGGATAGCGTGAAACGGGAAGCAAAGCGCATGGATCCGCCGGCAAAACGTACGCGAGCGAGCAGTTCTGCGACCAACGGCAGCAAGAAGGGCAGCACCGTGCCAGACAAGCCCGAGATTACCATCTCGACCGGCAACAGAGTGGCCATGCCTGCCAATGGCGCTGCAGACGGCCAAGGTGAGCACGGCGAAGCGGGTACTATGCGCATGCCAGCCCCTCCGAAAGCCGGTCTGGTTGATCCCGCCGGTGGCTACAAGACCAATCCCCCACCCACCGATCGGCCAGTGAGGGTGTATGCCGATGGAGTGTTCGATATGTTCCACCTGGGACATGCGCGAGTACTGCAGCAGGCGAAGACGGCCTTCCCCGACACATACCTCATCGTGGGTGTCACTGGCGACACCGAGACACACAAGAGAAAGGGTCTGACGGTCATGAGCGCCGCGGAAAGAGCAGAGAGCGTGAGGCATTGTCGCTGGGTTGACGAGGTCATCGAAGACTGCCCATGGGTCATTGACCTGGATTTCCTAGAGAAGCACAAAATTGATTATGTCGCCCACGACGATCTGCCATACGCTGCTGCTGAAGGGGACGATGTCTACAAACCAATCAAGGAGAAGGGCATGTTCTTGGTCACGCAGAGAACGGAAGGCGTCTCCACCACTGGAATCATCACCAAGATCGTGCGCGACTATGAACAATATGTTGCGAGACAGCTGAAGCGCGGCACAAAACGACAGGAACTGAACATTTCGTGGTTGAAAAAGAATGAGCTGGACATCAAGCGTCACGTCTCGGAGTTGAGGGATACTGTTCGCAACAATTGGACCACCACCGGACAAGAGCTCAGCAAGGAACTGCGCCAGTTCTGGCAGCCTAGCAGACCTAACAGTCCTGCGCCTTCTGCGGCTGGTTCCGTTAGGAACGGCTTGTCGGCAGGTGGTCGAGGCAGCCCTGCTCCATCGCCACTTCCCAGCGACCGTCTGGTGAGGGAAGCAACCCGAAGCAGTACGCCAGGCAAAGGGCGTGGCTCGAATCTGGACTTCGCAGCTGGTTACGCCATGGGCCTCATTGGTGGTGTCAAAGGCTGGATGGAAGGATCAAAAAGAAGGAACCTCAGCGACTCGAGAGCACAGAGCCCGACGGACAGCCCAGATCGAAGCCCGATCGATGACGAAGCCGAGAGTAGCAGAGGTCGACAAAGGTCACTTCTGACACCGAGAGAGGAGAAGATCGTTGACAAGCTGCCGCACTCATAGTATGAAAGGCAGCGTCAGGCTTCGGGTAGCAGCATGCCCGGATCGTGGACGGAAGAGCACGAAGCTAACAGCTCGGACGACGAAGAGGTCTTTGGCGGTGTGAGTTTCGATGGGACGGACCTGGAATCGTGTGTCGATGTTTCAACCTCTAAGAAGTCCTCGATGCAAGTGGTGTGGCCACACGCTGGCCTCGTCCTAGCGCGAGCCGAATCGCCTGAGCATGGCGCTTCACTTTCTCGGCGCTTTCTCGAGGACGCATTTAAGAATGAAGCAGGCTTGAGGTGAGCAAAGATGAGGTCCAAAATTTGAACCAGGCAGAAATGTAAGAAGATGACTACATACTTGTCAGGCATTCTGGGCAGGCAGGCAAAAGGATACATGGAGCATTATAGAGCGGTGACTTACGCTGGGCAATGCACTTTTGAGGCCAGCAATGTACATAATTTTTGGGGCACGGCAGTGCTCGGAGCATTCAGAATGGCAATTACTGTTTCACTTCAGCCACCATGAGGCATGCATGCATCACGTATCAATGCACTCAGTGATTGATATCGGTAAGCCAAGCTGTTGAATATGCTTCGCACCACAACGGGAGGATTCGTGATCTTTTCCCTGCTGAAGCGCTTTGTTACTCAGCACAGGTTCAGCTTCACATGCTCTCCACGTTCTGATACGTCACCTCCGCTTGATCTCAACATTGCCTGCATTGGGTCTAGTCTTGGCAGCAATCCCGTACTACATACTGTACCTAATGACTGATAGCAGTGGATGGGTCTTTCATCGATCTGTTCGAATTTGGAGCTTGATGGGCGTTTTGGGCTTTGACAAATGAAAGCTCTCGGTACCGGAACGATCTTTGAATTCACGATCATAAGTTCAAGATGGAGGCAGCGACGAGTGTAGCACAAGAAACCCCCGGCGTCAGTACCACTAGCCCTTCCCCAGTGAGAAGACACGACCAAGCAACGACCAATTCCACCTCCGGTCAAGACGTCCTGCCTTGCGGCGGAAAGAGACCCCCAAGAACCCTTCTCTCTCAATCCCGCCTCACGCACATCACATCCTCCATCGTCTCCGCCGTCCACCTCATCACCACCTCCACCAACCTCCGCGACGTCTCCCCCGGCAGTGTAGCCTACAGCCTCCGCACCCCGTGCTTCACCGCCAACGTCGAATACCTTTCCCCCGACACCCTCGATCTGGCCGAGTACACGGAGCGGACGGAACGGCTGGGCGAGGTGTTCCCCGACTATCGTCTGAAGGTGTTGGGTGTGCAGGTGCACGTGGAGCAAGGGGGGGTCGCGAGTGCTTGGGTGGATTTGGAGGTGATGGGGGTTCCGGTGGGGCTGGTGAGGAGGAGTAGTAATCTGTTGAAGTTCAAGAAGGGGTTGGAGGTGGAGGATGGGGTGTGGAGGTGTTTTCGGCATGAGTGCTTCAGGGGTGGCGGACGTTTCGATTTGGGGTTTGATGGGGGGTTTTGAGGGAGGAACGAGGGGAGGTGTTGGAAGTTCTAGGTGGTTTGTGATGGAAATGACATGTGAGGTGGATGGTAAGTCGTCTTGGGGTGTGAGATGATTCATGTCTGAATAGATCTTGGATGACTTGTTGAACAATCTCTCGCCGCAGATCAGGTACTCTTGGCGAGATCGGAAGGATGGCGTTGCTCATCAATGTGATGCTGCTCACTTCTCGGACTGGACTTGGCCTTGAGTGTTGACCAATGCTTGCAAGCTTGGAAACGTATGCGATAGACACAAGCCGGGTGTGAGGGCTAGCAAAGCGAGGCTTCTGAGATTGTTCAATGTTGAGATTGTTCTGATTTTGACTTCAATCCACCTTTGCGAATGCAGGTCAGCACTCTCCATGGACGACGACACCAGGAGCAGACCCTGTATTCTTATTGGTCCACTGCGCAAGGAACGGACGGCCACGAACGCGTAGCTCCCCCAGCGACGTCCGAGTATATTTATACAGAGGTAGCCGTTGTGCAGAGCAGACTCATGCCCGGGTTTGAGCGAGACAGCAAGGAGCAGCGGCCAGGATCATTGGTGAACGTACGGCCTTCGCTAGGATGGCCACGTTGATTTGGGATTGCACAAGCATTCGTGTTGCATGCGATACCATGCACACGTACCACTGCACGCGACGACAGGCGGGAATTTCAGGCGCAGGTTGGGAATGGGAGAATATAAGAGGAGTTGGATGGCAGAGAGTACGGGAGTTCCGTCTGAGACGTCGTTGATTGTCATGGATAGATGTGGTGCATGTGCAGGATATACGGATGTTGATAGAATAATACGACCATCTGTCATCCGAAAGGAGCCCCGTTGTCTGCCTGACAACCTCTCCTTCGTCGCCACTTGCACAGGCCAGCAGGACAGTGTCAGGGGAGAAGATTTGACACATTGGCTAGGAGTTGGAGCATTTGACGCAGGTGTTTTGGCGGCCGGCCATGCCAAGACGACGGGCGTTAGGATGGATATTGTGAATCCTGATGGAACTGCTACGGATGCGACGTTGCAGGTTTCGCGGCATGGAATCAGTCAGGTTCAGGACGGCGGAGGAAGTAGCGGGTGAAGTTGCTTGATGGGCTGGGCCGGAAGGAGCGAGGTGGGTACCATACAGATTAGTGGTGAGACTGCCACAGTCTCATAGAGAGAAGTTTTCATGCATGGGAGGATGTAGGAGACCGCGGTGTTGTGGAATGTAGGAATTGCGGTGGTTGGATATGCATCCACGAATGCAGAAAAGGGCCATCAGAGGCAGCAAATGACCAGCCCCAACCCAGAGGACATGGATCCTCTCCGCGACGACAGTTCTGCCCTCTATGTTCGAGCCAAGCTTCTAACAGGGGAGCAACTTGGAACCAGTGCTGACCATTCGTGCGAACACTCGCTTGCAATCTACGGAGATGATCGCGACGAGTAACGTGCTATGGTCGAAACGTCAGACGAATGGAGCATGCAGACGGCGTGTCGAGCTGATGACGACGTTCCAGGCTTCTTGCAGCAAGTTTCAGCCAACATTTCATACAGGGCGAGCAAAGTCCGACAAGAGCGCTATTGAAGGGAGATACACGGTCATCCGGCAAGCCGGAGGTCATAACCAGTGGAAGAGTGACGTACGATATCCTTGATAAAGCGGAGCATTGGATCTCGATGGTTGATGTTTCGCCTCGCATTGAAACAGTGTCTCAGACTCTTGGGAGATGAGCTGGAGCGGACAGATTCTGCTGGTGTTGTGAAGGTTCGTGACAGCCATTCGTCGACGTGACACGCCGCAATCGTTCGAACATGTGGTTCGGTTTGAATCGTTGTCGGCGAGCATGCCAGGCATGCGAGGCCCTTGTCTCCGGTCGACCCACGATCAGACGGTGGAGCCTCGCAGGACCACAAGAGATCAACGTCGCTGACTGTGCAGTATCATTGTACGCTCGTAGCCAGTTGCGTCAAGGCACGTGTGTCGTGGTGCCACACAGCTCGGTCAATGGTGGTGGATCACGATCCCTGCAAAGATCCCAAGCCATCGACTCGTCGGAGGCGAATCCAATCTTCTGTCTGCATGACGGCGCCGATGACAAAGTTTGCTCTTCTGTCGACATCCTACAGTACAACGCTCGCATGATCGAGGTTCCAACAAGACACAGCATGCGATTGGAAACGAGAAGAGCACCCGCGGGTGAGCAGTGCATGCATGCATGGGGCTTTCTAGCCCGCGGGTGGACGTCCACAGACCGGCATCTGTCTTGGGAGTTCACACACACATGTCGACACAGAGTTTGATGGTGTTCGGTGATCGGTGTCCGATCACTGTCTGCAACATATACCACGAGGCGAGTCGAAGCCGGCAGTGGGGAGCGGGCATGGGCGTGAGTTGGGAGAGGCTAAGTGGCCAGTGGAGTGTGTTTGGCTCGCATCATCTCGCTTCAGCGCACGAAAGTGGTGAGGGCAGCCGGTGACCTATACCACGGCAGAGCAGCATATGCGCGACGTGGTAGTCCGCAGACCGGGTGCCGGCCAGCGAAAGACACAACGCCGCGAGCACTGCATGCAGGTACGGTACATGTACTGTCCTGGAGAGGTGCGTGTGCCGCAGCGCGCGGCTGGATGCCGGCTCTCGGGCTGTGAGCGTCGAAGAAGGATGCTCTCACTAAGGCTAGTTGTGTGAAAGCTTGCGGTCCACCGGTTGCTACAACAGTGCAGCAGATACATTTTCACGTCGAGGGAGAGTCCTTGCAGACCAAGGCAGGCTAGGCAGACCGCGGGTCAGAGGATATATCGATGCACGCATATACCTTGGTAGAGCGGGAGCGATGCTGCGTTCCGATGAGGAGTGCGGCCTCATTTCGAGTGCGCACCGACTGCACTCCCCAGCGAGGTGTGTCCCGGTGAGTAATGTGTGGGTGCGTCCCGGAGAGGATGTGTGTGTATGTATGTGTGTATGTGTGTGTATGCATATGCACGCCGATGTGGCGACTCGGACGCGGGCGTCGCCAACAAACCTCACCATGTCCTGTACGCTGTTCTGTTCTGTTCTGTCCGGCCAGTGGCACCAGACGGGAGGAGGGACAGTAGTACTAAGGCCTACTGTAGTAGCTCGGCCATACTGTACCGTCTCTGACATGATCGCAGGCATGGTAGCTTTACGGACGGGACCCCCCTGACGCGTGCGTCGACGACGAAGATTGTCTCACTTTATTACTACCTACTGTCCCGTCCTCTGCTCGGTATCGGAGGTGCGGTGCGGAGCGGTGCGGTACGTTGCTGCTACTGTAGAGCTACTGTACGGCCGCTGCTCGCCACAACAACAAGGACCATGGCCAAAACGAATCTTCTGCCCGCCGCCCCTGTCTTGCTTTATGCATGGGAAGGTGGAATTGACATTCTCTGCACCGCGCGGATGACTGTGCTCACTGTGCCTTGCTTCTAACGCCATCTCTGCCTGCTCCCACTGCCTTAGCCTCTGCACGTCAACCCACTACTGTACTGTCCCCATCCCACGAACCCAACCGCCTCGCCGTCTGCTGCCCGTCCTTCCCTGCCCGCCCGCCCGCTTGCCTGCTTGCCTGCCTGCCTGCATCCATCGCCCTCCTGGTCTGAGCCTCACCCTCGATTCGTCCCCCGACTCTCCGTTGCCAGCCCGCAGAGCAGCCACGGCGAATCGTCCTATCCTTACCACCATCACCACTACTACCACCACCACCACCTCTGCCACTCCTTCTCGTCTTTCTTATTCGCTCTTTACTGCTTTTCCCATCTTCGTGGCACTCAGTGCCACCCCTTCTCTGCTTGCTTTCCTTTGTCGTCCTGTCATACTCCGCTCTCGTCCCACCCGCCCTCCATACCTCCGCTTTCACCAAACCCCTCTGAACGACACTCCTGCGTTACGGCGATCACCTCCCCGTCCGCACCATCCACTGGACGTCCGGCCGTGCAGGTAAGCCATCGTGACATACGTGCTCCCCGCTACCGCCAGCACATCGCCGGTCCGATAGTCGGGTCGGACAGCAGCTGTCGTGGATGCACGCAGCCGATGTATTCGTGGCCTCGGTGCTGCTGGTTGTTCTGTACGGCGCTGACTTGTCCATATCAGCCTCCCACCATCCACTGCGAGATTGCCGGCGTCTGGACCCCGACATTGTCTTCTCTCGATGCGAGACTCCTCTTGGAGGGCATAACACGTACCGCTCGATGCACGATACACTGTCGCACAACCGTAATATTTGGCATCCCACAGCGTACATCCAGAACGGAGGACGATTGGCGCGCTGGAAACATTCCCAACAGCAAACATGCGCATCCCCCGAGAATCGAATCACGAGTGCCGCCAACCTGAGCTCTCGAGCCCGACGCACGCGCGTAGGAAATCGGTATACACCGGGGAGAAGGGCATAGCAACGGCAAGAAAAGAAGTGCAGCAGGCACAGCAGACACAGGTGACCGAGGCGCAAGATGCTCAGCAACAAACGTCAGAGACCCATGGCATCGCCTACTCGCCCGGACAAGCACCCACGCCTCAACCTGAACTGGACTCGATACCCCCCTCGCCGATGAGCTTTGAATTGGACAATCCCGACTGCTCGGACCCGACCGACGACGAGATCTTCCTTGACATCTGCGCCTACATTCACGAAGAAATGGACCCTGGCGGTCAGCACCATGCTTCGTGGTGTTTTGAGAATGCCGACCAGCGCCCGCCTATCACACCCGAAAGCCTGGCGGAGCTCGATATGCCCCGGATAATCAACAACCCGAAACTACGACACGACGTCAACTTCGATCGTGAATTACACTTCCGGCCCAATCTTGATGGCTCGAAAGGGAGGCAGAAGATGTTACAGGCCGATCAATATTGGCGGGCGCTTGAAGCAGAGCTGGTCATGTTGAACTTCGTTGCAACGAGGAGGGCGACCAGCTCGGATAATGAAGATTACTGGAACAGATGCATGAAGGGTGCTATGGTCCGGCTGCCGAAGATCTTCACTGCGATCCGTGACATCCTGAAGACGCTGGTACCAGACTACGATCAGAAGACTGTGCTGGAGCGCCTGGATGTGGATCATATCATGCAGCAGATCCAGAACGGAGTCTGTGACCTCGTCGACCTCGGAAACTGGTTAGCAAAGGTCCTGAAGAATCATTGCGCTCCCATGCGAGACCCACTCGTAGACGCCATGCAGAAGGAGATCCGACGGGGGGCAACCGAAGGCAAGCAGGAAAGGCTGGTTTCAGGCCTGAGGCAACTTATGAACATCCTCGAGGCCATGAAACTGGACGTCGCCAATCACCAAATCAGACACATGCGACCGCTATTGATCGACGACACCGTCAATTTCCAACGGCGTTATAATGCGCACCGAATTGCCATTGGGAAGATCAACATGCCCGAGTCAAGAGAATGGCTCCAAGAGTGCCTGCTCGAGCAAGAGTCGCACCTTGGCGCCCTTGCTTTTGGTCTGATTCGGGATATGCTCAACAACGACTCCGCGACAATGTGCCCGCAAACCTTTTACTTGGACACTGATCGACTGCGCGCACTTCGTGTCGAACTGCACAGCAGAGTGTATCACGCCGTCTGCCGCGAAGTGTTGAGAGAGATAGCGCCTCGCAACATGAGCGCAGCCGACGTCTCCAAGGCCGACTTTATGCTGCAAAGCTCGATCACGGCCATCGTCGGCGTACAGGGACGTTTCGCCGACCGATTCGACAACATCGCAGTTGAGATCGTCCGGGTTTTGCTCGTCACACAAGGCCGAAAACCGTCTTCTTTCGACGTCGAATTGTTAAACATTGTGGAACAGAAGCTCGGCGAATGCCTCAGACCGGAGTCCGAGTCCTTTGCCCGACACGCCGAAGTCCTCACGAGAAACCTGGTACCCAAGGTGCAGGCTCGTGTGGCCGAGCACGTGCGGCTCTCGGCTCTGGACTTGCAGGATATGCTTGTCCCTCAGGTGGCTACCTCGAACCGCAACTCGATGGGCTTCGGTGCTGTCATGGAACCAGCACCCTCCGCGACAGCTGCCAGCCAAGCCGATGCCGATGAGGATATCATCCGACGCTTCACCCACATCATCGCACTTCACTGGCAAGTCTGGTCGGAGCTGGTCTACCTTACAGACGACCCCACGAAGTCTGACGATGACAGCGCGTCTGAGAGCGGAAGTGAGAGCACGATGGTGACGTCTGTTCAAGGAAGCCCGACCGTTCCAGTAGCGACCGCTGTATACGCTCCTGGACGCAAGTGGCTGCCCGTGAGCGTGACCGTCACAGATGTGCCCAGCCAATTGCCGACACCGGCATCATCACCCGCGTCGTCACAGCAGCAAACGAGCCAGAACAGCGAAGCCGATCAAGCAGGTGACGATGCACCGGAAGCTTCGCAGCAGCAAAGGCAACCAGCATGAGGCGTTGCCATGCTGACACTGGTCGCTCGTTCCGGCTGTAACAAAGGGAGCAATACGTCACACTGGCCACTCATTCTACACCACTGGCCATTCTACCATTTCCTTCACACCTGTACATATCTGCCAACTACTACTACTTGTTATTCGGGAGCGCGAAAGACTGGCAGCTGGATTACTGCATAACTTATTGAACACTAGCGAAGGCGCTCCGGGGCTCTGATTACACCGTGCATGTTTTGATGCTGCGTACACTGCGGATAATTTCTTGGGAACTTTGAGCATCATCCGCTTGGGATTCGGGAGGGTTGGTCGCCTATTTGGTTTGGGCTTTGCTACACATTTGCAAGCAAGATTCTTGAAGCACATTTTGATACCCATAATTGCATGCATGCTGCCTAGAGCATGGCATAAAGCTGCATTTCATCTTTAATAGATATGGCTTTAGCTGAGGCATCTGAGCCAAGTTGGTCGAGCAGAAGCAGAGGCAGATCAAATGGGAATGTGTTGGACATCCTTTTCCTTGCGACTGTTGTCAAGTTCGAACTGGAGTTCGCCGACCACACCCGACTCATCCTGCATCTGTCATTATGAATAACAAGACGTAACGAGCAGACACACACCTAACCGAGATGACAAGTCACAGGTCTAGAGGAGATCGGGCAAGATTCCGTACACTCTAGAGCTTTTAGCCAAAATGCCGAGGGGATTTGAATGCCTGCAAAGCATAACATTACCAGCGGGCAGACATGAAATATTCGCAGAAGAATATAGTAGATCGAGCTGGATCTTATTAGTCCGCAAGTCAGCGACATCCAATATTACGCTGTTGGCGCTGGTAGATTGGGGTCGTGGCTGAAAATGGGATATAACAAGTCTTGGAGCAGATTCTGCAGATCATAGCGCTTGGCTTCTCCAACAAGTCTCCAAAACTCAATCCAGTGTACACAGCAGGCAGAAGTGGCACTTGGAGATTCTCCGTCTTGGCCACAATGCTCTTGGCTGCTGATATATAGATGCCCAGGTGACAAGAAGCAGGCCCGGCTGCAGCCCAAGTGGCACCAAACTTTTGAGAGACTATCGGCCGTTGGAGAAAGCAATAACAACCATGTTCTTAGCTCATCTCACCGCTATAGCAGCAGCTGTATTATCACTACCCCTCCATGTCACGACTGCGGCCGCCATGGTGCCTCGCCACGAACGACCACCGTTCGTCGGCTACCTCATCTCCACCTTCAGTGACGCCAACCCCACCGTCCAATGGCATCTGAGCAATGGCAACCATCCTGGCTCATACACTTTCCTCAATCAAGCACAACCGATTCTGGTCTCGGACGTCGGCACCACAGGCGTGAGGGATATCTACCTCACGAAGACCGCGGATCGCGCGACATGGTATCTCCTGGCGACGGATCTGGACATCAATGCTCCGGGCTTCTCGTGGGACCAGGCCACGAGGACGGCGAGCCGAGGAATCGTGGTCTGGGAGTCCTGCGATCTGATCACGTGGAGCGAGGCCAGATTGGTGGAAGTCGAGGGGGCGAGGGCGGGCATGGTGTGGGCTCCGAGCGCGATCTACGATGAGACCGAGGGACAGTTCTATGTGTTTTGGAGTAGTCGGCTGTACGCGGAAGCAGACGTCGAACACACGGGCAATGCCACGCTGGATCGCATCAGATTTGCGACGACCCGAGATTTCGTGACGTTCAGTGCCCCCGCCGATTATGTGGCTTTGGCTGAGACGCCGGTGATCGATCAGGAGTTTCAGTATCTAGGAACTGCCGGGCATTGGGCGAGGTTCTTGAAGGATGCCACGACGCAGAAGGTGTATCAGGAGAATAGCCAGGATGGCATCTTCGGAACTTGGACGAGAGTGGCGGGGTACGTGAGAGATGAGAGCCCGAGGGAGGGGACGGCCGTGTTTGCGGACAATGTGACGCCCGGGCTTTATCACATGCTGCTGGATGATTACACTGAATATCTTCCCTTCGAAACTTCGAACATCACGTCGGGAGTATGGACGCCAAGCAATTACTCGGACTTTCCGAAGGGCTTGAAGCATGGAAGCGTCACGCCTTTGACGCAGAGTGAATATGATGCTGTAGCCAGTGCATACGGAAGTGAGAAATGATGAGATATATCAATTTGTGTCCTGACACCATTTTAAACATGCCCGTCTCTCAGGTCGAGTTGATCCAAAGCTGTCGAGATATGTTCAAGAGCTTTTCCGGTCTGGGAATCAGTCATACTTGAGCGCTTCCCGGTGGAAAGCAACTTGTCGATCGCTCCCAGCCAACCTTTGGCCCGGTCCGTCAGCGATGGCACTCGTTTGTTCTTCTGCTCAAAGAACATCCCGGGTCGAGCAGAAATCGATCCTCCAGTGCGTTGCAGAACTTTCGCGAAAGTGTTGCGCTCTTCGAGCCAGGCTTCGGCTTGCTCTTCGGCCCTCGCCAACTTCGCTTCTAGCTTATCGATAGTTCCTTGCTGAAGATCGATTTGTATTTGCAGACCACGGATGGCGTTGATATGGGAGTTCGCAGTCGTGTTGAGAGCTTCAGTCTCCGGAATAGTGGAGTTGCGGACATCGTTCTGCAGATTGTGGCTGTTCGCAAGCATAGTTGATGACTGATGCCTACGCTTGATGGTCGCCCTTCGCGAATCTCGCTGCTGCCATAAGCTCTCGTGACGACGCACAGTAGACACTCTAGATCGCCAATGTTGTTTGGAGTAATAATGCTCTTCCGAAGACTGCTAGCGGATCAGTTTGCGTCACGCGTAGACGAGGGACAACCTACAGATGCATGACTATTGCTGCTCTCGGGAAGACTGGTAGAGGACGACGAGAAAGCGCTCTGAGGCATATTGATGGGGATGCCATGTATTCGCTCTTTATGTCTAGCAAGGTCCTTTGGGAACAGAAAGCGTTCACTGCATTGAGAGCACGGAAATGGCCGGTCGTCTTTGGCAAGATGCTTACGCTCGTGGTGTTTCAGCTGACTCGGGATATCAAAGGCAAGATCACATTGAGCGCAAGGATATCCGCCAGGAATTCGTTGGCCGCGTTTGCTCGGAATTGAGCTCACCGTGGAAGCCGAGCCTCTGCGAGAGTATATTGGTGAGTCTTCAGCTTGGAGCTCAAGTTCAGCACTATCAATAAGCTCTTGTGTTATCTGTGCCTCATTCACGTTGGTCACCGGGTGGCTTCGCGCAGAAAGACCTGCCCGACTGAGCACAGAATCCGCCCTCAGAGAGTCCAGGCTTTGTTTCCGAGCATGGTGGGCCTGAGCGGAACGTGGATTACTCTGCTTCTGCGCCGCGAGCTGAGCCACCATTTCACGAAGTTGATTGATTTGTGCCTGCAATTGTTCCGCAGAGGCCGTCGCTGTGGTCTCGTTCGAGGCAAGCATGGTCAGCTCCTGCGGCGTGTCGAGAGCTGAGCTGCACGAAGAGGCCACAGGATCAGTGGAAGACCAGTCGTGCGAGGGAGCGACATCGTGAGCAACATCCTTCTCGGGGTCATAAGGTATCGTCAAAGCCTTCGGATCTATGGTTATGGCGTTTGGCGCCGCGAAATCCGGGTCCAAGTCGTGCATCAGCGCATCCCACTGTTCCATCTCAGGCCGAGAACCGGAAGGCGTCGGCATATGCTCAATGGCAATATCTCGTAGCGCTCCATGATATTCGAAGTCCATCGCTGCTAGCAGATGTGTGTCCCAATTTTTGGGGAAATTTAGTTTTGTGATGTTCAGGAACAAGGTGTTCTTGTCGGCTGAGGCCGAATTTCCCTCCAAGCCGCCCACAGATCGACATGCCTGCAGATGCACTGCCAGGTCTAGCGCCAAGATGCTGAGTAACAACAGTGCCTTGGGAAGCTTAAGACCGCGAGGAATATCAAAAGACGCATGAAGCTGAACTTTTAGTATTTTCATCCAGTTAACGTCGGTAAGGTAATAACTAAATGCCTTGTCAGAAGTAAAGACTATACCGTATCCAAAAATTCAGTCAAGTCCAAGCGTAGCCCGCGAAATACAGCTGCAGAAACCCCTGCCTACTGGGAAGTATGCTGCTAGCCTTTCGACCTTCCAATGTCATGAACAATCCTCGGTTCATATCGGTTCAACCAAGCGGGAAAGTTCTTATGCTTCTCAGCCAAGGTCCCCTACTTCCTTTCGCAAGCCTTTCGTCCATTATCTACCTCGTGCTCGTGGTGACTGGATATGTTGCGTTCTAGTCGGGAGTCAACCGCTTCATGTGTGGCTAGGAATGCACTGGCTGCCACGAGCCAGCTGGGCCGTCTTGTTCACGATGAGCGCCAATGCAGGAGCCAGCAGCGCCTATAGATCGCCGTTGTTTCTTCCAGGCCTACTGGGTCGCTTAGCGCAAATGATGCCTCTTCTAGAACTCTCTCCTTGAAATCAACAACGATGTGGAGTACTCCAGGTCGTAGAGGTATCTGTGTTAAATAACAGGGTGATTGCGAACTGCTCGTAGGGCGTTTCTCACCTCATGCGCATTTTGTGGGTAAAGATGAAGCCATAGCCGATGCTCTTGTGGTTTATGTGCGCGGATGTATCGTTGAAGGTCTCATGTAGTGTAGGTGCCCTCAGCGCTGTCGTTGGCCCCAGAAACTTGCTTGAAGCCGGCCAGGTCTGTTCTAATCGAGATCCAGTTGAGGCCCGCAATATCACATACTACTAGAAACGCGAGTCGCTAGCCCAGTGGGTAGAGCTGCAAAGTAGAATGGCAGTAGATGTTCTGCAACCACACGCTTACCACGTAAAGCAGCGTGATGGACATCAGCAAGCTCATCTCTCGAAATACACATGGTTGACTTGGCCTGGCCATGAACTTGACGATCGTGACATTTCCACATGCGATATGTCGCGGCCGCCGTGACATATTCGTGGTCATCAATTTGCCGCGAAATTTGAAGTAGAGGTAGCAGTCCTATACCGGCGCCTCGACGACTCTTTGGCAATGGTGCACGTCAATAGATCTCATATGTACAAATGCAAACGTGGAGCACTTCCCTTCTCTAGCAGCCATTCGCTTGGGCCCTTCCATAACTTTGGTGTCGCGTCGACCGCTGCATCGCGTTGCGTTTACCTCATTGCTTGCTATTCGCGTTGTAGACTCGTAGGGTATCGTAGCCATCCATGCCATGCGCTACATCTCAAGACTTCGTGGTAAATCGATGTCCGATTAATCCCTTTCACCCAAACATAGAAGCTCCCCCACTCTCAATGGCTTCGATCTCAGCCGTCGTCCACGGCACTCGTCGAAATCGTGCTGGCAGCTCGTTCCTGTCCGCAAACTCCCCCTTGCCAGGTTTAATAGGTCCCAACTCCTTCGCGCTCTTCCCGCCGATCGATCCGTATGGATTCATAGGCGCCGGGCCTGATGCTCCACCTGATGGTGCGCCTTGCCGCGGCTGGCCACCCTTGAGTGGACCATGTTGGATCGCTTGCTCTCTGTACTTGGCGAAAGACTGTGGGAGGTCGTGCGAAGGCGATTGAGGGTGGGGCTTAGGTGAGTGGTCGACTTCTGTAGATAGTCGTTAGCACACGCCCTGCGAAGCACATGAACGGGTCGGACGCACGCTTCGGCAACTGTCGTTTGCCCAAGAATCTGATCATCGGCTGCCGGTGCTGCCATAGCCTTCGTGTTGCCTGCATTCTCTCTGGTGTGTGATGAGAAATAGTTTATGCGAAGTGAGGTCCGGAGTCGTCGTGTAGTTCCGACTTGTCCCGCCGCCGGCCTGAAAATATCGTCCGCTAGGTCGATTGTACTTCGGTGTATCTTGAAGCGACGGGAGGGCGAACTGGTGAGGAAGGGGCTCCTGCGATGTCGAGCAGGTCTGACCTTATATTTTGTCGCAATAGCGTGTTCGAAGTGGGTTGCGAGATGTTGTGATCTCGGGTGCTCCTTCTCAATGGAGCCCTCCGACTTGCCGCGGGCAGAAGCGGATAGGCTCTGCCGGCGAAAGTCTAACCCGCACATTCACATGCATCGAACGTACCCATCACTTTGCAGAGCGACAGGCAGTGGGCAGACACACCGCGTGATTGATCTCTTCTGACATTCGTGCGACTTCCCACAACTCGACTTTGCCAGGTTAGACCTGTCGTACAGTGGCTCCCATCGGCCTTCGCACGTCTCCGGCGGCTTCGCGGCGGCAACCGTTTAAACCATCGCCTCTCTCCCAAGCCATTATTGGAGTTGTGCCAGCAGCGAACTTCAACCGGGCCGGTTCTTGCGGGTCGTCCGAGATCGGCAAATTGAAACATATTGCAATTACATCTACATATCTATCATGCGCGAGTTCCTCCTGTACTCGCAGATCCCGCATGCTCGAGAGAACCAGATTTCTAGCATTCTAGCAGGTGTGACAGGCACACAGCCCGTCCAAGAATGGCAGCAAGTGGTCATCTATGGGCAGGTGAAACAGCCTGAAGTAGCCGTCTCGAAGAAGGTATGTTGCATCTCGAGTCATGCATATGCTGTTTCTGCTTTTGATCTGACAGCAGAGGTCTAGATTCCATCCAAGCAGCAGACCCAGAAGCAGGGTCAATCGCTCCACTACCACAAGCTGATAAGGGACGTCAAGATTGATGGCCTCGACGGAAACGAGGATGTGCCATGGACTTTTCGTGCTGAAACAGTCCCGGATCCTGGCTTTACGGATTTCATTGCTCGGAATGTAGATGAGCATTCAGCTACTGAGGACGAGCTCCAAAAGCTGAGGCAGCCAGAGCTCTACCGTTTCAGACGGCAGTATCTCACTGAAGCGAAGCGCTTCATCCATAACAACGTGATCATACGCTTGTTTCGTCTTCTACAAGCACCCGAAAGCCAAGGTAAGATCCTCATTGCATCATAAGCATACAGGATTGACATAGTGACAGATCCAATTGCTGCCGCAGTGCCATCGGCAAAGGACCAGAAGCTCGTTGATGCTAGTGGTAGCTGGGTCATTGAGGCCTTGATACGGGTTGAGGATGGCAACAATTCAACTCTCACAGACAAGGCCAAGCAGGAACTGC